>OX388166.1:0-747540 GCA_947579745.1 Apocheima hispidaria | reverse complement strand
CGAGCAGAGCGCGCTAATTAACATAATATAGTGGCCGCGTAGTCGCAAATAATTTTGCGCCTAATTATTCCTTATTTTTCATGTAAGATAGCCGTTAGGGGGAACCACTATCGTATTTTCTGAACAGCAGAACAAAAAACGGATAGCCTTCCGTGGATTATTTTTAGGTCATTTAATTTTGATCATCTTTACACGATTTGGTCGGTCTATGCCGACACTTAAATTTTACCTTCGACTCCATCTGATCACAATTCATAGAAATATTATAAATGTTTCCGTTTGTTTATTCCTATCAGCTCTTATACGTCCTCTGCTGGACGAAGCCTCTCTCATATTGGGGTAGTGGCCATAATCCCAAACTGGCAGGCGGCTTGGGGATCGCAGAATATTCTCCGTTTACTTAGAGGACGCTGTTGCCCGTACTGTGGTGGTTTTAGTCGCAGTTTTAGGACATGAAAAAAAACTAGAACTGTGAACCTTTATTCTCATGCGGCGGGTTTGTTTATTACCTAAAGTTAAATTAAATTATGATTAAAAAAAAGTTAAGCTAAAACACTAAGTTAGTAACGTTAAATTAAAAAAAACTTTAGTTAATCTATATTACTGTTTCCGTATTATTAAACTAAAATTACCCTCCTTTGGGCAGTCGAGTAAAAAAAAGTAACATGCCACATCTTTTTTTTTTTGCAGGTAGATCGAAAAGATCTCACAGACAAGGCAGTGTTAGACAGTAAATGGTCGCTAGCGAAGGTCGGCGGAGCGAAAGGCTGGGAGAAATGGGTGGAGACTTACTTACAGAGGCTTGATAAAGAAAATGGTTGGTGACATGTTTGTTAGTTTGCTTCACAGAATATTCGATCACCATAGCCTCTTTAAGATATCTGCAACTCTATAACACAAGGGACATCGCCTCAGTTATATTTATTGAACGCGCGAGCGTGAGAGTACGACGAGTCTCTCTTAAAACGGAACTATTCAGTTTTTTTTCGAAATGGACATGAATTTTACGGAAGTAAAAGAAACAGTCTGTGATTGTTGCGATTTGTTTCATTTACTCCTGTGACATTCATGTCTAACTATCCTTGTCGCATAAAATCATATCAGGCCCATGTATCGATCTCAATGAGGCGTTTTCCAAAAAAAAAGAAATCCTGGTTATAAAAGTACCCAATAGATGGCGTTAGATGTACCTTGAGTTTTTTCTGTCACTGTCAAGACATGAAAGACAAAAAAATGTACGTGTGCCTTTTTTTTCTCGTGTTTTTTGGCTCGACACGTGTATTTAGACAATTTCAAGTAACGTAACTATGTATTTGACTTCATTTGAAATATTATAATAGTTGACACTGGCTAAATACACAACGTGTGGAGTCAAAATGTACGAATAAAAAATAAACATAAAATATTTCGACAGAAATGACAATGACAGGTAAAACGGTAGGTCTGTTACGCCATCTAGTAAGTATTTTAGAACTACTTTTTTTTTTTTTGAAAACGCCTCATTCAGAAACGATTTCAGTGAATGAAGAAGATCGAAAAGAACGGATGGCGCGAGTGAACCCGATATATGTGCCGAGGAACTGGATTCTGCAAGAAGCTATCAATGATGCGGAGAAAAACGATTTTGAGAAGGTATGTTTTTAGCCTCAGCCTCATTTCAGTCTACACCTTTCTTTGACTATACCTCCACTAATTTCCAGCGTAGCATAGTGCATTGCGTATGAGAACTTTATTTTTATTTTTCCCGTAAACCTCTATTTGCATAAATAAATTCAGTTTTCTTTCGACCGTAAACTACTGAGACATAGTTATTATGTAGGGTTATTATTTTGTATTTTGTTATTATTAAGAAAACTAAGTATGGTAGGAAAAAAAACGGAAAATCCTTCGAATTGCTAGAAGTTTAAGTTACCACATAGAGAGCAATAAGCACTGAAAGCTATAGTGATAGTGCGCGAGCGGTACCGCGCATAGTGCCACTAAGTTGGTACGAGCGGGATGGCATGCTGTCGCAATCAGAATCACGAACGTTTCAAAGCTAGAGGATAACCCCGCTGGGAGATTTAACAGGAGTTAGGGAGTACGGCTCCCTAATCAGGGCGTCATCTCCCTCGGTGCTTATGCAAACCAATGTATGCAATGTATTAACATTTTTAGTCCCAATATCCCCATCTGTAACTTATTATGTTTTATTTTGTTATTCGCGTTACAGGTGAGGTTTCTGCTGCAGCTGTTCAGGCAACCATTCGAAGTTAACGAAGAGGCGGAGAAGCGAGGGTACTCCGCGCAGCCTCCGAGCTGGTCGTACGGACTCAAACTCAGCTGCTCCAGTTAGAGCATGCCTAATCTCAAAGAATAGAGAATATATAGGGCTAAGTGGGCTTAAGGGTTAAGTGGTTAAATCTTCTGTCTTATTATTTACTAGCAGCGCTCCGCGGTTGTTCCTACTATCCTATAGGGACCGTATATTTTTCCGGGATAAAAAGTAGCGTATGTGTTAATCCAGGTTACAAACGAATTACCTTTCCATATTGCATTCAAATCCATTCAGCTGTTACGTAGTTCAGTGGAAACAAAATACACTTTTTTAAATAAATAAATGCTCAAACTTTCGCATTTAAGATATCAGTGTTAATTAAAGAAATCAAAAACCAATAAAATGGCACTTTTTGCGCCACTTGTTTGTGATCAATCTGTTATAAATAATGTGATATTGTGAATGTATAATAGAATAATTGTAAATATCATATAGCATAATTATATTTTTTTTGGATAGTATATTGTGGAAAATCTTATTTTTTTATAATTTATTAAACGATTTAATGTTTATTTTTTTCCTTGAATTTGTTTTCTTAGTAGTAAAGCAAAAATCGAATGCTAGCTCGTCGTAGCGAAGTTTTAATCACAGAAACTATATTTCTCCATAATATTAAATTTAAAAAATATTTACAGTCAACATAATTTCACTTCCACATAAACAAAAAATAAATACAATCATTCATAATCTTCATCGCTACTATGGTCCGGCTCAGAATAGTCTACATCCACTTCTAACTTCCTTCTTTTTCGTTCTGGAACATTCTCCTTATCTTCTTTGTTCTGTTCCATTTGCGCTTCAGTCTTTGCCGATCTATGATGGAATACGAAAGAAATACTCTTAGCCAAATCCCAGCACTGCTTTAGAACCAAATCTGCTAAATTCTTTTTATCTGCACAATGGTACCAGTTTGATAAATCGGAAGTGCAGTCTGAATTTTCAGGGGGCAATGTTATTTGCAAGTTGTTAATACATCTACGGCATTTGAACTTCCCGTGAGTGTCTGATAATGTGTTCTCTTCCAGTCTAAATAGATCTTTTAGGTCATCAGAAGTGAAATGCCTTAATGATTCTTCATTTTGGTCTACGACAGTGTCGCTCAGGGCTTTTTTGTGGGCTTGGCGTTGGAATATCTTTTCCTCTATAGTTCCCGTTGCCAAGAGTCTGTAGATATAGCAAGGTTTTTTCTGGCCGTCTCTCCAAACTCTAGCCATGGCCTGATCATCATTGGCGGGGTTCCAGTCCGGGTCAAACATTATAAGCCGATTAGCTCCTATTAGATTCAAGCCGCAACCTCCAGCTTTAGAACTCAGCATGAAGATCCACTCTTTTGAGTCTTTACTGTTGAAACTTTCCACTACTTTAGCTCTCTTTTTGATAGTCATGGACCCGTCAAGTCTTACGTACAGATAACTTCTCTTACGGCACAGTTTCTCAAATAAGTCCAGAGTTTGTGTGTAGTTCGAAACAAGGACTATTTTGTCATCTGTGTTAGTTTTTAAGTTTGCTAATATGCAGTCGAGAATCAGGAGTTTTCCCGAGTATTCGGGCTTAACATCTTTGATGTCATAATTACTAGGGAGTAGGTCTCTCGCCTTTTCAAAGCCTTCAGACCTTTCTATGATTTTGTCATAGACTAAATCGGGATGGTTGCAGAGCTTTTTCAGGGTAGTGATACTTGAAAGTGCACTCAATGTATTGCTCTTGTCTCCAGTTGCAGTAAATTTGTTCCGGATTGCATCAGAGTTTATGAAATTCTTGTAGATTTGTGTCTGAAGTGGCGTCATTTTAACACAAATGACCTGTTCAAACTTGACCGGCAAGTATTTTGTAAGTAGACTGCTCGTTCTGCGGATCATACACTTGTTGACTATAGAAGTCAGGGTTTGCAGACATTCCTGTGCTTTTTCCCTTTCCGAGGCGGTTGCTAAAGCATCTTGACCTCTTAAAATTGAATTTTCGTATCGTTTCTTGAACTCTTGAGCTGTGCCTAAGATTCCTTCATTGACAAAGTGGACTAAACTGAAATATTCTGTCAAGTCATTCTGGATTGGAGTTCCTGAGATTAATATCCTTCGTTTGGCTTTGAGCCCCATTAAAGCTTGATATGTCTGATTTTCGCTATTCTTCAGCCTATGCCCTTCATCACACAGAACCAGCCCAACTTCTGATGAGTGCAGTATATTAGAGTATATCCTGAAAGTCTCATATGAGATGATCAGAACAGGTGTAGCAACTCTTGTTGCCGAATAAGTGTTCATAAACTGTTGTAGCTTTAAAGTTATGTCAGCTTTGGACCCGCCATCCATTGCCAATGCATTTATCCTCTGTGCTAACCATTTATGGATTTCATTGTACCAATTCTTTACTAAACTACTTGGGCAGACTATGATTGCTTTTGAAATTGTTGGTTTGCATTCTGGTCCTTGTCTTAACAGAGTCCATAGTAGTGTGATACACTGTAGTGTCTTACCAAGACCCATTTCATCTGCCATGATGCATCCGTAAGCATTTTGTATCTGATGCCCGGTGACACAGTCATACATAAACTTGACTCCATCTCTCTGATGTGGCCTCAGAATATTACCAAGCACTGGGTCCACTACAACAGCCACTCTGACGTCTTCTGGCTTCATCTTCATCTTTTCATGCTCGGGAATATTCGGAGGGCGGTATAAAACTAGCGCGTTTGGCTCATCCGGGTCGTGTAAAGCGCGTCGTACCTGACTCCTCTTTAACCCTAAACTCTTGCTGCAGTAAGATGATACATAGTTCGGGATCGGTACCTTGAAAGGCTTGCTCAATATCTGACGGATTAGATTCTCGTGGTCGGAGGTGGATAGGGTTTGGGAAGGTGATTTCTGAGCCAGAGGGATCCTTGCACATTCCCGCCGTTTCCGTTTAGCTGCATCGAGAAGAGGACTCTTGAACACGTTAGCGCTGGAGCCGTTCTGGCTTGGCGCTTGGCTGCGCCTCATCTTCAGTCTGCCACCAATCCACCATGAAATTGTCCCGGAACTTAAAAATTCATGATCAAAAACGTCAAAAACCTGCAACAACTTGTTTTGTAATTTGCAAAATTTTAAACAATATTTAAGAAAATTGACATTGACAGTGAAGTGCCATTATTTGTTCAATATTTTTTTTCTCTTTCCTCCTAAGAGGATTTTGGCGTCGCACTCGTGCATGTTTACGAACACTTAACGGGTAAAAATTCACCGTTTTTACACATTATCACTTGAAATAACACAAGTTTTGGAAAATAATAAAATGACGCGACATGAATTCTTCACGTTCCCGCCAAAACTCTCAAAATGAACGTTTTCAGTGGTTGTATTTGGCCCAGGGCCCAGGATTCTCTAAGCGGTTGGGCCCAAGGATCTTGTATCATGCTTCGTCTAAGGTTGGGCCACAAAGTATTATTTGCTCACGTCACTTGGGACCGCCTTGCGGCACGTCGGCCACGTTTTGTATGCCAGCCAAGCTAGTATGTTAGCTGTCAAAAACTGTCAAATGTTTTTGAAGTGTTAGGAAATCACTAGTGAAAGAGGTGGATTTGACGCCATATTGTGTATTCAAGTGCCGCAAATGACGTAACTTGTAACAGTTCCTCTTTTTTTATTTCGTTATTTCCCACAGCTGTGTTCAGTAAAGTCGTCTGACAACACTCCATGACATTACAAGAACGCTGAAAATGTTATCTAGGCCCGAGGTCCATGTCTGTGATTTGGCCATATAGGTACTTTGAAACGTAGAATGGCCGTAGAATGTGAAGTGGGGGAGGGGTGGGGCCATGAAAAAGATTGAAAAACACTAGCTTAGCCTAACAACTTAACACTGGCCTCCAGCCTGTATGTATAGCTCCTCCAGCCGACCTTGAAGCCGGTACCGAGTTGCTCAGTGGGGAATAGTATAATGCTGTGTTCCTAAAACTCCATAAAAACCACTAGTAAAGTCTCTAACACTTAACTGGGGCATGACTTGAACTTGACCGCGGCGACTTTGCTCGTTATTTTACTTTACTGTAGTATTTTAAAACTTGACACTGGTTAAAAAACTATGCCTTTAGCCCAGATTGCATTTTATTTGTTATTAGAAAAACAACGGTTACAGTGTGGGGCCAAAATATAAGAGAAGTAAAAATTTGGCAGTCAGCTATTTTGACATGACGTGTCATGCTGTCATGTCTCTTTTCTCAATTCTCATTTGCCATAGTTCTCTTCCAGTTGCTGCGTGTTAAATTGTAATTTATTTTCGGTAAAAATCCATGTTTGGTCGTTTCTATTACATTTTGTGCCTCATATTCTTCTAAATTCTAAGTAAAATGAGTGTGTGGCCTGAGGTTACGACTGCCAAGTCGGAAAACAGACATGAAATCAAATTGGCGGGCGCTGCAATCTCGAAGCGTATTTCGGAGAATGGTTTAGACAAAACCATATTCAGTATTACGCACTTAAACTTGCTAAACGTCAGCGACACTTGCCTCGAAGCCATCCCCGACGATATCAAGCGTCTGGTGAACTTGCAAACACTACTTCTGTTCGGAAATAAGATTCAAGACTTCAACGTAAACATAACCTCTTTGTCTAAATTAAAAGTGTTGGATCTCTCTCGGAACCAGTTGAAGAGTATTCCTGATCTGAGCAACATGAAAGAGTTGACCAGCGTCAATTTTAGCAACAATATAATCGAAGAGATGCCTAAAATTGGTGACATGCCAAACCTTATAACATTTGACGCGTCTAATAACAAATTGAAGGCTTTTATGAATGTAGAGAATGCTAATCTACCTCACTTGACCGATGTTAAGTTGAAAGGTAATGCTATTGAAGATTTGCCAGCTCATGTCGCCCGAAGCATGCCATCTTTGAAAAACTTTGATCTTGGAGACAATCAGTTGAAAACGATTCCTGGAGAAGTCGCTAGCATGACTAAGCTGAAAGGTAAGATCTCTCCCAGACTAGCATCTATCGCCCCGAATTATAGCGAAACTAGGCTATCATGCTGTGTTGCGATAATTTGGCACGATTACTAATCTGGCAGTTTTTTATCCAATTCAAAAGGACTTTTATAGGCGAATATTTGGAGTTAACTCCCACATTTGTGTCCTTGAGTGTAGTATTTACATTCATCTGAGGCAGACAAGGTACAATAAATTAAAAAAAATGATGGATTGAAGTAACTTTGTTTTGGTTTCATAAGTTCGCTTCATATGGTTTCTTATTGCAATAAGTGAAGTCTATGAAAATTAATCCAAAAAGTTTTTTTTGGATACAATAAATAATACATTTAAATAATTCTTAGTTTAGATAGTCGTATTGTTTAAATAAGATTAATAAGTGTTGCACTGTCCCGCATGGGGTGTATTGTGCATTTTAATTTATTTTCTTTACTGATTTTTCAGTATTTCTACCAATATGGGCCACTTCTTTCTTCTACCGATATACTGAAAAAGATTCTAGACCGTTTTTTTACCGATTTTACATTTCTAAACTGCAAACCCACTTCGTTTCGTCTATGTTTCAAGAGTGTTGCCCACCAACTTTGACACAAGTAATAATTTTCGGGGGAATACCCTTCTATCCTAGTTTTAGGGGATGGTCATTCTCCAGATTTTGAGTTTTTTAAAATGTTGACATATGAGTTCACAGACGAGGAGTCTACCAAAAAAAAAAAAAAAACAAGTTATGCCACTCTCGAAATTTTACCGCACAGACCCAGGCCTTGGTGTATTGGGAAATTCGCCCCTGATAGGTAGTTTGCTAATTTGTGACTCCATAAAGCCTCATTGAGTCACTAAAACATAAAGCTATATAGAGCGGCGTCGCGACGTCTCCCGCGCCCATGCCGCCGGTAACGTGAATATCTGTAGAGTATAATTTTTTCAAAAGTATGTGGACTTATTTTCAACATAGTCAAGGGTGTCGCGCGGTGCCCCGAAAAATCTACCTCCCGTGTCAATGCTCCCCCTTCCCTCCTGACACTCAAGTTTACATAATCCATAGATTACCCTTTAAAGATACTGTAATACAAGATCTTTGTTCTGATCCAAAGTCAACAAAGTTTGAGGGAAGCTCGGAAGCGTGAGTTGCAGCGATAAAGCATTTACATTGCGTCACATTGCGTTTTTCTTCCTCCAGTTACTCCTAGCACAGCAGAGCCCAGCACTGCATTAGTGAAAAATAATTTTAATAGATCTGATTAAGTCTGATGCATGGTTCACTTCAATCTTATTGAGAGAATTTATAGAAGCAATATGTGATTATGAGGGTAAACTCACTATTTATATTCTTTCAGAGCTGAATCTCAAAGGTAACAAGCTAACAGACAAACGTTTCATGAAACTCGTAGACCAATGCCGCACAAAGCAAATCCTAGACTACATTAGGGACCACTGCCCTAAAGGAGATGCGTCACAACCTGTCGGCAAAGGCAAAGGAAAGAAAGCTAAGAAAGACGAACAACCAACAGAGATTCAAGAAGAAACACTATGCCACGCATTAAAAATATTGCACGTAGAAGATGATGTAATAAGGGTCAAAATAATGGAGCAGCATGTGGCGAATGTCCGTCCGTACATACTCTGCTGTGTGGTGAAAGATTTAGCATTTGATGATGTGTTGTTCAAGAAGTTTATTCAAATGCAAACAAAGCTGCATGACACTGTTTGTGATAAGAGAAATGCGGCAACTATAGCAACACATGATATGGAAAAGATTGCACCAGGTTTGTATCACAGTATTTATTTTTATCTCATCTTCATCATCATCATCATCAATAGCCTGAAGTCGTCTACTGCTGATCAAAGACCTCCCCTAAAAGCGCCACATTGGATAATTTAAAATTTACATCCACCAGTTGCCTGTGACATTCACAATGTCGTCAGTCCACCTAGCAATGGTCGTTTCGTGGTCGCCGCCCAAGAACCTTTCTTCCCCATCGGTTATCGGTTCTTTGAGGCATTTATTTGTATATATGTATTTATTTTAATAAGCAAGTAATAAAAAATAATACATATATAATCCTAAATCCTGTGTGTTATCATCAAAGGCCATATGTCTCCTGCGGATTCTCATCGACTTTTGGAGAAGTTGCCCGCGTATATAACTAGTGGTAAAAGTATTTTGTATTGAAGTGTGCAAAAAATAATGGTAAATTTTTTGTAAAATCAGTCGCCGAGATTGTGACCTTGGGAAAAGATTCAGGCAAACTGTCCCAACCACAGGGTTGGCCACTCAGCTAACTGTCACTGTTGGACCCCAAATCTCGAATTGTTTACAATTCGCAAACCATCCAAGCATTGGTAAATTTGCATACACAAAGTATTTTGATTTGTTCATGCTCAACAGGAGACCTAACATACACGGCCAAGCCCCCAGCAGCGCTCAAGCTTATCCCCCTCTCCCGGCTGAAGCCCTGCTCAGGGGAGCATCTGGTGCAGCAGCTCACTGCGGAGGCCGAGGCCCTACGAAAAGAGAAGAAAAGGAATGTCTACTCGGGAATTCACAAGTGAGATATTCCTAAAACAGTTAATTTAATTTAAGAGCAATCTTGTTATTAAATGACAAATGCTAATAAGGGTCCTTTGTGATTATCACGTCACCGGCTACATTTTGCACAATGGATTAAATCCAGTCATCTTAATTTTTCTGTATGAGTACCAAATATACAAGATGCCCGCAAATTACTTTATCATTTAATGTAGAGACAGACAATTAAAGAAGTTCCAAGATAAAATTGTGCGTCCACTACGCGATCTACGCACTGGCCAGGAGTTTTAGCTTGGAAGATATATCTACTTTAGAATTTTACGACAGTTAAAATGTCATAACTACAAAACCAACTGTGCAACTGGTGAATCCAGATTGCATATTGTTGTTCAGCAGTGGACGTCTTCAGGTTGTTGGTGGTGATGATGAACAACATAACTATATGTCCATTGTACATGCTGCATCCTCGGCCAAGCAGTTGCCTCGAGTAGGCGAGCTGGAGGCCAACCCTCGATCAATTTAAAGAAAAAAAAGCTGAACCTAATCCATTATTTAGACAATTATTTGGCAAAAGGCTTTGGCTTTGGTAGATTTGGTTCTAAAGTTTCTGCCAACGTCTGTTAAGGTAAAGTACATAATATTGTTTCCAGATACCTGTACTTGTTAGAAGGCAAGCCGCTGTACCCATGCCTGCAGGACGCCAGCGGGAAGGTCATCAGCTTCCCGCCCATCACCAACTCTGACAACACGAAGGTACACCCACGAACATAAGATAAAACATGGACGCTGCCCCATGAACACAAACTGAGGCACTCAAAATTAAGCCAGCATAATTGCAAATATACAACTCACACATACAAACTTAATCACACTTATACAAGCTTACGCGTTCACTGTTCACGCGTTTGATGAGAAGATCCTGATGAGTTTATTTATTACTAGCTGCGCCCCGCAGTTTCACGCGCAATTCTACAGGAACGGTTATGTTTTTTGGGATAGGAAGTATGTGTTAATCCAGGTAATAATCTACCTCCATACCAAATTTCATCGAAATCCGTCAGCCTTTACAGAGTTGAACGGGAACAAACACACTCACCCCTGAATACTGAAACGTTTAAGTCTATTGCTGCCTTTGTCATTTGCTTAGTGCCAGACAAAGGCAGTATTATATTAGAATTAATCTGTTGTCAAAGTTAACGAACAAACGAACGAAGTTTCAGTATTAGGGGGTTACATACTTACCTACTTACACACTTACACACAAACTTTCGCATTTATAATATTAGTGTGATCGTAGTTTAAAGTTGGTTTTCGCTCAAAATGTTGATTTGTCCGCAGATGTCGGTGGAAAGCAAGTCGATGCTGGTCGAGGTGACGTCGCACTCCTCGCTGGGAGCGTGCAAGGTCGTGATGGACAAGCTGCTGCAGGAGTGTGTGCTGCTCGGGATAGGTGAAACGGCAGAGGGGTTCCACTCGCTCACCGTGCAGCAGGTACAAAATAACCATTGCTATATTATTCTGACTGGAAGTGAACTAGTGGTTACTGCTCAGAGAAGACACCGTTGTCGGTTACCATCCAGTTCCCGTGCCAGCAGGCGAAGCGAAGCTTTATTGGTCCTGATACGACTGCGGCTATATTCCTCTGAATTATAATATTAGTTAGGATAGCAGTTACGTCGCAGTGTCGACAGTTAATACTTTGGGCTGTGACGACTTTGGTAACCAAGTGTAGTAAATGTTTCGACACACTGTTACCACACTTAATATTGCTACACTTATAATTACAATCTACTACCACACTTAAGGGTCTTTGTTGGTTCTGGCTGATGATGATGAACACAGTGTTTCTGTTAGAGCAGTGTTGTAACAGTATCGGAACAGTTTCTTAACATTTAAGTTACAATTGTGTAGTAACTATGTGTGGTAACAGTTACGACACACGGGTGCCATACATTTGGCAATAGTAACAACATTAATCTAGCAACAACACGTAATGAGTAAAACTGAGTAGCAGTGTTGCCGTACTATCGATTGTTGACCTCGGAAATCAGTTAGGAAGATATCTATCTATTATTTTTTTACTAATTTTCAGGTGAAAGTGGTAGACACAGAAGGTAACCTCAAGAACGTGTATCCGTCGCGAACGGACTGCGTCTTCGAGGGAGCTGACAACATCAAGATACTGCGGCTTTCCAAGAAATAAACTGCTCTACTTCTGTACCATGTTGAAACTATTTAACGTTGTTGACAAAATGCTGGACGTTGTAACACTTAAGGCTCTTAGTCGCGTCCGCGGTTGTCTTGCTCGCGCATTGTTAGATTATTAAAGATATACAATCATAACTGTGAATTTCCAAAAAGTATTTTTTGTGTCTGTTTATGATAAGATTACAAAATGTTTTAAAGAAACTTACGTTTTTATAAATTAAACGAAGGAGTTTAAAAAAAACTTTCTCTGCGTATGTAAAGATATCAAAACGTTTTTTTAAAACTAGATTTGTGGTATTATGATAGACAAATATTGTCATACAGTTTTTTTGAAAATTCACACTGACTACGTAAACTTTCAAATTTGCGAGTGAGATAGCAAGACTATATGTACCTTTTAAGCTGCGTTTCCTGCTCGTGTTTCGACGTACACATTCACAAAAACATCTGCTAAACAATTTTTTTTTAGAAATCCTGCTCAGGTATTTTTTTTTACACGTTTTGATATAACGTTAAAACACTGTCAAAATGACGGTGTGCGGTGAAAACGACTTACGAAGCTAAAGTTTAAAAAAAGTAAACTATTTGACTGTATTGAAAATATGCTACGAAATGGTCCTTGTAATTTTCAGCGTCAAAAAGCAACTTTGAATAATGATTAGAATAATATTAATACTACCCTGACTCTTACGAGGACTTGTGTGTCGCAGAGATGATACACAAACACATACATCCTCACACCCATTCATAAATCACTACACACCCACACAAGAAGCGTCCAAAATTTTATTTTATTTATATTCATTGTCACATTTATTTCTGGTCAACATAACAGGGGGAGCACGAATCTCTGAAATACAATCTTTAGCTTAGTTCAGAGATCCGAAGCCCACAGAATTTTTTAAGGTCAATGTTGGAAATAAAAAAGAAATGTTTTTGTATTGTATAATCCCACATTACTGTAGAATGTATGTTTCGGCCTGCCAACCCCCTTAGTTAACATGTGTGCGGGCATTTTGTCTGCGAGTGCGAAAAACAACGAAAAACAAGTAGTCCTAAAAAAAATATATCCTCTGAACGCAACCCAGTGCAGCAGCCCTAGCCGGGCGCCGGGATAAAGTTATGTCCACACGTTTCGCGTCAACGTGACAAAGCTAGAATATGGATACATCCGTCTCGTTTTCGCGGGATAAATATGGTGGACAATTTTTTTTCTCGGCGCCCGTGCTAGGCCTGCAGAGATGAATATGACGTCATATCGATTTTATACGATCTTATTGGTCAAATTCAAACCTCTCGCGGCTTTGGTGGATATTTGATTTGGGCTTGTAACCAGTGAAAAGTTATCATACCAATAACAATAATTTGTAAGGATTTCAGTCCAGTAGCACAGTTCGTGTTTTAATTTAATTTAGTGTGTTCAATTATTTATTTAGCGGCCAAATTATAACAGTTAACCTATAAAAGTAGGTATTTTTCAAATTGACTGTGATGTAAGAACCATTCTCGAGCTGAAGTAAGAGATTGATTTTATTAATCGTTTTTTTTTAATAAAGTATTTTTTTTTCTAATCAAATGTGTTGGTTTTAAAGAATATTGCACGTTCCCTTACCTTTAACTTTTATTCGTTAGACCTTCTTTATTTCGTTTTATTGAATAGGTAAAATAATATATTTACAAGGAATTAACGCAACGGTTATTAACGGGTACGCAGCCGAACTGGGTTGCAAGCGACTTCTTTTATGTGGCTAAAGTTTCGCCACTGCAGTTTAGTGTATGCATTTTATAGGTATTATCACAGTAGGTATAGAAACTCGATAGTTATATATTAAGCTGTTCCTAATAGTGACGGTGTAAAAGCCTAGCGATTGAAAGCTGGCTGTAAGAAGATTACATGATTAGTACGATAGGTCCCCTAAGTAACTAAGTAAGTGCATTTTTTCTGTTAAAATATGGATATACCTAATATATAGGTATAGAAACTCGATAGTTATATATTAAGCTGTTCCTAATAGTGACGGTGTAAAAGCCTAGCGATTGAAAGCTGGCTGTAAGAAGATTACATGATTAGTACGATAGGTCCCCTAAGTAACTAAGTAAGTGCATTTTTTCTGTTAAAATATGGATATACCTAATATATAGGTATAGAAACTCGATAGTTATATATTAAGCTGTTCCTAATAGTGACGGTGTAAAAGCCTAGCGATTGAAAGCTGGCTGTAAGAAGATTACATGATTAGTACGATAGGTCCCCTAAGTAACTAAGTAAGTGCATTTTTTCTGTTAAAATATGGATATACCTAATATATAGGTATAGAAACTCGATAGTTATATATTAAGCTGTTCCTAATAGTGACGGTGTAAAAGCCTAGCGATTGAAAGCTGGCTGTAAGAAGATTACATGATTAGTACGATAGGTCCCCTAAGTAACTAAGTAAGTGCATTTTTTCTGTTAAAATATGGATATACCTAATATATGATGAGAATGAAAACGTCATGTTTTATCAACAAATTTCGTGATTGGAGATAAGTTAATGAACCTATTACTTGATAAGCCAATTAATTAGTTCTGCAAATATGTGGAGTGCGGTCGTGTTACTGTGTTGCATTGCCGGAGCTTCGGTAAGTAACTAGGTAGGTAGGTATTGTTACACTGTGGCACATACGTCGATAGGGGGTGAACAAATATATGGGGATGAACGAGGCCATGGAAAAAGGTAGACAGAATATTGTCTTTAGCAGGAATTGGAAGGATAAAAGATGATGCAAAATAATATCATCATCTCCAAATAAAGTCCCAAGTAAGCTACTCGCCAGTTAAAGTAGAGAGTAACTGTAGTATAGGTACTAGTCGAAATGAGTAGCGCTAATCGTCAACACTTTTCTTTGTGATGATGAAAGGGGCCCTAAGTTTATAGTAGACTAGTTGTGCTTAGGAATGGATTTTCTAAAAACCCTTAGTGCTTCCCATACACTACCATAAGAAGCTACTCTGAACATATGATGAAAACTTAACCACTAGGTTAGGTTAATTATGTTTGAACAGCTACGAAAAACGCGCGAGCCGAGACGTAGAAAGCTCACACTTTACAATAGTATAGGGCCCAACTTTAGGGAGTAAAGTGAAGTGAGTTTTGGGTAAACAATAATTTATTTATTAATAGGATAACGAGATGTTAAATATTTGAATGGCGTTTTAAGTTAAAATGTTGCTTGTCATTTACTATTTTTGGGAGTTTTTTTGACGTTTTTTACTAAATCTGGTGTTAAGTTAAACATAAGCTGAAAACTTTTTACTGAAGTTTTTACTTATAATTTTTCTAAATTACACCCGTGTGAAGCCAGGGCGGGTCGCTAGTATATCATATACCTAAGTAGGTAGACTGATCTTAAATTTAGATAAGTAAGAGGGTACTTATATATACCTAGGTATTATAGCTATTTAAGTATGTACTCATTGAATTACTTGTTGTGTAAGTATCCAAGTCTTCTTTAAAACTCTTGGATATATCGATCACGGATTTTGATTACATCAGGTACCTATTATTTCTATTGCAATGACTTATTATTGTTTCAGGCTTTTGCCGATTCCAGTGACTCGGGTCAACCACATGGTAAGTTCTAAGTAATTGAATTGATAAATAAATAAATAAAGTATAATTACAATCAACCTGCGAGAAGCTAAGCACAGCCATAGAAGATACCTGCCGGCCTAGGTACCTTGATCAAACAGTGCGAAGAAGGCGCGAAGGCTGGTAGGATACAAAAGTTTAGATCTTAGAATGACTTAGACAAATTGTAATCTTGTCATTCTACATCATTTACCATTTTTACTATGTATATCAAAAATTTTTGAAACATGTTTTATGAGAGTTTTTTTTTTTTAAGAGAAAAAATATAATATAATAATATTTCCTTATTATAGAGAAATTTTTCTTATCAGGGCCACAATTTTTTTTCAAAATTCGGCACGGCGGCATTGCTCAGCGCTACGTTGGACCACACAAAGTCGTTAAATTATCTACGCAAACGCATGCTCTGTAACTTTCCACGTTCTTCTAGAGTCTCGCATCGTGTCAGGCTGGGAGGCGGCCGACGGCCAATTTCCTTATATGCTGTACATCCGCGGAGTAACGCAATTCGGTGACATTGGCTTCTGCGGTGGATCCATCATCCACAGCCGTTGGGGACTCAGTTCCGGAAGATGCACTGCCACGTAAGTTAAATGGTTTCAAGTATTCAGACTGGGATTCACGCCTAGGCCCACAAGGTTTGGCCTAGGGCTTCAAACAGTGGGGCAGCTGCTCACAAAACAAGAAAATCATCTCAGAAACATCAAAATTATTGTTTATGGAGGTAAAGTAAGTGCCCTTTATTAGCATGGGTGTTTTTGGCATTGTATTGGGTGCTTGCCTGACTTGAATACTTAGGACCGGAGTGTTTTTTTTAAAACTCATTCAGTAGTACTTATAATTATAATGATGAGGATTAAGTTACACCTTCTTCATATCATTACGTAATCTTCTAATCAATGAGAATGACAATGTTATTTTTACTGATACCGTGTCGCAACAAGATTAAAACCAAAATTATTTCAAAAACTAACGGAAAACCTTACGTCAATTTCCACCCGTAGTCGCGTCTACCTGATCATCAGCGGCGGCATGGTGAACCTGAACCGGCCGAGGTTCAATTTCCAGACCTCCACCATCATCACTGCGCCGGAGTACAACGACGCGCTGCACCAGATCACGCAGCCGCACGATATAGCTCTTATCGGCTTTAACACTGAACTTACTTTTGATGGTACGCTTTGGAAACCTTCTAAATCTAAATATAGGAAAGTAATATTATAACCTGTATTATTTGTCTTTACTATAATTTAAAGAAAGGTCCTTATTTTGGGATAGGTATTAGGATATAAATCACATTCGCCCCTGTAGATATAATAGTTATAGCCCGATAAAGAGATCGGAAGATAATCGTCATAAAGAAAACATGCAGATTGTGTCTATTTTATTATCCGACTGCCCAAGAAAGAGGGTAATGTTTTTGGGGTGTTACATACAGTATGTCTGTAAGTATGTTTATGTGTTCCAATATGACGTCCTGTAGCCTAAACGGCTTGACCGATTTTGACGAGTGAAGTGTCGTTTGATTCGTCTTTACGCTTTGAGTGACATAGGCTACTTACATTTTGCAGTTGGGTATTTTTTTTTGTCTTTTAATGCCCTAACTAGTCTATAAAGTTGCAATCTAAAGTTTTGTAATCGTGGAACTTAGTAAATAGTTAGTTTCTGTATGTTATTTGATTATATGCCAGCGTACGTGCAGCCGATCCGCCTTCAGCCGTCTGCCCACCGCACCCGTGACTACTCTGGCGTCAAGATGACCACCAGCGGGTGGGGCACCACTTGGACCGGCGGTGAGAGACACTGCTTTACTTTAGGATAGTAATACTAATCTGACGAGTTCTAGAGTGAAGATTATGATTTAATGGAGAGATTCTAGCAACGATGTAGACGTAAAAGGTAGTTTTCACAGAGACTGGATTCAAAGATTGCCTTGAAACAAAGTATAATATAAAATATACTCTACGAATCTTGAGGGATTGGATAACACCGCTGTGTCTAGGAGTAACGACTGGAATGATAAAGGTTCATGATGAGTTTTTACTCCGCTGCTACAGCCAATACAGCCTTTGAAAAATTGATATTATCCTCTGCCACCAGAAAGCGCCTGCCTGAAATTGGCACACTATACATGGCTCTTAATAGTGCTTTAAATAAGTTACGGCTGATTCTATAGCTGGTATTACTTGCTAAGTACCTGATCAAAAAGTTTGAAGTGAAAATAGTAAAATAACAAGTTCCCGAGCACTCCTGGTAATACTGCCAAAAGGCCATAGCCTCATGCATGGTCAGTTAAAAAAATGTGATACCTGAACCAGCAACGCCATCTAGTGAAGTTTGACGTAATTGACATTGAAACCAGCTCATTGAATAACAAAAAAGTGAGGGGTATTTTCTTGATTTCCAGGAGAGACTGTCCAGAACCTGAACTGGGTACACCTGCAAGGAGTCTCCAACTTTGTTTGCCTCCTGATGCACAATTCCAACTGGCTGGTCCAGGAGACCACCATCTGCGCTGGACCGTACAACGTCACTAGCCAGGGCATTTGCTCCGTATGTACCACCTACTAGCTGCGCCTTGCGGTTCTACTTGGTATTCTACTAATGGGAACCGTACATTTTTCGGGATGATATTACGTACCTAGACAGGCTTATTTCGTAACAAAGTCTCGTCCAAACTCGTTAAGCTTAGTTCAGTTAATTTATAAGAATCTCTTCTGACCATGTCCCAAATAATGTTTTAGTCATGCGATATTTTATTTTATTGCCTGTCAGTCAAAAGATGGTGTTCTTTCTCAGGGCGACAGCGGAGCCCCGTTAGTGACAGTGGATGCTGACGGCGTGCTCACGCAGCTCGGAGTCGGCTCCTTCGTGGCCTCTTGGGGGTGCCATGTCGGATTTCCTGGAGGTAATCATCTTGGACTACCGTAGATAGAGCAGTACCCATGATTCAGATTCAGATTTTATTGGTAAAAATATTTTACAAGTCAGATATAATACGGTACGTCGAACCTGCTCGAAGTACGTCGACATCCAGCTTCACCACGAGGACTTGCTCTAGAGAACAAACCCTCGTGCAAGGTTTTGTGTGACATTCAGATCCAGAGTAGCACCCCTGAATAAATATTATCGTAAAAATTTACGTTACGTAATTAAATTAGTAGCAAATTTTGAAAAATTTAGTTTACATTTGACGCCCGCTGGGGGTGCTGTTGCATTTTCCACACTGCTATCGAATACATAAGTACGAAAGTTTTTAGCTAGATACTTATGCCTTGTTTTTTTTTTTGATCATGGATACGACTAAGTAGTTGTTTAGCGTGGTGTGTGGTGTGGTTTAGCGGAAGAATGGGAATGTGTCATACCATTAAATTCTTATGCTAGCTTCAGATACTAGCAAGTTGTCTTAATAAAGGATTATTGTATCTATAACTATTGTTTTCAGGTTTCACTCGTGTCGGTTTTTACCACGACTTCATCCGAGCTGCAACTGGCGTCAACTTCGACTGGAATCCTACAGTTAAAGACAGCGCTGCCAACATTGAGAAAATGGACGTGGCTCATGAGCAAGTTAAGATTGCAGAAAATTTAAAATATTGAAGGATATTGGTGGTATGGACTGAACAGCGGTTTTCCTGAGATTAAACATAGATTCTAGAATCTGTTTTTTTATTTTTTAAAGCGAGAACTAAGTAACTTACATACTTGGTGCTAACACCGGGAACTTCAAACGAAAGCAAATCGCGGTGAATGTCCCGTGGGTCCTAATGTAAATGTTGAGAGCTAACATAGTCCAGAAACTGGTCGAGTCACAACTTGACTGCAAAATTGTTGGCTTCGGGTTTTAAAAAAGAAGAATCCTTTTATAGGAATCAACGCGAAGACCAAACCGCTTATGATAGAGGCGTGAAATTTGGACCCAACATTTTTCAAATGGTCTAGCTAGGGCCTAGACTCAGATAGATTTTTACCTTCAAAATGGCGCTCTAAATTCGGCTTCGCTGCAGTCTGTTTGCAGCCGCCAATGAGTGCGAAAACTTAGAGAGTAAAAGAAATAGCTCTAATGAAATTTTTAATTTTAAGTGGGATAAAATAATATATCTTGTAAATATCATTGGGTCTAGGTGAACAATAAGAATGGATTTTGGAAATTCAACCTCAGAAGATGTGAAATGGGATTTTGAAATTACTGTAGCTGCGAGCGATGCCGTGCGGGCAGCTAATTATATACAGGGGTATTGTTAAATAATCAACAGACAACTCTCGTATATAGGCATCTTCCCTACCTTATACCTACGAATACGAGTATTAGATATTTTTGTTCCATAACTTATTTGTTATGTCCAAAATTTTTTACGCGGTTTCAAATGGAAAGGAACGCGGGGAGCCGGATTTGCAGTTTTGAACTTACAACGAATATTTTTTCCCACATACTTTGATATATTTTTGGGAACTTTTTGTGTTTAATAAAAAAGTCATGGAACAATGTAGAGGACCTGCCTGCGATAGATTTTTGGCAAGGTGTAATATAATTGTAGATTTTCTCCTTATTACATCTTGACTCCGGAACACCGTGCGCTTTGCTCTGACAAAAATGCTAGGCACAATAAGTAGAAGGACCTTGCATAGTGATAGTAGTGATCAATTAGTGCCTATGCCTAACACAAAAGCCGAATAATATGTCCAAGTCAAAAATTAAAGTTAGTTCGCCTCGAATTGTAGTTAGCGACAGCGTCACTTTTCAACTTCGATGTAATTTTTTTATAATTATTTTTTTATGTTACTCTGTGACGAGACGAGCAAGTCGCTCACCTGATGTGAAAAGCGTCACGCTTGCCCATAACAGTTCAGTGCCACCCAGAATGTCGAACATCAACGGTTCAAAACTATGCGCGGCAATGCACTGCGCTCGTCACCCTGAGATGTTAGATGTAAAATCTCTGTATGCCCAGTAATTACGCTGGAATGCTTTCTAATTGCGGAGTTCTGGAGTTACTTTAGTGAAATTTATGGGTAGTAGGTGTACTGGTGGCAAAAAAACTACTGTACTGTAGCTCAGCTTAAAGCCGCGTGGGACAAGGAAGGAATGAAAAACATGTCTAAAAACATTTCTTATGATGTCCAGACTCCCGAAATACAAAATCCGGCAAACAGCTAATCGTAAAATTATATGCACTGTACTAATTTGAAAAGGCTGCCTGAATAACTCAGAAAAATGGAAATTTAATTTTGATTAATCTATATTTTAATTTCTCCAGACAACAACTCGGAAATCCAGACATTTTGTAATTTTGTCCAGATATTTCGATTAATATCCAATCTGGTGACCCTGGTCGCATCGTAGGTATACTCGGATGTCAATTGGAATTCTACTAGTGGTTCAAGATATAAGGTTTTTTTTATGGTTGACGGGCTAGGCGTTTAATCAAAATCAAAATGATGTTAATTTACGGAGTTATGGTTAAGATTGTAAACTCGCCTAGCCTGTAATGGGAACACTCATTCACGTTGATAAAACTCATTGTTAGGATTTGTACCCACGTCTGCGGCGTGCGACCAGATCGCGTTAGCCAACGAGTTATCATCGCTACAAATAGGTGAGCATTTCAATGCGTCGCTTTTAGCTGGCTTCGTGTAGAGTTGGAGAAGTTAAGTAAACCCTATTACCACAGAATAGGTAATACCCAATACCCCATTATCCCTCCGCTGCCCATCCTATCTCATGCAAGCATATTTTGAATTGCTACAGAACCAATATGTCGTAACCAGATATTTTTTGTTTTTGACATGTATCTACAGCTCTGCACGAAACATGTTCCAGTTAAACTGTATATATTGGCACCCAAGACACCGACTTTGTTACCTAGTTTGGGGCCCGGTGCCAAAGCTTTTAAGCTGTTTTCTTAGTCTCAATATTTTGTCACTGTCGTTTCTCTGCTTGTGAACCTAAATAATAGACTTGCTTGCGTGCTTTCACGTTGTTATGACGCTGTGCAGCGGTTATTTATTGTGTCAGTTCAATTAGTATTCCCACATGCAGCGTGTCATGTTAGAAGCACCCCATTGCTCATAACAAAACTCGAAACGTAGATAGGTATCGTATCTTTGGGAAATCCAAAAGATTTCAGTTTTCCTAAAATCTTATTATCTACGCACAGCGATTAAAGATTAATAATAAATCCAATAATTAGGTTGTATTATCATTTAATCTAGTGTATTTACGAAGCAATGTGTAAAATAGTTATAGGTTGAAGTGTTACTTGTAAAAATGGAGGTCTGGGGAGTGCTCGTTTTTCTGTTGCTTGCTGTTTCGGCGGTGAGTTAACTTCACGCTCATATGTCCCTGCTTTAAGTCCCTGTACCGAGGATACCATGAAAGAGTGTTACTATCTTGAGCTATAGCTACTGGGCCCGTACAGTGAGGTCCTTATTGCGACGATTGTTATAGGTTCAGGCGCCGACGCTGCGCGACCGCACTAGCCTTACACGAGGCGATACGATTACGTTAATCCAACATTTCATGAAATCGGACAAACTGTTCTCCAGTTATTGTCAAACATACATACAACTGCCAATTTGCTCGCGTAGACTTGTAGATCTTTGCTTAGGTCGGTCAATTACCCTTCCGCATTGTCACATTTTATCTATTTTTTCGCGAAAATAAGCAGTCGCGAAAATGTATGCTGTAATAAGTATATATCGTGCTACATCACAACAAACCACCAACCTTCACGACCGGTAACGATACTCGGGCAATAAGGAACCTTAACGAAATAAATCTACCTACAAACATATCAAACCTAGAAAATCCAAAAGATTTCAGTTATAAAATCTTATCTGCTAACGGCAGTGATTAAATATTAACGTTGAATATCAATTAATCTTAGGTATATCATTTAATCCATTACTAATGCCGATATATTAAGTATTTTAAATGATTATATTTTAATGAGTAGTTGGCAAAATGGAGGTCTGGGGAGTGCTTGTTTTTCTAGCGGTTGCTGTGTCGTGGGTGAGTTCTTGAGTTACTGAACTTTAGCTTCTGCTACGCACATTTCCTTCATTATAATTAAAAATTAATATCCCTAAATAATTTTAACCAATGATAGTAGGTAGATCGGTGACGACATTGTGTATATCACGGGCAACTGGTATGGACGCAATGCAAATGTCAAATTGTCTTTCAGGGATGTTTAGGAAGATGAACTAATAATTTTCCTATTGGTAAAATCTCTACTAAACGGAGATTGTAACAGAGCTCTAGAGACAAAACTAGTATACAGAACGGAGCCCGAACGCTATAATAAACTCACTATCAAAATAGTAACATTATATAACTTTTATATTATTTGTTTAAATTATTATAAAGCAAAAACAAGACGCTTTTGGGCCACATTCCGTAAATAAGAAATTTTATCCCCCATTCCATCACGGTTCAGATACTATCTCATTCTATTCTAGATATTCTGATACTTGTACTCTTTGGATATTGACTAGCAGCGATGTCGCATTACGAATCCGACATTTTGAGTTCTGGATATATGAAGTTATTTTGCGACTTGGACATTTTGAGATAATGACCTGAGTGAGATGTAATTATACGCTCTAGTCATCTATCATCTATCAATATGGTAATCTTATTTCTCTCGCCTACACGCACGCATTACTTTCCATCAGGTTCCCGCAACCCGCACCTTCGTCCAACGTCGGTGAAATTTGGCCAAATAACGATCTCGTAATGCGATATCTATAATAAATATTATATATCTATGCCATATACTTAGGCACCAGGAATTAACATTGGATTAAGATTGCTAATTACCTGACTACCAAAATAATCAAAAGCTACCGATAAACTCGTAGATACTACAAAATATTACTTATTACGATTTCACACAAATGTTTTATAATTTATGATGATTTCTTTCAGGTCTATACCGAAACAGAACTCACATTTCCTGAAATAGCGAGAGGTGAGTCGCACCACAACAAATTAAAATTTACTTCCAACCTATTTAAAACCATATTCTTGCATTCTTAACACACTAGACTAACTAATTCTACTTTGGCCTGACTATTTCTAATTTGGAATATTTTTTTATTTAAACCGAACATGTATCTTTGTTAACTCAACAAACAATACAAACTATCTAAACTGCTTATCCCAGCACTAAACAAAACGAAAAGACAATTGAAGGTCTAAAAACCGAAATGCTCAATCCCCACTACTAGTTGGCAGCGTACCCAGCTTGCTGGCGGCATTACCACGTTGAATGGCAATATTTATGCGTTGCGCCGTATAGACGTCAGCAGACGTCAACGTCAGACGTTGGTCAATCGTCGCGTCAACCAGACGCTTTGGTAGATTTTTGAAAAGGAGATGATGATAACTTTCTCTTTCGTTCTACACTAGAGAGAGAGAAAATCCAATAAAGACTAAAAACAAAATGTAATTCTCAAGACCATTATTTTGCCACGCAAAATCACGAGCGATCATGAGCGTGCCTCATTACGTAAGTCCAACTTTTTGTCAGATTGTTTCCAGTATAGTAGATTATACATTCAGATGAAAATAGTCTACTGGGTGTTTAGTCAGACGACAGCCTATTCTAGGTCTAGGACATCATTTTACTCATCATTACGAACAACATTTACTATGGAACGAACACAAAAAAAAAACCGGACATTCTATGGAAAAGCCAAAGACATTATTTATAAGGAGAATTCTGTGGGAAAAGCCAAGTCCATGAAAATTTTAACTTCGACGAATTACATCGGAGAGACGGTTTTTTTTTTTCACGATTTCATGGTAAAGTTATTCATAATGATGAAAACAAATACATCCTAAAATAATAATGTCCGTATACTTATGTCCTTGTCCGTCTAATTGAAGCCCACTGTACTTAACTTCGACTAAGAATTTGAAACAGAGAAAAATCATATGCTGAATAGACAAACAGGCAGCATTAGGCTTTATTGATCTCGTAACTTCTTCCAGAGCGATCATCCAGCCGCATCGTGTCGGGGTGGGAGGCCTATGACGGGCAGTTCCCGTTCCAGTTGTCGCTGCGTATGGTGTCACCACTCGGAGCCGTGTCATCTTGCGGAGGCACCATCATTAACGCTGAATGGGGGTTGACTGCTGCTCACTGCACTGCTGGGTGAGTTTCAGCTAATGCCGGCTGAGATATGCTTCTTCTGTGTCTCGTGTCGATGTTTCTTCTTGCCAAATAAGTTTAGTGATCGACGAAATCTATTCCAAGATGAGGAGCATTCTTTAGGTCGGCGTGTGAAGCTGATGGAATAGTGAGGGCAATAGATAGAAGATAGCGCTTCACACCCCTGGCTCTCCACAAGGTTCCTATGTCGAAGCACAGCTATGATGCAATGAAACACACACCAAGACACGGACCACTTGCACCCAGACCCATAGCAAATATTTAATTTCGTGGTTCAATTAGGGCAGACACCAACTATATCGTCACTCGAACAGCTCGCGCAATCTCGGTCGCGTGTCAGTATTATGCGCCTGAGTTTGTGGAGTTGTTGGTTCTTGCCAGGTTGCGTGTGTCTCGGGGTTACATGAGACATCCCAGTAGCGTACTCGTTCCCTCATTAAGTGCAAATATCGGTGTATAAAGCTTCATACTTAGAATATAAGTATGCAATCATGGATTTTTGTAAACCATACTCATCAGAACACACAGTTGTAAACCGTACAGTTTTTCAAATTACCATTCTTTACTGCATCTGATCTGATAATCTTCTCCAACAATATGTTTTTTTTTTTCCATAAAATCATAGACACCGACCATGTTTTGTCGAAAGTTAGGTTATCCTTGCGGCTCTCGCTACACAAGCC
The DNA here is from genome assembly GCA_947579745.1 of Apocheima hispidaria. NCBI lineage: Eukaryota > Metazoa > Arthropoda > Insecta > Lepidoptera > Geometridae > Apocheima > Apocheima hispidaria. Next base: position 722,031 of record OX388166.1, on the reverse strand, counting down.
AAAACTATCAGCAGATCAAATACGAAACGAATATGTTAACCTGTCATTTTTATTCAAAAGACTTGCATGTTACCATATTATCCTGATGTTAAGCAATGAGGCAGCCTATGATGAAGCACACTTACCTACAAGAAACCTTTTTTTAACTCCAGATTTAAAGATAGCGATACTAATATTGTACTTCTCAGGGAACACCAATTCTGGTAGAGTCCCACCACACCCTCGCGAATCGAAGCAATTACTAACGACTATTATGAGAATGTGTGTCATCTACGGAAGATGCGGCAAACTCTTCGAATTATATCCGATAAATATGCAACCTTACGTCGTTGGTCAGGGCTTCGCAGCCCAGACTTGATCAATGTGTCGTTGCCTATCGTATCTTTCGTTTAATCTAACCGCAACGTTTCCTGGCAGGCGAGTATCCTTTGTTCTTCGCGCCGGTGTTGTAAATCTGACCACGCCCGCCTACATCTTCGAGACAACAGAGTTCTACAACCATTATTTGTACGATAACGACAGACCTGCGGTAGTGCAGCCGCATGACATTGGTCTCTTGAAGTTTAACAGGAAACTAGTGTTTACAGGTGAGCAAAGCATGAAGTTATATCTCCTCAAAAAGCCAAAAAATAAACCATCTAAGCAAAACACTCATAATTTTTCCGGCGTCCATCAACTTCCGAGTTCTGAGTTTATGTCCTGTAGGGCTAGCATGCGCACCGCGATTTTTACGACCTCGGTGTCCGAACCGAAAACACGGCTTAATGGCGGATAAAAAAATTCGCCACCCCATAGAAAAATATCCTTTACACTCTAAGAAATGTATGGAAAAGCTCTTTCTTTTCCGCGACTTCATTTTTGGTCCAGTAGATGTTTTCGGCTTGGACACCGATGTCCTGAATCACTGAATAGGCAATTATTATTGCTCTATACATACTCGTATATATACTTATACATGGCCTTGGACTACCGTGCCTATCTAAACTATCTGTTGGAAACACTACCTGTGTGATGCACTTATGTGTGGTACAAATTAATGAATCGGTGGCGCTGTCGTGATTTATCGTTCTTTTCCTGACTGCCCAAGAAGGGTAATTTTTGGGGTGTATTTATGTGTGTTTGTGTATTCCTAATCCTCCTGTAGCCTAAACGGCTTGACCGATATTGGCGAGTGAGGTGTCGTTGGATTCCTCTTTCTGTCCGGAGCTAATAGGCTACATTTTGGATTTTTGTTTCTATTTTAATAATAATACTTTACACTCAAACCAGGCTTGATGAAACTTCTGGCCGTCTTTGTTGCGATTCTTATACTGCTTCGTCTGGTTTCTGTCCGTCCCGAGCTTCTTCAGGCTCCATGTTAAATAGTATCAAGTCAGGCCTGACGCAGTTCTACTAAAGGATAGTAACAGATGAGATTCTCGGCGACAGAGACTAAATCAGTATTTAAAATATCGAATCCGGATCATTGATTTCTTTGTTCAGATCTGGTGCAACCAATCAGGCTCCAGCGCTCAGGATCCAAGGACAAAAATTACGAAGGCGAGCGGCTCACTGCTAGCGGTTGGGGCCGAACCTGGACCAACGGCGCTTCTCCCGAGAATCTGAACTGGGTGTTCCTCCTTGGGGACACAAACGACCGTTGCCGGAACCAGTACGGGGCTATCATAGTGGACTCCACCATCTGCGCAAGCGGGTACAACGTCACCAGCCAGTCCACTTGCCAGGTGATAATTATAGAAGTATATACAGGGTTATAAGGTTAAGTAAGTATATACAGAGTAAGCCGTGGTAGCTCTGTAGAGCACGCTCGCTTCACATTATTGTGGGGTTCGAATCCCGGGGGACCCGTACCAATGAGTCCTTTGGAAGTTACATACGGATATACCACTTTTTCTGTGAAGGAACACATCGTGAGGAAACCTGCATATTTTAGGAGAAGAAATTCGATGGCTTATGTGAATCCGCCAACCCACACTGGGCCAGCGTGGTAGATATAGCCCAATCACCCTTCGAGGGTAGGCCTATATCCCAGCAGTGGGATGTTTAAAGGCTGATGCATATACAGGATTATATTAAACATGATGTGCAACTTTTATCCGTGGCTTAAAAAATATTTAAGTTTGTATAGATTTTTTTATCTTTTTTTTTTGGTGCAAATGTCAGCCCGGGCCACCGTGTCTTTCGGTCTTTCGGGACGTGTCATACCGTTCGTGGTGTGCAAGTTACTTTCACTCTTATTACTACACAACTAAGAATTGAAATTCATTCAACACGTGCGTGTCTAAATGTCCAGTAAAAAGAGTGCAGGCTGTCTTTCGCGCCCCGGTGCCCAATATGTGTGGCACAACTATATACCCAATAATATATAAGTATATCTCCTCTCAGGGTGACAGCGGCGGCCCTCTGACTGTGGTGGATGACGATGGTGCCGTCAGTCAGGTCGGAATCTCGTCTTTTGTCTCCGGGACTGGATGCCACACTGACTTCCCAGCCGGTGAGTCAAGAATTAGCCACTTTTTAAGGTTCTGTACCTAAAAGAAACAAACGGACAAGTTCGAGTCCTTTACGTAAAATTGTATTATTATGAAAGCATCGAACATTGTTATAACGAAAAGATAATTTTAATTTCATGATTTTTCATCGGGAAGTGTTTGTAGGTTTTGATTTACTTGATTTTTTTAGAGCTCCAAGGGTCCATAGACCTCAGTATTTGATATTAATTTCAACTTGAACGCGTTCCCGAGAAAAAGGGTCTTTACAGACAGACGGACGGACAGACAGATATACACACACAGAGATGGGCAACGAAGTGATCCTATAAGGGATCTGTTTTTCCTTTTGAGATACGAAACACTAAAAAGGGAATGAAGACAAGGACTGCTCCATATAATAATCTTTTTTGATGAATAAGGATTTTGTATAAACTATAGATACTTCTTTTCTCGCAACTAATAACATTGTCGAGAAAACCTGCAGTTTTCTGTAATTGTACGAAATTTCTCAGAAGTTATCCGGAGGTTGGAACAGAAATGTACGATAAAACCAACCTAAATAAATAATAAAATTTCTGTTCCAACCTCCGGATAAATTCTGAGAAATTTCGTCTGTCAACTGTCTGTCTGTCACCGGTACTGGTAGTACTATGAATGATCGTCCTATAAGTGTTTTTTTTTTAATTTCAGGTTTCATTCGTCCCGGCCACTACCATGACTGGTACACAGAGGTGACCGGTGTAAGCTTCGACTGGACTTACGACCCCCCCTCTACCACCACAGTAGCTCCGGAAGAGGAAGAAGAGATTGAGTGCGAAGACGAAGATGACGAAGCGACTCGTGTTCATTTTGCCAATTAATATTTCTGCCGTGTAATAGATTGTCAAGAAAATTAATTATTTATTCCAATTCAGACTATAATAGGTTCGTATATACTAGAGTTGCTGCCACACTTCATCGCAATGTTCTAAGGCAATCCCTAGTTCGCTTGCTGAATGAAAATAAAACTTATTTGCATTGCTTTGCTCGGGTGTGTACCTACTAAGAGACACGCCAGGCATATTTATGAGAAAAAGGTTTTTTTTTTCAAGTTTCTAAGTGAAGTTTATGTACAGCGGTGTCACCACACTGGTACGTGGTACATAATAATAATAGCTCAGTTTTTCCCCATGATATTTAATCCGAATAAACACAGATATACGTATAGTACGTACATAATGAACGTTCCTAATTACTCTGAGCTTCTATTAGGTCAAAGTCAAAGTCAAAATTTTATTTGCGTGATAATGGGTATACAAATGGAAGAGAAGGAGGTCTGGAGGTTCCAGAAGAACTGGTCAATATTATTCACACTGATTCTACCCTAACATATCGCGCTGTATATATGTATATCCCTTTATTCCAATGTAGGCCCACGCCACGGCTTGCTGTGGGAAAATATGGGAAATGCAGCAACTGTCAAAGAATATTAAAAGTCAATCCGACTTATGTTTCCGTTAGGCAATGTTCTGTGCTTTCATAGTTATTATAATTTTACGTTAAAAAAAGTTGTACGTAAGCCTCGGTGCGCGACTCAGACGAGCTTATCCGGGTTTTTTTTTCATACTTTCAGTACAATATAATAACATTTTATTGAAACCACGAAAGGACATAAATAACAAGGAAAAAACATGTGACAGTAAGTATGCTTAGTGAGTGTATTTCTTCAAAATTGTTGAAATTTTTCGAACTTTTGCGAAAATATTTGCGGTAGGCTCTTTAGTTATCACTTGACAATACCTATATCATTGACGAATTGACGATGTGTAGGTAATACTACTAATGCACTAGTAACTTAGTATCTCTACACTGGAAGCTAAGTAAATATATACGTATAGGTATGCTACAGTGCAATCAGCACGCACAAAAGCGACAAAGACCAGAGATTCACCGATAGAATTGCACAAACGACCTAAGTACATTACTTCATAAAAATTGCGTACAATTTTATTGATCAACATCACACCGCTCGCTCGCTCACCGTTTCGGTGGATACCAGGCTTTATTTGTTACGGTAGTCTTAGAGCAACTCGTTAGATACCGGCCCGAACGCCGGAACAGCCGGAGACCGGTGTTGCTATAAGTTTGTTACCTTGAAGCACGTCTTTTGTCTCCGAAACCCAAGCGTGACGTGTGCGTCTGCGTGACGCACTGGCTCGTCAGGTGACGGCGAGCTGACTGCTGACGGGATGGAGGGACGGAAATAGGCGAAACTCAGTCCGTCGTATTGCAGTGGCAGCGGTACGCGCATGCGTCGAGGGGTGACCAGTGTCGGGACAAGGGCACCAGACGCGGGTAAAACTGTGTGTTACTCGCTGCGCTTCACTTCTCTGGTTTCCGCATTTTACTAGGATACAATTAGCCTTTGAAATAATCATGTGTAAATGAACACCAGCCATGTGGTGCCTCCATGACCATACAAAAAGCGCCATCTTTTTCCAACCCCTAAATGTTATCAGATTTCGCAATTTGTTTTATATGGTATACAATTATACTAACTGTTACCCGCGTGGACCTATAAATAAAAAAATAGCCTATGTCCGTCTCCGACCCTCAAGCTATATCTATGCTAAAATTCAGCTCGATCCGTTCAGCCGTTTAGCCGTAATAACGCAATAAACACCCTGACAGAGAGACAGATAGACAGAGAGCCAGAGTTACTTTCGTATTTATAATATTAGTTATGCAAACACTGAACTAGAGGACTAGTAGAACACAGGTTGTTTTTTTTTTAATATCGCCATATATTTTTTAGTTAGATAACTTTTTTCCGTCTACCTTCCATTTTACCAACGCGTCGGGTAACCATCCGAGCCAGCAACACAGGCCTGCATTTGGCGCGCGCGCGTATCGCTCCCTCAATCCAACATGGCGTCCGCTCTGCGAACGCGGCTCGCGTTCCTGTGACCGCCGGGAAACCCCATCAATACCTTTGTTCACAACAAAAAGTGCAGTGTAAAAATGTTATAGTGTCGCAGTGGTATTTGTTGCAAGTTTTCGTGCAAGACTGCTTGCATGAGTGTGCACCATGGGGTCAGTATGCGGGACGACGGAAGAGATTCTCCGGCCAGCACTGAACAGCTAACGTTAGTATGACTTCAACCTACATGCTTCCGCCTTCCTAGGAAACCGAAGATTTAAAAAAAAATTGACACAGATTCAAAAACAGAATGCTACTTGTTTTCATCGATTAGTAGCCAGTCGCTAATTGAATACCTTGGGAAAAAATAATCGCGTCAATATTTAAAAAATCGAACGCTTTCATGTTGCCATAAAGAAAAAGAATGCACAAATTATGGGACAGTTATACGTCGAAGCGTTAGTGAAACACCGCACCCTCTTCGACAAGATTGCTTTGAGTTCGACTTCACTAGTCCGATTGGAGAGGCAATTTATGTCACGGAATACTATTACTCCCCTAGTATATGTTGTGAAATAAGGAGAATTCTGTGGTTGTGAAGCAATTTCATCACTAATAGTAAAATTAAATTATGGTAGTGTTTCCAGAAGCTTGGAGTAGAAATACGAATAGAAATATAATGTATGCCGCCTGCTTTGCTCAGACGTGGCTCCTTTTTTATGAATCAATCCAATTCCGAAAACTTCATGAGTCGGCTAACTTACTTATCGCGAGATGACTTCTTTCGAACAAAAAGAGCGCTCAGTATTTTTTCTAGAAACAAACAATACACACAAGAAATAAGTACATACAGGGATATTGATGAAATATGTACCTACACACATGAAATATTTTATCAAAGGCAAACGCGCAAACTAAGGATCCACGGCAGTAACTACATAACTAGCATGCATTTTGCATGCATTTTGCATGCTAGTTCCTAAATTGCATTTTTGCATGTTAGTGCCGATAGATGCTGTAGGGTTCATTATCATCATCAAAACTTTTCATTTCATTCATCCTCATTAATTTCTAAATATCATCATCATCAGCCATAAGAAGTCCACTGCTGAACATAGGCCTCCCCCTTAGAGCGCACACCGACCGACAACGGCATCCATTATAAATAGTACATTAACTTGTGACGTTTGAACTAGAGAGAGAGAGAGAGAGAGAGAGAGAGAGGATTCGATTGTTCTGTCAAGCAGAGGAGGTTCGAAAAAAAAGAGAGGAACTGGAAAAATGATCAACGAGTCCTGAGGTTACTGATTACCAGTTTAAACATTACTTTCAGCAATATGGCATATGTATCTGTGCTATTCTGCCGGTGAATTGGAGGCAAATATCGGAGGTGAAAGGGAGGTGTTGTTTTGGAAAGGGTTTGTGCTCCGGGTCTTGGATCTGGAGGAGGGAACCCCACACATTGATTTGGGCGATCGCAGTAGTAATAACCTGAAGCGTCGATCGTTTTTTGAAAAGTAATATATCACCATCAAACCCAATGACCATAGGGACTGTTCTTGGACTCACCAATACCAGTGTTTAAAGACATCCACCTCTCAGGTCTATAACTTTTATTTAATATATTAATTGATATTCTGAAGCCAGTGTTAAACTTAATTTCCTTTGCTAGGTAACCTTTCTGTTCTTGTAGTTTGTGATAGAGCTGGTCTTTACTGATGGTAAGTTAACCTGATGTTTTAGGTAGCACGACCAGCTCGTATCGCTACAATGCAAGTGGCATGTTGTTCGGTGTGGCGCTCTAAGGGGGAGGGCCTATGTTCAGCAGTAGACGACTTCCGGCTGATGATGATGATGGTGATACATTTTTGCATACTAGGTTAGCTAGATGAAAACCTGTCGCCAAATACTTAAAGATGTGTTCCCACAGCCTCACTTGAGAGGTAGTTCCCATTCCGGATAAGGTGCGATTACCATTCTCGACCACGCCGTCATTTAACATCAGTTGAGTTTATAGTCAAAAGTCAAATGGCCTGTGAAACGTAAAATAAACCAAAGGAATAGTCGGAGGCGCATCTAGTTTATAGATGGGTAAACCAGATTACCCCAGCGGCATGGCGTGTCTGTTATCTGAAAAGCTCAGCCGCTAAAGTAGCCAGTGATAAGCTGGTAAAGTGTCTGACACTGATAACTAATGACAGTACCCACTCGAATGGAAAATACCTTCCAAAAATTACCTAGGATTGCGGACATCTCTTTTCTCCGAAATAAAAGACAAGGATCGGACTAAATATACGTGTACTAAGTATAAGCTATTATGTGACTGCCTCCAACTCTATTTCTACTTTTACCCGCATTTCTCTTCCTTATCTCTATTTATTATTATTTTTTTGGACATTCTTTGTTACCACCGACCTATACGTTTTTAGTTGACATGTAAATAATACTTACGCATTATATGAATATGAATATCTCACAAAGCTTCTGAAAACACTACCATAATTTAATTCCTCTATGATGAAATTGCTTCAAAAAAAAACAAAAAAAAAAGCTTAGCTGACACAAGAGGTAAGTACTGAATTTGAATAAGTAGGTAGATAGTGTCTCTGATCACGTTTAATATTTTCTTATGATTAGTATATTCACAAAGTTTCAGAGCTAAGTCATCAAAAAAAAACTTTTCTCCATACAAACTTTAGCATCCCTTTCACCCCTTTAGGGGTCGAATGTCGCAAAATAGTAATAGGAAACTACTGTCCAAATTTCACGTCTCTGGCTGCAGTGGTTTAGGATGTGCGTTGATCTACCTATCACTTTTCCTTACATTTTTATATAATAATTTAAAAATCTACCATAATTATACCACATTTACCATTTCAAGAAATCACTGAATAAATCCAGTACGCATACACCACTAAGTAACTAAACTCCCGAAGGACATGCAGCTACTTACGACACAAGATTACTCTTAGTGTAGGTGCTGCACGACATGTCACGTTCAACAAGCTACATCATTTTTTATATTGTTCTGATGTCATATAATTTATTGCGATTTACTTGTAATTTGGAAATAAATAAATTTGAATTTGAATATATATAGATTACTGGTTCTACTGTTTTATGTTTTCTGCATTTCCTTCACCCGGGCCCTGTTTTCATTAAAAAACCGCGAAATGTTATTGTTAGAGCCCTATTATATATTTTTTTTGGGGGAAAAAACTGACGAATTATAAAAAAATATGGAACAAAACTTGTTAGTCGTGACGTGACCACGGTTGTGACATAGGAAGAATGCCTGCGAGAGGTTGTCAGCCCGTTATCAATCACCTGTTTATATTTATATATGTGTGCATATGAATACGAGTTCAGAGACTTCAGTCCTTGAAAGTATCCCGCGAAAATAGCCGCCTCGGAATAGTAACACTATAAATACCGTGTCCGCTATTTCCCATTCTAAGGGCTGCCAGTCATTATTATGATAAAATATTAGAATGATCTATTAAATCGAGTCTTTCAATTTAGTTCAATCAATTTTTCTCCATCTTTAAAGACGCGTTTTTCGTTGCAAGCGATAAAATGGGTCAATATGTCTACCCATGTGAACATGGCGCATGCAACTGTGCCGAAATATCGGGAACTCAAGAAAACTAAAAATCGTGGTAAACATCCTGTGGGTACTAACAGTGATGTAAAACGGGTTGTTTCAATCTCTTCTGTCAATTTTTAAGTTATTTTAAATATTTTGTTTTAATAAAACGGGAATACTCACGTTAAATTGAGTCGGTTATTCCGATTATAGTTTCGATCACATTCGGTGACCTTTATCAAGGAATGCTAAGCGAGACGCGCGCGACCTCGTCTTGCCTTGCACTGTGAGTATTCCCGTTTTATTAAAACAAAATGTATCAAAACCACGTCAGCTTTCAGTTATTAAAACGTTAATTAAGTACCTACCTACTTTCCCGTTCAGCCATTACGGAACTAAGTAACTTGCCAATCATTTGTCACACATTCACTCAAACTTTTATTGATGGTATACCTATAGATGGATTTTACTTCTATCTTCTTCTATCTATTTATAGAGCTGCGCTGCTAGTCTCTTAATTAGAACAACCCAAAAATAATGTTAAACACACCCCATTTACGGCCGGAGATCATAAAAACGCAGTAGGTTAGGGTCGGGATCTGTGCCAAGACGACAGTTTACTATACCTACTTACGTAGGTGTATGTCTAGGGTAGCCGGAATGCGGAGATGGCGCGACCTTTGGGCTAGGTGTATGTATTTTTCTACGCTCGTACCATTCAAAATCACTAATCACACGGACATTATTACAAAATTTATTTATTTTATTTTATTTTATTTATTGTTATAAATACAAAAGTTTGTGAGGATGTGTATGTTCGTATGAATGTTTGTTAGCCCTCAACTCTAGAATAGCTATTAGGATTTAAATAAAAAAATAGAATAATAATTAATGAAAAATAATTAAATTCTAAAGAGAAAGGCTTTCTCTTGATTAACGCGTAGATCAACCTACTTTATTATACTTTTACTAGTACTATACTATTACTTTTAGTGCTATCAAATTTATAGTATTTAAAATGCTACGTGCTGTGTGTTTCTTTTTTCAAATAAACCGACATTAAAACGACGATAAAGTACGAAAATGGATACTTATAAAAGTCCACGCCGATTTTTCTGTTTAATTTTGCTTCTTTACTGTAGCAGGAGATTATGCGAGTTGATGAAACAAACTGCGCATTAATACAATGCAGAATCACCAATACAATTCGTATTCGTCTTGAACCAATTCATGCATTTGAGTAACCATAGAACAACACTCAGACCTCCAGCAAACCGTTAGGGCCGGTTCCGCCCCCATACTTTCGAGTCGCGATTTAGTCGCAAATTTGACAGTTACACTATGACGGAACTGTCAAATTTGCAACTAAATCGCGACTCCAAATGTATCAATTTTTGATGGAGGATAACGTTTTCACTTACTAAGCATATCAATCACAACGTCTCTTATCAACAGGTGACGTTTTGACTTTTGACAGTTTTGTGTAAAGGTACCGCTGGACTCGTCAGCCTCACACAAAAGAGCCTAAGAAGAGGAGGACAGCGTTGTTTGACCTCTGCCGTTCAGAGGAAAGCTCGGGCAACGGAGATCCCTGGTCCCTCCGTCAGGTTGGGTGCAATCCCACATTTCCCGTTTGCACCTAAAAGCAGCAAGGCGTCTTGCGAAGAAAATATATATCAATAGCTGCTCCTGGCGGTTTCACCCGCTATCCTACAGGAATCGTTCAATGTTTCGGGATAAAGTAGCCTATGTGTTAATCCAGTGTATAAGCTACCTCCGTACCAAATTTAATTCAAATACGTTCAGACGTTACAGAGTTGAACGGGAACAAACTCACTTACATACCTACATACTTACACACTTACACAATAACTTTCGCGTTCATAATATTAGTGTGATAATGAAGAAACGAAAATACTCGCTCGTCAGATTGTTGAAAAGGGCACCAACAGATACTATTTTCATATTGTGTCCAAATGGTGCCAGTGCCAGCCCAAACTCTGCCATCATGCAACACGGACACAATTAACTATGTGAGACACAGTTTCCCGATACTTTTTCATCAGTGTTGTTTGTAGCGAGCTAGCGGGATTAGCTTTGTCATGGATGATGTACCTACCTAAGTAAAACCAGTTTATTTTTCCTCAACATCAGACGACGGGTATTTGAAAGTGATCTCGTGCGGGTTATGTTTAGTCCCAGTCATAAATTATAATTCAAAAAACAAGGACTGGCATTGCACCACCTTACGCAAACACTCCCCCATACTGTTTATAATAATCTCCACACTAGGCAGGCGGCTTGGAGTTCGCAGAATGTTCACCGTTTACTAAGAGGGCGCTGTTCTTCCGGATGTACCCTGACCCCTTAGTGTCACATTATCCTGTGTCGTCGTTGTAAAATGCGCCGCTTCGCATGGGGTGGGACGCCGACCTTACCAACTATCGATTTTGTTCACCACTCGCTTAAATCAACGGATAGGTAGGGTGCGTTAACATTCACGTTAATGGCCTTTGGGGCTGTCATTATACCAACCTTTAGGTTATTTAACGTGGGATAAAGAATAACAGGATTTAAAAAAAAAACTTTTCTCTTTAAATTTTTAACCATCATAAGGTAGCTATATCTGAAGGAGAGCGGTTCCGCGCTCCTTACGAAAATATTGTATTTGATGTCCCGTCATTTATTGGTTTCATAGCATTCCAAAAAGATAATGGAAAAACAATAAATACAATAGTTGTATCTGATTTTTGTGTGAAAATTATTCTCTCTGCCTCGTTGACATTTTAGAGGCGTAGCCCGGTATCGAAAATTAACTATTTTAGTGATGGGAACATTTGCGATGTAATCGAGTGGACGATATCATTCACTACATATCCATGGTTTAAATAAAACGGACAGGTTCGAGTGTGACTCGTGTACCGAGAGCTTCGTACAACTTTTTTTGCATAAAATTATATAACCATGAATGAACGTTGCTGTAACGAAAAGATAAGTCGGATTGAAGGACTTACGTAACAACTACCTACTAGAAAAAATGTTCTCCCATACGTCGGTATACGTCACGGTCAATTCTACAACTACAAAAACAAAATGTAGTTTTGCTATCACAAAAAAACTTTTTTTTGTGTAATAACAAATTGTTAATGTAAATGTAAATTTTAACAAATTAACGAATTTCAGATTTTTTCCTTTACTTGTGCTGTAAGACCTTGCTTCTTGCCAAATTTCATGATTCAAGGTCAACGGGAGCACCCGGGTTTTGGTACGGAAACCCAAAAACACAAAGTCAAACGTTGCACCAGCTTACGTCACTATTTTGTTTTGTACCGTCGTCTTTGTCTAACGTGTTTTGAATCACATACTTATTCCACTCTTGCGTATGCTGGTGTCACCCACGTGGCCCGACACTACCAGGTAAGGCAGTACCTATTATCATACCGTGGCTATATCCATGATCTTGGAGCAAAAGGTTTTGTCTCAATCAGTGTAATATCTACTACCATTTTACTTTAAAACCATTGCACTTGACCGTTTTGAATACTATTTTGGATTATTTCAAAACCTGCTGCCTGATTTAATTTGATTGAATTTCAGTTCATAGCGCTCAAGATAAAATCTTGATAAAAGCTCATAAAATCAGAAGAAAATAGTTAAACAAGTAATGAATTAATTATAGTTTTTACTTTGAAAATACACAAACAACCACCAAGAACTGAATGAAAATCTGTGGTGAAAATGAACGAACCTTGACTCGTCCTTGTACTCGTTAGAGGACAAAAATATACGAAGATATTCCTTATATCTAGTAGCCCACAAACCGAGAAATCGTGTTAAATCGTCTGTCGGTAGCAGACTTCGAGGCGACCGCTCTTGGCAACGTTCCATAACATCCTGACTCACTGGCGTATGAATAAATAATGCAAGAGAATAATTGTTTGCCAATTTTCTTGTTTTTATTGCAAATGTTTTGTGCCTCTATACTTTTATGTAACCTTGTGTATTATTTAGATAATATTCGTTATGTACCTAATTAATCATGTTGTGACAATTGTGCTACAAAAAGTAACCATCCTTCTACACGGTCAGGTACACTGGGTTACATATACCAGAAGAAAGGTAACGAAATATTATATTCCGTGAAAATATCCAGTAAAATCATTTATCAGATTTGCCCCATGTCGGGCGCCAGTTTGTATTTTATTATGTCATTAACATCCCGGAAGAATCGATTAATTTATTGGCGTGCATCTCAAATGGTTCAAATGCCATGCATGCTATATAAGTCTCGTACAATGCATACATTATTTACTAGAAGTTAGGTATACCTACCTATCTTCTCACTCTTCTCGCAGTCATCTTCAAGACGGATCATTATCAATATCAACCCTTGAATCCTGAGCATCGATCTATCTTGGAGGCCACTTATCTTCGGCTAATCTTGGCTACGTTTGCGTGTACAGAATAATATAGAGCCTCGAACAATGCCCCTGTAATAATTGGCAAATATATTAGAATGAGTAGTTATTCGCTTTGAATTCCAAAATTGCGCGGCTCTGGTGCTTAGTAAAAATATTTTATTTCAAACATGGTTATAAATTCAACATCCACGCACGTGATTCGAAGAAACATTCATAACGATATGATTTAAAATCTAGGTCTACGAACGAGGGCTATTGAAAAGAGCCTGGCGTTAAATAAATTACTGGTTACAATTACCGGTCCTAAAGGAAGCTCTCCCGCCTAAATGTAACAGCTGGTGATGGCGACCATTATTGTGACCTGCGTTTGTATCACCAGTAGGGACTCTACATTGTACCTAAATTATCCATAGTTTGTTATACACTAGCATGCCCGCACGGCTTCTCTTGAATAAATTACAGTAAATTAAACAACCCATTTCAGCTTTTTAGGGGTTGGTCGAAAGCCAACCCTAAAAATCTTGAATTTCTTTATTTTGTATACTTGTTTCATTGGCTTAGCATAAAAAAAGTTATTTTTTTCTCATACAAACTTTGCGAGTCCATTTTATGGGTGGAATTTTGTAAAATAAGTTCTTATTGTTCACCTTGACGCGGTTTGTTATGTGCTTTGATTTCTAAAAATTAACTAAAAAAGCTTGTTCTTTTATATTATATATAGCTTTATAACTAAGAAAATTTAAAGCTTTTTCTCGAGAAATATACATTTCAAAGACAATGTATACATTTCAAAACTTGATTAAGACAGTACATTAATTTATAACACACCACTGCTACAAACAGTTTGTTGTAATGCATTTAATTTTATGGAGGCATATTTTAGTACGTAATGAAAACATCGTTTTCGTGAGCAATAAAAAAGCATAATTTTGACAAACTGTAAAGAGGTTTAATAGCTTAAAGTTACACGGTCCTACTAAAGTTTTGATAAAGTGCTTTACTGCGATTTACCCTTCGGAGGTAGCAGGATCGACTATAATTTGATTTGGCGCTTAGCGTGAAAAGTAAATACCTTTTTGTTAGTACATTGAGCGTGATTTGAATAGTTTTGTTTAGATCGAGCGGCTTTCTAAAGATTAGTAATTTCTTGCGTTTTTTAAATGTTTCACAACGTACAGGTTGTATTTGGTCAATACAAAGTACAGGTCAATAAATATATTTGTACCTAGTCAAGGACCATACAAAACAACATTTCTAATAAGTTACCTTCTAACATGTGATCATCTTTAGATCATTCGTTTCACAATAGGTACTAATTAAAACAAAATCAAACCGTATAAAAGTTACACTTGATTTTTGGTCATTGAAATAGTCCTAGTGTCATTTCAAAGTTTTCAGGCCATCGTTTGCCAAAAGGGTCTAATTTAAAATGTATTCATATAATCTGACCCAAGGCAGAGCTCAGTTGAAAGTGCCTCTACACAAAGACAGACCTGATCATCTGTGACCAGACTAGACAACGACATCTTTCTAGAATCTTTATTGGACATGTTCATAATGGAAAATAATGAGCAGAATCAAAATGACGTAGCAACATTATAACGTAGACACGCCTGAAGCGGTCATAGCCGCCATTACTGTTGGCATTTCACGTCCGAAGCACTAGTAATGTTTGACGGAACTCTTTATCGCTCTTTATGATAAAATGCTGTCTGTTTTTATACAGAGCTAAATTTTACTTTAAATATCACAACGACAAAACACTTTTTGGCGCCCAACGTGATGCCCAACATTAACAAAATAATTATTGACGCCCAAAGTGGTACCGAACCATTTTTAATTCTGATCGATATAGTAGCTGTTATGGTCAATTGGGTACTTCCCATCAGGCGAACACGTGTTGTCTCAAAAAAAAAAGTTATAGAGAGAATTTCTTTCCAATGGCTAATCCATTTGAAGGCCCCGACTGACGCAAGCCCATTACCACGGCGTCACACCCAACACTGCACCCCGGTCACGGTCGCATTACTGGCATTTTGGTGGCCAGCCCACTGTTTACGATATTGACTGGACAGGAAACTAACTTAGGTTTTACTTGAGCTTTTGAGGAAAAACCTTAAGTTAGCTATTGATCTGTGCTTGTGTATTGGATGGAATTTCTTGTTGGCAGTTAGATTCGAATACCATTTAAGTTATATCGAGTATAGAGGTGTTTACTCCATACAACCACTTTTTGCAAATACACAAATATTATAAATGCGAAAGTTTGTGTGTAAGTGTGTAAGTATGTAAATAGGTAAGTATGTAAGTGTGCTTGTTCCCGTTCAACTCTGTAACGGCTGATGGATTTGAATAAAATTTGGTATGGAGGTAGCTTACACCCTGGATTAACACATGGGTACTTTTTATCCCGGAAAAATATTCGGTTTCTGTAGAATAGCAGGTGAAACCGTGGGGCCCAGCTTGTGTTCTATAAATGTTAAAATGTTCTATAAATTTGCAGATAGTTTAAGCCCAGACGTTATTCAAACCAGAAGTTTTGGAGAGTATATCTCTGCCGGCACAAGGCACTTCACAAACAATTGAAAATACGGGTCAAACTCGAAAATACATACATATATATATCTAATAAATTTAGCGTGGGTTTCTGCCTGTACAACCCAAAACGTGTCGTAGGCGCTGGGCTTCTATCATACCCACTGGATACTGAAATATAAAAGGGACCTAACCCTTCACATAAGGGTTTCAGTGTGGATATTCGACCTTCAAACCTCAAAGGCAAACAATGCAAAAGGTACACGTCTAACTAAAATCAAAGCAACTCTCTGAGAATCTAATCAATTATACCCCCGCCTCAACCAAACCTTTATTTGGCTCATCACCTTTACTCCATAGGTGGTAGGACTTTTTGGCAGCGTCCGCCTGGGGAACAACTACACCTTTGCCAGTTATTCAACCACTTAGCAGTAGTGTGCAGACATTACTGTGTTGTGGATAGAAGGGCAATGTTTCCAGCGAAATTACTGGGCACAAAGTAATATATTTTTTTTATCTCATTGCATTGAAATATTACAAAACTTGACACTACTTAAGCTACGTACTAAGTGAGGAGCCAAAATATAAGAGAGAAAAAAAGTCCAAATACTCTATTTTAGTCCTTTAGGTACTATTTTTATGTAGTCTCAGTTTCCTGTCACTTCCGATAAGGTCAGTCGACGCTATTGATTCGGGGTCGGGGTTCATATCGTATGTCCAGCAATTAGCCAAAGAGGTGCGTTATGCAGTACGACACAGCTTGTAAAAACCGTGGCAAAAGTGGACCTACAGCTGTCTTCATCCATCAGCGCGCTTATTCACGGCCTGAGCTGTCTTTCACACATGTTCAACATGTTAAAAGATAAAAAGCACAGAGACGGAAATACAATTTTAAAAAAACAGTTTGCCAATATGTTTTCATGTTTTTTTTTCTTCTTTATCATGAAAATAGGAAATATTATCATAAATATTAAATTATAAATAAATAAATATCTGGGACATTTTTTGCACACATCGTCACCTGACCCCAAACTAAGCAAAGCTTGTAATATGGCTGCCAGAGACTGATATACGTACATAGATATTTTTTAAATACATACTTATACAGATATTAACACCCAGACATAGAACAAGCACAAATATTCATCACGTGAATGTTTGTCCTAGATGGGAATCGAACCCACGCCCCCAAGCACAGTAGGTAGGTTCACTACCAACTGAACCACCGGGGCAGTCAATATTGCTTTAAAACATTGCCATTGTCGTTCTAGTGTAACTAAATGTTTAATGTTAACTTAACATTTTCTGGCAAATTATTCTTCTAAGAAAATATATCGTAATGACAAAAAAATATCTCAATGTTTATTTTATAAATACTTACATACTCAGTGATTTTTATAGCAACTCTTTTTATGTGTTCGTGACATATCTCATGTCGAGTGAAAGCCTTGTCGTTCTGCTTGTTCTGTATCCTGTAGTCCGTGGGGTGCTCCATGGTGTTGCGAAGCGGGTGCGCCCCGCAATGCCGGCAGGGCGCAGGCCGAGCTAATTATGAGATCGATAATGAGCGGGACGAAGATTTTTTGGTGGCTACTTTTTTGTACTTGCTAACCTTTTGCTAACATTCTTATTTTGTTATGATGACGCATGCAGACGTCAGTGACTCGATTCGTCGCGACAGGAAAATAATGTGACGCATCTAGATGAGTATTGAACTATTATTTCACATTTTGGTGATGCATTCGTTAAATGTGGATAGTTTTTTATGGCTTTTGGATTAAGTTATTTTAAATAATATAGACAATTATGAGATACTACGCCGCTCCGCTCTGCGCCTATACACCAGTCCCACCACGCCACTCTCCGCCTCTAAGGCAGTCCCATAACGTCGCTCGTTCACTTAAAGGGTCATCCTTTCGGTTGGTCGGACGGAGTATTTGGACCTCAACCCCGTAATGGAATACCGTTGAAGTAAGTACTTATACTTTCGTCTATTGGATCGCCTATACCTCCGGCACAGATGAACCAGATACCTCGTCACGCGGGTTTTGGTCCGATCAAAAGTCGCCACAGTTTGAGGAAAGCACGGGGTGCGCGGAGCGTGACAAATAATTCCCATTGGCTATCATCAAGGTTACGCCCACCACTGTACCGAGCTAGTACGTTCCGTAGTGATGGGGTAAGCAGTAGGCTGTGGCAGTAGGGCAACATCGGTACTTACCTACATAGCGAACTTCCGCTCTGCCATAGTAATCGCAATCACTCGAATTTCAACTCACTAACATAACATTACTACACAACACCATTAAAGTACTAATTCTTCCTCAGTGTCGTGCACTCGCGGATTTTTCGAGATCGAGCTGTAAAGTCGAATGTTTTTTTTCGAGGTCCCTGCTTTCTTTGCGCGTTTCAATAGAATGTGTTATTCTAAAATGTAACATTTTCTCGAGATCACGCGTTTTGTTAGGTCCGAAAAATAATGTTAGTTTACCCAGAATCAACTCAGTTACTTCAATTCATCATCTAAAAATCTATTTAGCCGGGTATCGAAATTAACAACTGAATCATACACCTAATAACCTTGAAATACTTACGTCGTATACTATAGTCTACTGACAAAAACGCCATTATTGTTTACCAGAAAAACGCGGGCGAAGCCGCGGGCAGAAGCTAGTAACGGATAAAAACTTCAAATATCCTACGCACCTACGGAACCCTACTAAGCATGGCCCGACATGCTCTTAACAAGTTAAGTCCACAGTCTCAGGCACATGCTAGATGCTGCCGGTCGATTCTATCGTGATTTCGTTGCTTGTCGAGTTTAGTCCAAGCAGAAGGTCCCGAGTGTACAGTTTAGTGAGTTAGAATTCATCAGTGTTCGAATCCCTTTACGGTATGGTGAACATCGAAAATGCAAGTCTGCGTTTTGTTTAATGAGTCACAACACTACTTTATACGTGCGTTCGCCAGAAAGGGACAACTGCATGGGATATCCGCAATGAGGAAAAGGGATAAGTGACGACGTGTCCATTATACGCTGAGCTCAGCTATGTCTTGTAAAACTGAATTATTTTACTTACCGATGAAAAGTTATTCCGTCTTTTTTGTAGTTTGAGTGCGCGGATGACTTTCCACACAATTTCACTGCACAGATAGTCATTTTTGTTTACTGTTGGTTGTCAGGAAAATAAAACAACCGTTTTATTTTGTAAGCCGCACGCACGCACGCACAGCTCTGGCACTTGGTCGGAACTGAGGTTCAATATTTGGGGCGGCGTCTTATATAAGTCTTATAAAACTTATGTGTTGCGCGCTAGGCTCGTCCTAGACTAGGTATCTAGTTCTATTCATCTGTGACCTCCGGCGACCGGCTCCCGCTGGCCTCCGACGCGGCGATGCATGTTTTTTTTTTCCAAGTAGTAACAGAAACTTTTCCTATGATCAGTCCTAAGCCTACCAAACCCAACTCGGCCTTGTAAAAGACAAATAAATATTGTTTTATTTGTATTGTATTGTAAATTTGTTGCAGGAAATGCGCAGAGAAGGGTTCCGGCGAACTGGACGACGGTCGAGGCGGCAGCACGCTCCGCAGCACTATGGGCCCACGGGACCACCGGTTCTGGCCACAGCTGTGGGCCACCGTCGTCAGGAACGTCCTTCTCAAGAAACGGGACACCAGGAAGACGCTAGCGGTTCGTATGATCAGCATACTAATAAATTACCTACATACATACATATTACATACATACATGACATATAGAACTGGTTCGTGGTTCTTAACTGCTGGCTGGTCTTTTGAAGAAACTAAGAGTCGCACAGTGGACAGAGCTATACTCGGAGTTACTCGTTTGCGCGATAAAATCCGGAATGATGATATTCACCGCAGAACCAAAGTCACCGACATAGGTTTCAAGGTGACGTAGCAATGGGCAAGCCACATCGCTCGAAGAACCGGTAACCGATGGAAAAGCAGGGTTTTTGAGTGGCAACCACGAACCGGAAGACGATGCTTAGGCAGGCCTCGCACTAGGTGGACCGCGGACATTGTGAAAGTCGCGGGCAACTGGTGGATGCAAGTGGCACGTTGTCGGTCGGTGAGGCGGTCTAAGGGGGTGGCCTATGTTTAGCAGTGGACGTCTTCTGACTGATAATGTAAAAACATACTTACATTCCATATCTCCGTTTACGAACCGGAAGACACAGCATATTAGGCCTCCCACTAGGTGGACTAACGACATTGTGAAAGTCGCGGGCACCCGATGGATGCAAATGGCAGATTGTCGTTAGTGTTGCGATCGGCGCCTTAGACGAGCGATGGATGTTTTCTGGCTGATAATGATGAAATGTATGTGTCTACTTCTTCGTACCGGCCAAACGGATTTGATTATTGTGGAGGCAGCTTTGTAAAAATGTGTGTTTCCAGTGATTAGCGGGTTAACTATAATTTTATGCACTGACAATAGTGAAATAATAACTATTTCGCTAACTGACAATAATTTTTGGGGTTCTTAATTTATATGAAGACCAGATTTTCACGAAGATCTCTTCTCTATCTTTTTAAATAGATAACTAAGTTAAGTAGTATACTGAACCTATACGTATTCTAAAAGGTTTTATTTGTATTGGATGTTATGTTATGTAATTGTATCGGTTAGCTAAATGACATATTCTCTATACTTAGAATTATTATTGTCTTTTTTTTTATGGGACCAAACATGAAATGCCGAAAAAATCAGGCGTTCCATAGAAAAAAAACATTTCAACGATTTATGGAACAGCTGAATGAAATCGCAAAAAAGATTGATTCAGAGATTAGGTTGAAAAGATGATTTCAGAGTCGGTCCACGCTTGAGTACGTTTATATTTCCATATTAAAATAGACCTAATTTCGACCTTTTTTCGCTTTTTGAAAAGATGATTTGACCAAACGTAGAGCACGCAGATCTAAAAGACATCAATTTTTAATTAATTTTGTTATAACAGGTTATTTGGGGATGTTAACATTTTGCCTACATAGGTATGTGAGCCAGCGAAGGCTCCATATTACTTTTGATCACCGAAATTGAAAATATATTTGGCTCACGTCCTACACCGACTCTTTTTATAATAATCCAGGAGGTCCTCGTGCCCCTGTACTGCCTGGGAGTGCTCATCTTTCTGAAGATGCTGATCCCCAACCCCAACTTCCCCGAGGTGTCGAAGCCAGGCCGGCTGCTGCGGATCTCACCCAGGAACGCCTTCCCCGACAACCAATCAGTGGCAGTTGTCGCAGACTGGCTTAATGCTAATGGGACTGTGGTGAGTCATTTTGTGGTTATTTTTGTTGGCTGAGCAGGCGTACACGAAAACAGCTGCTATTAGATAGATAACTCTCACACAAAGTATAGAAAAGCAGATACCAATCGGCTAGACTTCTAATTGGCGGCATTGTCGCTTATCGCTACTAAATGGAATAAAAATGATGATCCCAATACGAATAATAATGATCTCGAATAAATGAAATGGATATTTGGGGGGTTATAATTATTGAGCTTCACAAGTCCCTAATAAAGTTCCCGTGTTAGCTAAGATCGGATATTTTCTAGTAATACTTATACACAAGATGGAAGTATTACTGGAAGGATTATTTTTATATCTACCCTCATGTTTTTTTATCTTTTTTTTATTTTTTATTTCTTGTTTACCTTTTATGGTACTATTATAGATATACTTTAGAATAGCATAGAAGAGCCTGGAGCCATGACACAGGCCACCCTAGTGTGGGCTCCAGTGCACACTGATAGAAATCTTGTTGCAGTTTACATTATCTATCTCATTTGTAACTTGTAATATCGGTATTTGCATCTAGATTCTAAGTTTTCCTAGACAAATAAAAAACTTAGTCAAAACTCAGTCCAAGGAATATTAAGAAAAATAATAATAAACTCCTAGTAGTTAGGGAATGGCTCTTCATGTACCTTAAAATATTTTAAAACAGATATAATGTTCAACCAGTACATTAACAACTTTCTTTGCTATGGATTTGAAATCCCTTCTTATGCCTGTGCCTTCTTATAATGTAATTGCAGGATTTCCTGCAAAACATCAACAGCCAACTTCTGTCATCCGGGCAGGACCCAATCCACTGGGTCCGGTTCAACAACACCACCGAGCTGAACGACGCCTACCACGACGACTCCAAGCAGTTCCCGATGGCTGTGGTCTTTCACACTGACCCCACATCTTACAATGAACCGCTTAGGTAAGATGACAGATAATACGTCTGAGAAAAGACATCAACTGTCACTTATGTGATAACATACATTAACTTAAATAATAATCATGTGTTCCTCGTCGCATTTTTTACAGTACAGTATGGGTAAAATTCACAGCTTACAGATAACCCCTTTAACGCATCTGTTGTGTCTCAAGTAAATATTACTTGAAAAAAATTGGTTCAGATAATGCTCAGGGTCTCTCTAGCTGCAGCTAACTGGTCTATGTTCCAGATACACCATCCGCACCAATCCTTCGCTAGCCCGAACACCTTCGACCCGCCTGCTGTACACCTCCCCCGCCATCTGCCGCGAGCGGGCCGAGAGGAAGGACTGGTCCTCTGACTGGTCACGAGGAGGGCAGCTGATCCCTCTCTCGGACGTCCACAGCGAAGAAGCGTGCCCGGTCCTACAATATTACTACTCCAGCTTCCTGGCGATGCAGATACTCATCGATTACGTTAAAATTAAGGTATGTAAGGTATCAAAATATAAACAACATGGGAAAATTAATACTAAGTATATGACAACAAAACAGAGATATTGAAACTGCTTTAATATAACAAGAACTGAAATTTTACATAACGACGAAGAATGAAGCTCGAATGGTTCAGTATTAAATCAACGACTGAACTAAGTCACAATCTCAACGTGGTAGCGTGTTTAAATGGTAGCTTCACTTTAATCTAATGGACCTAATACGTAACAATACTTTTAAATCTTAAAACTTCCACTCGTGGAACAATCTTTCGGAAAACCTCATCTGGAGCAAACTCTAATCAATTAAGTGGGTTGTATCAGATTTCTAGAATAACAATAGTCTACAAAACTTCTATCTCAACTTCCCTCATCCAACGAAAGACATCGCAATGGATAAGGTCGGCCTTTGTTAGGCGCTGTGTTCTTATTTAATATTTCATGTCCAAGTTTCTATCTTCCAGATAGATACAGACACGAGCATCCTCCCCCCTCGCGTGGACTTTCGTCAGTTCCCTAAGCGGCAGCACACCGGCGACTGGCTGGTCATCTTCAGAGTCATAATGCCCATGTACATGGTCATGACCCTGTCGCAGTTCATTACCTACCTGCTGATGTTCGTGGTGGGGGAGAAGGAGAAGAAGATCAGGGAGGGGATGAGAATTATGGGGCTTAAGGATTCTGTTTATTGGTGAGTTTAGATGACGTGATGTGACCACATTAATCACTTAAATGCTACAGTAACTCTCTCTGTCTGTTACATGTCCTTATGTTTTAAAACATGTTGGTTTTGAATTGTTAAAAACATAACTAGTTTTTTTTGTTAACTTGCAGGTGTTCGTGGTTCCTCATCTACGGCGTTTTTGTGACCATTCTCTCCGTCGTCAGTACCGTTCTGCTCTTCACGTTGAAGGTAGGAACCCTTCGTGCAGCGGTATCAAAGTACAAAAGGAGGCAGGAAGGAGAATTCTGGGGTGGCAAGGGTATGCTGAAGGATTTATTACAACGAGTCGAGGTAAAATCGTGTGGTTAAAAGCATTCAAGTAAATTATAACGTGATCCAAGAAATACAAATCTCGGAGTAATATTTTTTTTTAAATTTGATGCATTAAAACTTGCTGCGGAAAGCTGCTAAGGAAGAGTTCTATCTAGCTAAACCATTTGCCTCTGCGGTCTAGTGCTAATCGGGCCCAGGCTCAACCCGCGATGGTTAAGATTTCGTCGACCCGTCTCGCAGACGTCATGCAGTAAGTCTTTTAGTAACCGAGCGAAAATAAAGTCTACGGGAGCACATCGGCAGTGGTATATGCACTACCAGAAATTATGGGCAATTTCAATTTCTACCAATTTAACTAAATAGTTAATTAAAAAAAAAAAAAACAGAACATTAGAGCCCTTGATGCTTGAAATAAATGAATAAATTTTAATTTTATCCAAAATTTTCGATACTTATTCAATAGATACTTACCTAGTTGAATTCTAGAGCTTCTGAAAGTGAGTCGAATTAGGGAGTGAGGTAGGTTTTTACTATTTTGTAGCGATGATATCGTTGACGCGTTCGGATTCTATAACTCAGTATTCAAATCTCACAATCTAAAAATCTGCTTGAGCTGCCGATGAAGAAAAAAATCGAGAGGGCTTAGCGTGGTAGCATGATAGCATGGTAGCGTTTTTTTCTCGGCTGGCTTAGCTACCAGCCACAAATAAAAAATCTGGCTGCCTCAAACGATAGCCTAATATTTACCGTTTACAAACCACGCCGTTAATCATCAGGTGAGATGTGGTCAAATAGCCAGTCCAAAAAAAAATACTTTATAGTCTTATTTATCTTGTGCATACGTAGTGGACTTCATCTTGATCATTTGTGCTGTTTGACATTTGAAATGGTGTTATTCTTTTCAGGTTTTCCAGCATTCTTCATACATCCTGATATTTCTCCTGATGCTGATGTTTGGATTCACCATTATCACCATGGCTTTTATGCTCACACCTTTCTTCGACAAAGCCAGGGTAAGTAGACCATCATATTATCAGAACCGGAATATTATGACAACTCCAAAGAGCACCCATCATTCATTCATTCATTCATTCTTGGCCACCTGACCTTACCCAACGACAACCACAACGTATCACCGACTCTTCTAAAATATTATTTACCTAATTTTCAGACTGCTGGTATCGTAGGCAGCTTCTCTGTGAACCTGATGAGTGGGCTGTACTTCATCCAGGTGTTTGTCTCTAACGCGGACTCGCTCGCCTTCTGGTTCGTGTCACTCATCAGCTCTAGCTGCTACGCGCTCGCTATGGACAAGGTAAGGTTTCCAGGCCTTGAAGTTCTCTAGATGTTAAAGGTGTTCATATATTTCCAGTATCCAGGTCTTCCAAGTGTCTAGATACAGATTTTTAAAGTGCTTGTGTCTAGAAAATTCCACGTGTCTTGTTTTTTTTAGCCTTCTACCGCGGAAAGACTTTAAATACGCGTAAATCTAATTGTGTAGATATGGTCTCTTAATTAAATTCATTCCAAATGAATTCCAGGCTCTGGTTCTGGACATGGCCGGTGTGGGGGTCACATGGGACAACCTGTGGAGCGGACCCGGAGTACCATTCGGTGGCAGCCTCATCATGATGGCAATCGACACAGTGCTCTACGGCCTCATAGCGTACTGGCTCGACGCTGTAATGCCTAGTAAGTAGCTCTTTCCGATATTGTTCTGTGGCTCTTTTGTGATGTTATGCTAGTAAGTTGCTTCTTCTTAGCGAATCGATATTGTGCTGACTAATAAGTTCCTACATACTGTCAGGAGTAGACCACAGATCTCGTATTGTGCAAGATGAATACGCCAACCCAGGTGGAAACGGAAACTTGCTCGCAAGTGAGGCTGCTCACGCCTTGTTGGTAATTCAAGAAGTATGTTCAAGTTGAGGGTGGCAACAGAACTAGGAAGTATCCATCCACACTGTTTCGGTTGATTATGAGAACTGAACGGATTTGAAAGGCTTCGGGTGGCTCTAATGGGGATAATGAGCGTTACATCGGTTATTACTCACATTCTTTTGTCTACAGTTCACATGCGGCTGAAGGTCGACACGCTTAATGTGGAACAGGATCTAGGTCTCAAAAATAGATTGCGCACAAATAATTTTAGGCGACAGATTTTTAACATATGTGTAAGAAGTTGCCGTCCTGGTGAATATTTGAAATTGCGGTTGGCATAATATTTAGCTTGTTCACGATGTCTTTGTACCGAATGATCAAACACATTCTAGACCTCGAATTCAAATGATCTTTCGATCACAAATAAGCCTGGTTATTCTCTTAAATCAACTAAAAAAATTACATCATGGACTACTAAAATAATGTTTTAGACTTTCGTGGTGGCTTACTACATTACTATTAGTACTCACGGGATATTTACCACGAATTTTATTTTTGTTGAGTTCCCGATATTTCGGCACAGTTGCATGCGCCATGTGCCATGTGTCTACTCGTTCACATGCAAGATAAGCCGCAAAAAGGTATCTTCTACAATGCTTCTTTCGAAGGATATAACTATTCAGCAGTTGCTAGAAAAGTATAAAACTTTTTAGCTTCTAAAGACAACCCTCAAATAATGCTATAATTGGACCTCGTATTATTCAATCATTCCCTAAGACTGAGAATCTGTTCTCCAGGTGAGTACGGAATCAAACAAAAGCCATGGTTCTGCCTGCAGCCGTCGTACTGGGTGAGCGGCAGGCGGAGCCGGGTGTCGGCCGTGCATTTCCATTCCAATGGCGACACGGCGCATCATAAGGATGTCGAGCCTGTGCCTAGGTAATTAATACTATTCATCTTTCCTTACACCTTTCCTACTTTTTCCCTGTCTCTTTCCACCTTTCTTACTCTTTCCCCCTCTCTCTCTCTCTACTTAATGTATTCTTGCAAGATAAAAAATTGTAGTATGAATCGCTAAAAGTATTAAATTCACAAAACACTTTAATGGATTTTGTTAACTCCCACGTTCTAGAGAACTCCAAGACAAAGAGGCCATCAGGATCGTAGGGCTCCAGAAGTCATTCCGGCAATGCCGCCGACCGGAAACGAAGGCCATCGACGGTATTGACCTGAGCATCTACGAGGGCCAGATCACGGCCGTGCTGGGCCACAATGGTGCTGGGAAGTCGACACTCTTTAATATCTTGACTGGACTGACAGCTCCTACGGCTGGGACTGCGTATGTTTATGGATTGGATGTCAGGTTAGAACAAAGATAATAAAACTACTTGATTGTGCAAGCAGACATTTTTTCTTGAAAATACAACTATGTAACTACTACGAAGTGAAGGCGCAAGTGAGCGCGATTAGTTACTTGCTTGCTTACTATTGGGCGGTTCAAAATGTGTTTATGCAATTCGCGCCTAGGAATTGCCGGCTCGAAAAGCTAGGCTATCCAATTGGTGAACTTATGCTATTTTAAACGTATATTTTGCGTTGTATTTTGACATACAAATACAGAAGTCCTGGTTGTTTTTCATACAACAACCGCCAAAAGCCATGTCTTTAGGCCTTTAGGCGGCCTAACTAAAAACTCTGACATCAGGGCTACCCACTCGGTCTGTAAGAACTAACTTTTAATAAAATGGTAAAAAAATATCTGTTGTTTTACAGAGACCCAAACGACATGCACGAAATACGTCAGATGACGGGCGTGTGTCCGCAGCAAGACGTGCTTTTCGACCTGCTCTCGGTCAAGGAACATCTGCTGTTCTACGCAGCCGTCAAGGTATATCGGGGTCCTATTGAAAGATTCAACTATCAAAATATCTAATAATCATCCTTAGCGCGATGGTTGTTAGGTTCAGCCGCCGACGCACGGTACGGTCACGGCTCTTTTTGAACTCAATTGAAAATTGTTTTTAATTTCAGGGCGTGCCTCGCAGAAGAACATCGGAGCAACTCCACAAGTTGCTGTCAGAGGTGGGCTTACTGGAGCAATTGGACGTGTTCTCGAAGCATCTGTCAGGAGGACAGAAGAGGAAGCTCAGCATAGCCATCGCACTCATCGGGGACCCCAAGGTAAGTGATTTTTAGCCCTCCGCAGCAAACTAAGGAACTCTTACATAGTGTTTCCGTCTCTGTCTATAGGTCCTTTTATTCACAGAACATAAGGGCTTTAACACTGAAATTCGGTACAGTATAGATATTTTATTTCAACCAAATAATGAGGCGTCTGAGAATGACCGATTCACTACTCGCTGCAAAGATAAGTATAAGATGTAGACATTCTGGAAAATATATTTTGTACACTCTCGCTCGAAAAGGGTATCGTAAATATGTATGTTTGTGTGTTCCTATAAAACCTCTCGTACCCTAAACGACTGGATCGCTTTTGACGAGTATGGTGTCGTTAGATTCCTCTTTATGTCCAGTGTGTCATAGGCTCAAAGGGTACATTATGCAGTCGGCTGTTTTATTTTTCTTCTAAAAATAATGACTCTATACAACAACAATTCATAGATTATTTTTCGCTCTGCACGTGATGGAGTTACGGTTTGAAATGTCGATGCACACCACAGAAGAGGAAAAATTGTTACCTTCTCTCTTCTGTGATGCACACGATTTATATTGAAATACCCTACAGTAGAAAATACAATGCGTTGATAAATTTTTCTCGTTAATAATTCAAAATATCACCTC
Source organism: Apocheima hispidaria (assembly GCA_947579745.1). Classification (NCBI taxonomy): domain Eukaryota; kingdom Metazoa; phylum Arthropoda; class Insecta; order Lepidoptera; family Geometridae; genus Apocheima; species Apocheima hispidaria. The sequence continues at coordinate 693,687 of OX388166.1, read as the reverse complement.
AGATCATGGAACAAGTGAGATTTGACTTTAAAAGGATGGCTTTGGAATTAGGCAAGGGATTTTTTTTCGTGATTGAATGAATGCGTTTCTCCCACTTACTTTACTAAAACAAACACAAAAACTATAAGCTTAGGCACAGGCACTTATATTTCTTCGCCAAGAAACTTGCAGCAACATCAATAAATTAACTGGTAGCATATTTACATGCAAAATAAGGCAGCTCATCGAGCTATTATTTATCATAGCTACGTACTCTAAGTATACGCAATATAGACAGATAGAAAGTGAGAATCTATTCACAAACTGTTGTTTTCTAGGTAAGTACATTACTTTCCAAGATTTAATTTCTTTTTCATCAGGACTATTTGGGGCCCGATGCGTTTGCACCTGTTTATAGTAAACTGGTAGGACTCTTTCGCAGAGTCCACCTAGGGAAGTACCACTCCTTTTGCTATTCAACCACCAAGCAGTAGTGTGCAAACAGTACTATGTTCCGGATTGAAGAGCAATGTGTTCAGTGAAATGACTGAGTATCTAAAGTTGACGAGCGCAGTGCATTGCTGCCTCATAGTATTGAACTGTTGAAGTTCGAAATTCTGGATGGCACTAAACTGTTAGATATGGGTCTGTGGATATGGGCAAGTGTGACACTCACCATCAAGCTAGCGACATTCTAACACATTAAAAAAATTTAAGAAACGTGCCACGCCTCCTTACCACATTTCCCTTGTTCCATGATCTGAGATCACTTTACATAATTATATTTTTTAGAATTCTTTGATATTTGACAGATAACAAATGTTATTTAGAATTTTAGTCTAGACTATTTTGCAATAAGTACTCATGATCCGTACGTGGCCAATTGGTTGCCGAGTACATAGTGGCTTCACATCGCGTTGCGACTTCGCTTCCCGTCGCTCTCCTAAGACCGAGTGAGATCACGGAGCGGCACTCAACGACGACGGGACATCGAAATCGAATTGGCCCGTAGATATAAACAAATTTATAGCAGCCGGATCCCCATAACGATGTTCCGCAGCAAATTTCTTTACAGAAAAGTTCTCTCGATTTCTAAAAACAGAAGAACACAAGATTAAACGTTTATGTAAATACATTTTCGTTGGAATAACTTTACATAACATAACATTTTGTAATGCTATGGTAGGTCGCATATTTATAGAGAATGCAACCCCGGTATACTCGTACCAGGATCCCGAATGAATAAAATGCGGAACAAATCTCATAATATGGGCGGGATCCCCGTGATCCTATCCCCGGTCGAGTGCCAAACAAATATCGAAAAAAAAAAACAAATGAAGTTTGATTTCGTAGTTAGTCCACGGGAACGGGATGAGGGCGCGGGGTTTAAGACTTTCTTACCCGAAGTTTTATATAGCCAGTTACAACTTCTATTTGTAATTATTACTTTATTTACTTTTTGAAGACGGAATATTCAATAATTTAAACGACAGGTTCTACTATAGGTATAAAGGTGCGTTTAAAATCAAAACTTAAAACTGATACTAAACTAATTCTATTCGTAATTTTGAGTTTCTGCGAGTTATATTTAAGTTTATGTGATGGTTTATGTTTAAGTTTATATTACGGGATTTTGCAAATACCTGGATCCCATGGGATCCAAAATGTTCAGTCTAGCAAATATTACCTTGCCGGATTGCATTCCCTAGTCGCATTAGCGTGTTTTTCGTTTCACTTTTTAGAAATTTACTCTCACTGATTTTATATCTTCAACAAAATGAAAATGTTCAAACGAGACAGACAAATTTACTTAAGTAAGTTGGTGGATGGGATTCCACCAACTTTATTGAGGTCGCGGGAACCGGCTGTGATTTCAGTCAAAACCGCGGGGAGTATAGCAACTACAAAATTAAATAACTTACATGCCACGCAGATTTAATTCGTCATGAAAGTCAAAGAAGTGGTAGGAGAGTTTTTGTAAGAGCACCATGACGAAGCGATGGCCGTCGCTGCCAGCCGGGGGTGGTATGTACTCCTTACTGTGGTCGCTGTCGCAGCGGAAGTTACAGTCGAGGGTACACAGCCAATGCAGGTTGCCAGAGCCCGGGTCGGCGCCTGTCGCGTCTATGTCTGCATTCACATGAAAATGTTTTTATGGCCTGCACAAAACCATCCCATTTTCTACGACGATTAATGTTAGGGCTAATTCGAGATAAAGATAGCGCTATACACTTTCGCGTGCAGAAGAAAAGCCCCCCCAAAACATCTGAGTTCTTGATAATTATTACTCAATATTATTTTTTTGTAAGCTAAAGCTTACATTACATACAAAAAAAGTAAGCTTTACATTACATAAGGTACAATTGTCAGCAATTATCCTTAACTTAATAAGTATTATGTTTTTACATTGAGCTATTATGTGTTATAAACTGTTTACTTTGCTACAAACCTGCACTCAGCCCCCGCTGGGTGACCCCTCAAGCCTCTCCCAAACGACAATCCTTGAACAAGTGTAATTTATAATCACTTAAATTATACCCTACTGTATATTCAAGTGATTATTATTTGGAGATATAGCGAAAAATGTGTGTAAATCGATGTTTTTTTAATTATTTTTTTTAAATAAAGAAGCCGTCACGCTGTCTTTTTCTCTCTAAGAAATACTAGACGATATAGCCCGGAAACATATATCTGAACATAAGATCCCTAATCTACATAACTAAAGAAGTGCACGGAGGCTTAGAAGTCCTGGATACGCCCTGGATGCGCCCCGGCTAGTGCGCGTCCCGGCGCGAGGCGGAAAGCAAGCAATGAAAATGGCTAATAAAGTTTTACTCACCAACCATGACCAAAACAAGGTGCAGTCTCTTGTCACAGTCCTTGAATGATATATTTGGAGCAAATCTGGTATAGAAAGGCGACATCCTGTAACCTGGACTTATAGTAATATTTCCGTATTGCACCTAAAAACAAGATTACTAGTAGTTCGCCCCAAACTGAGACCTCCTGATCTCTCATTTTACATTACAACCTTTTACACAAAAAACCAATACAATACAAACAAACACAAACAAACATACACTTCATGTACAAAGTATGTATGAAGTATGTGTTACTGAAAGGTGTGTATGTCTCGTCATTTTAAGACCCACCTGTTGGGTTGTTATAATGTTGACATAACTACACTGTTGTATTAGGTGCTATCCTATTATAATAGGTGTAATGACTAAATAAATCAAATGAAAACTTTTTTAACTATGGAACCAACAATGAAATCCCGAAAAAAAACCAGATGTTCCATAGAAAAATGTCGATGATACTCAACAAAATGACCGGTGTGAAGTTGGCAGCCAACTCTGGCAGCCAATAATCCGACCAAATAAAGTAGGTCATTTTTATGAAGTTAGCAGCCAAGCCGTTTAGGACCTCATATACTATGTAATCATATATATATTTAATTGAAACGGTTTGCATTATGTATAGGCTAGTAAATAAGCACGCTTGTAGAGCAACTTTAACTTCAAAACAGTCTCAAGAACACAAATAAATAAGCAAACGCAAAGCACAAAATTACGACCTGCTATACCCCTAAGTATACAATTAAACCTAATGAAACGGGAAAAAGCATGTCAATACATAGAAAAGAACCTTATTTTAACCTGGCTAGACACCTGCATAGCCCTAAAATAGCAACACAAAATGTAGAATGGCACGCTGAATTTCGACCTGAAAATTGCTGAAATATTGGACAAGTGCTAAAAATTAATAGTAAAAGATACCTAACCTACCTGAAAACAGTTGTAAAAAAATTAAAAAAAAATGTTTTTAGTACTGAAATGACCCGACGAAAAAAAAAGGTAAATTTTTGAATTTTCGCATTTATAAATCGTTGGAAAAGTACAACTCCGACGGCTAAATGTCATATTCTCTGTAGATACAGCTAAAGCTTGTTTATATAGCTATAAAATGAACACAAACTCAACGCGGCTAAAATGGTTTAACAGTGGAAAATCGACGGCTGAAATGAAAAAGATGGAAAGCTTTTTCAGCCCAAAAGTTGGCTGCTGGTGAATTTCTACCTCTTCCACCCCTAAATGTACAAGGGAATCTTTTGAAATGGCAACAATAAAGCCTATACATTCCAAAACAGCCTATTTCAGCTCAGACAATCACCTCCTTAACCCTGAAATAGCATTACGAAATGTAGAGTCGATGATTTTTACCAAGTTCACATGGTACGCTGAAATTTGACCAGAAAATTAATAAAATATTGGACAAGTGCTAGCAAGGTATAGTAGTTGACACCTAAGCAACCTGAAAACAGGTGTAAAAAATTAAAAAAAAATGTTTTTAGTACTAAAAAGACCCGACGAAAAAAAAGGAAAATTTTTGAATTTTCGCATTTAAAAATCGTTGGAAAAGTACTACCCCGACGGCTAAATGTCATATTCTCTGTAGATACAGCTAAAGCCTGTTGATACAGCTAAAAAATGAACACAAACTCAACGCGGCTAAAATGGTTTAACAGTGGAAAATCGACGGCTGAAATGAAAAAGATGGAAACTTTTTGAATTTCCGTATTTAAAAATCGTTGGAAAAGTACAACCCCGACGGCTCAATGTAATATTCTCTGTAGATACAGCTAAAGCCTGTTGATAAAGCTACAAAATGAACACAAATTCAACGCGGCTAAAATGGTTTAACAGTGGAAAATCGACGGCTGAAATGAAAAAGATGGAAAGCTTTTTCAGCCCAAAAGTTGGCTGCTGGTGAATTTCTACCTCTTCCACTCGTAAATGTACAAGGGAATCTTTTGAAATGGCAACAATAAAGCCTATACATTCCAAAACAGCCTATTTCAGCTCAGACAATCACCTCCTTAACCCTGAAATAGCATTACGAAATGTAGAGTCGATGATTTTTACCAAGTTCACATGGTACGCTGAAATTTGACCAGAAAATTAATAAAATATTGGACAAGTGCTAGCAAGGTATAGTAGTTGACACCTAAGCAACCTGAAAACAGGTGTAAAAAATTAAAAAAAAATGTTTTTAGTACTAAAAAGACCCGACGAAAAAAAAGGAAAATTTTTGAATTTTCGCATTTAAAAATCGTTGGAAAAGTACTACCCCGACGGCTAAATGTCATATTCTCTGTAGATACAGCTAAAGCCTGTTGATACAGCTAAAAAATGAACACAAACTCAACGCGGCTAAAATGGTTTAACAGTGGAAAATCGACGGCTGAAATGAAAAAGATGGAAACTTTTTGAATTTCCGTATTTAAAAATCGTTGGAAAAGTACAACCCCGACGGCTCAATGTAATATTCTCTGTAGATACAGCTAAAGCCTGTTGATAAAGCTACAAAATGAACACAAATTCAACGCGGCTAAAATGGTTTAACAGTGGAAAATCGACGGCTGAAATGAAAAAGATGGAAAGCTTTTTCAGCCCAAAAGTTGGCTGCTGGTGAATTTCTACCTCTTCCACTCGTAAATGTACAAGGGAATCTTTTGAAATGGCAACAATAAAGCCTATACATTCCAAAACAGCCTATTTCAGCTCAGACACACACCTTCTTAACCCTGAAATAGCATTACGAAATGTAGAGTCGGTGATTTTTACCAAGTTCACATGGTACGCTGAAATTTGACCAGAAAATTAATAAAATATTGGACAAGTGCTAGAAAAGTATAGTAGTTGAGACCTAAGCAACCTGAAAACAGGTGTAAAAAAATTTAAAAAAAATGTTTTTAGTACTAAAAAGACCCGACGAAAAAAAATGGTAAATTTTTGAATTTTCGCATTTAAAATCGTTGGAAAAGTACAACCCCGACGGCTAAATGTCATATTCTCTGTAGATACAGCTAAAGCCTGGTGATACAGCTAAAAAATGAACACAAACTCAACGCGGCTAAAATGGTTTAACAGTGGAAAATCGACGGCTGAAATGAAAAAGATGGAAACTTTTTGAATTTCCGTATTTAAAAATCGTTGGAAAAGTAAGACCCCGACGGCTCAATGTCATATTCTCTGTAAATACAGCTAAAGCCTGTTGATACAGCTACAAAATGAACACAAACTGAACGCGGCTAAAATGGTTTAACAGTGGAAAATCGACGGCTGAAATGAAAAAGATGGAAAGCTTTTTCAGCCCAAAAGTTGGCTGCTGGTGAATTTCTACCTCTTCCACCCCTAAATGTACAAGGGAATCTTTTGAAATGGCAACAATAAAGCCTATACATTCCCAAACAGCCTATTTCAGCTCAGACACTCACCTCCTTAACCCTGAAATAGCATTTCGAAATGTAGAGTCGATGATTTTTACCAAGTTCACATAGTACGCTGAAATTTGACCAGAAAATTAATAAAATATTGGACAAGTGCTAGCAAGGTATAGTAGTTGACACCTAAGCAACCTGAAAACAGGTGTAAAAAAATTAAAAAAAAATGTTTTTAGTACTAAAAAGACCCGACGAAAAAAAAGGAAAATTTTTGAATTTTCGCATTTAAAAATCGTTGGAAAAGTACTACCCCGACGGCTAAATGTCATATTCTCTGTAGATACAGCTAAAGCCTGTTGATACAGCTAAAAAATGAACACAAACTCAACGCGGCTAAAATGGTTTAACAGTGGAAAATCGACGGCTGAAATGAAAAAGATGGAAACTTTTTGAATTTCCGTATTTAAAAATCGTAGGAAAAGTACAACACCGACGGCTCAATGTCATATTCTCTGTCGATACAGCTAAAGCCTGTTGATACAGCTACAAAATGAACACAAACTCAACGCGGCTAAAATGGTTTAACAGTGGAAAATCGACGGCTGAAATGAAAAAGATGGAAAGCTTTTTCAGCCCAAAAGTTGGCTGCTGGTGAATTTCTACCTCTTCCACCCCTAAATGTACAAGGGAATCTTTTGAAATGGCAACAATAAAGCCTATACATTCCAAAACAGCCTATTTCAGCTCAGACAATCACCTCCTTAACCCTGAAATAGCATTACGAAATGTAGAGTCGATGATTTTTACCAAGTTCACATGGTACGCTGAAATTTGACCAGAAAATTAATAAAATATTGGACAAGTGCTAGCAAGGTATAGTAGTTGCCACCTAAGCAACCTGAAAACAGGTGTAAAAAAATTAAAAAAAAATGTTTTTAGTACTAAAAAGACCCGACGAAAAAAAAGGTAAATTTTTGAATTTTCGCATTTAAAAATCGTTGGAAAAGTACTACCCCGACGGCTAAATGTCATATTCTCTGTAGATACAGCTAAAGCCTGTTGATACAGCTAAAAAATGAACACAAACTCAACGCGGCTAAAATGGTTTAACAGTGGAAAATCGACGGCTGAAATGAAAAAGATGGAAACTTTTTGAATTTCCGTATTTAAAAATCGTTGGAAAAGTACAACCCCGACGGCTCAATGTAATATTCTCTGTAGATACAGCTAAAGCCTGTTGATACAGCTACAAAATGAACACAAATTCAACGCGGCTAAAATGGTTTAACAGTGGAAAATCGACGGCTGAAATGAAAAAGATGGAAAGCTTTTTCAGCCCAAAAGTTGGCTGCTGGTGAATTTCTACCTCTTCCACTCGTAAATGTACAAGGGAATCTTTTGAAATGGCAACAATAAAGCCTATACATTCCAAAACAGCCTATTTCAGCTCAGACACACACCTTCTTAACCCTGAAATAGCATTACGAAATGTAGAGTCGGTGATTTTTACCAAGTTCACATGGTACGCTGAAATTTGACCAGAAAATTAATAAAATATTGGACAAGTGCTAGAAAAGTATAGTAGTTGAGACCTAAGCAACCTGAAAACAGGTGTAAAAAAATTAAAAAAAAATGTTTTTAGTACTAAAAAGACCCGACGAAAAAAAAGGAAAATTTTTGAATTTTCGCATTTAAAAATCGTTGGAAAAGTACTACCCCGACGGCTAAATGTCATATTCTCTGTAGATACAGCTAAAGCCTGTTGATACAGCTAAAAAATGAACACAAACTCAACGCGGCTAAAATGGTTTAACAGTGGAAAATCGACGGCTGAAATGAAAAAGATGGAAACTTTTTGAATTTCCGTATTTAAAAATCGTAGGAAAAGTACAACACCGACGGCTCAATGTCATATTCTCTGTCGATACAGCTAAAGCCTGTTGATACAGCTACAAAATGAACACAAACTCAACGCGGCTAAAATGGTTTAACAGTGGAAAATCGACGGCTGAAATGAAAAAGATGGAAAGCTTTTTCAGCCCAAAAGTTGGCTGCTGGTGAATTTCTACCTCTTCCACCCCTAAATGTACAAGGGAATCTTTTGAAATGGCAACAATAAAGCCTATACATTCCAAAACAGCCTATTTCAGCTCAGACAATCACCTCCTTAACCCTGAAATAGCATTACGAAATGTAGAGTCGATGATTTTTACCAAGTTCACATGGTACGCTGAAATTTGACCAGAAAATTAATAAAATATTGGACAAGTGCTAGCAAGGTATAGTAGTTGCCACCTAAGCAACCTGAAAACAGGTGTAAAAAAATTAAAAAAAAATGTTTTTAGTACTAAAAAGACCCGACGAAAAAAAAGGTAAATTTTTGAATTTTCGCATTTAAAAATCGTTGGAAAAGTACTACCCCGACGGCTAAATGTCATATTCTCTGTAGATACAGCTAAAGCCTGTTGATACAGCTAAAAAATGAACACAAACTCAACGCGGCTAAAATGGTTTAACAGTGGAAAATCGACGGCTGAAATGAAAAAGATGGAAACTTTTTGAATTTCCGTATTTAAAAATCGTAGGAAAAGTACAACACCGACGGCTCAATGTCATATTCTCTGTCGATACAGCTAAAGCCTGTTGATACAGCTACAAAATGAACACAAACTCAACGCGGCTAAAATGGTTTAACAGTGGAAAATCGACGGCTGAAATGAAAAAGATGGAAAGCTTTTTCAGCCCAAAAGTTGGCTGCTGGTGAATTTCTACCTCTTCCACCCCTAAATGTACAAGGGAATCTTTTGAAATGGCAACAATAAAGCCTATACATTCCAAAACAGCCTATTTCAGCTCAGACAATCACCTCCTTAACCCTGAAATAGCATTACGAAATGTAGAGTCGATGATTTTTACCAAGTTCACATGGTACGCTGAAATTTGACCAGAAAATTAATAAAATATTGGACAAGTGCTAGCAAGGTATAGTAGTTGCCACCTAAGCAACCTGAAAACAGGTGTAAAAAAATTAAAAAAAAATGTTTTTAGTACTAAAAAGACCCGACGAAAAAAAAGGTAAATTTTTGAATTTTCGCATTTAAAAATCGTTGGAAAAGTACTACCCCGACGGCTAAATGTCATATTCTCTGTAGATACAGCTAAAGCCTGTTGATACAGCTAAAAAATGAACACAAACTCAACGCGGCTAAAATGGTTTAACAGTGGAAAATCGACGGCTGAAATGAAAAAGATGGAAACTTTTTGAATTTCCGTATTTAAAAATCGTTGGAAAAGTACAACCCCGACGGCTCAATGTAATATTCTCTGTAGATACAGCTAAAGCCTGTTGATACAGCTACAAAATGAACACAAATTCAACGCGGCTAAAATGGTTTAACAGTGGAAAATCGACGGCTGAAATGAAAAAGATGGAAAGCTTTTTCAGCCCAAAAGTTGGCTGCTGGTGAATTTCTACCTCTTCCACTCGTAAATGTACAAGGGAATCTTTTGAAATGGCAACAATAAAGCCTATACATTCCAAAACAGCCTATTTCAGCTCAGACACACACCTTCTTAACCCTGAAATAGCATTACGAAATGTAGAGTCGGTGATTTTTACCAAGTTCACATGGTACGCTGAAATTTGACCAGAAAATTTATAAAATATTGGACAAGTGCTAGAAAAGTATAGTAGTTGAGACCTAAGCAACCTGAAAACAGGTGTAAAAAAATTAAAAAAAAATGTTTTTAGTACTAAAAAGACCCGACGAAAAAAAATGGTAAATTTTTGAATTTTCGCATTTAAAATCGTTGGAAAAGTACAACCCCGACGGCTAAATGTCATATTCTCTGTAGATACAGCTAAAGCCTGGTGATACAGCTAAAAAATGAACACAAACTCAACGCGGCTAAAATGGTTTAACAGTGGAAAATCGACGGCTGAAATGAAAAAGATGGAAACTTTTTGAATTTCCGTATTTAAAAATCGTAGGAAAAGTACAACACCGACGGCTCAATGTCATATTCTCTGTCGATACAGCTAAAGCCTGTTGATACAGCTACAAAATGAACACAAACTCAACGCGGCTAAAATGGTTTAACAGTGGAAAATCGACGGCTGAAATGAAAAAGATGGAAAGCTTTTTCAGCCCAAAAGTTGGCTGCTGGTGAATTTCTACCTCTTCCACCCCTAAATGTACAAGGGAATCTTTTGAAATGGCAACACTAAAGCCTATACATTCCAAAACAGCCTATTTCAGCTCAGACAATCACCTCCTTAACCCTGAAATAGAATTACGAAATGTAGAGTCGATGATTTTTACCAAGTTCACATGGTACGCTGAAATTTGACCAGAAAATTAATAAAATATTGGACAAGTGCTAGCAAGGTATAGTAGTTGCCACCTAAGCAACCTGAAAACAGGTGTAAAAAAATTAAAAAAAAATGTTTTTAGTACTAAAAAGACCCGACGAAAAAAAAGGTAAATTTTTGAATTTTCGCATTTAAAAATCGTTGGAAAAGTACTACCCCGACGGCTAAATGTCATATTCTCTGTAGATACAGCTAAAGCCTGTTGATACAGCTAAAAAATGAACACAAACTCAACGCGGCTAAAATGGTTTAACAGTGGAAAATCGACGGCTGAAATGAAAAAGATGGAAACTTTTTGAATTTCCGTATTTAAAAATCGTAGGAAAAGTACAACACCGACGGCTCAATGTCATATTCTCTGTCGATACAGCTAAAGCCTGTTGATACAGCTACAAAATGAACACAAACTCAACGCGGCTAAAATGGTTTAACAGTGGAAAATCGACGGCTGAAATGAAAAAGATGGAAAGCTTTTTCAGCCCAAAAGTTGGCTGCTGGTGAATTTCTACCTCTTCCACCCCTAAATGTACAAGGGAATCTTTTGAAATGGCAACAATAAAGCCTATACATTCCAAAACAGCCTATTTCAGCTCAGACAATCACCTCCTTAACCCTGAAATAGCATTACGAAATGTAGAGTCGATGATTTTTACCAAGTTCACATGGTACGCTGAAATTTGACCAGAAAATTAATAAAATATTGGACAAGTGCTAGCAAGGTATAGTAGTTGCCACTTAAGCAACCTGAAAACAGGTGTAAAAAAATTAAAAAAAAATGTTTTTAGTACTAAAAAGACCCGACGAAAAAAAAGGTAAATTTTTGAATTTTCGCATTTAAAAATCGTTGGAAAAGTACTACCCCGACGGCTAAATGTCATATTCTCTGTAGATACAGCTAAAGCCTGTTGATACAGCTAAAAAATGAACACAAACTCAACGCGGCTAAAATGGTTTAACAGTGGAAAATCGACGGCTGAAATGAAAAAGATGGAAACTTTTTGAATTTCCGTATTTAAAAATCGTTGGAAAAGTACAACCCCGACGGCTCAATGTAATATTCTCTGTAGATACAGCTAAAGCCTGTTGATACAGCTACAAAATGAACACAAATTCAACGCGGCTAAAATGGTTTAACAGTGGAAAATCGACGGCTGAAATGAAAAAGATGGAAAGCTTTTTCAGCCCAAAAGTTGGCTGCTGGTGAATTTCTACCTCTTCCACTCGTAAATGTACAAGGGAATCTTTTGAAATGGCAACAATAAAGCCTATACATTCCAAAACAGCCTATTTCAGCTCAGACACACACCTTCTTAACCCTGAAATAGCATTACGAAATGTAGAGTCGGTGATTTTTACCAAGTTCACATGGTACGCTGAAATTTGACCAGAAAATTTATAAAATATTGGACAAGTGCTAGAAAAGTATAGTAGTTGAGACCTAAGCAACCTGAAAACAGGTGTAAAAAAATTAAAAAAAAATGTTTTTAGTACTAAAAAGACCCGACGAAAAAAAATGGTAAATTTTTGAATTTTCGCATTTAAAATCGTTGGAAAAGTACAACCCCGACGGCTAAATGTCATATTCTCTGTAGATACAGCTAAAGCCTGGTGATACAGCTAAAAAATGAACACAAACTCAACGCGGCTAAAATGGTTTAACAGTGGAAAATCGACGGCTGAAATGAAAAAGATGGAAACTTTTTGAATTTCCGTATTTAAAAATCGTAGGAAAAGTACAACACCGACGGCTCAATGTCATATTCTCTGTCGATACAGCTAAAGCCTGTTGATACAGCTACAAAATGAACACAAACTCAACGCGGCTAAAATGGTTTAACAGTGGAAAATCGACGGCTGAAATGAAAAAGATGGAAAGCTTTTTCAGCCCAAAAGTTGGCTGCTGGTGAATTTCTACCTCTTCCACCCCTAAATGTACAAGGGAATCTTTTGAAATGGCAACACTAAAGCCTATACATTCCAAAACAGCCTATTTCAGCTCAGACAATCACCTCCTTAACCCTGAAATAGCATTACGAAATGTAGAGTCGATGATTTTTACCAAGTTCACATGGTACGCTGAAATTTGACCAGAAAATTAATAAAATATTGGACAAGTGCTAGCAAGGTATAATAGTTGCCAACTAAGCAACCTAAAAACAGGTGTAAAAAAATTAAAAAAAAATGTTTTTAGTACTAAAAAGACCCGACGAAAAAAAAGGAAAATTTTTGAATTTTCGCATTTAAAAATCGTTGGAAAAGTACTACCCCGACGGCTAAATGTCATATTCTCTGTAGATACAGCTAAAGCCTGTTGATACAGCTAAAAAATGAACACAAACTCAACGCGGCTAAAATGGTTTAACAGTGGAAAATCGACGGCTGAAATGAAAAAGATGGAAACTTTTTGAATTTCCGTATTTAAAAATCGTTGGAAAAGTACAACCCCGACGGCTCAATGTAATATTCTCTGTAGATACAGCTAAAGCCTGTTGATACAGCTACAAAATGAACACAAATTCAACGCGGCTAAAATGGTTTAACAGTGGAAAATCGACGGCTGAAATGAAAAAGATGGAAAGCTTTTTCAGCCCAAAAGTTGGCTGCTGGTGAATTTCTACCTCTTCCACTCGTAAATGTACAAGGGAATCTTTTGAAATGGCAACAATAAAGCCTATACATTCCAAAACAGCCTATTTCAGCTCAGACACACACCTTCTTAACCCTGAAATAGCATTACGAAATGTAGAGTCGGTGATTTTTACCAAGTTCACATGGTACGCTGAAATTTGACCAGAAAATTAATAAAATATTGGACAAGTGCTAGAAAAGTATAGTAGTTGAGACCTAAGCAACCTGAAAACAGGTGTAAAAAAATTTAAAAAAAATGTTTTTAGTACTAAAAAGACCCGACGAAAAAAAATGGTAAATTTTTGAATTTTCGCATTTAAAATCGTTGGAAAAGTACAACCCCGACGGCTAAATGTCATATTCTCTGTAGATACAGCTAAAGCCTGGTGATACAGCTAAAAAATGAACACAAACTCAACGCGGCTAAAATGGTTTAACAGTGGAAAATCGACGGCTGAAATGAAAAAGATGGAAACTTTTTGAATTTCCGTATTTAAAAATCGTAGGAAAAGTACAACACCGACGGCTCAATGTCATATTCTCTGTCGATACAGCTAAAGCCTGTTGATACAGCTACAAAATGAACACAAACTCAACGCGGCTAAAATGGTTTAACAGTGGAAAATCGACGGCTGAAATGAAAAAGATGGAAAGCTTTTTCAGCCCAAAAGTTGGCTGCTGGTGAATTTCTACCTCTTCCACCCCTAAATGTACAAGGGAATCTTTTGAAATGGCAACAATAAAGCCTATACATTCCAAAACAGCCTATTTCAGCTCAGACAATCACCTCCTTAACCCTGAAATAGCATTACGAAATGTAGAGTCGATGATTTTTACCAAGTTCACATGGTACGCTGAAATTTGACCAGAAAATTAATAAAATATTGGACAAGTGCTAGCAAGGTATAGTAGTTGCCAACTAAGCAACCTGAAAACAGGTGTAAAAAAATTAAAAAAAAATGTTTTTAGTACTAAAAAGACCCGACGAAAAAAAAGGAAAATTTTTGAATTTTCGCATTTAAAAATCGTTGGAAAAGTACTACCCCGACGGCTAAATGTCATATTCTCTGTAGATACAGCTAAAGCCTGTTGATACAGCTAAAAAATGAACACAAACTCAACGCGGCTAAAATGGTTTAACAGTGGAAAATCGACGGCTGAAATGAAAAAGATGGAAACTTTTTGAATTTCCGTATTTAAAAATCGTTGGAAAAGTACAACCCCGACGGCTCAATGTAATATTCTCTGTAGATACAGCTAAAGCCTGTTGATACAGCTACAAAATGAACACAAATTCAACGCGGCTAAAATGGTTTAACAGTGGAAAATCGACGGCTGAAATGAAAAAGATGGAAACTTTTTGAATTTCCGTATTTAAAAATCGTAGGAAAAGTACAACACCGACGGCTCAATGTCATATTCTCTGTCGATACAGCTAAAGCCTGTTGATACAGCTACAAAATGAACACAAACTCAACGCGGCTAAAATGGTTTAACAGTGGAAAATCGACGGCTGAAATGAAAAAGATGGAAAGCTTTTTCAGCCCAAAAGTTGGCTGCTGGTGAATTTCTACCTCTTCCACCCCTAAATGTACAAGGGAATCTTTTGAAATGGCAACAATAAAGCCTATACATTCCAAAACAGCCTATTTCAGCTCAGACAATCACCTCCTTAACCCTGAAATAGCATTACGAAATGTAGAGTCGATGATTTTTACCAAGTTCACATGGTACGCTGAAATTTGACCAGAAAATTAATAAAATATTGGACAAGTGCTAGCAAGGTATAGTAGTTGCCAACTAAGCAACCTGAAAACAGGTGTAAAAAAATTAAAAAAAAATGTTTTTAGTACTAAAAAGACCCGACGAAAAAAAAGGAAAATTTTTGAATTTTCGCATTTAAAAATCGTTGGAAAAGTACTACCCCGACGGCTAAATGTCATATTCTCTGTAGATACAGCTAAAGCCTGTTGATACAGCTAAAAAATGAACACAAACTCAACGCGGCTAAAATGGTTTAACAGTGGAAAATCGACGGCTGAAATGAAAAAGATGGAAACTTTTTGAATTTCCGTATTTAAAAATCGTTGGAAAAGTACAACCCCGACGGCTCAATGTAATATTCTCTGTAGATACAGCTAAAGCCTGTTGATACAGCTACAAAATGAACACAAATTCAACGCGGCTAAAATGGTTTAACAGTGGAAAATCGACGGCTGAAATGAAAAAGATGGAAAGCTTTTTCAGCCCAAAAGTTGGCTGCTGGTGAATTTCTACCTCTTCCACTCGTAAATGTACAAGGGAATCTTTTGAAATGGCAACAATAAAGCCTATACATTCCAAAACAGCCTATTTCAGCTCAGACACACACCTTCTTAACCCTGAAATAGCATTACGAAATGTAGAGTCGGTGATTTTTACCAAGTTCACATGGTACGCTGAAATTTGACCAGAAAATTAATAAAATATTGGACAAGTGCTAGAAAAGTATAGTAGTTGAGACCTAAGCAACCTGAAAACAGGTGTAAAAAAATTTAAAAAAAATGTTTTTAGTACTAAAAAGACCCGACGAAAAAAAATGGTAAATTTTTGAATTTTCGCATTTAAAATCGTTGGAAAAGTACAACCCCGACGGCTAAATGTCATATTCTCTGAAGATACAGCTAAAGCCTGGTGATACAGCTAAAAAATGAACACAAACTCAACGCGGCTAAAATGGTTTAACAGTGGAAAATCGACGGCTGAAATGAAAAAGATGGAAACTTTTTGAATTTCCGTATTTAAAAATCGTAGGAAAAGTACAACACCGACGGCTCAATGTCATATTCTCTGTCGATACAGCTAAAGCCTGTTGATACAGCTACAAAATGAACACAAACTCAACGCGGCTAAAATGGTTTAACAGTGGAAAATCGACGGCTGAAATGAAAAAGATGGAAAGCTTTTTCAGCCCAAAAGTTGGCTGCTGGTGAATTTCTACCTCTTCCACCCCTAAATGTACAAGGGAATCTTTTGAAATGGCAACAATAAAGCCTATACATTCCAAAACAGCCTATTTCAGCTCAGACAATCACCTCCTTAACCCTGAAATAGCATTACGAAATGTAGAGTCGATGATTTTTACCAAGTTCACATGGTACGCTGAAATTTGACCAGAAAATTAATAAAATATTGGACAAGTGCTAGCAAGGTATAGTAGTTGCCAACTAAGCAACCTGAAAACAGGTGTAAAAAAAATAAAAAAAAATGTTTTTAGTACTAAAAAGACCCGACGAAAAAAAAGGAAAATTTTTGAATTTTCGCATTTAAAAATCGTTGGAAAAGTACTACCCCGACGGCTAAATGTCATATTCTCTGTAGATACAGCTAAAGCCTGTTGATACAGCTAAAAAATGAACACAAACTCAACGCGGCTAAAATGGTTTAACAGTGGAAAATCGACGGCTGAAATGAAAAAGATGGAAACTTTTTGAATTTCCGTATTTAAAAATCGTTGGAAAAGTACAACCCCGACGGCTCAATGTAATATTCTCTGTAGATACAGCTAAAGCCTGTTGATACAGCTACAAAATGAACACAAATTCAACGCGGCTAAAATGGTTTAACAGTGGAAAATCGACGGCTGAAATGAAAAAGATGGAAAGCTTTTTCAGCCCAAAAGTTGGCTGCTGGTGAATTTCTACCTCTTCCACTCGTAAATGTACAAGGGAATCTTTTGAAATGGCAACAATAAAGCCTATACATTCCAAAACAGCCTATTTCAGCTCAGACACACACCTTCTTAACCCTGAAATAGCATTACGAAATGTAGAGTCGGTGATTTTTACCAAGTTCACATGGTACGCTGAAATTTGACCAGAAAATTAATAAAATATTGGACAAGTGCTAGAAAAGTATAGTAGTTGAGACCTAAGCAACCTGAAAACAGGTGTAAAAAAATTTAAAAAAAATGTTTTTAGTACTAAAAAGACCCGACGAAAAAAAATGGTAAATTTTTGAATTTTCGCATTTAAAATCGTTGGAAAAGTACAACCCCGACGGCTAAATGTCATATTCTCTGAAGATACAGCTAAAGCCTGGTGATACAGCTAAAAAATGAACACAAACTCAACGCGGCTAAAATGGTTTAACAGTGGAAAATCGACGGCTGAAATGAAAAAGATGGAAACTTTTTGAATTTCCGTATTTAAAAATCGTTGGAAAAGTAAGACCCCGACGGCTCAATGTCATATTCTCTGTAAATACAGCTATAGCCTGTTGATACAGCTACAAAATGAACACAAACTCAACGCAGCTAAAATGGTTTAACAGTGGAAAATCGACGGCTGAAATGAAAAAGATGGAAAGCTTTTTCAGCCCAAAAGTTGGCTGCTGGTGAATTTCTACCTCTTCCACCCCTAAATGTACAAGGGAATCTTTTGAAATGGCAACAATAAAGCCTATACATTCCAAAACAGCCTATTTCAGCTCAGACAATCACCTCCTTAACCCTGAAATAGCATTACGAAATGTAGAGTCGATGATTTTTACCAAGTTCACATGGTACGCTGAAATTTGACCAGAAAATTAATAAAATATTGGACAAGTGCTAGCAAGGTATAGTAGTTGCCAACTAAGCAACCTGAAAACAGGTGTAAAAAAATTAAAAAAAAATGTTTTTAGTACTAAAAAGACCCGACGAAAAAAAAGGAAAATTTTTGAATTTTCGCATTTAAAAATCGTTGGAAAAGTACTACCCCGACGGCTAAATGTCATATTCTCTGTAGATACAGCTAAAGCCTGTTGATACAGCTAAAAAATGAACACAAACTCAACGCGGCTAAAATGGTTTAACAGTGGAAAATCGACGGCTGAAATGAAAAAGATGGAAACTTTTTGAATTTCCGTATTTAAAAATCGTTGGAAAAGTACAACCCCGACGGCTCAATGTAATATTCTCTGTAGATACAGCTAAAGCCTGTTGATACAGCTACAAAATGAACACAAATTCAACGCGGCTAAAATGGTTTAACAGTGGAAAATCGACGGCTGAAATGAAAAAGATGGAAACTTTTTGAATTTCCGTATTTAAAAATCGTAGGAAAAGTACAACACCGACGGCTCAATGTCATATTCTCTGTCGATACAGCTAAAGCCTGTTGATACAGCTACAAAATGAACACAAACTCAACGCGGCTAAAATGGTTTAACAGTGGAAAATCGACGGCTGAAATGAAAAAGATGGAAAGCTTTTTCAGCCCAAAAGTTGGCTGCTGGTGAATTTCTACCTCTTCCACCCCTAAATGTACAAGGGAATCTTTTGAAATGGCAACAATAAAGCCTATACATTCCAAAACAGCCTATTTCAGCTCAGACAATCACCTCCTTAACCCTGAAATAGCATTACGAAATGTAGAGTCGATGATTTTTACCAAGTTCACATGGTACGCTGAAATTTGACCAGAAAATTAATAAAATATTGGACAAGTGCTAGCAAGGTATAGTAGTTGCCAACTAAGCAACCTGAAAACAGGTGTAAAAAAATTAAAAAAAAATGTTTTTAGTACTAAAAAGACCCGACGAAAAAAAAGGAAAATTTTTGAATTTTCGCATTTAAAAATCGTTGGAAAAGTACTACCCCGACGGCTAAATGTCATATTCTCTGTAGATACAGCTAAAGCCTGTTGATACAGCTAAAAAATGAACACAAACTCAACGCGGCTAAAATGGTTTAACAGTGGAAAATCGACGGCTGAAATGAAAAAGATGGAAACTTTTTGAATTTCCGTATTTAAAAATCGTTGGAAAAGTACAACCCCGACGGCTCAATGTAATATTCTCTGTAGATACAGCTAAAGCCTGTTGATACAGCTACAAAATGAACACAAATTCAACGCGGCTAAAATGGTTTAACAGTGGAAAATCGACGGCTGAAATGAAAAAGATGGAAAGCTTTTTCAGCCCAAAAGTTGGCTGCTGGTGAATTTCTACCTCTTCCACTCGTAAATGTACAAGGGAATCTTTTGAAATGGCAACAATAAAGCCTATACATTCCAAAACAGCCTATTTCAGCTCAGACACACACCTTCTTAACCCTGAAATAGCATTACGAAATGTAGAGTCGGTGATTTTTACCAAGTTCACATGGTACGCTGAAATTTGACCAGAAAATTAATAAAATATTGGACAAGTGCTAGAAAAGTATAGTAGTTGAGACCTAAGCAACCTGAAAACAGGTGTAAAAAAATTTAAAAAAAATGTTTTTAGTACTAAAAAGACCCGACGAAAAAAAATGGTAAATTTTTGAATTTTCGCATTTAAAATCGTTGGAAAAGTACAACCCCGACGGCTAAATGTCATATTCTCTGAAGATACAGCTAAAGCCTGGTGATACAGCTAAAAAATGAACACAAACTCAACGCGGCTAAAATGGTTTAACAGTGGAAAATCGACGGCTGAAATGAAAAAGATGGAAACTTTTTGAATTTCCGTATTTAAAAATCGTAGGAAAAGTACAACACCGACGGCTCAATGTCATATTCTCTGTCGATACAGCTAAAGCCTGTTGATACAGCTACAAAATGAACACAAACTCAACGCGGCTAAAATGGTTTAACAGTGGAAAATCGACGGCTGAAATGAAAAAGATGGAAAGCTTTTTCAGCCCAAAAGTTGGCTGCTGGTGAATTTCTACCTCTTCCACCCCTAAATGTACAAGGGAATCTTTTGAAATGGCAACAATAAAGCCTATACATTCCAAAACAGCCTATTTCAGCTCAGACAATCACCTCCTTAACCCTGAAATAGCATTACGAAATGTAGAGTCGATGATTTTTACCAAGTTCACATGGTACGCTGAAATTTGACCAGAAAATTAATAAAATATTGGACAAGTGCTAGCAAGGTATAGTAGTTGCCAACTAAGCAACCTGAAAACAGGTGTAAAAAAAATAAAAAAAAATGTTTTTAGTACTAAAAAGACCCGACGAAAAAAAAGGAAAATTTTTGAATTTTCGCATTTAAAAATCGTTGGAAAAGTACTACCCCGACGGCTAAATGTCATATTCTCTGTAGATACAGCTAAAGCCTGTTGATACAGCTAAAAAATGAACACAAACTCAACGCGGCTAAAATGGTTTAACAGTGGAAAATCGACGGCTGAAATGAAAAAGATGGAAACTTTTTGAATTTCCGTATTTAAAAATCGTTGGAAAAGTACAACCCCGACGGCTCAATGTAATATTCTCTGTAGATACAGCTAAAGCCTGTTGATACAGCTACAAAATGAACACAAATTCAACGCGGCTAAAATGGTTTAACAGTGGAAAATCGACGGCTGAAATGAAAAAGATGGAAAGCTTTTTCAGCCCAAAAGTTGGCTGCTGGTGAATTTCTACCTCTTCCACTCGTAAATGTACAAGGGAATCTTTTGAAATGGCAACAATAAAGCCTATACATTCCAAAACAGCCTATTTCAGCTCAGACACACACCTTCTTAACCCTGAAATAGCATTACGAAATGTAGAGTCGGTGATTTTTACCAAGTTCACATGGTACGCTGAAATTTGACCAGAAAATTAATAAAATATTGGACAAGTGCTAGAAAAGTATAGTAGTTGAGACCTAAGTAACCTGAAAACAGGTGTAAAAAAATTTAAAAAAAATGTTTTTAGTACTAAAAAGACCCGACGAAAAAAAATGGTAAATTTTTGAATTTTCGCATTTAAAATCGTTGGAAAAGTACAACCCCGACGGCTAAATGTCATATTCTCTGAAGATACAGCTAAAGCCTGGTGATACAGCTAAAAAATGAACACAAACTCAACGCGGCTAAAATGGTTTAACAGTGGAAAATCGACGGCTGAAATGAAAAAGATGGAAACTTTTTGAATTTCCGTATTTAAAAATCGTTGGAAAAGTAAGACCCCGACGGCTCAATGTCATATTCTCTGTAAATACAGCTATAGCCTGTTGATACAGCTACAAAATGAACACAAACTCAACGCAGCTAAAATGGTTTAACAGTGGAAAATCGACGGCTGAAATGAAAAAGATGGAAAGCTTTTTCAGCCCAAAAGTTGGCTGCTGGTGAATTTCTACCTCTTCCACCCCTAAATGTACAAGGGAATCTTTTGAAATGGCAACAATAAAGCCTATACATTCCCAAACAGCCTATTTCAGCTCAGACACTCACCTCCTTAACCCTGAAATAGCATTTCGAAATGTAGAGTCGATGATTTTTACCAAGTTCACATGGTACGCTGAAATTTGACCAGAAAATTAATAAAATATTGGACAAGAGCTAGCAAGGTATAGTAGTTGACACCTAAGCAACCTGAAAACAGGTGTAAAAAAATTAGAAAAAAATGTTTTTAGTACTAAAAAGACCCGACGAAAAAAAAGGAAAATTTTTGAATTTTCGCATTTAAAAATCGTTGGAAAAGTACTACCCCGACGGCTAAATGTCATATTCTCTGTAGATACAGCTAAAGCCTGTTGATACAGCTAAAAAATGAACACAAACTCAACGCGGCTAAAATGGTTTAACAGTGGAAAATCGACGGCTGAAATTAAAAAGATGGAAACTTTTTGAATTTCCGTATTTAAAAATCGTAGGAAAAGTACAACACCGACGGCTCAATGTCATATTCTCTGTCGATACAGCTAAAGCCTGTTGATACAGCTACAAAATGAACACAAACTCAACGCGGCTAAAATGGTTTAACAGTGGAAAATCGACGGCTGAAATGAAAAAGATGGAAAGCTTTTTCAGCCCAAAAGTTGGCTGCTGGTGAATTTCTACCTCTTCCACCCCTAAATGTACAAGGGAATCTTTTGAAATGGCAACAATAAAGCCTATACATTCCAAAACAGCCTATTTCAGCTCAGACAATCACCTCCTTAACCCTGAAATAGCATTACGAAATGTAGAGTCGATGATTTTTACCAAGTTCACATGGTACGCTGAAATTTGACCAGAAAATTAATAAAATATTGGACAAGTGCTAGCAAGGTATAGTAGTTGCCACCTAAGCAACCAGAAAACAGGTGTAAAAAAATTAAAAAAAAATGTTTTTAGTACTAAAAAGACCCGACGAAAAAAAAGGAAAATTTTTGAATTTTCGCATTTAAAAATCGTTGGAAAAGTACTACCCAGACGGCTAAATGTCATATTCTCTGTAGATACAGCTAAAGCCTGTTGATACAGCTAAAAAATGAACACAAACTCAACGCGGCTAAAATGGTTTAACAGTGGAAAATCGACGGCTGAAATGAAAAAGATGGAAACTTTTTGAATTTCCGTATTTAAAAATCGTTGGAAAAGTACAACCCCGACGGCTCAATGTAATATTCTCTGTAGATACAGCTAAAGCCTGTTGATACAGCTACAAAATGAACATAAATTCAACGCGGCTAAAATGGTTTAACAGTGGAAAATCGACGGCTGAAATGAAAAAGATGGAAAGCTTTTTCAGCCCAAAAGTTGGCTGCTGGTGAATTTCTACCTCTTCCACTCGTAAATGTACAAGGGAATCTTTTGAAATGGCAACAATAAAGCCTATACATTCCAAAACAGCCTATTTCAGCTCAGACACACACCTTCTTAACCCTGAAATAGCATTACGAAATGTAGAGTCGGTGATTTTTACCAAGTTCACATGGTACGCTGAAATTTGACCAGAAAATTAATAAAATATTGGACAAGTGCTAGAAAAGTATAGTAGTTGAGACCTAAGCAACCTGAAAACAGGTGTAAAAAAATTTAAAAAAAATGTTTTTAGTACTAAAAAGACCCGACGAAAAAAAATGGTAAATTTTTGAATTTTCGCATTTAAAATCGTTGGAAAAGTACAACCCCGACGGCTAAATGTCATATTCTCTGTAGATACAGCTAAAGCCTGGTGATACAGCTAAAAAATGAACACAAACTCAACGCGGCTAAAATGGTTTAACAGTGGAAAATCGACGGCTGAAATGAAAAAGATGGAAACTTTTTGAATTTCCGTATTTAAAAATCGTTGGAAAAGTAAGACCCCGACGGCTCAATGTCATATTCTCTGTAAATACAGCTAAAGCCTGTTGATACAGCTACAAAATGAACACAAACTCAACGCGGCTAAAATGGTTTAACAGTGGAAAATCGACGGCTGAAATGAAAAAGATGGAAAGCTTTTTCAGCCCAAAAGTTGGCTGCTGGTGAATTTCTACCTCTTCCACTCGTAAATGTACAAGGGAATCTTTTGAAATGGCAACAATAAAGCCTATACATTACAAAACAGCCTATTTCAGCTCAGACACACACCTTCTTAACCCTGAAATAGCATTACGAAATGTAGAGTCGGTGATTTTTACCAAGTTCACATGGTACGCTGAAATTTGACCAGAAAATTAATAAAATATTGGACAAGTGCTAGAAAAGTATAGTAGTTGAGACCTAAGCAACCTGAAAACAGGTGTAAAAAAATTTAAAACAAATGTTTTTAG
The DNA here is from genome assembly GCA_947579745.1 of Apocheima hispidaria. Lineage (NCBI taxonomy): Eukaryota > Metazoa > Arthropoda > Insecta > Lepidoptera > Geometridae > Apocheima > Apocheima hispidaria. The sequence goes on along the minus strand of OX388166.1, from coordinate 670,018 downwards.
TACTAAAAAGACCCGACGAAAAAAAATGGTAAATTTTTGAATTTTCGCATTTAAAATCGTTGGAAAAGTACAACCCCGACGGCTAAATGTCATATTCTCTGTAGATACAGCTAAAGCCTGGTGATACAGCTAAAAAATGAACACAAACTCAACGCGGCTAAAATGGTTTAACAGTGGAAAATCGACGGCTGAAATGAAAAAGATGGAAACTTTTTGAATTTCCGTATTTAAAAATCGTTGGAAAAGTAAGACCCCGACGGCTCAATGTCATATTCTCTGTAAATACAGCTAAAGCCTGTTGATACAGCTACAAAATGAACACAAACTCAACGCGGCTAAAATGGTTTAACAGTGGAAAATCGACGGCTGAAATGAAAAAGATGGAAAGCTTTTTCAGCCCAAAAGTTGGCTGCTGGTGAATTTCTACCTCTTCCACCCCTAAATGTACAAGGGAATCTTTTGAAATGACAACAATAAAGCCTATACATTACAAAACAGCCTATTTCAGCTCGGACACACACCTCCTTAATCCTGAAATAGCATTACGAAATGTGGAGTCGATGATTTTTACCAAGTTCACATGGTACGCTGAAATTTGACCAGAAAATTAATAAAATATTGGACAAAAGCTAGGAAGGTATAGTAGTTGACACCTAAGCAACCTGAAAACAGGTGTAAAAAAATTAAAAAAAAATGTTTTTAGTACTAAAAAGACCCGACGAAAAAAATGGTAAATTTTTGAATTTTCGCATTTAAAAATCGTTGGAAAAGTACAAGCCCGACGGCTAAATGTCATATTCTCTGTAGATACAGTTAAAGCCTGTTAATACAGCTAAAAAATGAACACAAACTTAACGCGGCTAAAATGGTTTAACATCGGAAAATCGACGGCTGAAATTAAAAAGATGGAAACTTTTTGAATATCCGTATTTAAAAATCGATAAAAAACAACAACACCGACGGCTCAATGTCATATTCTCTGTCGATACAGCTAAAGCCTGTTGATACAGCTACAAAATGAACACAAACTCAACGCGGCTAAAATGGTTTAACAGTGGAAAATCGACGGCTGAAATGAAAAAGATGGAAAGCTTTTTCAGCCCAAAAGTTGGCTGCTGGTGAATTTCTACCTCTTCCACCCCTAAATGTACAAGGGAATCTTTTGAAATGGCAACAATAAAGCCTTTACATTACAAAACAGCCTATTTCAGCTCGGACACACACCTCCTCAATCCTGAAATAGCATTACGAAATGTGGAGTCGATGATTTTTACCAAGTTCACATGGTACGCTGAAATTTGACCAGAAAATTAATGTGAAATATTGGAATACAGCTAGTAAGGTACAGTAGTTGAGACCTAAGCAACCTGAAAACAGGTGTAAAAAAATTAAAAAAAAAAATTTTTTGTACTAAAAAGACCCGACGAAAAAAATGGTAAATTTTTGAATTTTCGCATATAAAAATCGTTGGAAAAGTACAACCCCGACGGCTTAATGTCATATTCTCTGTAGATACAGCTAAAGCCTGTTGATACAGCTAAAAAATGAACACAAACTCAACGCGGCTAAAATGGTTTAACAGTGGAAAATCGACGGCTGATATGAAAAAGATGGAAACTTTTTGAATTTCCGTATTTAAAAATCGTTGGAAAAGTACAACACCGACGGCTCAATGTCATATTCTCTGTCAATACAGCTTAAGGCTGTTGATACAGCTACAAAATGAACACAAACTCAACGCGGCTAAAATGGTTTAACAGCGGAAAATCGACGGCTGAAATGAAAAAGATGGAAAGCTTTTTCAACCCAAAAGTTTGCTGCTGGTGAATTTCTACCTCTTCCACCCCTAAATGTACAAGGAAATCTTTTGAAATGGCATTAATAAAGCCTATACATTACAAAACAGCCTATTTCAGCTCAGACACACACCTCCTTAATCCTGAAATAGCATTACGAAATGTGGAGTCGATGATTTTTACCAAGTTCACATGGTACGCTGAAATTTGACCAGAAAATTAATGAAATATTGGAATAGTGCTAGTAAGGTACAGTAGTTGAGACCTAAGCAACCTGAAAACAGGTGTAAAAAAATTAAAAAAAAATTTTTTTTAGTACTAAAAAGACCCGACGAAAAAAATGGTAAATTTTTGAATTTTCGCATATAAAAATCGTTGGAAAAGTACAACCCCGACGGCTAAATGTCATATTCTCTGTAGATACAGCTAAAGCCTGTTAATACAGCTAAAAAATGAACACAAACTCAACGCGGCTAAAATGGTTTAACAGTGGAAAATCGACGGCTGAAATTAAAAAGATGGAAACTTTTTGAATTTCCGTATTTAAAAATCGTTAAAAAAGTACAACACCGACGGCTCAATGTCATATTCTCTGTCGATACAGCTAAAGCCTGTTGATACAGCTACGAAATGAACACAAACTCAACGCGGCTAAAATGGTTTAACAGCGGAAAATCGACGGCTGAAATGAAAAAGATGGAAAGCTTTTTCAGCCCAAAAGTTGGCTGCTGGTGAATTTCTACCTCTTCCACCCCTAAATGTACAAGGGAATCTTTTGAAATGTCAACAATAAAACCTATACATTACAAAACAGCCTATTTCAGCTCAGACACACACTTCCTTAACCCTGAAATAGCATTACGAAATGTAGAGTCGATGATTTTTACCAAGTTCACATGGTACGCTGAAATTTGACCAGAAAATTAATGAAATATTGGACAAGTGCTAGGAAGGTATAGTATTTGAGACCTAAGCAACCTGAAAACAGGGTAAAAAAAATAAAAAAAAATGTTTTTAGTACTAAAAAGACCCGACGAAAAACTATTTTTAAATGCGAAAATTCAAAAATTTACCATTTTATTCGTCGGGTCTTTTCAGTACAAAAAACATTTTTTTTTAATTTTTTTACACCTGTTTTCAGGTTGCCTAGGTCTCATATACTATACCTTACTAGCACTTGTCAAATATTTTCTTAATTTTCTGGTCAAATTTCAGCGTACCATGTGAACTTGGTAAAAATCATCGACTCTACATTTCGTAATGCTATTTCAGGGTTAAGGAGGTGAGTGTCGGAGCTGAAATAGGCTGTTTTGGAATGTATAGGCTTTATTGTTGCCATTTCAAAAGATTCTTTTGTACATTTAGGGGTGGAAGAGGTAGAAATTCACCAGCAGCCAACTTTTGGGCTGAAAAAGCTTTCCATCTTTTTCATTTCAGCCGTCGATTTTCCGCTGTTAAACCATTTTAGCCGCGTTGAGTTTGTGTTCATTTTGTAGCTGTATCAACAGGCTTTAGCTGTATCGACAGAGAATATGACATTTAGCCGTCGGGGTTGTACTTTACCAACGATTTTTTAATGCAAAAATTCAAAAAAATTCCTTTTTTTTCGTCGGGTCTTTTTAGTACTAAAAACATTTTTTTTAAATTTTTTTACACCTGTTTTCAGGTTGCTTAGGTCTCAACTACTATACCTTCCTAGCACTTGTCCAATATTTTATTAATTTTCTGGTCAAATTTCAGCGTACCATGTGAACTTGGTAAAAATCATCGACTCCACATTTCGTAATGCTATTTCAGGATTAAGGAGGTGTGTGTCCGAGCTGAAATAGGCTGTTTTGTAATGTATAGGCTTTATTGTTGCCATTTCAAAAGATTCCCTTGTACATTTAGGGGTGGAAGAGGTAGAAATTCACCAGCAGCCAACTTTTGGGCTGAAAAAACTTTCCATCTTTTTCATTTCAGCCGTCGATTTTCCACTGTTAAACCATTATAGCCGCGTTGAGTTTGTGTTCATTTTGTAGCTGTATCAACAGGCTTTAGCTGTATCGACAGAAAATATGACATTGAGCCGTCGGTGTTGTACTTTTCCAACGATTTTTAAATACGGAAATTCAAAAAGTTTCCATCTTTTTAATTTCAGCCGTCGATTTTCCACTGTTAAACCATTTTAGCCGCGTTGAATTTGTGTTCATTTTTTAGCTGTATTAACAGGCTTTAGCTCTATCTACAGAGAATATGACATTTAGCCGTCGGGCTTGTACTTTTCCAACGATTTTTAAATGCAAAAATTCAAAAATTTACCATTTTTTTCGTCGGGTCTTTTTAGTACTAAAAACATTTTTTTTTAATTTTTTTACACCTGTTTTCAGGTTGCTTAGGTGTCAACTACTTTACCTTGCTAGCACTTGTCCAATATTTTATTAATTTTCTGGTCAAATTTCAGCGTACCATGTGAACTTGGTAAAAATCATCGACTCTACATTTCGTAATGCTATTTCAGGGTTAAGGAGGTGAGTGTCTGAGCTGAAATAGGCTGTTTTGAAATGTATAGGCTTTATTGTTGCCATTTCAAAAGATTCCCTTGTACATTTACGAGTGGAAGAGGTAGAAATTCACCAGCAGCCAACTTTTGGGCTGAAAAAGCTTTCCATCTTTTTCATTTCAGCCGTCGATTTTCCACTGTTAAACCATTTTAGCCGCGTTGAGTTTGTGTTCATTTTTTAGCTGTATCACCATGCTTTAGCTGTATCTACAGAGAATATGACATTTAGCCGTCGGGGTTGTACTTTTCCAACGATTTTTAAATGCGAAAATTCAAAAATTTACCATTTTTTTTCGTCGGGTCTTTTTAGTTATAAAAACATTTTTTTTAAATTTTTTTACACCTGTTTTCAGGTTGCTTAGGTCTCAACTACTATACTTTTCTAGCACTTGTCCAATATTTTATTAATTTTCTGGTCAAATTTCAGCGTACCATGTGAACTTGGTAAGAATCACCGACTCTACATTTCGTAATGCTATTTCAGGGTTAAGAAGGTGTGTGTCTGAGCTGAAATAGGCTGTTTTGGAATGAATAGGTTTTATTATTGCCATTTCAAAAGATTCCCTTGTACATTTAGGGGTGGAAGAGGTAGAAATTCACCAGCAGCCAACTTTTGGGCTGAAAAAGCTTTCCATCTTTTTCATTTCAGCCGTCGATTTTCCACTATTAAACCATTTTAGCCGCGTTGAGTTTGTGTTCATTTTGTAGCTGTATCAACAGGCTTTAGCTGTATCTACAGAGAATATGACATTGAGCCGTCGGGGTTGTACTTTTCCAACGATTTTTAAATACGGAAATTCAAAAAGCTTCCATCTTTTTCATTTCAGCCGTCGATTTTCCACTGTTAAACCATTTTAGCCGCGTTGAGTTTGTGTTCATTTTTTAGCTGTATTAACAGGCTTTAGCTGTATCTACAGAGAATATGACATTTAGCCGTCGGGCTTGTACTTTTCCAACGATTTTTAAATGCGAAAATTCAAAAATTTACCATTTTTTTTCGTCGGGTCTTTTTAGTTATAAAAACATTTTTTTTAGATTTTTTTACACCTGTTTTCAGGTTGCTTAGGTCTCAACTACTATACTTTTCTAGCACTTGTCCAATATTTCATTAATTTTCTGGTCAAATTTCAGCGTACCATGTGAACTTGGTAAGAATCACCGACTCTACATTTCGTAATGCTATTTCAGGGTTAAGAAGGTGTGTGTCTGAGCTGAAATAGGCTGTTTTGGAATGAATAGGTTTTATTATTGCCATTTCAAAAGATTCCCTTGTACATTTAGGGGTGGAAGAGGTAGAAATTCACCAGCAGCCAACTTTTGGGCTGAAAAAGCTTTCCATCTTTTTCATTTCAGCCGTCGATTTTCCACTGTTAAACCATTTTAGCCGCGTTGAGTTTGTGTTCATTTTGTAGCTGTATCAACAGGCTTTAGCTGGATCGACAGAGAATATGACATTGAGCCGTCGGTGTTGTACTTTTCCAACGATTTTTAAATACGGAAATTCAAAAAGTTTCCATCTTTTTAATTTCAGCCGTCGATTTTCCACTGTTAAACCATTTTAGCCGCGTTGAGTTTGCGTTCATTTTTTAGCTGTATTAACAGGCTTTAGCTGTATCTACAGAGAATATGACATTTAGCCGTCGGGGTTGTACTTTTCCAACGATTTTTAAATGCGAAAATTCAAAAATTTACCATTTTTTTTCGTCGGGTCTTTTTAGTTATAAAAACATTTTTTTTAAATTTTTTTACACCTGTTTTCAGGTTGCTTAGGTCTCAACTACTATACTTTTCTAGCACTTGTCCAATATTTTATTAATTTTCTGGTCAAATTTCAGCGTACCATGTGAACTTGGTAAAAATCATCGACTCTACATTTCGTAATGCTATTTCAGGGTTAAGGAGGTGAGTGTCTGAGCTGAAATAGGCTGTTTTGGAATGTATAGGCTTTATTGTTGCCATTTCAAAAGATTCCCTTGTACATTTACGAGTGGAAGAGGTAGAAATTCACCAGCAGCCAACTTTTGGGCTGAAAAAGCTTTCCATCTTTTTCATTTCAGCCGTCGATTTTCCACTGTTAAACCATTTTAGCCGCGTTGAGTTTGTGTTCATTTTGTAGCTGTATCAACAGGCTTTAGCTGTATCTACAGAGAATATGACATTTAGCCGTCGGAGTTGTACTTTTCCAACGATTTATAAATGCAAAAATTCAAAAATTTACCTTTTTTTTTCGTCGGGTCATTTCAGTACTAAAAACATTTTTTTTAAATTTTTTTACACCTGTTTTCAGGTTGCTTTGGTCTCAACTACTATACTTTTCTAGCACTTGTCCAATATTTTATTAATTTTCTGGTCAAATTTCAGCGTACCATGTGAACTTGGTAAGAATCACCGACTCTACATTTCGTAATGCTATTTCAGGGTTAAGAAGGTGTGTGTCTGAGCTGAAATAGGCTGTTTTGGAATGAATAGGTTTTATTATTGCCATTTCAAAAGATTCCCTTGTACATTTAGGGGTGGAAGAGGTAGAAATTCACCAGCAGCCAACTTTTGGGCTGAAAAAGCTTTCCATCTTTTTCATTTCAGCCGTCGATTTTCCACTGTTAAACCATTTTAGCCGCGTTGAGTTTGTGTTCATTTTGTAGCTGTATCAACAGGCTTTAGCTGCATCGACAGAGAATATGACATTGAGCCGTCGGTGTTGTACTTTTCCAACGATTTTTAAATACGGAAATTCAAAAAGTTTCCATCTTTTTAATTTCAGCCGTCGATTTTCCACTATTAAACCATTTTAGCCGCGTTGAGTTTGTGTTCATTTTTTAGCTGTATTAACAGGCTTTAGCTGTATCTACAGAGAATATGACATTTAGCCGTCGGGCTTGTACTTTTCCAATGATTTTTAAATGCGAAAATACAAAAATTTACCATTTTTTTCGTCGGGTCTTTTTAGCACTAAAAACATTTTTTTTTAATTTTATTACACCTGTTTTCAGGTTGCTTAGGTGTCAACTACTATACCTTGCTAGCACTTGTCCAATATTTTATTAATTTTCTGGTCAAATTTCAGCGTACCATGTGAACTTGGTAAAAATCATCGACTCTACATTTCGTAATGCTATTTCAGGGTTAAGGAGGTGAGTGTCTGAGCTGAAATAGGCTGTTTTGGAATGTATAGGCTTTATTGTTGCCATTTCAAAAGATTCTTTTGTACATTTAGGGGTGGAAGAGGTAGAAATTCACCAGCAGCCAACTTTTGGGCTGAAAAAGCTTTCCATCTTTTTCATTTCAGCCGTCGATTTTCCACTGTTAAACCATTTTAGCCGCGTTGAGTTTGTGTTCATTTTGTAGCTGTATCAACAGGCTTTAGCTGTATCCACAGAGAATATGACATTGAGCCGTCGGGGTTGTACTTTTCCAACGATTTTTAAATACGGAAATTCAAAAAGCTTCCATCTTTTTCATTTCAGCCGTCGATTTTCCACTGTTAAACCATTTTAGCCGCGTTGAGTTTGTGTTCATTTTTTAGCTGTATCACCAGGCTTTAGCTGTATCTACAGAGAATATGACATTTAGCCGTCGGGGTTGTACTTTTCCAACGATTTTAAATGCGAAAATTCAAAAATTTACCATTTTTTTTCGTCGGGTCTTTTTAGTACTAAAAACATTTTTTTTAAATTTTTTTACACCTGTTTTCAGGTTGCTTAGGTCTCAACTACTATACTTTATAGCACTTGTCCAATATTTTATTAATTTTCTGGTCAAATTTCAGCGTACCATGTGAACTTGGTAAAAATCACCGACTCTACATTTCGTAATGCTATTTCAGGGTTAAGAAGGTGTGTGTCTGAGCTGAAATAGGCTGTTTTGGAATGTATAGGCTTTATTGTTGCCATTTCAAAAGATTCCCTTGTACATTTACGAGTGGAAGAGGTAGAAATTCACCAGCAGCCAACTTTTGGGCTGAAAAAGCTTTCCATCTTTTTCATTTCAGCCGTCGATTTTCCACTGTTAAACCATTTTAGCCGCGTTGAATTTGTGTTCATTTTGTAGCTGTATCAACAGGCTTTAGCTGTATCTACAGAGAATATTACATTGAGCCGTCGGGGTTGTACTTTTCCAACGATTTTTAAATACGGAAATTCAAAAAGTTTCCATCTTTTTCATTTCAGCCGTCGATTTTCCACTGTTAAACCATTTTAGCCGCGTTGAGTTTGTGTTCATTTTTTAGCTGTATCAACAGGCTTTAGCTGTATCTACAGAGAATATGACATTTAGCCGTCGGGGTAGTACTTTTCCAACGATTTTTAAATGCGAAAATTCAAAAATTTTCCTTTTTTTTCGTCGGGTCTTTTTAGTACTAAAAACATTTTTTTTTAATTTTTTTACACCTGTTTTCAGGTTGCTTAGGTATCAACTACTATACCTTGCTAGCACTTGTCCAATATTTTATTAATTTTCTGGTCAAATTTCAGCGTACCATGTGAACTTGGTAAAAATCATCGACTCTACATTTCGTAATGCTATTTCAGGGTTAAGGAGGTGAGTGTCTGAGCTGAAATAGGCTGTTTTGGAATGTATAGGCTTTATTGTTGCCATTTCAAAAGATTCCCTTGTACATTTAGGGGTGGAAGAGGTAGAAATTCACCAGCAGCCAACTTTTGGGCTGAAAAAGCTTTCCATCTTTTTCATTTCAGCCGTCGATTTTCCACTGTTAAACCATTTTAGCCGCGTTGAGTTTGTGTTCATTTCGTAGCTGTATCAACAGGCTTTAGCTGTATCGACAGAGAATATGACATTGAGCCGTCGGTGTTGTACTTTTTTAACGATTTTTAAATACGGAAATTCAAAAAGTTTCCATCTTTTTAATTTCAGCCGTCGATTTTCCACTGTTAAACCATTTTAGCCGCGTTGAGTTTGTGTTCATTTTTTAGCTGTATTAACAGGCTTTAGCTGTATCTACAGAGAATATGACATTTAGCCGTCGGGCTTGTACTTTTCCAACGATTTTTAAATGCGAAAATTCAAAAATGTACCATTTTTTTCGTCGGGTCTTTTTAGTACTAAAAATATTTTTTTTAAATTTTTTTACACCTGTTTTCAGGTTGCTTAGGTGTCAACTACTATACCTTGCTAGCACTTGTCCAATATTTTATTAATTTTCTGGTCAAATTTCAGCGTACCATGTGAACTTGGTAAAAATCATCGACTCTACATTTCGTAATGCTATTTCAGGGTTATGGAGGTGAGTGTCTGAGCTGAAATAGGCTGTTTTGGAATGTATAGGCTTTATTGTTGCCATTTCAAAAGATTCCCTTGTACATTTACGAGTGGAAGAGGTAGAAATTCACCAGCAGCCAACTTTTGGGCTGAAAAAGCTTTCCATCTTTTTCATTTCAGCCGTCGATTTTCCACTGTTACACCATTTTAGCCGCGTTGAGTTTGTGTTCATTTTGTAGCTGTATCAACAGGCTTTAGCTGTATTTACAGAGAATATGACATTGAGCCGTCGGGGTCTTACTTTTCCAACGATTTTTAAATACGGAAATTCAAAAAGTTTCCATCTTTTTCATTTCAGCCGTCGATTTTCCACTGTTAAACCATTTTAGCCGCGTTGAGTTTGTGTTCATTTTTTAGCTGTATCACCAGGCTTTAGCTGTATCTACAGAGAATATGACATTTAGCCGTCGGGGTTGTACTTTTCCAACGATTTTTAAATGCGAAAATTCAAAAATTTACCATTTTTTTTCGTCGGGTCTTTTTAGTACTAAAAACATTTTTTTTAAATTTTTTTACACCTGTTTTCAGGTTGCTTAGGTCTCAACTACTATACTTTTCTAGCACTTGTCCAATATTTTATTAATTTTCTGGTCAAATTTCAGCGTACCATGTGAACTTGGTAAAAATCACCGACTCTACATTTCGTAATGCTATTTCAGGGTTAAGAAGGTGTGTGTCTGAGCTGAAATAGGCTGTTTTGGAATGAATAGGTTTTATTATTGCCATTTCAAAAGATTCCCTTGTACATTTAGGGGTGGAAGAGGTAGAAATTCACCAGCAGCCAACTTTTGGGCTGAAAAAGCTTTCCATCTTTTTCATTTCAGCCGTCGATTTTCCACTGTTAAACCATTTTAGCCGCGTTGAGTTTGTGTTCATTTTATAGCTATATAAACAAGCTTTAGCTGTATCTACAGAGAATATGACATTTAGCCGTCGGAGTTGTACTTTTCCAACGATTTATAAATGCAAAAATTCAAAAATTTACCTTTTTTTTTCGTCGGGTCATTTCAGTACTAAAAACATTTTTTTTAAATTTTTTTACAACTGTTTTCAGGTAGGTTAGGTATCTTTTACTATTAATTTTTAGCACTTGTCCAATATTTCAGCAATTTTCAGGTCCAAATTCAGCGTGCCATTCTACATTTTGTGTTGCTATTTTAGGGCTATGCAGGTGTCTAGCCAGGTTAAAATAAGGTTCTCTTCTATGTATTGACATGCTTTTTCCCGTTTCATTAGGTTTAATTGTATACTTAGGGGTATAGCAGGTCGTAATTTTGTGCTTTGCGTTTGCTTATTTATTTGTGTTCTTGAGACTGTTTTGAAGTTAAAGTTGCTCTACAAGCGTGCTTATTTACTAGCCTATACATAATGCAAACCGTTTCAATTAAATATATATATGATTACATAGTATATGAGGTCCTAAACGGCTTGGCTGCTAACTTCATAAAAATGACCTACTTTATTTGGTCGGATTATTGGCCGCCAGAGTTGGCTGCCAACTTCACACCGGTAACAAAATGTATGGACAGTTGTTTTTTTTTCGCGATTTCAGGGTTGGTTCCTTATTAAAAGTTTTTCATAATGATGAGTACATACATACCTTTAAATGTTGCCCCACCTTTAAGTAATAACTTGTATAAGTATCTAAGTAGGTATGCTTTTTCTTCCGATTCAAAACTTAATTGATTGTTCGACCTCTTCCAAGATTTCGATTGAGTTGACATTTTACAGATAACCATATGTTATTACAACTACATTGAGCAATTTTGATGATAGTGTCGGTGAGTATCAGATGGCAAAATCTAGCAGGCCTTAACAAACCAGGTATTTCTGCTTCATCCTAACTTTAATTTATCTGAGGCTTCATCACAGCTAGCTTGGTGCGGTGCCACTTTTTTCACAAAGTTGCGACCACCCACGGCTCCAAGAAGGATATTCTTGATGTTTGAACCTTGTATTTACTTTTTTTTTCGTACAAATATACTTTTTTATTCACAGCCTTCTTTATCCCACTGTTGGGTATAGCCTCGTTTGCTATCAAAAAAGATCGAAGAGTGAAGATCAATTCACAAAAGGGTCCTTTTAATAAACTGAAAAGTGATGATTATAATACCATGCTGAAAGGAAACGATACTAACTATACCGGATACGAGCTGGATCTTGTGGCTTTACCCACGTATTTCCAGTTTCCGAAGGTAAGCAATCAAAAACAAGATGGTAGAAAAAGGTGGTAAGAGAGTAGAAAATATAAAAATACGGAATGAAGTACCTGGAGCAGCTCTCCCGGAATCTCCTCCACAACAGCTCCAGTTATATTAGACAGTTTAAAAGCCGCTTCAATCTTTTTTTTCTGTTGCGTCACCTTTTCGTAATCCTCATACCTATGAGTTCTCGTCTCCGCCACGAATAGCGTTTGAACCAACACACACACTAACAAATACCAAAACATTGTTTTAAATAAAAGTAGTAGTTCTTCCTTGTAATGCACAAGAATGAGTTGTCACTCACAGTTTTCGGTTTATATACCAAGGCATATGGATTGGATAATGCTTGTGGACCAATGAAAGATTAATAAATAAAAAACGCTTCGCATTATAGCTCTATATAATATATTTCCCTGTGTCGGGGATACCACTTAACACACAGACATGGACAGGACAATTAACACCCAGGCCCAGAGCAAATATATAAAAAATTTGCCCGGCCGGAAATCGAAGCGGAGCCAGGACTTCCTACTCACAAGGCAGACGATCTAATAACTAAGTTAAGGGGGTTGTCAAATTTGATCTCTTCAATTCTACATAGATACTTACTAATTATGGTGATACTCGCTGCATCTACTATCAATAAACATTTTACACATCACATACGTGAACCCCTACAACATAACACTGCTGTTTTGGGCAGTCGTATTTAAAGGTAAACTTTAAAACATCGCATAACAGAATTGGTCGCCTACCCTAAAATAATTACATATTTTTGCGGCTGAAAACATAATTATTTTGGCGACATATGTCGCTTTGTTTGCAAATCTTTATTTTCATGTTAATCGAGGTGAAATGAAATGAATATAATAACCGTGACCATTTTAGTTAAAAAAACAAAAGAATTCTACTCTATTCAAAATATAATTATGGTCTAGAGATATTCGGATGGACATGACTGAAAGTTAGGTTACAGCAGCAGCGGCGTCTCTCTCTAACACCAAAAGACTTAAATGTTATGTTACAGCAGCTGCGGCGTATTTCTCTAACACCAAGAAGAAAAGAAGTTGACAGGTGTAGTTCTACTTTTTTTCAGCAGCAGGATTTGTAGCGCTACCTTTTGCTAAAAATTATCGGTATAATAAAAGCAAATTGGAATTTTACACGTAGGTATTGCGTTATGTACCTTACGCTTAGTACAGAATGTTAATTGATTCCGTAGTTGCAATGCGCGCGCTACATCCATCTCTTTTCATCTGCACGCGAAAGTGTATAGCGCTCTTTTTCTCGACTTAGCCCCTTACATTTAGCGCTGAAATATTGGTACTTTTACACTTACCTACTTAGGTGTCGACATAATTTTACCCAATAAGTAAAAAAAAATATAGTCTACTATTAAAAGAAACAATTAGGACAAATTCAATACGTTTATATAACTTAAACACAAAACCAAAATTAGTCACATATAAAGAAAATAATACAACAAACATAAGTTTTAAAATTAAGGGCCTGCTTTCCGCTGCAGCTATCTCGCTCGCATATTTTCTTCTGTTTTTTTAAAGATAGGGATACATACTAAGAACACAAAACTAAAGACAACATAGATATTATCATTAGATGTTTGCCTATCTACTATATGTGGAGCCGAAATATAAGATAAGAAAACAGTGGCTTTGTGGTCGAACATGGCGAACTCACAACCCATAGAATCTAAGTCTAACCTACCCTTAGAATAACCTGAAACCTAACCTAACCAAACCTCTATAATTAAAAAAGGTAACCTAAACTAGCTAAAAAGTATAAAGTAGATTCCTAGACTCCGAACCCAACCCCGGAATGCTCTTGTGGATTTGTGTATTGTACTATTTGAAAAGTACGAATCAATCAATCAAAGTTTTTTATTTGACACATAAGAGCGGTACATAAATAGTTTCGAAGCCTCTGGTTCCCGAACTAGCATAACACTGTATTTCAGAAACCAGCGTCTTTCCCCATGAGTGCATATGGCAATACAAATTACTCTTAAATTATAAGCTTACCTATTCCTGTCTATGTTATATAGTGCAATAGACTTAAATAAGTAACAGAAGATAATTGCTATATAAAATATGATAACTAACGTTGCAAGTTAAAATTATAGATGTATTATATAAATATCAAAAATAACATTGATAAAAAACTCAGGGATGCAATGTCTGTTACATTCCCAGGTATAATTGAGGAGCTACCAGGTACCAGATAATGTTTCTATAGTACGACGGGCTTTACTACGAAGAAGCTGCCAGCGACCGGACGTCCATGCTTCTTTATAAACTCCTTTGTAGAAAAGCCAAGCCGTCCTCTGCAATCAGAAAAAATACTATTGGGATGCGAGCACGTTTGTTGCTGCAGCTTACTGTATCATATAGGGCCGCATTTGGCGAAGCAAGAACACAGCGGTTAGATGAGGTGCGCGACTCCTCTAAACGGAACAGCTCCATGACTAAAGTAACAAATAAGAAAAACAGAAACCCGACTGCAAAATGTAGCCAATGTCACTCCGGATTTAAAGAGGAATCCAACAACACCCTTCCCGTCAAAATCAGTCTAGCATTTTAGGCTGTAGGAGGTACCAGATATATGAACACACAAACATATGTACATACTTACCTAATATCCCAAAAATATTACCCTACTTCGATCTTACAAAGTCACCGCCTATATGGACGACTCCAATGCCATTGTCAATGCGTTGCATGCTTATCTTTGAGCACACTTTGAGGAATGAGGATTCGATTCACAGATAAATATATACATATCTTTTATCTGTGAGTCGATTCTTTGGTACAATACTTAAGGTTATAAATATTATATCCATTATTAGTTTAAATATAACTTAAACACAAAACCAAAATTAGTCACATATAAAGAAAATAATACAACAAACATAAGTTTTAAAATTAAGGGCCTGCTTTCCGCTGCAGCTATCTCGCTCGCATATTTTCTTCTGTTTTTTTAAAGATAGGGATACATACTAAGAACACAAAACTAAAGACAACATAGATATTATCATTAGATGTTTGCCTATCTACTATATGTGGAGCCGAAATATAAGATAAGAAAACAGTGGCTTTGTGGTCGAACATGGCGAACTCACAACCCATAGAATCTAAGTCTAACCTACCCTTAGAATAACCTGAAACCTAACCTAACCAAACCTCTATAATTAAAAAAGGTAACCTAAACTAGCTAAAAAGTATAAAGTAGATTCCTAGACTCCGAACCCAACCCCGGAATGCTCTTGTGGATTTGTGTATTGTACTATTTGAAAAGTACGAATCAATCAATCAAAGTTTTTTATTTGACACATAAGAGCGGTACATAAATAGTTTCGAAGCCTCTGGTTCCCGAACTAGCATAACACTGTATTTCAGAAACCAGCGTCTTTCCCCATGAGTGCATATGGCAATACAAATTACTCTTAAATTATAAGCTTACCTATTCCTGTCTATGTTATATAGTGCAATAGACTTAAATAAGTAACAGAAGATAATTGCTATATAAAATATGATAACTAACGTTGCAAGTTAAAATTATAGATGTATTATATAAATATCAAAAATAACATTGATAAAAAACTCAGGGATGCAATGTCTGTTACATTCCCAGGTATAATTGAGGAGCTACCAGGTACCAGATAATGTTTCTATAGTACGACGGGCTTTACTACGAAGAAGCTGCCAGCGACCGGACGTCCATGCTTCTTTATAAACTCCTTTGTAGAAAAGCCAAGCCGTCCTCTGCAATCAGAAAAAATACTATTGGGATGCGAGCACGTTTGTTGCTGCAGCTTACTGTATCATATAGGGCCGCATTTGGCGAAGCAAGAACACAGCGGTTAGATGAGGTGCGCGACTCCTCTAAACGGAACAGCTCCATGACTAAAGTAACAAATAAGAAAAACAGAAACCCGACTGCAAAATGTAGCCAATGTCACTCCGGATTTAAAGAGGAATCCAACAACACCCTTCCCGTCAAAATCAGTCTAGCATTTTAGGCTGTAGGAGGTACCAGATATATGAACACACAAACATATGTACATACTTACCTAATATCCCAAAAATATTACCCTACTTCGATCTTACAAAGTCACCGCCTATATGGACGACTCCAATGCCATTGTCAATGCGTTGCATGCTTATCTTTGAGCACACTTTGAGGAATGAGGATTCGATTCACAGATAAATATATACATATCTTTTATCTGTGAGTCGATTCTTTGGTACAATACTTAAGGTTATAAATATTATATCCATTATTAGTTTAAATATGAGGGGGTAGGAAAGACAGTATAAAAGCAGGAAACCTATTGTAGTTATCTTTCGATCGCATATTCAATATTTTTAATGATATAAAATTACTGAGGGCGATTTTGAAAAACGTTTTCCATATTCCAAGCGCGCCATATTCAAATTTTGTTCCTTTTTTTTATCAATTACAGTTTTCATTTCAGTTACTCATCGTGAGTTAATAAATACTTTAATTTTAATCAACAACAATTAATTTAATTTAATTTTAATAAATATAATCAAGCTGAAAGCTAGAATATAAGTACACTTCTCACTAAACCAAAAACCAAGTTGAAAATCACCTTATTAGCAATTTGTAGCTAAACCAATATTATCTAGGTACCGACTAAACATTTACTAGCACAAACTTGATTTCAATAAATCACAAATTGACAAAAAGGACGCAAGAAAATTTGAATTCGGCACGCTGAATAAAACGCTCCACCTTTATTCTTGCAAGTTTTCATTTAAGTACCAAGATGTTTTCTCAATTTAGTAAATACTAACTGCGCTCCGCGGTTTCACCCGCTATTCTACAGGAAAGGTTATATTTTTCAGGATAAAAAGTAGCTAAAGTTATTCCAAGGAATAAACTACCTCCATACCAAATTTTATCCAAATCCGTTCAGTCGTTACTGAGTTGAACGGGAACAAACACACTTACATACTTACCTACTTACACGCAAACTTTCGCATTTATAATATGAATGTGATGTAATATGCTTACATCAAATTAATAATAAAACTATAACTAAACTTGTTACCTGTTGTTATAAAGAAAATGTTGCAAAAACTTTTTTGAATGGCAGCCGCGTCAGTGATTTTACATCATTGTAAATACTGATTGTGCAAGCGAGAAAACGCGTATTACGTAAAAGCAGCAATAAGTATAGTAATTAAAAATAAATTTGTTTCTTACGCGGTACTCTGGGCCAGAGAATCTATTACACTTGAAGATGAATAATCAATTCTGAATATCATCAAAATGTATCGATGCGGGCCGGTTCCTGGTGCGGGCATAGGTACTAGGTAGGGCACTGTCTCGGTTCCGGTCTTGGTTATTTCGTAACAATCTGAGATTTTGTCAATTCTCCAATGCAAGAACTCGTTTCCTTGGTTTGTGGGCGCGTCGACGTCTGCACAAATCGATTCACGTACATTTTACCAAGAAAGGATTAATTATTTTTTTCAGATATCATATAACCTATAAAATATACTCAGCGCCATAGATTACACTCTAGATACGAGATCTTTGTTCCGACTAAAACTTACCAAAGTTGGAGGAAAGTGGGGTTAGCGGGGACTGCGACCATGAGTGCTCACTGGCTATCTCAAGGTTACGCCTTCTGGCGCTTAGTAATGAACAATGAGAGTACATTTTTATAGGTGACTTAAAAACCTTCCAGACAGAGACAAAGTTACTTTCTATAGTTCGCTAGATGGCATTGATCCATTTTTGTGCATTTTTTGACGTTTTGTATGGACTGACAGTTGTAATGTAGGGAGTTCTGAATCGCGGATGCGATGTTTTTTCCTCGAGACTAACGTATTCATTTTCATACCTCGAAGCTTTATTGTTCCTGATACGACTGCGGCTATATTCCTCTGAATTATAATATTAGTTAAGATTTATCGAACCCTGATACTTACATAATTAAATGCTTACATGAATACTTTCATACTTATACTCACATACTTATACTCACATACATACTCTCATACCCAAAAACATTAACCCTCCTTTATACATATTTACTAATTTATTTTTATAAACTTTTTATTACACTGCCCAGGCAGTGTAATAAAAAGTTATTCAAAGTTAAAAGTTTAAGTTTAGTTTAAGTTAAAGTTTAAAGTTAGTCATTTGATTACAACTTACCAACCATAATCAATGCATAGAGTCCGCTATAATTATTATTATCTGTGTCACAATCCCAGTCTATAAACGGCACGTGAGCAGTTTTATATTGTGAGATCGTTGTTCCCGTATCCACGTATATTTCTTTGTAAAACACCTAGAAACCACGATGATTATTATTATTACAAATGTATCATTATTGGCCATCTACTGAAAATCAAGAATTTTTAAAACTATCTATACAACAATGCCAGTAGATAAAACTATAGGCATTGAAATTGTGGTAACGATTTTTGAATAAACAGCTATTCTGAAAAGCCATCAACTATAATGCCATACTGCTACCACACTATTTATAAGACTCAGTTTACGAATGCGCAGTAGCGAAAAAAATAAATATTTTATTCTAGCTGTCCACCACTAGCGCCCATTAGGACAAAAAAAAAAAAAAAAAAAAACAGTGTCTACCAGCGGTGGTCAACGGGATACCCTTGAGTCCACCTAATCAGTTTAGTTTGATTCGTCTTTTTTCTCGCAAAACAAATTAAAACTAATATTGCGCGGTTTGAAATTAACGCGGTGAACGCGGCGGCTTGTAAATAACAAATCATTTTTATTATCAACAAAAACAACATACAAAAAATTTAATATATCGTTGCTTTAAATATATTTTTTTGGGAAAGTATTATAGGTATGTGAAAAGTCATGGAATAGACACAGGGATGGTGTCTGCGAGATGTATTTGGATAATTAAAAATACCCTTTATATTATAGGTATGTGAATATCCTTTATACATTTATAAAGGGTATTTTTAACAACCCAAATACATATCGCAGACACCATCCCTGTGTCTGCTCTGCATTTTGTTGCCGTTTTCGGAGCATCTTTGTTGAATCTGTAGTTTTAAGGATGTGCTTAGAACAGTTAATTGTTGGGTTACATAAATCAAAACCGGCTTCAAATTTTCGCTCAAAAACTACATTACGATGAAAATATAAATAATGTTTCTCTTACATGGAGCCGATTTTCCGGTACGGCTTCAACCGAAATATCTCTAGTTATATTATGCCGTTCATATAGGTCCTGCCAATCCTGCCAGTCGTGCGGTTTCCAGTGGCCCGGCCTGTTCCTGTCCTTAGAGTTATCAGTTCTCGCCACCGACATGAATAATATTGGAACTAACACAAACAATAGTAAGAAAGAGGCCATTTTGTAGTGATGTAGTCTCACCTTGAAATGTAAGGAGAGTGAGAAACTTGTAATTTTTTTCTGTATTTATAACCAGAGCCGGACTGTATAATGCTTGTGGACTACCGAAAGCGATTACCTGTCTTTTTTTATGTTACCGAGACGAAACAATTACTTAAAACATTTCGGTATCCTCAAGAATTTTGAACTTCAACAGCTCAAAACCACGTGTGGCAACTTCTATCGTCGCCCCGACAAATTAAATATTTGTATGTTCAGGAATTTCACCTGAAACGTTGCTTTTCAATCCGGAACTCAGTAGAGTTTGCACACTACTGCTTGATGGCTTGGTTGATTTTTGTAGATTGTGTGATTTTCCAAACATAACATCAGTATGCTGTAATGAATGAATGAATGAATGACATGACTGTTCAGAAAATTAAAATTTGTATTCAGTAAAAGTCTCGCGGTTTTCGAGTTATTGAACGTTTTATAAATCTTTTTCAATAAAATGTGGGTACCTATATTTACCAAAAACTTATTTTTTTTTCTGCATTTTCATAGTGTTCCCCACCCGCAGGTAACAGGTAGCCATTCATTACGACACAGCCTGTGTAAAGAAGTTTTCGTTTTGATATATTTCAATTTGCCGGAAAAGATCGAGTCTTTATCACTAAATCTAACGTTTAGGTACATGGCCAATCTACACTCCTGAGGAGGAGGTTCTTGGTCCACGGCGCCTTTGCCAATCTCAAGAGTTTGTCCTGACTTAAAATAATATTTAGATATGTAAGTATATCCAGGGATGCTATTACTTCGCAAATTGTCACCCTCAGAGACATCTACCATCCACCGTGTCTGAATACGCTGAATAGTTCAACTCCACAGTTTCATTAGATGGCGTTGTTCAAGTTGTTTTTTTTTTTTTTTTTTTTCTCCTATGATGATTTTGGCGTCGCACGTCTAATGCATTTGCCAGTGTCAAGTATACATATATATTCTCAAGCTTTGTTAGATATTATCAAACAAGTCATAGTCACGGTCAAAGTCGAGCATAACAAGTCACGGTCAAGTCCAGGTCATGCCCCAGTAAAGTGGTGAAAACTTTACTAGAGCCTTCTATGGAGTTTTGGAAACAACACGAAAATTCACGTTTCACGACATTATACCATTCACCAACACTCGTGCATATACACGAACACTTAACAGGTAAAAATTCACCGTTTTACACATTAACACTCGAAATAACACAAGTTTTGGAAAATAATAAAACGACGCGACATAACTTCTTCACGTTCCCGCCAAAATCTATTTTTTTCTCTTTCCTCCTAAGAGGATTATGGCGTCGCACGTCTTATGCATTTGCCAGTGTCAAGTATACTCATATTTTTTTCAAGTTTTGGTGAATATTGTCAAATAAGTCATAGTCACAGTCAAAGGCGAGCAAAGCAAGTCACGGTCGAGTCCAAGTCATGCCCCAGTAAAGTGGTGAAAACTTTTCTAGAGGCTTCTATGGAGTTTTGGAAACAACATGAAAATTCACGTTTCACGACATTATATCATTCACCAACACTCGTGCATGTTCACAAACACTTAACGGGTAAAAATGCACTGTTTTTACACATTAACACTCGAAATAACACAAGTTTTGGAAAATAATAAAATGACGCGACATGATTTCTTCACGTTCCCGCCAAAACTACAAATTCAGGTTGTTGTTGTCAAAGTTGTCACTGTCACTGCTGCTATTTTGTGGATTACCAGAAAATAAAACATAGCTTAGCAAGATGGTCGTCCAACCTAAGCCCGTAAAATGCTGATTTTAGCCCACCCGTAAAATGCTGATTTCAGAGCTATACATACTTATCAACAACACTTATTTGTACAGCTGAAAACAGATGGCGACACTTGCAGTTTGGTTTATAATATATGAGGTATTTATAATTATCTAGTGGCTACATTTTATTTGCATTAAATAAAACGCTGACTACATGGCTGACTCAAAGTTTTGGCTTTAGCTCTGTGGCAAGAGCTTCGGGCAGGAGCCTGCAAAACGGCCAATCTACTGTTTTATGACTCAAATACGTCACCAGAAGGGTTTTCGGATTGCTATAAAATATCTCGGGCCGTGCTTAGTAGGGTTCCATAGGCGTAAAGTATAGGACCTTTGAAGTATTTATCCGTTTTTTTCCCGCTTATTAAAAAAAAATTATTATCACATGTTGCCCGAAATAATTTTCAAAGTTTTTACTGAGATCTATCAACATGGAAGAGAAGCATTGCAAGCACTGCAAGTGAAACATTGTAAGCAACTTTGTCGGCCTATATTTCGCAAGCAGTACATTTGATAAAAAATGGTGTAGGAAACCTTACCTACCTTATCTTTTTTCTACCCCTCTTTGCATGTATGGAAGCTAAAAAAAAAAAGCTTTTTATTTTATTTTTTTGAAACTGAAGGTCTATAATATCGTTGTGCAAAATTTTATGTTTATAACTTTGAAAGTTATAAATTGTAAATGATTCAGACAGACAGACAGACGGACATGACGAACTTATAACGGTTCCTTGTAGTACTACGGAGCCCTAAAAAAGATAACCGCTGAACCTCTGAAAAAGGAAACCTATGAAATTGAGTCCTATATCAAAATATTTTTGACGTCTTGCGCGTGGCGGTCGGCCATTTTTAATTCCGTTGTCAATGCCCTCCAATTCGGAGTTTTGGCGGGAACGTGAAGAAGTCATGTGGCGTCATTAAACTATTTTCCAAAACTTGTGTTATTTCGAGTGTTAATGTGTAAAAATGGTGGATTCTTATTCATTAAGTGTTCGTGATCGTGCATGAGTGTTGGTGAATAGTATAATATCGTGAAACGTGACTTTTCGTGTTGTTTCCAAAACTCAATAGAAGGTTCTAGTAAAGTTTTCACCACTTTACTGGGGCATGACTTGGACTTGACCGTGACTTACTTTGCTTGATTTAGACTATGACTGAGACTCATTTTAATTGTGAATTATTTAATATCACTTGGACTGTTATAATACTTGACACTGTCTAAATACACAACGTGTGGAGCCAAAAAATAATAGAAAAAAAAATAAAAATAATTATCAACTTTATGAGTTGTAGTTTGTCAAATTAAAAACCTCGGTACTTTCCGCGTCAGCCATGTTTTGATACGGAGATACGGAGTTAGGCTGGCTTTTTTTCGTAGGTATATCACTTCTATAGGTTTCCTTCTTCAGAGCGCCGAACTTACTGCCTACTGTCATCTGATTCGGTTCTATCATCGAAGGGGTTTTCACACCATAATATTACTAGTAGTTCACGGCGAAGTGAGACTTCGCGACCCTTCTATCTTCAAAACACTTCGACCGATACAGCTCATATTCGAACACGAATACAAAATTTCATGAACATCGGATCAACGGTTCGCAAGTTATCATCGGACAAATATACATACAAACATACACACAAATGCCGATTTGTCCCAGTAAACTCTGAGACCTTCGCTTCGCTCGGTCAATAAATGCGTAAGTTTCTGTGTGTGTAAGTAGGTAAGTATGTAAGTGTGTTTGTTCCCGTTCAGCTCTGTAACGGCTCAATGGATTTGGATGAAATTTGATAAGGAGGTAGCTTATTCCCTGTAATAACACATAGGTTACTTTTTATCCATAAAACATAAACCATTCCTGTAGAATAGCGGTTTAAACCGCGGGGCGCAGCTAGTAGTTTTTTAAAGAAAAAGAAACTAAACTTTTAAGATAATTTAAGAAGTTTAATAATAAAAAGTATTACTATGAAAATTGGCGTGGTTTTGATACATTTTGTTCGAATCTATAGCCGGAATAACCGACTATTCCCGTATAGCCGTGGTAGCGCAGTCGGAGCAAGCTCGCCTCACATTCGTGGGGTCCTGGATGGGCGGGCCCGTACCTGAGTTCTTTGGAACCACAGATGAGTTCATCTGTGTTTGGAACTTACGTACGGATTACCACTGGATTTTCGGTGAAGGAAAACATCGTGAGGATACTTGCATTTTTCCGGAGAATAAATCCGTTCCCGAACCCATTTTATTAAAATAATTATGTCCTTCAAGCTTCCTCTAGAATCCTGACTTCTGAAAACTTCAAGAAAATCAGTATTGAAAATGCCAAAAATAGCAATTGAGTGGCAGCCCGGCCACCTCGTGGTGTGAGTTGTTTTTGAATAAGTGGCGGGCGCGCTGATCAACTGGCGGCCTAGGATAATATAACCGCGCTCTGCGTAAGAATTTCTTACGCAGAGCGCGGCTTTCCGGAATTGGCAGTGTAGGCCGCCAAATGAAAGGCCTATTTTTGCCTGATTGACCGTCCGATTTTCATGATTCCTCTTTTAATTCTAGATAATAATCCTAGACGAGCCGACGGCGGGGGTGGACCCCGTTTCCCGACGGCAGATGTGGCGGATACTACAGAAGGCCAAACACGGGAAAGTGCTGCTCCTCACCACGCACTTCATGGACGAGGCTGATATCCTCGGGGATAGGAAGGCTGTCATCAGCAAAGGCAGGGTACGTTTCACCCTAGATGCCTAAAAGAACACACCTAATCTGGGATGGGAGCCGGAAGACACCAGCAGAATTACAGACTGTTTTTTTTTTTAAACGATCACGATTTAATAGTCTTATTTATTTAAAATGAGATATAGCCAGAACGAAGTTAATACTTATAACTAACTTATAAGAAGTCAAAGAAAATGTTTCGTAAAACAACAAATTTTGCGCACTCATATAGGAACTCTGCCTATTATAGTGTTTGTTATTTATTTCTAACATGACAGATTTTTTTACTAAATCTAGCTTTCCCTGTTTTGCCACGTTTCCTGGGTAATAGTATCCTATGGCCATCCCAATAATGCACACCATTTTACATGCTAATTTCTTCTAAATCAAACTGGATACGTGACCGTTCGTTTGCATTTGACTTCAATATAGTACCTAATAATAATAATAATTAATATATTTTTTTTAGGATATTTTTTTAACGGTCAAGTCCATTTACTAAGCAAAATACATACAACAACCTAAACTAATTAGCCTAATACCTACATAAAAATTGGACGAATGAATTGGAAATGAATTGGATTGAACAGTTGGATTATCCAGAGACCATTAAAGGTCTATAGATAATCCAAATGTTCTAGCCCACCAGTTGGCAGCGTACCCAGCATGCTGGCGGCATTGCTACGCTGAATGGCAATGCTTAATTTTTTTATTATATTTGACTACCCAAATACTCAGATGTTTCGAAGTATGTTCAACCTGCACCGTGTTACAGGTGAGGTGCGCCGGGACTTCGCTATTTTTGAAGAACAAATTTGGGATAGGATATCATCTAACATTGGTGCTCGACGGTATGTTATCATATAATTTGTTGTTTATCTTTAGATTTGTTATCCTTCGACCGCACACCGTATTATTATAACCGGGAGATATTTTTTCTGCATGCACGATCCAGCGGTTCTATTATTTTTTTTTCGCCATTGCTTTGACATTGAAATAGAGAAATGGTTTCTCATTTTACACGATGGTTGTACCTACAGCTTTAGTTATTGTTCTGAGGTTGGACATCATGTACCTATATATATACATACCTACTATAAACATAGTGTAAGATATAAACGAGTGCCATTTTAAATCTCTTTTTATTTTACTTATATCAACCACTAGCAGTGCACCGGGTTTCACCCGCAAAAATACAGAAACCGGTAATATGTTTAAGGGATAAAAATTAGCCTATATTAATCATCCTCCACACCAGCCGTTAGGGAGTTGAATGGGTACATACGTACCTATCTACTAACACACATGCAAACTTTCGCATTTATAATATGTAAGTAAGTGTGATGCGATTGTGTTGGCGCGTCGAACAACTTATCCAATACACTACAGGCACCTATACTAGAACTACTCAGTCAAACAGGCAAGCGATGAGCAAGTATTAATAGGTGTATCACGCAATACCTATTCCTAAACTTTATTTCTGATGAGCAGGAGTATGCCGCGAACACCAGATCACCCGCCTGGTCCGCGGCCACGTTCCTCGTGCTGAGAAGGCGCGCCGCCACGGCCGAGAGCTGTCCTACATCCTGCCGCACTACGCCGTCCATCTGTTCCCGCCGCTCTTCCAGGCGATAGAGCACGAGATCAAAGAAAAGACCAACCGACTTGGTAAATAGAACAAACGCCTACTGAAAAAACCTAGCGTTTGGCCTTGATATCACCTGCCTACTGAAAAGATCAAGCTTGTAAATCTAAATTTCCTCGTTGCCTCACCAGTGGGTCAAAGTTGTGGATCCACGAGGAACGACCCGTACCAACAGGCGAGCTATTTCAAACGCGGACTTATAGGTGTGCCATAATCCCCACGCTTGGCAGGTGGCTTGGGGATCAAAGAACGCTCACCATTTATTATGAGAACGCTTTTGCCCATCCTCCAGTGGTTCTGATCGCAGTTATAGGATATTATACACCTCACCGGACCAGTACTCTCAAATTGAAAATTAATCAAAGCGCCTAAGATGGTGATCGGCACTTTAAATTGAGACAATCAGTGGACTTATCCCGTAACTCTGAAAGCGATAGTGATAGTGCGCGAGCGGGACCGCGGATAGTGCGACTAAGTTGGTACAAGCGGGAAGGCATGCTCTCGCAATCAGAATCACGAACGTTTCAAAGTGAGAGAATAAGCCCGCTGTACCCAATACAAACTATGCTAAGCCATTATGATCTTTGACTACATCAGAGAAATTGTTGTCAATTACCTAGATTCTCAAAATTATTATGATACATTTTCACACAATCTTCTTTATGACGTTTAGATTTCCAAATACAAAAGAAGTAGGATAAAGGTAACAGTTGAAGGGAAAAACTACAACAGGTAACAACATTTCACATCTTCAGGTGTGACCAGCTACGGCGTCTCCATGACGACGCTCGAGGAGGTGTTCCTGTCCTTGGAAGGCGAGAACGCCGAGGAGACGGAGACGGTGGAAGGTGTGTCCTCGGTGAAACTGGTGCGGGCTCGAGCACTATCCCGTAGTCTTTCCCTTCAGAGCAAGACGTTAAGCTACCAGGTAAATTGCTTTTTCAGACGATGTGCAAAGAAGCCAGCGAAATATTAAATTCTTGAATAAAACGCAAACAATATACTAAAACCCAGTTCATCAAAAAGCGTGTTATAAAATCGTGGATGTGTAGTTTTCTCCAGATCTATCAAAACCAGGACTTATAAACTTTTCTGAAGTTGAGCGTAGGACATTCAAGGCCCCTGTACTTAAAGACTTAAAGTTGAAGTTATTGTTACGTGCCATGTCCGTTTTTGATTTTATTTATTATTTCTTGGGTCATTGTCTTCAGGAGCTGAATGACAAAGACCCGCAGAAAGCGACGTCGTTACCAACGCCTCCCGCCTCTCACGCTCTGCATTCTACCAATCACGGAGTAGAACACGTCAAGGTAATAATCCTTAAAGGGAGTCCAGCAGAATCATTTTTTGAAAATCCCTTTTAAAACTATAGATTTGTACTGTTTTTCTGTCTATTGTGTGTCTAGAATGGAAATTTCCGTTCTAGAAAGGTAGAAAGGAATGGTTTTGGGCAGCAAAGCTTGTGATACTAGTACATAGATGAATTTACATATTATTGTTATTTTGGCCACTTCGTAGTCGGACACGTTTGTCCGACGTTACTATTTGCCTCCAGTGGACCTCGTCGTTTTAACAAAAAAACGTCGAAAAGACAATTTAAATGTACCTCACCTAACCGTGTCTTTCCAGGTGGCACCCGAAGTGCCAGTGTCAGTGGACGCTCTGAGCGAAATAGTGAAGACGGACCCTCGATGCTGGCGTACGTTCTGCGCCATGGTGTACATACGGACTGTCAGGATGATAAGAGATCCTTACAAGCTTTACGTGATGATCTTCATGCCTATCAGTAAGTGCCACCAAATGATAATTTGAAAACACTTGTCCACCCTGAGCTCCGAAGCTCCTAACGCTCCTAACTTTTACCACTTCCATCAGGGTATAGGAAATATTTATCTTATATCAATGCATCAGAACATGACTACAATACAAACCGACTTACTAATACTTTACTAGCCACAAAGCATAAATAATTTCCTTCAAGGATGTAAAACAATTTGCGGCTACCTTACGTTATTTCTCAACATTCTCTAAAAAAGACTATACCTACCCTCCATGCTGGAAATCTTGCTAAGGAATGCGCATCTGCGAAGGATGCCACTCCAATCTATTTAGTGATGACAATTCAGTGGGAGCCAAAATTTTTCCATATTTTTTCTTATTTTTCAGTATCTTGTGCCCTAGGCCTATATATCAAGTCACGCCAGATAGTGATGTTCCGCACGATGCCTTTGAAGTTGGACCCCAGCTCTTACCTGAACAAGACCCCTATAGCGTTGCACAGCGAACTCAACAGTATGGACGATCTGAACAATTTTAGGGAGTCGCTAGAGGTAAGATTATTGATGTAAATTGCCAACTTATCTGTGGAGCAAAATGTTAAAAGTTTTCTAAAATAATTGCACTACGTGTTGGCAACACCAAGGAAGCCCGCAGTCTAGGCAATACTGGCCGGATGGACCGATACTATTTTTTGTAAAACGAAACTCTGCAAGATTGGAATCGGTGACGCATGGCTTTTGAATTTTTGCTGGACTGTATTTGTATTTGTAAGCAACTTTTTTCAGCTTTATGTCTGTGGCATACAGACAAAGTAAAACCAAAACCTCGCCATGAAGTTTTTTATAATTTTTGTACAGAACCCTAATAATTGGATTATACCACCTGCTTACTTGTGTTTCAGATTCTAGGAGCGCATCCAATAGTAGACTATGACGGCAACTTCACATCATTTCTGAAGATGGACAACTTCGGAGCGTTCAGTTTACGAGACAGCGTAACGCCCTACGGCAATGTGCTGGCTTTCTACAACAGCACATATACGCACGGACTGCCTATCATCATCAACATGTTAGATAACAGCATTTACAGGTGAATTTTGTTGGACGACAGAGTTCATTCAACGCGGTCAATTTTTGTATGGTTAACTGCATGTGCTTCAAAAAAATGAAAAATCCAAGATGCGACGATTTGTTACATGAAATTTAGACCTCGGCGCTTAGTCTAAATCCAAGGCTGATCAGTTTACTAATCAGCCTTCTATAGTCTATAATTATGTCTTGTAGTAAATAAAAATAGCACGTCTCATCTAGAATGAGATCTAACTCTCACTCAAGTGAAGCTGCCGGAACGCAACGTCAGGCGCTTGGCGACAAATTTGCGTCAAATATCCAGACAGGGACTAGAAATCAGGGTTCGCCGATATATATCAACGGATATATATCATGAGATACATCAAGATATATATCAATTGATTTTTATCTTGATATATATCAATTGATTTTTTCCTGTCTTCTGAACTAAAAATTTTGGAGATTAATGTTTACCCTGGCAACACATAGCGTAGTTGTTTCCCATAATAGTAACCTCATTTAAAGTTGGGGAAATCCCCTTTACTTTAACTTACCAGTACGGCTAGCTTTTTATTGAAATTCAAACCTTAACTAAACTATAAACTAACTTAACTATAAGGTTTATTTTACGAGGTAATCAAAAATGGGGATTCCCTGGTGCTCCTTGCGTTAATAATTTTCACTTTCTAGGGAAAATTTGCTTCCTTTTCTTAGCCTGGATATATATCCGATATAAATCGGATATATATAAAAAAATCGGATTTTTGATATTTATTATAAAAATCGAATTTTTTCAAACCCTGCTAGAAATTGACACCACTGTTCTAGTTTCCTCAAAATGTTAACTTGACATAAAACATACTAGCTCTGTCCTCTTCTAGGGCAATGATGGAAGCAGCTGGCTTGCTAGAAAGATTCAAGCCCATCGAAGTAGCTGTCCATCCGTTCCAGCAAACGGAACAACAGGAAGAACTGAACGTGGGAAACGTTGTCTGCGCAGTCTTCGTTGGCATGATCTTTGCGCTGGTTCCCGTGACGTTGGCTGTTGACATCGTGTATGACCGGGAGGTAGGACCGCAGACACGCCCTTTAAGTATTTCATGATTTGATAAACACTGAAAGTGTCTTTTAGAAAACTCTTAGGCATGATTGTTTCAACGGTAGGATTATAGACCGTCTTGCGCAGTATTTTGGAATGTTTTAATGATCAAAGATGTGGTGAAGTTTTGCAGAAAAATCCTTTTATGTGTGACGTACCAATGGATTCATTCAGAGCTGCACAATGGCGTATCTAGAGCAAAAATAGGCAAAAAAGTAACAACCCTATTCTAGATCTGGAAGTGCGCAGATATTAATGATTTACGTAGTAGGCCAAAAACCACATGTATGCATGAATTGTCTTATTATACATTTGGATATTTATTTAAAGGCTATTGTCACCATCTTCGAAGAATAGTATTATGTCAGAAACATTCGAGATTCTTGTTCTGTCGTTATGGCCATAATTATAGCAACTACAAGAAATTAAGATTAAGAATAATTAAATTATTTCCATTTCAGATTAAGGCGCGCAACCAGTTGCGGATCAACGGACTTTCGATGTGGATGTACTTCCTCACTTTCTTCACCATATTGTCTGTAATTATGATCATCACCTGCGCAGGAGTTCTTATTTTGGTACGTATAACATTAAGGTACAAACAACGTTTCACGCTAAAAAAACAATATTCCAATTCTTAGTTTATTTACTTCACGCTCATGATTTTCCACAGGAAGGGTCGGCACGCCACGTTTCCTAACTCCATCGTTGTTTATTTTTTCTGTTAGCCGTCTGGTCGCCCTCTCCCGATACTCTCTGCATCAGCCTTTAAACGTCCCACTGCTGAGATATCGGCCTACCGTCGAAGGGTGATTAGGCCATATCCACAAAGCTGGCCCAGTGCAGGTTGCCGGTTTCACATACGCCATCGAATTTCTTCTTCGGAAATATGCAGGAAATTCGGAAATTTTCTCACGATGTTTTCCTTCACCGATACTACCGCTGTCATAACTAATGTAATAAAAATTCTGCTATTGTTATAGTCCCTTCTCTCCGCATCGATCTCTCAAAGTATGGAAGAGATCTGGATTAAATATTTCGCATTCCATGTTCAGTCGCTAATCATTTTTCAGCACGTCCTGCGGCGACACAAGTAACAAATGGTTCTTTTACGTTCTAACTAATGGTTCTTTTTCAGATCTGCGTGAACGACATCCCTTCTCTAAACAATCCATCAGCAATGTTCATGCTGATCTTTCTTCTGACTCTATACTCCCCATCCGCAATCCTCTTCAACAGTTGCATATCCTATATCTTCGACAAGATGGACTCAGCTCAGAGCATGATGCCAAATATCACCACATGGGTTGGAGTCATACCTTTCCTTTTGGTAGCTGTGCTGGACACCTTTAAATGGAGTAAGTTTCAAGTTCTACAATTTATTTAGCTTTAATAAGATGATGGACTCCCTTTCATCCCGACCGAACGTATTTTGTTTGTTTTGTAAAGCAAATTTTAAATTCATTTTCAGCGTACGACATCGCCTTCGGTGTGCACGTATTCTTCAGCTTTGTGGATGTTATGTACATCCCTTACGCCATCATTTATTACGTAGATAGGTGAGTTACGATCCATTATACTAATAGCTAATTTCAAGTCCTTATTGGCTACTTTGAGACAAAACATGGTAAAAGTGAAACCAGGTGTCCATAGAGTCGCATCAGCTGATGTCATCATATGTTGGGATGTCCCGGAGATTCTGACGGAGACTGACACGTAGAAAGAGGCATACTTAGTAATAGTACGAGCGAGGCGACGCGCGATCTCAATCAGTTTTACGAGCTCACTACTTGTAGATTACTACGCTTAGTTGGTATGGACTGTGTACAGGGTATACGTGACGTGCAATCTCCGCGACACGTGCACGGCCCCGCCGCTAAGCCACTACCTGACGGCGGAGGTGTACGTGCTGCTCGCGGCCATGGTGCTGCACGTGCCGCTCTACGCGGCGCTACTGCTGCTTGCCGACCGGCTCAAGAGCACCACTAGGGTCTGCCCGGTAACTTATTGTCCTAGAAATCTTGCTATTTCCATTTCCGTTCCCATTTGAAGGATGTGCACATGCGAAGTCACATCCACATTCAAGTTCTTTCATCTAACAAAGGAGTATTTCTATTTCCTACCGGGCCCAATATCAGTGCCCGGAGACAGCTACCTTTCAGTGATTCATTTGATCTTGGATCGGCTCAAATGTCCGTGCAAAATTCGCTTGCGCTATATTTATACTTAAACGAGACGTTCAAGCAGCCTCATATGAGAGCCAGTTCTCATTCTGGTCTGGACGTTTTTACCAGCTTCGAAAATTTTACGTCAAGTGAGCTAGTGAAAGAAAATAATAAGGTATGCCTTATTATTTTCTCAACAGAGAAGGCGCCGCACATCAGAGAAGTGCGATATAGAAGCAGAGGCGGGAGGCGACGCGGGGAGAGAAGACGAGGACGTGAAGAAGGAGAGGAGAAGGGTCGCGGCCATCCTGCAGCAGCCCAACTCTAACGCGCCGCCTTTAGTGGTCCATGTGAGTAGACACTCAACAAATCATAAGCCAACATCAACATCTGAAGAAGCCATAAGCAAAGCAATAATATTAAAATTGTGTGCGGAATACAGAGCTAAAGGATCTGCTAGGAAGTACTGCTAGCACTACACGCTAGCTGGCTACACAGACCATGCAATTTTTTTATAATCATCTTTTGCTGGCTATCGAGCTTGTGTCTAGCGGCTTTACTTGAGACTCTTAATAGTCTCTATCCCACTCTTACTATAAAAAAAGTTTAATATGCAATATTAATTATTAATTATGTTTAATATCCATTAGCATAAAATAGTCATCAGATTCTGGAACAATACTTTGAAGAATGGTCATTGATGTTACCTACTTCTTTATTCTTCTAGAACGTCCGCAAAGAGTATAAAGTCCGCGGTACCGACGGAGGTAGCTGCTGCGGTGACGAAGGCGTCACGGTGAAGAAGGCTGGGCTCAGCAGGCTGAGCCTTGCAGTCGAGGGAGGTGAGGTGTTCGGTCTACTTGGGCACAATGGCGCCGGGAAGACTACTACTATGAAGATTATCACGGCTGAGGAGAGGCCGACTTGTGGCACGGTAAGTCTTGTCAAATTAAATGGGACAAAAATTTAACCAAATAAAAAAGAAAATACCCTTTAATGACAAAGCAAATTCATTCAAAATTCAGATCGTTTCAGGCAATTGCCCAGTTAAAGCTGCATTTTCACAATGCAGGTCAGTGGCGGATTTACCAGCAGGCTGAGTAGGCTTGAGCCTAGGGCGGCAGATTTTTGGGGTGGCAAATTTGGGGACCGTTTTTTTTTTTTGTTTATTTATTCACGTTTAGCAAATGTACATTATTGTGTAAGTAGCACACATTACCCCGCTCGTACATGACTGAGCTTTGATTAGCTGACTAAACACGCTTTTTTTTTAGCTTAAAGAACTGTTTAGTCTGTTAATCCTGATTGCTCCGTTTCTAGGTGATACTCGGGAACCAGAACGTAGCGGAGAACCCGTCGTCAGCGTTCAGGATGCTGGGCTACTGTCCGCAGCACGACGCGCTGTGGAAGAATGTCACCATCAGGGAGCATATCGAGTGCTACGCTGCCATCAGGGGTGTGAGCAGGAGTGACACGCCTAGGTTAGTGTCAATATTCACAAAATCAAGTGTGGAACGCACATCATCAGCGAGAAGACGTACACTGCTGATCAAAGGCCTCCCTCGCAAGGGCTGCCATAATCCCCACAATCTAGGTAAGTGGCTTGGGGATCGAAGAACACTGATCATTTATTAAGAGACGGGTAAGTTTGGAAATAAATTCGGCAAAAAGCGGAAACTCGCTTGTCAGAGCTGCGATATTATATTTTTTTCCTAGAAATCGTTGTAAATCAGAACTTCAATATGTTTTTTTCTTATAGCTCTAAGTTCTTTAATTAATTCAGCTTTTGCGGCATTAAACTTTGGCATTAAACAATGATAATTTATTCAGAAAAAAATAGGTTTAAATTGAAATTTTAACGTAGATCTTTTATATGACCCCACGTAACGCACCCTAAAAAATGTTAGTCTCCAATTACAAGTCAAACGCAAAAATCATTATCTCGATCCGTGTAAAATTTAGAGTCGATGTTTCTAGCTAGAAACATGTGCTATGACAGATGTACAGACAGACACCATAACAGTTCCTTTTTGTCTTTTTGGTACGGAATCCTAAAAACAAGTTTTTCCAAAGCCCGTCCATTATCAAAATCTGTGCGTCCAGCCCGGTTTCCAAGTTCACAACTCGCATTTCCCATCACCTGTCTCCCACCTCGAGTATCTCAGGTACCAAATTTCCGCTCATTTCCAAGTTCCATCTCCTTCTCTTTTTGCTCACATTAAATTTCCCAGTTTCCATCTTTCATTTTGCCTGTTATATTAAATTATTTTTTCCACTACGCATGTCTTTCAGCTTACGGCTCCCATTTTCCAACCCTTGTCTCTCGCGCTTCCAGCGATTCATTCCGAACTTTGTTACTTTTACTGAGTACCGGCCTTGAACTCTTGATCTTAGCATCTTAGCAATTTATCACTGACTTCCTTTCTTTCACTTTCAAATCGAAAGTTTTTATATTACTTTCATCATCATCATCTCAGCCACAGGACGTCCACTGCTGGACATAGGCCTCCCCCTTACATTTCCTTCCTTTTTTAGGGTTCCGTAGTACTACAAGGAACCCTTATAAGTTCGTCATGTCCGTCTGTCTGTCCGTCCGTCTGTCTGTCTGAATCGTTTACAGCCTTATAGCTTTTAAAGTTATAAACTTACATGCATGAAATTTTGCACAACGATAGTCTAAGTATAGACCTACAGTTTAAAAAAATAAAAAAAACTTTTGCTCCAATACACGTGAAGGGGGGGTAAAAAAAAAAAATTCGCTGCACCCCATCATATTGGGTGTCGTTGAATAGGTCTTTGTAAGGTGACAATTTTGACAGAATTAAAAAAACATAATTTTATATTAATGGAGTGGCTGTCATACATGTAAAGTGGGGATAAAAAAAAATCGCCTGTACCCCAAATGTGGGGTATCATTGAATAGGTCTTTTAAAATTATATTAAGGTTTCCTATACCATTTTTTTATCAAACGCTACTTACTGCTTGCGAAATATGGGCCGACAAAGCTGCTTGCAATGTATCCCCCCCACCGCCATTTCTAAACTATGCATCTCAGAAACTTGTTATCTTCCATGTTGATAGATCTTAGTAAAAACTTTCTTTTAAAATTATTTTGGGCAACATGTGATAACTACTTTTTGAGTTATGCTGTAATAACGGATAAAAACTTCAAACATCTTACGCTCCTACGGAACCCTACTAAGCATGACCCGACATGCTCTTAACAAGTTTTGGATTTTAGGTTTTTATATTACTTTGCTGTGTTACTATTTGAATTCCAAGGTTTGGTTCTCATGAACTTGTCACTGCTATCTGGAACACAAAGCATTGAATGCAATGAAACCATTGCTACATCAAGTCTCTTAGGTAATACTTGTAAGAAATGCAACGTAAACTTGGGGTGTTTCATATGATCTAGTTAGTTATAATTTGTAAGATTAAATTTTGAAGCTACTTTTTGACAAACTATTTTCAGATGTTTTTCGACAAATCGCAAAGTCATGCATATACCTCAGCTTTCTGAAACGTTTGTTGACTTTGACAACAGATTAATTCTATTGCTGTTTTTGTAAAGTTTTTAGTGCCAGACAAAGGCAGCATTAGAATAAATCTGTTGTCAAAATTAACAAACGTTTCAGAAGCTCGAGGATCTCATACACTATGTGAAAATTGAAACGCCGTTGCTTTGGAAACTGGAATTATTTATTGGGTGATTCTGCAAAACAAGCATAGCAATATTCCGTTTCCTTTAACAGGATAGTAGACGCATACCTGAATGGTCTCCAAATCATGGAGCACGCGAACAAAAACGCGGAAGATTGCTCTGGAGGAACCAGACGGAAGCTTTCCTTTGCGCTAGCTATGGTGGGCTGTCCCAGAGTGGTGCTACTCGACGAGCCGTCAACGGGAATGGACCCAAGAAGCAAGCGGTTCCTGTGGGACACCATTCTAACAAGCTTTCAGGTAAGTAAGTTAACAGAAAAAATAATATACCTAGTACAATCCATCTAAAGCTTTTCAACCCTCCAGTAATATAGGGTGTCCATGACTAGCGCTACTCTATGAGCCGTCGACAGATCTGGAATTCTGGACCCCAGGTGCATGAGGTGTTAGTGGGTCACCTTCCAGGCTATCTTTCAAGTTAGGAGCTAGTAGAACATTATTCTCGGCAACTGAGTTTTACGATTATGAAGATGGATACTCCACAAACATTGCAAAATTCGTCGTGGAATCAAGCCCTTTAAGGTTCAGTGAATACAAGTGTGGAAAAGTCACCTAGGACGCAATAATCTAGGATAATTTGTAGAACATGTTTTTCGTATTATTTGCAGGGCAAAAAAGGTGCTATACTCACAACACATTCCATGGAAGAGGCAGACGCGCTGTGCTCTAGAGTCGGGATCATGGTGAAAGGAGGCCTCAGGTAAGATCTCTACTTCTTAATTTTTTTATATCTTCAAATTACTTCTATAAAATATTATTTGTACTAGAAATTGGACTTATTTATCGGACACTGTTAGTAGAGTGATCGTGGTTGGTAAGACGGTGGTACATGGTGAGTCTTCAACTTCTTCAGTCTTCCCGGCAGTGATCTCTAATCTAGCAACCATTTAAATCGGGTCTTCGCATTAC
The DNA here is from genome assembly GCA_947579745.1 of Apocheima hispidaria. Taxonomy (NCBI): domain Eukaryota; kingdom Metazoa; phylum Arthropoda; class Insecta; order Lepidoptera; family Geometridae; genus Apocheima; species Apocheima hispidaria. The sequence continues at coordinate 633,895 of OX388166.1, read as the reverse complement.
GTAAAGGCTCTTTTATAGAGGGTTCAATGCCTTTCGTAATGAGATCCTTCCAGCGTGAAGAAGATCTGCCTCAACCGCTCTTCCCTGCTGAATGGAGATGATGCCTACCAATGTAATTACGTTGAAGCACTTTGTTCGCCAGGTGTCTCGGTTCAACGCAGCACCTCAAGAATTTATATGGAGCCGGGTACACATTAGAAATGAAGATTGGACAAAAATCAATGGTAACTATCTACATAAATACAGCCTTCTATATTATAAGTAGGTACTAGTTTATAACACATTTTCACGTACCTTCTGCAATTGGTTTAGTTTCGTGCTCTCTTCCTGCAATCGTGTTAATTGTCCATCATGTTGTTGTACCCGTGCCTGTAGTCATCGGAAACGCCTCTTGGAAGTTTTTAAGTACCTCGGACTGTAATGTAGTACAACTATATTATGGGAATTTCCATATTCAATAGTGTAAGTCAACGTCATTTGAAAAATATAAATCTGATGATGATGATAAACACGTTACCTAATGATAAACATTTATACCTAAACGACTCGTTTTTGTAGATGATGGAGACAGAGCTGTCAATGTCTCCGTCGTCACCGATGCGGTCTTCAGAAAATTCGCCTTCCTTAGGAGAAGCCGACGAAGGTATGCACAAGTATTATCCTATCTGCAATCTTCAATCTTTCTCTTTATCCCAATCATCCAAGTCCTGCGGTAGCTCAGTGGGAGCAAGCTCCTCTCATATCCGTTGGGTTGCGGGTTCAAACCAATAAAACTTACGCACGGATTTGCATCACTGCCACTGCCTTTTCGGTAAAGGAAAACATCGTGAGGAAACCTGCATATTTCCGTTGAGGACATTCAATGGCGCATGTGAATTCCAACCAATTCACACTGGGCCAGCGTGGTGGCTGTGGCCCAATTACCCTTCGAGGGTAGGCCGATATCCCAGCAGTGGGATTTGAAAAGTCTGATGCAGAATCCCAATCTCCCACTTTTCAGAAGTTTAATTTATCATCATCTTTTATCATCCATCTCTCAATGCTTTCTCATATCTACCTCTTCTATCTCTCAGTTTTTCTATCCTTAGTTAAACTCTCTCATCATATTTCTATTTTCCATTTCCCACCAGCCATCTACAATCTGCCATATCTATCTCCCGCTAATCTCTTATCATCCATATCTCACATGTCGTCTCCTATATCTTACCTCAAATATCTCATCTCACCCTTCTTGGTTTCTCTTTATAGACACGTGAGAGCTATACTCATTATGTCCTACTTATAATAAAAACTTTTAATAGTGTAATTAGCTGGACTTTATTTAGTCGTGATATGGTGCGTGTTCGCAGGCGGTAGTGGCACAGGCTCGGCGTGTGCGAATGAGACAGAGGTAGAGGGCGAGACAGAGGTAGTCGACGCTAGCATTCACACGCCGCTCGTTAGCGGTCCCACACACGCCGCGCATCTTCATCACAGGTATAAACTTAGTTCTGTCCACGAAGACACACACCTACTGAATTTGGTTCTCTTTCGCTCGCTCGTTTAATATTTTTGTATGATATAAAATTACTAAGGAAGAGAATCTTGTCGTTCGTTTAACGAAATGAAAACTTGTAGGACAATAGATATGATAATAAAATGAATATAAGATACGTTAATTAACAATAAAGTTATTTTTTTTTTTAATTTATCCCATATATCGTTGACATTTTTTCATCATTTCAGGTTTGGTCCCAAAGTAAAAGTTGTTCGTAATTATCTGTACAATGAGCTCCATTCGGTTCCACCGTAACGTTCCCATGAGGTTACTATGAAGTTCTCTTAGCTCGATCCTAACTTAGGAATATTTATTATGTCTGTCCCCCATAACAATTTTACACAAATCCGTCCAGCCGATACTGAGCTGAAGGGAACATTTTTTACACATTAACATACCCACGAACTTTCGGATTTTTGAATATCAGTGTGATAAATAAAGCTGGTCATGCAGCAGGAACGTGTCGAGCGGCGGCGGCGCGAGCGCAGACGCGGCGATAGCACTCGTGGCGCAACTGTTCCCTTCAGCGACACTGGAAGAGAACTTCGCGGAACGGCTCGTGTTCTCGGTGCCGCAGTCCGCCGTCTCCAGCCTGGCCAGGTGTTTTCAGCAGATCGAAGATGGTAACATTTATACTTCTATTCCTTCTCTACCATATTTTATCGGCGAACCTACTACAATCATAGAGATTCTTTTTCAGTCTGAAGGAAACGGGAGAAATTGAGGCTTAAGGTGTCAAGTGGTGACAGTTTGGTTTATGTTGAATACGCCTAGCCTGGCGTATCACTCATATTCTTCTTTATCCACCTGTATTTCTGCTTGTTTCCGTTCTTTATACAATTGTTGTCTGGCTTATATAAATAGACTTGACCCACTTTGGGCGCCAATTCAGTTCCTACAATGTTCACTATTAAAATATTATTGTTTTAATTAATTAAACACATGACGTATTTTTTAAATGTATATGTATACTAGTTGTTACCCGCGACTTTGTTCGCGTGGGAATAAAAAAAAATATCACATGTCCGTCTTTGTGATATACAGTAACTCCTTATCAAATTTTATCACGATCCGTTCAGCCGTGATAACGCGACAAACATCCAAAAGGAAAGACCAAGTTACTTCTTATAGTTCGCTAGATGGCGTTAATTCATTTTTTTGCATTTCCTGACGTTTTGTACGGACTGACAGTTATAATTTAGGGAGTTCTAAATCGCACAAACGAAGTTTTTTCCTCGAGACGAACGTATTATTTTTTATACCTCGAAGTTTTATTGGGCTGATATGACTGTGAGTATATTCCTCTAAATTATAATATTTGCAAGGATGATACCTACTCATAAATAAGAATTTATTTGAACACTAAAAATACAAAATAAAACGTATTAAAAAAAGGAAAAACAGAATTAAAATTAATAAATCTGTCTAAACAGATCTATAGCAGCTGATAGAAAGAACACACGACCGAAGGGCTGGTCCTTGCCTCGGTCAGAGAATTAGTATTGCTATTCAACGATGTTACGTCGGCATCCTTTTGGTAACCCTGCGTGTGGATCGATTTTGGTTGTTGGTATAGTAGTGTTTTATGGGTATTTTCACAATTCAAGGCGGTATTAAAAAAAGGCAAAACAATGATTCACTTTAACAAATGTCCGCGTTCGACGAGACGTTAACAAAAATTATACAAAAATTGTGCTGTTGATTTTATTACAATTCTCTTCTCGAATGTCTATTTCGTTGCTCATTCTATTTAAAAATTATAAATACAGTCAACCGCAGCTTCATTCAATATATTTTCAGCAAAGGAAAAGCTAAACATCGTCGAGTACAACTTTAGTCAGACGACTCTGGAGCAGGTGTTCCTGAAATTTGCACAAACTGAAAACGTCGAGTCTTCAGACCAAGATAAATAGACAATAGTTTGTAAGGAACGAGGGATTGGTTATTTGACATAGATATTAAAAGATTTTAACCGTTTTAAAAATCTTTAAATTTATATTATTAAAATTTTATCAAAATAATAATACACTCCACTTGCTTATTCTAATCGAGTGCGGCCGTCAGACTACCGATCTAAGCCTCCCAGTACAAAACTTGATGTTAGTAGATGGAAGCCTATTTATACACTAATAAATAAAATGTTATTTAGAGTTATTTTTCAATAACCGCACATATTTTGTTTTGAGCTTGACTCCTTATAGTACCTAAAAGTGTGTTGATTGACTTTTATTCGAAGTATAGAGCTACGCCTAAGATAGCCGCATATTTATTTTTCAAATAAAGTCAAATAACCAATGTTACAACGTAGGTGAACGGAAACGTGCTTTTTGAAAAATGATGTTGTAAAATATGAAATCGCTTTATTAAAACATTATGTAGAAATTTGTTTGGATTTTTATAAGCTTTTTATAAACGGCACAGCTCCAAAAATCGAATACATTTTTATGCTCATTCAGAGTCCAAAAATGGTTATAATATGAAATGTCACAGTCGTCAAATTATGCGAGTTTGGATATCCATAAAAATTAGAAAACGTAATGAACGGTCACAAAGTGACAAGTCCAGTGCTGATATGATTATGTTAGAAGAGCTGTCGCCATGTCCGAAGAGAGACTAGTATAAATAAGTGTACCAATAGAGCATCGTATGAGTTGGATTGTAGTTTATTAGCAGCTAACTAGTTATGAAAACGAATACTGTGTTTGTTTCTATATAAAGATTATCTAACTAGAATTGATTTTCAAATAAATCAAAGTTTTCTTACTGAGTGAGTACCTGCCAACATTAATTTAGGTATCACATCGAATAATCTTACAAGACGTTGGTAGTGCAGGCATCCAGTTTTTTTTTAAACTCCGCTTTGTTTTAGCATAATTAAATCGTAAATAGCACTGTATTCATAAAAACGTTTATCAAGTTACCTAAGATATCTTGTTACAGCCGGGTAATAAAACTAAGCATCTTAAATACATCTATAATCATTCTAATAACACCTACACAAGGAAGAAAAAAACAACTTGTTTTTTTTCCGTATATTAGCCATCTCTTTCACACGATGTCAGGTCAGGCCATGGGTAGACACCTTTATCTTGCTACACACCTGATCCAAGCTATTTATGTTCATATTTTAGAAACAAATACAGTGAAAAAATATATGTTTTTCTATTATTTTCAAACAGGTATTCGCAAAATATCTGTTTGGATTTCAGACGCCTAATCGGGATTAGTTGTGGAATCGATGTACGAATCGATTACTAGAGAACTAAGTTTTGACTCAATGGCGGGAGATGTAACAACATATTTTTCAACACACTTGCTCGTAAACCAAACCCAAACCCGAAAATTCAGTTAGTTGCACCCCTGGGGTAACAATGTACTATATTCTTACTCTTATTATAATTTTGATAAACAGTTTTTGTTGGCCTTTTTACCGTTGTATTATGTTGTATTACGGTATTGCTATTAATTTGAATACCATAACACAAACTGTAAAAGAGCCAACAAAACTGTTTATCATAATAAAAATAAAAATAATAGCAGCCAAAAATATCTTTTTTCGGTATCATTTTGAAAATATGTACTTTCTTTTATTTAAAGTTCTTAACAATTACAGTGTTTTTTCCTCGTGTGTTGAAAAATGCCGTATGATACGCTTGTGCATTGGCCATTACACTCGGGTCCCTTAATCCATCGAGTGATATGTAATGACCGACATAGCACACTTGTATCATAATGTCGTACTATTTTAATTTATTTTTAGTAGTCTAGCAGTCGTTTTAAAATGTTAGAAGTTTAGACTGGTGGTAATTTCTTACACTACGGTATACTGCTGTCTAACAGTGCCTAAGATAGTTTTTTTAGCAAAGTGTCAGACATTTTTTATTAGATATGATTCTATTATTACCTTGTACCGATGCTAAGATTACCTTTTATGTTGAAAATTATTATGCAAAACTTATTTTTATGAAAATGTAATCTGAAAACTTGCAGTATACAAATTCTTACATGTACAGTATTAAGTAGCACTTTTTATTTTTTTAATAAATCAATTTGTACGCTTAATAAGTTACTACTTGCTCCTAAATGTAGGAGTTCCTAGTTAATCGTGTTTGGTAACTAGGTATTGTTTTAGTAAAACTTGTGACTTTTTCTAGTCGATATAAAGTTGTGGATGACAGCTCGGTCGTTTTTATATTATCCTAATTGCTAGTTGGCGATAATTTTATGAAGTAACACTAAGTATAATTTTGCTGCTTTTGATATGAAATTTATTTATAATATAATAATGTTGTTTTTTTTTTAAATATAAAATTACTAGCTGTCAAACACAATTATCTTTGTTTTAGAGTTTGTACTGTTTCGTAATATGTTTGATACGAGTCGGAAGTCATTGTATAAAAAATTATATATATCGCATAATTGTTGAAAATTTGTCTAAAATACTAGTCATAATGTTTAAGGACGCAAAGAAATCTATATGATCAGTTTCGGATACATAATTATTGATAGATGGTTGATTTTGATCGTGTCGGATGCAGGGGGCTGCGTTTTGGCGTCTTATATATTTTTAATGAACATAATTATTATAATTATTTGGTTTTTTGAATAAAATAAATTGGTACAGAGCATAAAAGGTAGTGAATAGAATTTCAACCGAAAAAAAATAACTTTATAACTCCAATACTAATTCTTGGAGACCTAAATTTTATAAAAGAATTGCTAAATGGATTTATGAATGCAAGGGATGCAGCTGCCATGTTGCCAGAATGATCAAGTAATATATAAATAGCGCACCGTCCCGTAGATTCTATAGACATTGTTGCATAATGAGACTGTGTTTTTGACACACTTTATTAATGTTTTGTTCCTCAACGTGGTCTCCTAATTATTATAATTAATTAAAGTAAGATTAGGTAGGATCACGCCGCCTATGTTATAAAATTTAAAGCCTTCAGTAGTAGTTGCAGTTTAATTAATAAATATATTCTTTGTCAAAACCGGAAATCTTGCTTAATATATCATTTGAGCTTATTTACTGTACTGTTTTTGTTTATAGGTTGATTTATTCTTTAAATAAATTTATTTTTGGTCCATTAGATGTATGTATTTATGTAACTACTAGATTTTAATTTTTTTTTTTTTATTCTATAAGAGCTTTGAGGTAGTATGGTAATAAATGACTATGAAAATGTATTGATAAGAAAGTATTATTTATTTGTACAATGTGTGATTTTAATAAGTATCAGTGTGTTAATATCAATTATCTAGGAATAATCTTACCCGTGACTATTGAAATGGTGAATTGAAAGCCAGTCCCAGGCACCATACAAAAGTTTTCAACCTCCTTTATTTAATTACTTATCAAAACTTGAAAAACTCCTACGTTTTGTATAAAGTTTTTGTGTATAAGTACGTAAATAAGTAACTAAATCAATAACTTTATCCTTTGTTCGGTACACATCATTTAGGTAAATTTTTAGTCAATTATTTTCTTACAGAATAAAGACATCCGACACGAGTTGGTCTTTTATTTTTGCTCTTCAAAAGTTCGCTGGATGGTAAGCGCCACTCGTAAAGTTTACGGAAGATTTGACAGTACGGTTGGTAACCAAAGCATGTGCATCCCAATAATATTTCTTATTTTAGTGCCTACACTCTAGATATGTCAGGAATTCTATGCTCCATCGTTTAATACATTTATACATTTTCATAATACATCATACATCATTTAATTCATTTTTATTTATTGTACATATATTTTAATTTTTACGGAACGCCGCAGTTTTCAGCAGACATTCAAATCGTGCTGGGAGGAACCGGGCTTGAGAAACAAACTGAGAAAGGAACTTATCTAGTACCTACCTTCTTTCAAATCGCAATGGACCCAAAATTTCTGACACCACATAGGTATTAGTGTAGAACGTCATTAATAGTAGGTACCTAAGTAGATTGACCTCCTCTTTTGTTAATTCCAGTTAGGTAGGTATCCGTTTTCCCTTTATGTCTGAGCATCTTTTGTTGGATATTTCATAGTTGTAGTAATCGTTTGTACAGCTGCACACAATATTTGATTTTTTAACGCTTGCGACTCGCCCTGTCTTCGTACGCGTTTTGAATCACATGATGATAAGCAAAAGCACCTTATAGGTACTCGGTTTCGGAATGTTTAGGGTTCCGTACACAAAAGGTTTCAAAGTAATTGTAGTTGGTTGAAATGTTCACAGAATATTGTGTTGTGGCGGATATTGTAACAAATAAGAAAACAAAAATACGTTAGAAGCGGAAGAAAATTCATCACACATTAATTTTTTCTCTTCTAAAAAAACTGTAGGTAATGCATAAGTAGGTATTTGGGTACGGCAAATTTTGCGTATTTATAGTTCAAGGTCTATAGTTAAACAATATCTATCTAATCACAAAAACAGAGCACAAACGTCAGTTCACCAATGGTTGAAAAATACGACCTATACGAACCTACCAACGTGCAGACAGATGAAAGCAAGTTTTGCCTGTTGAAAAAGATATCGTTTGCTTCGCTCAGTAGATCAAAAAAACGCCCAAATGTGAGTCGGGCAGGATCCCGAACTGAAAGAAATATTTTTGATAGCTACAAATACAAACGTACTTAATACCATACAAATATTTTGTATGGTATTACGGAACCCTCGGTACGCGAGTCCGACTCACACTTGGCAGGCTTTTTGTTATCGGCCATAACAAGCCATAGCCACTTATAGTTATAGTAACTGCTTTCAATGGTTTCAGGTTAGGCGTTTAACCACAGCTCAACTTATTTTGAGAGAAGGTGTACAAGATGGTAAAAACATGTATCATGGAATAGGAACTGGCTCTAAAACAAAGCTGTCGACGTTCTCTTTATTCGTTTATCTTGCACAGACATTTAAATAATATAATATAAGGAATCGACGACTACCATGTATATATTAAAATAACGAACAATAACAGGTATTGAGTATGAAAGCGTTTTGTAATGGCCACACAAAACCATAATACCTACCTGCTTGAGTAAATAGTAAATACCATGTTTTTCTGAATATGAACACACCCAGCTGCACCTCATTGCAGAAATAACATACAAAAGACCAAAAAACAACTTAAACAAGTGTAACAACTGGCGGCCTTATCGCTTAAAGCGATCTCTTCCAGGCAACCTTATACTATACTTATGTTATAAAGAAGTTAACTTCGTTAGTAAGAGGAAAAGGTAATCTCTCGAAATACTGAACCGAATCAAAAATTCCGTCACTGGAAGCTATACAGGGTTATAAGGAAAGGGTATGATGAATATCTATTTATCTGTGGCTAAGCCGAAAGGAGCTCATAGTACTCATGATTGTAAACAACTTTTACTATGGGACTAAGACAGAAATCGAGGAAAAAAAACAACTTTTCCATACATTTTGTCGAGTGTCATTGACATTTTTCTATGGAACAGCAGAATATTTTTCTCGCTAGCTCGATTTCAGGGTTGGTCCCATAGTAAAAATTGTTCATAATGATGAATACTATGACCCCTTTTCGGCTAAGCATACCCTTTCCTTATAACCCTGCATACGCTATCCCCGCGTGATAAAAAAAATCCACAGCGAGTCTGTGGCTGCGGCCAAAGGCACGCGACATACATAGTTATACTAAAAACTACTTAATTGTGTTATAGCATAATTGTGTCAAAGAATCACACGAAAAGCAAACTTTGTCTTCGCCTTATCAAAGTGAAGCCTTCAAAGACGTAAAATTGTTTGCTATGTCATATTGTTTTATGAGAGTTATCTTTGTGAACACAGGTAGTGGCATCCATTACGTATTTGATTTATAATGAACACAATCTATTATCTTTAACCTTGTAAAACCCATAGGAAAACTTAATACGCCTTATGATTGAACATGCTAGGGCCAAATTTGATTAGCAGCCTTTCTTTTTACCAATAGTGAACGAAGATGTAATTTTGGGGTTTTCCCTGAAACGACGCTTCCTGTTTCCTAAAAGTTGAGCTCTGCCATGACAATAAACTTGCTTGGCGTTCTGATGATGTCGTCGTCACTTTTCTGTGTCTAGCTCTTTCTTGTTTTTTCTAGAATAAATGGTTGCACCAATTTCGATCAAATTTAGCAAGGTGAAGCAAAGTGCATCAAGAGAACACTTTTTCTTTCCGGAAAAAGCTTATAAACTAGAGTTCTTAAAAGTAGAGTTGAGAATGGGTAATGGGCATTATAAGCGTACTATATCTCCGGAATATCCAAAATGTTCCCGGTATTCATCATCACCATCATCATCCATAGCCTTCTTCATCCCATTGCTGGGCACAGATTATGTATGGATCCCTCTCTTGCTGTGCCGTCTGTATCATTCCTGTGCTAATCGGGTTCAGGTTCGACCCGCGATTTTGACAATATCGTCGACTCATCTCGCTGCCGGACGACCCTGTCTCGGTCACAGCCAGAGTACTCTTTCGCACATTTTCAAATTTTTTGAAGAAGCAAAAAATAAAAATACTTTTAAAAAATGACGCATTTATCTGGCGCAACGCATAAGCATTGCCAGTCAGCGTGATAATGCCGCCAGCATTGTTGTGTATGCTGCCAACTGGTAGTAGGCTTGAAAAACTGGATTATCTTTAGACCTACAATAGTCTCTGGGTATTCCAACTGCTTCGTTTTATGGAGGAGGCTAAGTAGCTTAGGTAGTCTTAGTTTGTGTGCAAGAGAGAAAAAAATAATTAAATTATAGTTCATTTTCAAACTTTCTATTATGGTCGAAGTTCGCAGTACAAAGAAAACTTATTAGTAACTAACTGTTACCCGCGACTTCATTCGCGTGGATCAACAAAAACCAGCCTATGTCCGTCTCCGACCCATAAGCCTTTTAGCCGTGATAACGCGACAAACACCCAGACAGAGAGACAGAGTTACATTCGAATTTATAATGTTAGTTAGGATAGGATGGTTACATAAATGGTTTGGTATGTATATAGCTAGTATACATTTTGTATTATTTATATCTACCTATCTACTTACACAGCATGTAATCTTTATTATATGTTCTCCTTATTCACAGTTACACGGGTACGTACGTAAGACTTTTGTCTCTTATCGAAAGGCAGGTCGGTAAATATGAATACTGAAACAATTAAGAATAAAACATAATGGAATGTAGTTCACGTAGCTAGGTAAGATAATATTTAAACATACCTACTTATTATGATGCAATTCATTCATAGAGGGAGGGAGAGATATGTAAAATGCTTTATCAAGTGCTAGTTTTACCCGCGACTTCGTTCGCGTGGACATAAAAAAGTATCCTATGTCCGTCATTGTGATATACAGTAACTCCTTATCATATTTTATCATGACGATAACGCGACAAACATCCAGACAAAGAGACAGAGTCACTTACTATAGCTCGCTAGATGGCGTCGATCAATTTTTGTGCATTTTTTGACGTTTTGTATGGAGTAACAGTTGTAATGTAGAGAGTTCTGAATCGCGCAAAGCAAAGCGTAGGTATTCATTTTTAAACCTCGAAGCTTTATTTGTCCTGATACGACTGCGACTATTTTCCTCTTAAGTATAATATTAGCTACGATTAGGATTGTGGCAGCTGTTCTATTTTTCCACCCGATACGCTTAGGGGCTAAATAAGAAAAACATCCTGTTTAGAAATAATACAATATACAACTAACTTGCGACATCCATTTCGTCGAGGATGGAAGTTTTTCTTCTTTTGATTTTGACAAAATGAGTCACTGTCAGGCGGTTGTTTGAAAAAATACCAGCTGCGATAAAAATATTACTTGAAAGATGGCATCTCATTTCATACGTTATTTTTTTTTTTCCTGTAAAGATGCATATGGGAGAAACTCGGAGAAATTCAAACAAAACAACTGTTGAAAAACACATGTTGAGGCAAACGGCAATCAGTTGCAGATGCTCCCTGCTCAACCATATTAAGACTATCTGGGTCGAACGTGGCTCAAGGTCCAAAGCCTGCATCGAAAAATTTAGTTTCCCTTTACGCTTGGTAGGAGTATATATATCACTGTTCCAATTAATTTTCACTTTGAAGTACTTATTTGTGCTAGGCGTACAGTTATCCAAGCAACGAACGGACTTGAGGGTTCAAAAGTATCATTAGTTAGGTAAACACAGAACCAGTTCCTAGGCTGGTCTGATAGAACACCCTTAGAGTCCAGGCTTGCCTACATAACGGATCTCTACTCTGTGGGCTAAGCGATGAGCTAAAGCGACCAGAACTGTAAATTATTTTTAATTTTGCTGAAGTCGGGATAAAGCCTAGGCGAGTCTAAGGGAGTGGTAGACTCCAGGAGAACTGAACATTTTCTGGAGATATAAAAGTGATGGGAGACGAATAATATAATTCTGGCGCTGCTGGTTGAAAGGAGAGTAGAAGTAGGTACAACCTTTGCAGTGTCGGTCAAGTTATAAGTGTAATTAAGGGCCAGTTATTAGGACATACCTACTCGAAACGCGCGTTTTTCGTAGTCGGTTAGGACTAGCCTTGTGGCTTAGTGGGAGGATTTCTGCCCTCTGAGCTGTAGGTTGTGGGTTCGATTCCCACACAGGACAAACAGTTGTGTGATGAACATGGATGTTTGTTCTATGTGTGGGTGTTTCTATGTATTATATGTAAGAATTTAATAAAAAATAAATAAAAATAAAAACTATCTGTTATCTGGTTCCCATAGTAAAAGCTTGCTTATTTTGGGGCTAGATGGCACTGTGTGTGAAAGACGTCCACCAATATTTATTTATTTATTTATCCAATGCGCGCTCCGATCTATAGATATGTCGCGACCGTCTCGAATCGCGATTGTAGGCAGCAAAATGGTGTAGCCTTAATGCTTTAATGTAGGTATGTGCCTAATTGCCAGTGTAGAGCTTATCATCAGGCGAACCACCTGCTTATTTTTTTACTCAATTGGACAAGTATTATTAAAACAAAAAGCCGACTGCAAATGTACAACATATTACACTCCCAACATATTTAAAGAGGAATATATAACAATATATAACATATTCCAAGACGGTAATGATTTTGGGTCTGGTCTTGGTTTAGTCTGGTAAATATTGACGACAAAAAATTGCTAAACCTATGCTAATCTATCAAGACCAGCTATCACAGCAGCGCCACACGCTTCCTCTTATCACCAAGACCATACTAGATCCCTAGGTGCCGCCAGTACTGAAGCTTGTTCTTATATCGTTGCGACGCGCGACTCGACCGCTCGACAGACCGGTGTCGGATCTGTGTAATAAAGATATATCATTATGTGGAAAATGATTATTTAACGAAAGTGTTTAATGTGACAGTGAGTGTAAATAAAGTTTCAAGGTGGGAAAATTTCATTATTTTTTTGCTCGTGTGCTGTTTTTCTTTTATTTTTCATTGTAGTTTATTTGATGGCATGAAAGGTGTTTAAATGAATACATTATATAGGTAAAGTTAAGTAGCATATTATTTAATGAAATTACATTTATTCGTCATAATAGAAGGTTACACCCGCGTCGAAATTCCCAGGAAGAAAATGTTTATCCGTTACTCTGTTACTGCGTGAAAAGGGGACAAAAAACACACTTTCGCATTTATTGACGGAGCGAAGCGAATTATTAATTCACCATTCTATCAGCTGTTACACGTCCACTACTGGACAAAGCCTTATGGGGGGGTAGTTGCCATAATCATCACGCTTGGCAGGCTGCTTGGAGATCGCAGAACCGTTTACTAAGAGGACGCTGCTGCCCGTCCATCGATGTTTCTAGTCGCAGTTTAGGACTTACGACTTACCTCTAAGTAAACCTCAAAGTAAGGCTTGCTTACCTCATCCATTTACTAGTGCAGAATTGCCCAAGTTTTTTTTTTTTATATATTTTGTTTTGGAAACGGAGGGGCAGAGGGTGCTTAGAAATAGTTGAACCACGACCTAGGAGGACGCGAGCCTAGGATGGAATGAGAACTATAGCGCACAAGTGATGCTCCAGAAAGACCGGAACACACTGCTAGATGCTTGGCGACAGATATTCAACATGGAGGTGGTACCTAGCTAGCTGAGCAGTTACTCCAACAGGGGCTGCTGCCCTAGGCCTATGGAAGATTGGCGCCACCCTGCTCCCTGTAAAGCACGAAGCCCTGTGAATTATCTATAAGAATTAAATTAAAGTAAAAAATAACGAAAGTCTGTAAATGATAAAATAATTATCCCAATCAGCGTTTTTAGATACAATTTTTATTTGTTGTAGTAACAATGAATTGACAATTCACCCTTTTTTTTGCCTGACATTCAGATCAGCGAATTTGTCTATCAAATAATCACAATCCAAAGATCGTAGCGACTGTGATTAGATGTAAAGGATGTTACGGCAAAACTGAAACTGTTGTTACGTATTTGATATAGCAAAGATAAGTGATGCATGGGAGAAAAAAAGCGTGCAGAAACCAATCTGAAAAAAGGTCGAGAAACAAGTTGATATAGTTTTTAAAAAAACAGTCGACTTAACAACCTCCTCGTTTTTTTGGGAAGTCGGTTAAAAGTTAAACGCGTTCTTAGAAGGCCTGCGGGCGGGGGGTGGATCCCGGAAACGATTATTCCTCTTCTCCACCGTGTACGCGTAAGCTAATACTTGTGGTTGCGTTAATACCAAATAACCAAAGTGATAATATTTATGCAGTTGAGCAAAATGAAAATGATACGCTTTAACTTGGAGTAAATACGCAAAGATCTAGTTAGATGATCCAAACTTTTAATAATAACGTCCTAATATTATCCAGTGTTTTTTTTTTTTGTTTCATAAAAAAAAAAAACCTGGCGTTGCCGCCCCCGAAATTTGGCCGCCCTACTCGGGCTATAGAGAAATCCGCCCCTGATTATAGAAAGTACAATGCCACCATGATTACGGTTTACTTCACCGGATTCGAACCCACGGCCATGGCTGGAAGATGTTTATCAATTTTAAACTATCACCTTCTAGTCACGTGATAGGTATTGTATATATTTGAAAAAACCTGTCCTGTTCAAAGAAATAAAGTCATTATTTAAAACAACGAGGAGTATTAAATTTCCTACAACGTCACCAAACTCTGGGGAAGGTTCCGTAGGTATACCCAAAAATATTTTTTAACTTTCATAAAAATATTGTATTGAGACTTTTTACCCGACTGCCCGATCGAGAAGGTACTTTAGTGAATCCCGTAGCCACCGGCGCGGCCCGATTTTGATGAGTGAGGTTGGATTCTGTTGGATTCTTCTTTATGTCTGGAATTATATTTTTTGCAGACGAGTTTTTGTTTTTTTAAATTAATAATAGGCACTTATTATTGTAGCTTGTTACATTTCATTTTCTTGCGTTATTTTACATAAAAACTAATTTTGCACTAATAAATTAATAAATATGTAGGTTGTAACAAGAAATTACACCAACCAAAAAATTTATGTGAAAGCTAGTAATCATCCCCCAGTCGGGGTAATCATCGCTCGAAAATAACAACTTTTGGGTTTACAGAGTGATAAACATACTCAAAAATATCTTAAAATGTACAGTAGGTATTGTGCAATACCCAACTATGCATCCTGCATTAATAAGATTGTCCTCCTAAATATCTAGAAAAGTTTTTATAAACAAAACCTATTTCATTTTTCCCGCCACTATGGGGTAAATATGAAACATCAAACTATAAAAATAAGACAGTAACTACGTTTTTATAAGATTTTTAAATTCAATTATTTTTTTGTGAAAAACTAACACGTTTCCAATTCTTTGCTTAATATTAGGTAAATATTTAAAACGTAATCAATAGGCAACCTCTTATAAATTAGAAATTAACTTGCTCAATAATTAAATATTATATGGAGATCACAAATTATTTGTTACAATTGTAAAATATTTTGTTTTAATAAAACCTTCAGTTTCGATCACATTCGGTGACCTTTAGAAAATAGTTCACAAAGTATAAAAATAAAATAAAAATATCTAAATCATTTTTCCAGTTCAACGTTATAGCAAAACAATAAGAGGTGGGCTACTGGGATTGGGTAGCCCATCTCTTATTGTTTTGCTTCCGCGATAACAATTTTATTATAATTTCGTCATTGCGAATAGAATTAAATATATTTTGTATATTATCGATATAAGTACCTACGAAGAAAAGTTTTATTTTTCAAATCTGTGAACAAAAATATATCGCCTTCTTGTGTGTTCTCCAGGTTTCTTTGTAGTTTAAGCTTCCTATGTCTTCAGTTTTAGCATATACTTTTAAGCATTTTGTCTTATTTTTGGACTACGCTTGTCTTATTCTTTCCCGTGAAATAAAAGCCTCCGTGTCTTTTGCTAATGAACCCCAGAATTCATGTCGCGTCATTTTATTAATTTCCAAAACTTGTGTTATTCCGAGTGTTAATGTGTAAAAACGGTGAATTTTTACCCGTTATGTGTTCGTGAACATGCACGAGTGTTGGTGAATGGTATAATGTCGTGAAACGTGAATTTGCGTGTTGTTTCCAAAACTCCTAAAGGCTCTAGTAAAGTTTTCACCACTTTACTGGGGCTTGACTTGGACTTGACCGTGACTTGCTTTGCTCACCTTTGACTGTGACTATAACTTGTTTGATAATATTTAACAAAACTTGAAAATATATAAGTATACTTGACACTGGCAAATGCATAAGACGTGCGACGCCAAAATCCTCTTAGGAAGAAAGAGGAAAAAAAATGTTTGAAAAGTTTGTCAAATTTACAAAATATGTTAATATAAATTTTAGATATTATGTAGTAACTCTTTAGGTATATCTTTAACCACAGAAGAGGAAAAATTTTTACCTCTTCTCTCTTCTGTGTCTTTAACCGAAATTAAATTAAAGGATTTTTGCGATATTTTATCTGACTTAATTTTACCCAAATTATATGGTTTTATTTTTACCCCAACCCTATAAGTACATTTGTCACTAAACCAACCAAGATGAAAATCAGCTTATTGAAATTTGTAGCTAAACCGTGATCATTTTTCCCGTAATTTCTTGATACAACCTATTTAATATCACAAATTTTGTTTTAATAAATCCACGGCGGTAATGAACAAAAACCTAATAAAATTTGAATTTGGGGCGCTGAGCGATACATTACACCATATAGCCTCCCATTGTCTAGTATTTTTTTTATTATTACGAAAAAAATAATTTCTTTTCGGGGAAAGAAAGGTGATACAGAAATTACTGAGCGACGAGCGCAGTACATTTCTGCGCATGGTTTTGACCTGAAATTCAAAACAATTCTGGATGGCACTGAACTGTTATGTGCAAAAGAGCGGCTTAATACAATCAGGCGTGCGACTAGCTCATTTCGTCACTTAGTAGCATAAAAAAAGCCAATATCACACCATCCCTACGTTCCTTTTCCTTTCGCACAGAATCCTAAAAATGTCGTAGTTTGTGTCAAACTCGTTTTGGTATTAAATATTTTTAATGAGACATTTGACCCCAGTTCCCCGACACATCGTCAGGTCGATGGTCAATTAGTAAATAACTAAGCATGGGAACTGTTTCTCAAGCTGCGCAAATAAGTTACGCTGATTTATGACTTCGAAATAAACAAGTTCTATGTGTGCGATTAACTATAGCTCTGCGAACGGTAGACCTCGCGAGCACAAAGTTTTTAGCACAACCTCAATTCTACAGTTTCATATTTTTATGTCGTCGGCGACTATTTATTGGAGGGGTATTACCCCCAAAAATAAAGGAAGTTCAGTTAGCTTGTCGCGAAACCTCACGATCCTGACAAACTCCTTTACCAATTTTGCTCATATTCAAAATTCTTGTTTAGAATTGAGTGCACTTTTCGTTTTACACGTCGATTTGAGTAAACTTGAAAATCTCCTGCTTACCGTTTAGTGATAAAATCAAAGTTTCATACCATTTAGAGTCCTCACTGTCACGCTCTTCCGATACTGTAGAAAAACAGAACAGCTCGTCATCCTCGTTGTCATAGTCCACACTGCCATCGTCGACGTCGATTTGAAACACGCGACGTTTTAGTTTCGGACACATATTTTTGAAATGCCCACGTTCGTTACACCAAAAACGCATAGACGTTTTGGCTGGACATCTGCTACCATCACAATTAAAACTAGCACACTCAAAACACGGTTTTCACGTAGCCGTCGAAGTCACGAGAGCTGCAGCTCGCTGCGCGCGGCCCTGACCGCGGGCCCGCCCAAGCGCAAGCGCGCGTTCATCGCGTCCACCGCCACCGTGGACGTTCCACCACTATCTCTTCCGGTCTCGGTCCCTTCTATACGTACTTGACGCCAGTGATCGACGCCGGCGGGCAGGTAGACTCCGCGTACTTCGACTTCCAAAAAGCCTTTGATAAAGTAGATAATGATATCTTGTTAGAAAAGTTTGCAGCGATGGGTTTCACCCGGCATCTTTTAAAATTCTTCGCGAGTTACCTGGGTGAACGCCGGCAGTACGTCGAGTATGCGGGATATGAATCCAAGCCATACCATACATTTTCAGGAGTGAGCCAGGGCAGTAATCTGGGTCCACTCGAGTTCATTTTCATGATTAACGACCTTCCGGAAGTCGTAAAGAGTGCGAAGTGTCTACTATTCGCTGACGACCTCAAATTGTTTATGTCGGTGGAGGACATTTTGGATTGTGAGCTTCTCCAGCGAGACATTGATAGGATAGTGCAGTGGAGTACTACCAATAAATTGTTTTTAATGCGGCTAAGTGTGAGGTGATGAGCTATGGGCGCAAGCTGGCGCCACTGCAGTACTCGTACGAGATGGACGGCGGGGTGATGTCGCGAGTCGAGTGCGTGCGCGATCTGGGCGTGCAGATGGTACCCGAGCTAACCTTTCGTAAGCACATTGTCGACATCTGCGGTAAAGCTTTTAGGAACTTAGGTTTTATCCTGCGGCAATGCAAGGCATTCCGCAATACGGGGGTGATTAAAATATGATATAATGCACTCGTTCGTAGCCGGCTTGAAACTAGCGCAATGGTATGGAATCCCCATGAGGCTAAGTACCTTGACATGGTGGATAAAATACAGAATAAGTTCACGTGCTACTTGTATTTAAAGGAGTACGGCGTTTATCCTTTCTACCCGCTTATGTACCCGACCCTGTTCGTCATCGGCATGGTAGGGTACACTAAGTTAGGGGTGAGGCGAGACGTCGCGCTCTGCAAGTACATGTGGCGCGTGCTGCGCGGCCAGCTGCACCATCCCGAGGTGCTGGAAGCGCTGCGGCTGTGCGCACCGGACGAGGCGGTGACCAGGCGACGAGGTTTTCCCACATTCAGTTTACCTACTTATAGGACGAACCTCCTCAAATTTGCCCCCACGTCTCGTGCTTTAACGTTGTTGAACATGATGTCCGAAAAAGTAGATATTTTTGAGTGCAATCTGGCAGAATTCACAGAAGCCGCTTATAGGCTATGTGAAAATATAAATCGGTAGTTAGATTAATACAATTAAATAAAATTAACTGTTACATCGTATTGGTCCTGGACTGTAAGGGTGTTGTCACGTTTGTTTTTAATAAATAAATAAATAAATATTATCTATATTATCTATCGTTATTCTTCCGTCGACATCTCGTTGGCTTGAAATATCTTCACGGCTCCGTCCACGCAGCTTGCCGTCACGTGCTCCTCCATCACGAACCAGACCCTCCTCGAGTCGAACGCACAGTACTGCGTCAAGTAATTTAAGTATAGTCACATAATCATCTATTGACTCGCCGTTTTCTTGATTCCGTGTAAAAAAACTAAAATCGGGCCATAGTCGTATTTTGCTTTGTCTCGAAATGCTCAGTGTGCTTTTTGACAAGCGTATCTAAGCAATCTTTGTTTTCTACCTTGGCGAATTTGAAGGTTAAACGTCGTTACCCTCTGGACCAATCGAATCGACGAGTAAACTGGCATTGTACGTCCGGAGGCTCTTTATACACACCAGACGCCTTCAGAAGCACACAAAATTGCTTGTACCATTTCGGCCATGACTCCGCTCGACTCGCCGGCCCTCCTTCTAAACACAATTCTGCTGGCGGCCGGCCGTGCTCTATTATCACAAACGATAAATAACTGCTCTAAATCACGAATGATGGCTAACTTTGGAACATACACACCACGAAACACTTTTATTATTTAACTAGCACCGCTGTCACCATGCAGTAATCCAAACAACAGGTTCGACCAAGACTGGCTATTTTATTCTACCCTCCGATACATGTAAACCTAATACACGACAATGCAGAGACTTCGTTCGCTTTGCTAATTATTCAATTACTTTGACGGTTATATAATAGAAGCATTCTTAATCTATCCAAAAGTAAAAAAAAGATGAATTTTTTGGCCACTGGCCTTTTGGAGACACTCAGAGTCACACAGCGGGCAATGGAGAGAGCTATGCTCGGAGTTTCTTTGCGTGATAAAATCCGGAACGAGGATATTCGCCGAAGAACCAAAGTCACCGATATAGCTTTCAGAGTTTGCAAGCTGAAGTGGAAATGGGCAGGCCCTATCACTCGAGAAACAGATAACCGATGGGGAAGAAAAGTTCTTGACTGGCGACCACGAACGGGTAGACGCAGCGTCGGCAGGCCTCCCTCTAGGTGGTCCGACGACATTGTGAAAGTCGCAGGCAACCGGTGGATGCAAGTGGCACGTTGTCGGTAGGTGTGACGCTCTAAGGGGGAGGCCTATGTACAGCAGTGGACGTCTGCTAGCTGATGATGATGATGATGATGTATTAAAATCAATTGTCACATATATGACGGATCATCACTTGAGAACGGCTGGACCGATTTTGATGATTCCTTTTTTATTGTGTTCGTAATTAATTGTTAGGACGAGGACCCAGGCATCAGACACACTATAACGTGTTTTTTTTTTTTTTGGGAATTCTCACTGAGGAATTTTAAAGACGCCTGACTCCATTCCAACAGCAACACTCCGATGCTTTGCTCCTACAATTTAACCAGGTACTTTTATCTATAAAGAACATGAACGGTTAATTTCATCACGGAACTAAACTTTATTCACCAATAAACAGTCATAAAATCGAATACAATAGTCGAATAAATAAAAATTACATAAGAGCATTTATAAATCGATACAACACAATACACATTCAAAGAAAATTTTAATATAATTCGCATATTGAACCAGGGACCCTATTCGGAGATATGTCATTTTATCTCGGTCACTCTCACTCCCATTAAATTCTAAATTAGAGAGACAGTGACCGAGATAAAATGTCATTTCTCCGAATAGGGGTCCTGTTCAAGTAACACAGCTGCCGTCCTTTTTCCTCTTTACTATTAAAGAGAGACGGACGTAGAGGCAGCGCCTCATAACCACCCTCATCAATGCATTATACGCGCTGTATAAGAAAATTGAACAGAAAAAATGAGATTCAAATACAATTCGTATAATTACACGTATATCTATCACATTCACAGCCTCTTAACTAAAGCTTTTTAATACTGCACTAACAAGCCTTTGTCTTATTTTTTTAAATGCGACTTGCGATCGATGCTGTCAAAGTTGTTATCACAAATTTGAAGTATGCATTTGATGTATTACTAGTCCAATGACCAATGACCACTGCAAAGAACAATGGTCAAGAACTCGAATTAAAATTACACACATTAATATTATATTTACTTACATACAATACAACTCAACGAGCAATAAAATCATAATAAATAGTTTTATATATTTTTATATATATTCACTGTTCTCTTTATAGGTATTTAGTGGCTTTACGTAGGGCACGATGCGACGATGCATTTATGCCGTGCCGGTGAAAGCGTTGCATTCGCAACATTGCATAGATGCTAGCGCCACTGGCATGACCAATGGCAGAAATTGTAAATAAAAATAGTCACAAATCATCATCTTTGCGTTTTTTTTTTTTTAACAACGACGATCGCAAATCGCAAAATTACATGAACTCCTATTATTACATGATTCCTGGCTTTTAAACATTCACAATTTAACTACCTAATCAATAATACTCATTACAGATTCTATGAAACGTTACCTAACGAAATCAGGAGGAGTCCTTGTTGATCACGAGTCGCACGATCAAACGATGATCGCGTGACATTTTTCGCGCGAAATCTAAAACATCAATACGATTGCGTAATCAGTTCGTAACAAATTTGAAAATGACCACCGCGCTTTGAGAATTGCTTGCTTGAAGAAACACATCGCTTTTTATTAATATCAATATTTACTATTTTGCCTCCACGCAGTGTACTTAGCCAGTGCAAAGTTTTTTGATAACGGCTTTGGAGAAAACTCGTAAAGGAATGATTCACCACCACGTACGATTTGCCCACATTCGTGCACGATAACATACAAATAATGGACAATAATCTAGCATAATTAGAAATTAACTCAAGGAGGATAAATTTTGAAAAATAATACATCGCGACGGCATGTTTTTTTTTTCCCCGCTGGCACGAAAACTCAAATCTGTCTTATTTATCTGTATTGCGTCCTATTGAAGGTCACGCTATAAATATCGCAAGGTTTGGAATGCTACGTGATCGCATCATTCGTCCGTGCGAACGAAGCCCAACTTCAGCGTTACAAAATGATTTTATGGAATATCCTATAGTCGTAGTAGTTTGCTATTGAATGGTCGCTGCCAACTTATCCAAAAGTGAATAATAATTCTGTTTCATTCGCCTCGTTACTTTTTCTAATGAAAAGTAATAACTTGGTTGTTAATAAAAAAGAGAAAGATGCGATTTGAATGATTACAAAAAATCATTCAATTTTTTGTAATGCAACCTTCAGCGATAAACAGATACTATAATTAATAATTACTTAGCCAGACACATATTTCTCAGTAAATTATTTGGAATGCATTTTAAAATAAATAAACATATCTTATTAGATATACCATATCATACACATATATAGGAGCCACTCCAACCGTAACTTTAAATATATAAGAGCACTTAGCAAACCTAACCTTTCTTTCATTATTTTTCATTATGGTGCAACGTTTCAGTGCAGTAATTATGCTGTAATTGACAAAAAAACGCATTAATTTCGTGCGCTAAGCGAAACGTTGCACCTTAACTCCTCAAACGTTTCGGCAAAAATTGAAGCTGAATCGATTCTCCCAGGTTTTACAATATTGACTTTTTGCGATAGAAAAACTAACAACAAAAATCAAAATTATGTATCAAATATAATAGTTGTAATTTTTGCTCTTTTATCTGAGTTTAGATTGAATTACTGATAAATAAATTTAAAATCAAAATCACATTTTAATTTACTTTTGAATAACTACCTGCTCTTGTCGCTGATCTTCCGATAGCGAACGGACTATAGTAATAAATAAATTATTTATGGCACCAGTTCTATATGCTACACATCACATTGCTATTTACTAGATTGTACTACTTTATACTACAAATGCACTTTGTTTTTTTTAATACTAAGTTTAACTATCTCATAGTGGGAGATTCGTTTGCTGTATTTGGTACATCTCAATTTTTGGCTGCATCTTTGGTTGTCAGGGCTAGTTATTTGGCCACGAGTCACCTTATTTTAAGTGGCGGTGTGGTCGAAGATGGTAAACACACCTACCCTGGAACTGGAACAGGCTCTCAAGTGAGCTGGCGGCGGTTAGTGTGGAGTAACCACGGTGCTTGGCGACAGAGTTGAACTTGAGAGAAGTAGTGTCGCCAGCCATACAACCATATAATTTAATTCATGCTATGTTTTTCTCCTTTACCTGCAGCTCAAGCTCGTTGTTAGGGTTTGAACCCACGCCCTGCGTCGTGCAATCCGAACGAGCCACCCACTGAGCTATCATCACTACAAAAGATCTCGTAACGCTGTGAAAGAGGATCTATATATATATATATGGGACAATTAGACCAATTTCCATAAATTTTCTCCCATTAACAGGCCGCTTCGTTAAAAATGAGTCAGTTATAACTAGGGGTGCTTCCCAAATATCTTCCTGTAGGTAATGTCCATGAAGCATGTGACAGCGGTGTCTATGGGGTGTACTATGATGGGGATCGACCCGAGGCCGATGGCGACCACCATGCCGGAGCGCACGTGGCGCGGGATGCCTTTAGCGTAGCGACAAAGTAATTTGTCCGAGAATGCACATATCCTGGAATTACACACAAAATAATTTGGTTAGACATACAGCTTTTATTGGATTCTTTAACGGAGTACGCTGCCAATTCAAGAAAGTCGCGCCATTCTTTTGTAGAGATCATGATTAGTGTTACACGAAATTTGGTTATTTAATCGGAATGCTAAAATCGAACAACACGCGCTTCGAGCTCTGCAAGAGAATGGAACGTCCTTTTCCTACATTTTGCTGGGATGAAATGTATCGAGATCGTTTCATACAACAGGCAAAGATGCCAAACCCATTTTCGTCTTTACAGCAAAGCGTGACCGAGGGCGGAGGTGGCGGGTTTTAACCCGAACTTTTCTACTCCGCTCAACTTTACTCAACTCAACTCTGAATATGAATATTTATTTTGACATATTTAGAAAATCTAATTGACCAATGGGACAGGGGCAATAAATCCGATAATGATTTTAACATTTAATAAATTGTACAAACTTAGTTTTAAGGTCCTTCGACTTTCATACAAAACTATCGACGCCTTTTTAGGCGTCCTACTACGATTTTGAACTGGGCATGACTTAACATAGGTCTAATTTGGCCTCTAAGTATCGCAAAGTCGATAATTTAAAATGTTCATGGCTAGGAAATACCATTTTTCAACCCAATAATTACGACAAATTTTACGAATGTAGTGGTGTGTTCTTTACATGCGAATCATGCGATCATGGTGTGCGTGAAATATTGATGTGTGGGTGCATCTTGCAAAAATCGTGTACACTGGTTGTGCCGCGCGCGCGTCACGCGGTTTACGCGACGTTGCCAGCTTGTCGGAGCGTGTGTGAGCGAGACTAGGTATCCTTGCATCGCGGCTTAGTCCGCG
The DNA here is from genome assembly GCA_947579745.1 of Apocheima hispidaria. Lineage (NCBI taxonomy): Eukaryota > Metazoa > Arthropoda > Insecta > Lepidoptera > Geometridae > Apocheima > Apocheima hispidaria. The sequence goes on along the minus strand of OX388166.1, from coordinate 609,323 downwards.
CGCGGCCTTCGATAATTGCGACGTTGCGAGATTCGGTATCGGTGTGCAGTGCAGTGTTTGATTTGGTTACCTAATCTATCTATACCAATATTATAAAGAGGAAAGATTTGATTGTTTATTTATTTCATTGTTTGTTTGCATTGAATAGGCTCCGAAACTACTGAACCGATTTGAAAAATTCTTTCGCTGTTGGGAAGCTTCACTATCCCCGGGTGACATAGGTTATATTATATTTTCAAAAAAATTAGGGATCCTTACTAAAACTCCAATAATGTAAACCAAGATGATGTATTTCGCGTGCACTGCGGAAACTATTGATGATGAAAGAATAGTCTATACCAATATAATAAAGAGGAAAAATTTGATTGTTTGTTTGTTTGCATTGAATAGGCTCCGAAACTACTGAACCGATTTGAAAAATTCTTTCACTGTTGGGAAGCTACACTATCCCTATACTATATTATATTATATTTTTAAAAAATTTGGGATCCTTACTAAAACTCGAATAATGTAACCCAAGATGTAAAAAAAAATACCTAAAATATCCTTTACATCGCGTGCGTTGCGACAACTATTGATGATGATAGCATAATCTATCTATACCAATATTATAAAGAGGAAAGATTTGATTCTTTGTTTGTTTGTTTATTTGCATTGAATAGGCTCCGAAACTACTGAACGGATTTGAAAAATTATTTCGCTGTTGGGTAGCTTACCCGTTTTCATCATGCTCCTCCTTTTTTTTTAACTTTACAAGTCGACCTAAACGATCCAGCCATACCCAATTGCAGGACCGCCCCGCGGGCCCGCACGCGGCCCGTGCAGCCTCGCGAAATACTAGTTTATATGTATAAAAATGAACCCCTATTCTTGTATTTTGAGGACTTTGACATAGGTAACCATTTATAAATTTTTAGGGTTCCGTAGTACTACAAGGAACCCTTATAAGTTTGTCATGTCCGACTGTCTGTCTGTCTGTCCGTCTGTCTGTTTGAATCCTTTACAGCCCGCACCGGCTTCGCACGTGTATATAACAAAAAAATAAAAATTATAATACACACACAAAACCCTTCTATTTGCGTCAAGTTACAAAAAAAATATATATATAAAGAAAGCTAAAAAGCTTCCCAACAGCGAAAGAATTTTTCAAATCGGTTCAGTAGTTTCGGAGCCTATTCAATGCAAACAAACAAACAATCAAATCTTTCCTCTTTATAATATTTATTTTTAGTGTGACTAACTAATAACCCCATATCTAAAATTTGTTGGAATTCGGTATTTCTGAGTATGGGGCTCGGTGCGCGCTCCATCAGTGCCAGGAAAAATAATTCAAAATTACGGGGAAAAAAATTCACCTCAATAATGATGATGAATGTGGTTTTTGCATTTTTATGTATGATCTCGTTGCGCGCACGCTCACTGATCCCGGGAAAAATATTGAAAAAATTCTGAAAAACTTCCTTCTTAGTGAAATAATAGATTTTTTGTAAAAGGTGCCTATATAGGTAGGTGGTAAGGTGGTAGATAGAGGTATATGAAAATATTGGATATTTCGTGCTGCGCGATTGAAATATGTGCATAATACTAATAATACCTACCTACCTACCAACAAACCAACCAACCAACCTACCTACCTACCTACCTACCTATTAGTTAGTTAGTTTTGTGTGTGGTGTTTGTTGTGTTGTTTGATAACTTATTTTGTAAAAAAATAGCACAAAAAGAACAAAAATCTACAAAAACAGTAATTTTCAAATGAGGATTGATCCTTCGTCTCATTGACACACTACAAAACGAAGCATAATGAAAATCCGTCCACTCGACCGCTCGGCCAGTCGAACTGATAGGTGGAACGCCGAAAATCGGGTACTCAATTTCGTATTTGCTTGTAACCGTTTTGAATTCGCATGTGATTCGGTCATAGATTTAAAATTCATCATCATCATCATCAGCCTGTTCCATATCGTACCGAGATTTCTTACCCATTTTTCATAGCAATGGGGAGATTTCTACCCGTCCAGCTGCGATTTTCATTTGCGGTCATAGATTTAAAATTCATCATCATCATCATCAGCCTGTTGATAGCGTACAGAGATTTCTTGCCCATTTTCATGGCGATGGGGGGGATTTCTACCCGTCCAACTGCGATTTTCATTTGTGGTCACAGATTTAAATATCATCATCATCATCATTAGCCTGTTCCCTATCGTACCGAGATTTCTTACCCATTTTCATGGCGATGGGGGATTGGTACCCGTCCAACTGTGACCTTCGTCACAGACCTTCGTCGTTTATCGGTCATAGATTTTAAGGATCATTATCATCATCATCCGCCTGTTCCCTATCGTACCGAGATTTCTTACCCATTTTCATAGCAATGGGGGGATTTCTACCCGTCCGACTGCGTTTTACATTTGCGGTCATAGATTTAAAATTTTCCATCATCATCATCAGCCTTCTCCCTAACGTAACGAGATTTCTTAAAAAATACATAAAATGATTAAATTAAAAAATATTTTATTTTACTAGAATACCTTTGCCAAAATTCGTAAAGGTCGGTCCAGCCGTTTTATCGTGAACAGATAACAAACAGAAAGACAGAGCTACTTTCAAAATTTATAGGATACTAGATGCGCCCCGCGGTTTCACCCGCGGTATAAACTCTGTAATGGCTGAACGGATTTGGATGAAATTTGGTATGGAGGCTACCATACCTAAATTTGGCTACCTCCATACCAAATTACATTAAAATCCATGCAGCTGTTACAGATTTGAACGGGAACAAACACACTTACATACTAACATACCTACTTACATACACACAAACTTTCGCATTTTGGTGTGACTAAGTAATAACCCCATATCTAAAATTTGTTGGAATTCGGCATTTCTGAGTATGGGGCTCGGTGCGCGCTCCATCAGTGCTGCCAGGAAAAATAATGCAAAATTTCTGGAAAAAAATTCACCTCAATAATGATGATGAATGTGGTTTTTGCATTTTTATGTATGATCTCGTTGCGCGCACGCTCACTGATCCCGGGAAAAATATTGAAAAAATTCTGAAAAACTTCCTTCTTAGTGAAATAATAGTTTTTTTGTAAAAGGTGCCTATATAGGTATAGGTACCTATATAGGTAGGTGGTAAGGTGGTAGATAGAGGTATATGAAAATATTGGATATTTCGTGCTGCGCGATTGAAATATGTGCATAATACTAATAATACTTACCTACCTACCAACAAACCAACCAACCAACCTACCTACCTACCTATTAGTTAGTTAGTTTTGTGTGTGGTGTTTGTTGTGTTGTTTGATAACTTATTTTGTAAAAAAATAGCACAAAAAGAACAAAAATCTACAAAAACAGTAATTTTCAAATGAGGATTGATCCTTCGTCTCATTGACACACTACAAAACGAAGCATAATGAAAATCCGTCCACTCGACCGCTCGGCCAGTCGAACTGATAGGTGGAACGCCGAAAATCGGGTACTCAATTTCGTATTTGCTTGTAACCGTTTTGAATTCGCATGTGATTCGGTCATAGATTTAAAATTCATCATCATCATCATCAGCCTGTTCCATATCGTACCGAGATTTCTTACCCATTTTTCATAGCAATGGGGAGATTTCTACTCGTCCAGCTGCGAATTTCATTTGCGGTCATAGATTTAAAATTCATCATCATCATCATCAGGCTGTTGATAACGTACAGAGATTTCTTGCCCATTTTCATGGCGATGGGGGATTTCTACCCGTCCAACTGCGATTTTAATTTTCGGTCATAGATTTAAAATTCATCATCATCATCAGCCTGTTGATAGCGTACAGAGATTTCTTGCCCATTTTCATGGCGATGGGGGGGATTTCTACCCGTCCAACTGCGATTTTAATTTTCGGTCATAGATTTAAAATTCATCATCATCATCAGCCTGTTGATAGCGTACAGAGATTTCTTGCCCATTTTCATGGCGATGGGGGGGATTTCTACCCGTCCAACTGCGAATTTCATTTGTGGTCACAGATTTAAATATCATCATCATCATCATTAGCCTGTTCCCTATCGTACCGAGATTTCTTACCCATTTTCATGGCGATGGGGGGATTGGTACCCGTCCAACTGTGACCTTCGTCACAGACCTTCGTCGTTTATCGGTCATAGATTTTAAGGATCATTATCATCATCATCCGCCTGTTCCCTATCGTACCGAGATTTCTTACCCATTTTCATAGCAATGGGGGGATTTCTACCCGTCCGACTGCGTTTTACATTTGCGGTCATCGATTTAAAATTTTCCATCATCATCATCAGCCTTCTCCCTAACGTAACGAGATTTCTTAAAAAATACATAAAATGATTAAATTAAAAAATATTTTATTTTACTAGAATACCTTTGCCAAAATTCGTAAAGGTCGGTCCAGCCGTTTTATCGTGAACAGATAACAAACAGAAAGACAGAGCTACTTTCAAAATTTATAGGATACTAGATGCGCCCCGCGGTTTCACCCGCGGTATAAACTCTGTAACGGCTGAACGGATTTGGATGAAATTTGGAATGGAGGCTACCATACCTAAATTTGGCTACCTCCATACCAAATTACATTAAAATCCATGCAGCTGTTACAGATTTGAACGGGAACAAACACACTTACATACTAACATACCTACTTACATACACACAAACTTTCGCATTTTGGTGTGACTAAGTAATAACCCCATATCTAAAATTTGTTGGAATTCGGCATTTCTGAGTATGGGGCTCGGTGCGCGCTCCATCAGTGCTGCCAGGAAAAATAATGCAAAATTTCTGGAAAAAAATTCACCTCAATAATGATGATGAATGTGGTTTTTGCATTTTTATGTATGATCTCGTTGCGCGCACGCTCACTGATCCCGGGAAAAATATTGAAAAAATTCTGAAAAACTTCCTTCTTAGTGAAATAATAGATTTTTTGTAAAAGGTGCCTATAGGTATGGTACCTATATAGGTAGGTGGTAAGGTGGTAGATAGAGGTATATGAAAATCTTGAATATTTTGTGCTGCGCGATCAAAATATGCACATTATACTAATAATACCTACCTAGCCACCAACCAAGCAACCAACCTACCTACCTACATACCACAGATGAACTACATACCTACCTATAAGTTAGTTTTGTGTGTTGTAAATAACAAATAACAAACAACAGTACCTACTATGGACTAAATTAATCTAACCCGGGTCTAAAATCCATATTTTTAGTCGCAGAATAATGTCTATCGACGCGGAAAACACAACATTTTTGGGTATTGCATATTTCATTAGGTTCATTTCATTAGGTATTAGGTATGTAAAATTCGAAATTAATTTGAAAAAAAACGAAAAAAAGTGGAAAATTTGTTCGGAAGGTACCAGACTCGGTGCCTTTAGAACCCCCGATATGGGGTTATTCCAGGGACCCAGTTATTCAATCGTCAAGCAGTAGTGTGCAAAACATCACTGTGTTCCGGATTGAAGGGCAATGTTTCCAGCGTAATTATTGGGCACAGAGATTTAACATCTAATATCTCAGAGTAATGAGCGCAGTGCATTGCCGCGCATGGTTTTGAACTGTTGAGGTTCAAAATTCTGGGTGGCACTGAACTGTTATGAGCAAGCGTGAAGCTTAACATCAGCTGGGTAACTTGCTCGTCTCGTCACCAAATAACAAAAAAAAAAACTTACATGCTTACACACTTACACACGAACTTTCGCATTTTAAATATTTATGCGACAATATTAGGTTTATGTAGATATATACTTTTATAAGTTTCGTTACTAATTTTGAATAAGTTTGTCAAGAAACCCACAGCAAAAATTAAAATAAATAGTATTCTCGAAATTAAATTATAAAAAATAATACTACCTAATTTTAGGGGTTCGAACCCAGAACCTCACGAGCGCGACCTAATCAAACTGATGACTTCGGCCACCGAGACGATATACAGAGCAACGAAATTTCGTATTTGCTTGTAACCGTTTTGAATTCGCATGTGTGCGTAATGTTCATGCGTGCATACAGGCGTTGAACATTATTTGAATTTTCAGTCGAGTGCAGCTATTAATGGGCTCTATTATTTTTGAGATGTGTTTATAACAATAGTAAGAGGTCGCAAAGTGAATTAAAACTGGGGCAGATTACCTCAATTGAGTTTTCAACGACAGCGCCATCTCTTGGCGCCTACCTACCTAGCGGACTCAAACGAAGGACCTTAAAACCTGACATTATTTATTTCTTGTGCTATTTTAATTTTATTTTGCTTTTCATTGTGAGATAAATGTAATTGATTATGTCGTTTTTGTCTCAATAAACAAATTTAATTTTAATTTAATTTAATAACCATTAATTTTTTTTTGTGTCAAAAGATGGCAAACTTATTGTGGTTCAGGTTTAACACATATAATGTGGCGCCATCTTTTGATTATTTCACTACACAGCAAAGGATGGCCTTGTGAGTAAGCTCAAAAGTCACGGGGATAAGTTTCTGATGCCATCTCTGTCCTAGTCTGTGGTTCGGACAGAAAGACAGCGTTAATTTCACATCAACAATCATATTATATTTAGAGCATTCTAAGTATATGTCTAAAATACGAGCACTTTTGGTCAATATTAGTAGTACTATGTCTTGTCAAAAAGTGTTAGACATCTTGGTCGTAACTCAAAGATTCTGGAATGTTCTAACCTGTTGATTGTGAATCCAGGAATCACCACAGAGGCCAGCGTCTGCCAAATGAAAGCGTCTCCCGCCGCGACCAGCACCTTACCAGGGTTCGGGTCTTTCTGAAATAGGACACCATGTAACTTTTTAAATATAACTCACCATATATCACACTAAGTATCATAAATCAGAGAACTGAAGCCGCTGTCTTTAAGTCTAGTCAAAGTATAGACGGGTAGTAAAAAAGATGTTTGCATCAATAGAACAAGCTCCATATTTATTTAGAATTCTCTTTTGTTGGTATTTTTGTTATGAGTTCAACTAATTCACGTATGAACAGATTTAAGCTGATATTTAGTCTTAGTCCAATTTTAGTCTTAGTCAAAATCTATCTATAGTATAAGGTAGTTAAACTGCCCCCGTGGCTCAGTTGGTAGTGAACCTACCTTCTGTGTTTGGGGGCGTGGGTTCGATTCCCATCTAGGACAAACATTCATGTGATGAATATTTGTGTTTGTTCTATGTCTGGATGTTAATACCTATATAAGTATGTATTTAAAAATATCTATGTACGTATATCAGTCTCTGGCAGCCATATTACAGGCTTTGCTTAGTTTGGGGTCAGATGACCGTGTGTGCAAAAATTACCTAGATATTTATTACTTATTTATTTATTAATCAAAACAAATGCTAACTATTTAACCTGAAAAATTAAAAATTCACAGACCAAAGTATATTTTACTTATTAGTTACTTTTACTTATTTTTGTTTATTTTATTTATTATATAAGACCAAGGCTTATTTTTTTATTATTTTTTTAAACAGCTGCTCTGGGACAGCACGGTGGTTGCCTGTGTCATGGACAACCACCATGCTGCGGTCAACTATACACAAGGGAGCAATATGTGTAAAGCGGTATTTAAAATGTAAATATCTTACCCTCATCATTGAAAAACTCTTGGACAGGGTGTCAGCTGCCACATACCCAAAGGCGACTTTGTAGCTGAGGCGCACCACTGAGCGCGGCACTACCCCGCGGAAGGCCTCCCCAACTTCGTTGGCGTAACCTGGAACATGGACCTGTTCAGTGACCAGTACATCACCATGAATGAACAGTAAGTGGGATTTCTTTGTAGCTAAGCCGACGTTATCTTTGTTATCATTTTAGGCTGTTTTAATTTCTTGATACATCCTATTTATTAGCGCAAAATTGAAAACGCAAGAAAATTAGTACTTGGCGGGCTGAGCTACACGTTGCACCGGAGTTATTAGTTGGTAGTGCTTCCTGAATACGAAAGCTAGTATAAGAAATCTTACCCAAATATCGTATCCATGTGTCTCGAAAGTAGTCTACTGGCATCTTGGTGTTTTATTAAAATTGCTCGCCTACACACATCTGTCTAATCGTATTACGCATAGAGGGCAAAACTTATCGAAGCTTCAACAAAACAATAAATAGTGCTTGATAAATTAATACAAACAATACAGATAAATGTTTGTTTTAATATCGAATTAAAACTTATAGTAGTACGTTACGTAATCTTTATCAACTCTCGTTTGATACTTTGTATTTTATTTTTGCAGTAATGGTTCTGATGGTACAGTGTGAAGAATTATTTTTAATGCTATAGTTTAGAATTATAAATTATAGTAAATAACAGAATATTTTCTTTTCAAAATGTTTGTTTTGAATTTGATTTGGAATTTGAAATGTCAATTGTCAACAATTCAAATGATGCGAGGGAGTTTTGGCGGGAACGTGAAGAAGTCATGTCGCGCCATTGTATTATTTTCCAAAAATTGTTTTATTTCGAGTGTTAATGTGTAAAAATGCTGGATTTTATCCATTGAATGTTCGTTAATGTGCACGAGTGTTGGTGAATAGTGTTGGTAATATCATGTTGTGAAACGTGACTCTTCGTGTTGTTTCCAAAACTCCATTGAAACCTCTGGTAGTCTCTACCGCTTCTCTGGGGCAGGACGTGGACTTGACCGTTACTTACTTTGCTTGACTTATTATATGACTGAGAATTATTTTAATCGTGAAATACCTTACATATCATCACCTGATATATTATAATACTTTAAACTGGCTAAATACACAACAAGTGAAGCCTACACGTAAGAGAGAAAAAAAAATATCGAACGGAACGTCAAGATGACAGTTACCTGACTTTTTTTTGCCCCTCGTATGTTTTGGCTCCACACGTTTGTATTTAGCCAGTGTCAAGTATTGTAATAAGTTAAGTCATAAAGGAAAACACAAACATACAAACTAAGTACATAGTTTGTTATAAAAAAAAGGCGGTACTTGGACATGACCGTCACTTACTTTGCTTGATTAAGACTATGACTGAAACTAATTTTATTTATGAAATATTTGAATATATATTTCACGTGAAATATTACAATAGTTGACACTGGCTAAATTCACAACGTGTGGAGCCAAATAAAAGAGAAGAAAATATGCAATCAGCTGTTCGGTAACCTCGAGGTTAATGTGTTTTTTATTTGCAAAATTCGCGAAACATTATGCTATAGAGCACGTCGTATTTTATGTGATCTCAAATAATTGGTAACAGTAAAAGTGAAATATAAATAGGTAAAAGTGCTTAATAAATGGACTAAAAACTAAATTACGTACAAACTCCGTACTTCAGCTTCGGCGTAAGTAAGAAACGAGTTTTTTGAAACAATAAAAGTAAATAATACGTAGATTTATTTCAAAGACAATTATTTTAATTTAGACCCGTAATTTTGTTCACGCTATTAAATTTCTTCCTATTATTAGTCCTAAGCAAAACTACCTTGAAATATTTTTCCGATAGTGAATTAGTGATGCGCTTGATGTTGTCGATAAAAAAACGTATATTTTTTTTGGCGAAAGTATACATATATGCAAATGCAATAGAGGTTTAGGTATCTATGAATGGTATTCCGTTTTTAGGTTTCCGTATTACTAAAAGGAACCCTTATTTGCTTATAAGTTCGTCATGTTCGTCTGTCTGTCTGAATCCTTTACAGCCTTATAACTTACAAAGTTATAAACTTACATGCATGAAACTTTGCACAATAGTTAGATAAGTATAGAACTCCAGTTTAGTTTTTTTTTTTTTTTGTAAAATAAGTGTAGCTTCCATACATGTAAAGAGGGGGTAAAAAAAATATTCACTGAACCTCATCATGTGAGGTGTCGTTGAAAAGGTCTTTTTAAGGTGACAATTTTGGAAGAATATTTTTTTTTAATTTATTTCTATTAATAGGGTTATATTAATAGCTTAAACGTGTAAAGTGGGGATTTAAAAAAAACGCGTATCCCCCAAATGTGGATTGTGTGTGTGTTTCATTGAAAAGGTCTTTTAAAATAAACTTATGGTTTCCTACGCCATTTTTTTTATCAGATGTACCGCTTGCGAAATATGGACCAACAAAGTTGCTTACAATGTGTGTGTGTGTGTGTCCCTGCCATTTCTAAACTATGCATCTCAGAAACTTGTAATCTTCCATGTTGATAGATCTTAGTAAAAACTTTATTTTAAAATTATTTCGGGCAACATGTGATAATTACTTTTTGAGATATGCGGTAAAAACGGATAAATACTTCAAACGTCCTACGCACATACGGAACCCTACATGCATGGCCCGACATGCTCTTAACAAGTTATTGTGAAAGTAGGTACACAGTATATATATATATGTATATGATCAGAGTTACCATGAAACGCTTCGGGCCTTCCCAACGTTGCTGACACACTTAAAAATAAACGTATATTTTCCTCTTGTCAGTGACGTAAATCGTGCTCGTGTCGTAAATGACTTTATTTTCATCTTGAAAATATTTTTGCTTTCACGTCGCAAAAAACTCAAAATGCAAGTTTTAATTATTGTCTTCTTTGTCTTCAGATTGCTAAGTATTTCAGCAGGTACCACAAATACCACAATATATATATGTATATGTAAAAACAAGCCCTTTTCTACGAATCAACGCATAGACCAAACCGCTTATGATAGAAACGTAAAATTTGAACCTCAAATGGTCTAGTGAACAATAAGAACGTATTTTGCAAAACTCCACTTCGAAAGGGGACCCTAAAATTTTGTATGGAAATAAAATATTTTTTCATGCTAAGCTACTTAATGAAACTCGGCTTGTGTACTAAGAATACATTATTATGATTATTTAAATTTATTTATTATTATAAAAATTAAGTCGTACCTTAGGATTTTTCGAAAAAAATCTCCATAGAAGTGAAATGGGGTGTTTCATTTACGTTTCATGTAGCCTGGGCGAGCGAAGCCGGCGGGCAAGCTAGTTGCTATTAGTTGCCTTTGGTTTTTCATCACGCATGTAGAACCAAACTTACCTACCTAAGTGTTCAGTTTATCTCAATGTAATCTTAAATTGGATTTAGATAGTTAATTTAGTAGCGATTTTCTGGTTCTATTTCTGGTTCTACTTTAATGTTTTTCACAACCTAGTCCTAGTTGTAAAAACATTAAAGTTCCCTGCTAGAATTGTGAAATGTTTATAAATGTTATCTACTATTTTTACAGTTAATATTATACGCTATTATAATTTATAATAGCTAAGTAGAGTTACACTATTATCATTATCAGCCTATCGTGCTCACTATGCTGGGACACAGACTTTTTCTCAGAGAGAGAGGATGGGCACTAATCCACAATGGTGTCCCAGTGCATGTTGGTGAATGGCATATGTCTTTGAACTTTTAAGATTCTTGGACATACCGGTTTCCTCACGATGTTTTCCTCCACTGTTTTTGAGCGAAGGCATCATTGGTGCAGGGCCAAGGATCGAACCGGTTCTTGTTATATTGTAAAGCGCACATGCTACCGCTCGGCCAGCATTGCCAATTTGAGTCATATATTATCTAAATATTACAACATTCTATGAAATGAATAATATAAATAATGGACGTAGTAAATAAAATAACTAAACATACAATTTTTATATTTAAAAAATACGGTATTTACTGTCAACGATCGTATGAGCAGTATCAATTACCGCGGTCACGTAGGAAATTCATGTCATTTGTTTGCTTACTTAGCTTATTTGCATTATATTCTTAATATAGCGATGAGTGAAGAACCTCACACAGGTATAATTGAAATATTACGTTTATGGTAACTACTAATACAAATACCTAAATTGTCCAAGTCTGAAGCGAGTTACAACACTTAAGCCGAAAAATTCAGATGCCGCAGTACATAATTATGCTTGGCTGCAAAAAGGCAAGTAATGCATTGCAACTATATTTTATTTTTCCTGCAAACTTTGCCTGATGCTCTACTTTTCTAAATTAATTCAGATTTTACGCCTTTATAAGCTATGGATATTAGCGTATTTAGGTACTTTTTTTATTTACAAAAAAAAATATTTTGCGCGTAACCTTTGGATATAAGCGTTTTTCTTTATTTTTTTTTAAATAACTTAGAAGACAATAGAAGAAAAATAATAGATATCTCACTTGGCCACATTACGCAGCCTAATATTTATTTATTTTTGGTTCCTAATTTTAGTCCCTATTTTGAGGAAAAGACAAACAATGACTTGCAACATAATATGTGGAAAAATGTTATTTAGATCTGTGCCTTTCGAATCGATAGCTTTTATAGTTCCTGATAAAATCGGCTGCTACATACGGAATTACTGCCTTCTTGAGCATATAAATAGCGCCAACTGATTTCCACCCCTAAATTTTACCTAATTTCAATGATCACACTTATATTGTAAATGCGAAATTCTGTGTGTAAGTGTGTGTTTGATCCCGTTCAACTCTGTAACGGCTGAGCAGACTTAAATGAAATTTGGTATGGAGGTAGTTTATACCCTGGAGCAACATATAGGCTAATTTTTATCCAGGAAAAATATTCTGTTTCTGTAGAATAGCGGGTGATACCGCGCGGCGCAGCTAGTTTTTTTATATGCTATCCACACCATGAAAAATATGGTTTTAATTTCCGCAATATCTTCGTACTTATAGGCACCTAAAGTAACTATTTTTTTGACGAAGAAACGTAGTTTTTATTAGAATACTTACCAGAAATGTTTTTTGAATAAACAAATTCTATCAATGTAGAGGTAGACTATTATTTATCCAAGCCATTGACAACAAAAACAAAATATTTTGGTAACATTCAGGGGGAGATAACAGTTATCCCTCGAAACGCTTAAATCATCAAAAAATTTAGGTAAATTCTTTAACTCTGTCGCACCCACGGGGAACAGAGCAACAGACATACAATTTTCAAACATTTACTGCGCCAAAACTTCGCGGCAGGACGTTCCTCTGAAGTTCCATTTTACCACTTTGGTACGGAAACATAAAGAGATAATTTATTTCTAAAACAAGAAAGCAGAGGTTGATTTATTCCGTCAAGGTTGTGGAGACAATAGCACGCAATTATTGAAATCAGCTTAGCAAGTGATATACCTCACCATGACATTTAAATATTGATTTCTCGTTTAGCGAATTGGCGTAAGCTCTCGAAGTCGCCAAAGTAAAAACAATCAGTAAATTATCTAGCCGTTCATAGACAGTTACTTTATCGTTTGGAAACATTACATTTTGCTTTGATTAGGCTACTCCTAAAAAGTAATTAAAAACAATATTTTTTGGTGCCATAAAATTATTATAAAGCAGCTCTATACTATCTGTACAGATGTTTACTGTTCCATCTGCCGTGGTCACAGATCATGGCATCATTCATCTTACTGACGTATGTCTGTTAAATAAAAACCATCAGGTTAAAAAGTTTTGCCGATTCTTTTATCCAAAAGCAGTTGCGATCATTTGTAAGGATAATTTAGTTCCAGTATCAGAAATTATAATGTTGTTTGAATCATCCGGTAACATGGTAACAGTACATACGATAGTAAAATGATTACATGAAACACTCGTATACATTTTTGCTTTGTTCCTACACACTTATATTATTTTTTGTTTCATTACTTTGTTCTTTTTGCTCTTGGTATTCTCGTTACTCGAGTGTAACGACTCTTTGCTATCTCGGATATCAAAGTCCACCTCTTAGGACAACAGAGTATTCATGTTATATTGGTGTTTACTGTGAGTATTTATTCTGCAGCTCCGTACGTCCAGTTGATCAGTTGATACCTTTTTAGAGATTTCTAGATTTAAGCACCCAGTATTTGTACTTGGCTAATACTCTGTTAAATTCTTAAAATTGAATCTTTATACCTACAAGTAGTAACATTTTGACATATTTTGTGCAGTAAAAAAATGTGTGAAAGAAATTGCTATAGCTCAGTTTTCCAAATATATAAATAATATGATTATATTAATCTTTTAAAAGGAAAAATGAAGCACATACATGTAGAAAAGGGTCAGAAAATATTAGGATACATCTGGATTCTGGAGTGAGCTCTGTATGTATACGAGTCCAAGTATGTGTCAGTCATAATCTTTTACTACTGGACATAGACCTCTCCCTAAACGGCACTCAGCCCGATCTTGAACGATTACTCCATCGAATTTCAGGGCATCCTAATACGCTACGTGTGCCGATTCGTGGTCTCCACTCTAGAACATGTCTACCACAGATATGGCCCACTGCCACTTCAGCTTACTAATACGCCGAGCTATGTCGGTGACTTTGATTCTCTGGCAAATTACTTCGTTCCGGAATCCGGATACGATTTCTCAAAGAAACGCTAACCATAGCTCTTTCCAGAGCTTGCTGAGCGACTTTTAACTTGTGAACTGCTGCAACTGTGTCCACTTTTCGGCACCATAGGCCATAATAGGTAAATTAAGCTGGTCAACGACGAAAGTCTATAATCAGTACTGTCTACCATGTGTCAGATAGTCATGTAAATATCACGAAAAAGCTTTGAAATTGACATGGTTGGAAACGTTGATGACTTTTCATGAAGATTGCTTTGTAATCTCATTGGTTACAAATCACAATGGCATTTTTTTTTACTATCCACGTTTTCTTATTAATTATGTATCACAATCACAAAATTACTACAAATGCAACTGTTTGCACAGTGCACACTAGGTAATTACGCCGTTTATCACGCGTCAGCTGATTTAATGACAACTATGCGTTACTTTGCTCTCACGTTTCTGTACTGTTGAATAAAGGTCACGGTAGATATTGAATATGTTCTTGAGTTAAATTAAACTAAATCTATAATAACATTAATAACCGATCTGTAGTGTCTTTCCACGAAAGAAGAATTACATTATACAGATCGGTTACTATACATGCAATCTAAAATTGAAAAATAAAATTATGAATATTTGGTATCGCATAATATTCTGTTAAATTATTTAATGTACATCTTGTAATATATGTAAAAAGTAGAAGCAGAGAGTGAACAATATACAAAAAAAAAGTGAATGCATTAAAAAAATATATATCCACGTGAGTTTTAGTGAAAGAGTGTAAAGGTTAGCACGTGCTTTAGGTTTCGTAGATATCAGCTAGAACAGCATTACTCTCAATTTTTATTTTTTTTGTACGTAATAAACATTTTCACTAGTATTATAGGTTGTAAGATTGTCTACATATTAAGTAGATTATTGATTGATAGTCAATTTGCCTTGTGACAAGCTTTATCAGTCACGATTACCACGTTACTATCACGCTCATGTGATTGCGGCGTGTGAGATATCGACAGTGACACTCAGCATCCATTGAAAAAGACGAAAATGTCAACTTTACGTACAGTGATTAGCAGTAACTTTATTTATTTATCTATTTATTGACAAGATTATTTTATATGTCATCGAAGACATTTAAAAGCACATTTCTTACGTATTAACTTGCTAAACTATCAAATATTCCCGCTGTCGACCTAAGTGTCGATACTATGTAATTTTCGGCTCTATATTAATATTTTGAATGTTAAAACGAGTAGCAAGTTTTACGCCCATTTCATTTTCAAATCACATGCTACGTTGCTTTGATATCTTAAACTGATAAACCTTTGCTCTTAATACGAGTTGGTATTGTATAATTTGTGAACTTGTACAACATCACGTAATGATAATTATGGACTGGAGTACTGTTAGGTGAAAATATCTAGATTGGCCATAAATTAATGAAATTAAGGTAAAGAAAATTTAAAAAGAAAATGATGTTCCCGTTTTTTATTTATTTTTGTCCAGTACAAAAAAACTTGTCGCATGCCAAATTTTTTCAATATTATACATTATTTATTTTATGATAAGCACACTCGCATATTTATATTGTAACTGAAAAATCCGTAATCGACAAAACACCTTCGTTCCGAGAGCAAACTGCTTTTAGCAAATTTATCGATACGTAATTTGCACTGATTACTTAAAGAAGTGGCGGCCGTCAAAAAAAAAAACTACCTATACATTTCATTATCACGTCCAAGTTCAGCATCATTATCATGACGTCTATCGGCTATACATAACCTTCAGAGTAATAAATTGTCTAGTATTGATCAGTGGTCGATACGGTATCGATAAAGCGTGTCGCGTGCACAACACTACATCGGAGACGTTCGCGCGCGATTTGCACATTTAAAATTGATCATAGAACAATTGAAAAGTGTTGATTTTTATTAAGTAACTTGCTTAATAGGTAAAAAAATAACGTAACCATTTTTTTTTTATAGTGTCGTATAAAGTACATGGGTATCAGATAATTGTTTTTAGTTAGCTATCCAATACTGAAAATAATACAAAATTTATTTTATTTATGTATCGAGCATAGTGCTTGTTATTAATACTACTAATGCCAATAAACTTAAAGACTTACCTCCGAATACTGAAACATTTGTTAACTTTGACGACAGATTAAGTCTATTGCTGTCTTTGTCATTTGCTTAGTGTCAGACAAAGGCAGTATTAGAATTAATTTCTTGTCAAAGTTAACAAACGTATCAATATTCGGGGGTTAGTAGGTGTTTATTTGAAAAATGCATATAGCTACTTTTCGACTAGCCAGGTCTAACTATATATAATATCTATACTTTCGAAACGACAGTCTTATAGTTAATTAATTTTATAAGGTATTCGTAATAAATTATATAGTTTCTATTAAATGACAAACCAAACAAAAAAATAATCCGCATCATTAGAACGAACATAAAATACTTTTCATTTCTCAACATAACGGGAAACCGGAAATCACAGATAAAACCGCAAAAATTTAACATTTAAACACTACTATATATTATTAGATTTCAACATAATTAGCAAAAAAAAAATTACAACATAATTATTTTGCATAGCAGCGGTTGAGTTAACTGAGATAGCTCGCAGTTATCTTTCATGTCCAATAATTACAAATCATGTATACAATTATAAATTGCAGTGGGTATTTCTCACAGATAATAATCTGTGGTATTTCTCTTATGTTGCATGGGACCTGGGTATGTCCTCCTAAAATTGCGACCGGAACCACTATTCACCACCAGGAGGACGAGCAGCGGCTCCCTCGTAGTAAACGTTACACATACTGTGATCTCCAAGTCGACAACCAAGCGTGCAGATTAGGGCAACCACACCCTCAATAGGGGGAGGCGTTGTCTATTAGTGGGTGTCTAAGAACTGATACGAGTAAGATTTCCCCTGTGCATAATGCACGTTGCGATATTATGTTATATAAAACAAGAATTATATGGCTTTTTTGTGGCTAAATACATTTAGAACAAATACATCCATTGTTATTTTTGTGATAGCTTATAGATTGAGCTTATGCCCTAACCAAATAGATAAAATTATTTTAGTAGAATGTTCTCGTAAAGGTTTTAAAAAAAACTATACTAATTTTAATTGTACTTTATTCTTGTTAACGTTTAGCCGAGGTAATCACTGAAATAAACACACATTTCCTGTGAAAAACTTATATTTACTCTTTAAATCCATGAAATGTTATCCTCATATCTCTATTTATCTACACAGATTTTGTTATGCGAAATCAAACATTATAGTGATTTCGCTATACAGAATTTAAAAAAAAAAACCATACAGTACTTACCTTACTTATGAACTTCTTTCAAAACATTATAATGTGTGAATTGTGTATGTATTATTTTGTCGGCGTAATAATTTTTTATCGCAGATAAAATATAAGTAAAAGTAATAAATAATTCTTGATTCAATAAAATATCTTTCAATCATTAGAAAGAAAGAAAGAAAATTATGTTATTTTGCAACAACAGCAACATTAAACTAATGTAAATTCGTAGGGTAGGTGAGCAATATAATATAATTACCTACCCATCTTGATATTCATATTTTACTGACTGCAAATACTAAAATTGTTTATCGACATCCTAGACCCACTGCCGTCGTTACATCACTAGCAATGACTAACAGTAAAAGTCAGATTACCAAAACCCCTCTATTGTACCTACCTACCTGCTCACAGCACAATCGGCAGATCTAGGCTTTAGAGTTCAAATAAGAGTAACTAGGTAATTCTGATAAACTTACCAAATAACACTAATCTAATATTTCTACGTGTACTTCTTTTGTTGTTCTGAATAAATAATGGTTATAGCACACTACATAAGTATTTAATTTTATCTATTCGACACCGGACCGACGAAATGTAGAGCATTGAAATAATACTGATACGACAATAGCGTTAACACACCTTAAAACCACAGACAGCTGATCAATGAGAGAAAATAAGAGGAAAAAATATTTATGTCTCTCTTTCGCTCTCGTTTGATAGACGGCGGTCGGCGCAAACCAACACCGCAGGTCTGTAAGGCGCGTACTTACTTCGGTCATTGATATTTGTAACGAGACAGTCAGTGATCGAGATATTCTTGACCGGGCGAGAGCCCCAGCCTACATTTCCAGTGAGTTTTTCCGGTGTCGAATCTGTGTAGTTGGCTATATGATCTTAGTTAGGTAATTAGGTAAATGCTAATAGCACTGCGGAAATGACATGCACTGCCGGATCGTTTTCTCTCGTTGGTCCGCCCTGTACCATGTCCGCAGGTCTGTTAACACCTTTATACTAAATAGACAACGGCAACGTCTTGGCGCATCACTATTCTGCTATTTTCCTTCTGACTAGACGCATCTACCTGTGTTTTCCTCATTCGGTTCCATAGACTAATCGGACAAAATAGTTCGAATTGTTCAAAATATCCATGTTTTTCTAAAACTTATACAAATCTTCAGTTTAAAAACATCATATAAAAATAAATAAGAAAAAACAACGTGTGTGATAATGACAATACTGTGATAAGTAGTAACTTTAAAAAAATATAATTAAAAAATAAGAGTGTCAAAATGAGAAATGGCGGGAACGAAAGAGCGCCGGATTGGGAGCAGGAGAAATTGAACCCTATTGGATTGTAAGTTGTGTTATTCATTATCTATCTCTATTATTCATACCCCCGAATACTCAAACATTTGTTAACTTTGACAACAGATTAATTCTAATACTGCCTTTGTCTGGCACTAAGCAAATGACAAAGGCAGCAATATACTTAATCTGTCATCAAAGATAACAAATGTTTCAGTATTCGGGGGATTATATTTTAATTAGTGCTATGGACATGCAGACGGGAAGGTTGTAAATGACGATTAGATAGTAATTAGCTTGCCGCTATTTGTTGCACGTGCAATTTGCAGCAATTCCTGTAACCTGAAAGTTCGGTGTTCGGTGTAGCAAAAATACCGAAGGTTCGGTATTCTCTGTTCTTCATTTTTCTCCCTAATGTTTGCCGCAATTGGTTGATGCGATGTTGCCGATTCGGGCAGGAAGACGAATTTTTTGCTTTGATATTATGACGAAGAAAAGTAGTGTAATAGAATACCATAAATATTTTTTATTTTTTTAATCAAAAAACTGAGCCTAACGGCATAGATTATTTATCCAAGAACAAAAAACAAAAGATTTTGGTTAGATTTAGGGGGTGAAAAATTGATAGATGCATCTTTTCGTTTTTCTTCGTTCTTGTTCGGTAATTTTCAAAAACATACTGGCAACCCAGGTTGGAATAGTGAACGAGGTCGAAAGTGGAACTGCAACTGCTGCCTAATAAAAAAACTGGCCAAGTGCTAGTCTGACTAACGAAACGAGGGTTCTGTACCAGCCTACGACTTTTACAATGTCTTCGGTCCACCTAGTGGGAGGCCTACCTACGCTGCGTCTTCCGTTTCGTGGTTGCCACTCAAGAATATTTCTTCCCCGTAGTTCTTCGAGCGATGAGGCCTGCCCATTGTAACTTCAACTTCCAAACCCTGAAAGCTTTGGTTCTTCGGCGAATATCCTAGTTCCGAAAATGTCAGAGTTTATCGAACCTACTACGATGTTACTATGTTCGTTGTTACGATAATGTCAGTAATTGTCTAGATTATCAATCAATATCACATCATACAGTATTTATTATAAGCAAGCTAACACCTGCGATTTTGTACTCGGCCATCGTCTCGGGACCGAGGCCACTACTTTGCGCTTTGGCCTAGCAAAGACGAAGTAAAAATGATGCACTTCCTATCTAAACTATCATCCCTTTTTTACTTGGAGAAATGCGCACGCATACCGCCCTGCCACGAGGAGACATTGCGGTGATTTGGGACTCCAACCCACTAAAACTCCAAGGTGTTCCTCCTCCGCCTTTTGTGGTGGGAACACGGGACACTCGCACACAACCGCGAACTCGCCGCGGCCGTCCGTCTCCGGACCCTCCTCCGCGGTCGGGTGCTGCCCGCTCGCCCCGTCGCGACACGCCAGGACACATGGTGAGGACCAAGCCAGCCTATGGATGCCAGACCCCGTGTCTGAACGCCCCCCTGCGACGGGTCAGTTGAGCTGCCCCGCCGCCTACCGCTTCGGTCGCAGAGGACAGGGAGAGCGGCGAACCGCTATACCGGCACTCCTCTTCCCCCGCGACCTCACCGCGTCCGCCATCATACGTTGGCGACCCCGTGGAGGCTGCGGCAGGTAGGGAACGTGGCAACGGCACACCAGCAGTCCTCTCCCGCCGCGGCCTTCTACTCTCTGCTGCAGGTCTACCCATACCACACTGCAGCCCGCCTCAGTTGCGGTGCTGCCTTACAGCTCGCCACCTACTGTGAAACTCCTACAGGGCTAGCATGCGCACCGCGACAAAATCTTTTTGTTATGCAAGAACAGGACACGGCTACGACTATGTATAACTTTGTCTCAATTTTCTCGACGTGAAGAGTAAAGAAGATTTTGTCGCGGAGCCCATGCCAGCCCTACTGAGCAATATTTCGTACTTATGGAGCCACTTCTAAGCTTTACGTTGGTCAGAAGTTAGATTTTGGGGTAGCCTTATTCCCTAGAGACCGCGTCCCCAGGTGGCGGATAGGGGAGTGCCCGTTGGATATCCGTCCAAAGGGTAGGAGAGAAATAAATATAACCTCCCGTGGACCAACAAGGCCGGAGAAGGTTACTCCGTATAAAAACCCCTGCTGTGGGCTTCCTCGACATAATCGGGGTAGAGGCCACTGCAGTGCTGCCCGTCCGGGCTGGGACGTGCAGAAGGCACGGCGGCGGAAGAATCCTGCGGGATCAACGGCGGCGTCCAGACCCTAAGAAGGGTCACAGTCTTGGCGTCAGGTGGCAACCGGCCGTAAAACTCACACGCCAATAAACCTATCTCCTAATGGCCAAGTACAATAAAGAGATAAGCGATAATACTAGGGCGTCCCCCTCAAGCGACGGCTATGCCTGGAATGCGAAGTATGCGATAAAAACTACTAGGGCGTACCCCGTAAGCGACGTTATTAATGACAAGAACAAGCATTCGCAACAGCTACGTATATCGACGTGGAATCTGGGATCACTCACTGGCCGAGGACAAGAACTGGCAGACACCCTGTATAGGAGGAACATAAATATTTGCTGCGTACAAGAAACCAAGTGGAAAGGATCGAAATCCAGAGACCTAGGACGAGGTTACCAACTTGTCTACCACGGTGTTAACAACAAGCAAAACGGCGTCGGAATCGTCTTAGACCAAAAACTCAAAAATCGCATCATAAATGTAGACAGAAGAACGGATCGTCTTATGTCTATCAAACTGGCACTTGATAAACAACCCGTAATTAACATAATATCCGCCTATGCCCCTCAAGTTGGATGCTCTGCAGCAGAAAAGGAGGCTTTCTGGGAGGACTTAGATGAACTCACACTCGGCATACCGTCTAATGAGACTAAACTAATTTGTGGAGATTTGAATGGTCACGTCGGAAACACAAACCTAAATTTAGCATACAGTTCGGCTCACGGGGGTTTTGGATATGGGGATTTGAACAAAGAAGGGTCCACTGTGTTGGAATATGCCGCGCGTCATGATCTTGTCCTGATAAACACCTGCTTTAAGAAGAAAACAGAGCATTTGATAACCTATAAAAGCGGCGGGAAATCATCACAAATTGACTACATCCTATCAGATCGAAGACTTAAAAACACATTTAAAGATTGTAAAGTTATACCTGGAGAACCCCTGACCACACAACACAGAATTTTAGTGACAACTTTCAGATTGCCCAAGCCCATAAAAACTGAAATAGATAGAACTCCTAGGATAAAGTGGAAGGAGATACACAACCACAAGGGACACTCTTTTATATCATTAATGCGAGACTATCTAATCAGTGATATGAATAAAAAGTACCTCAACTCACAGCCAATGTGGGACGAATTTGAGAAACATTGCAGATCACAGGCAGCACAAATCTTGGGAGTAGCCAAAGGCGGTATAAGCACTGGAAAGGATCCAACTTGGTGGAACGAGGATGTAAAGGAGAAAATTAAATTAAAGAAGCAAAATTTTAAAGAATGGCAAAGAACACAAACCGAAGAAGATCTAAATATATATAAACACTCAAAATCAGTAGCTAAGCGGGCTGTTGCGCAGACTAGGGCACAGTCGCGCGAAGAGATATATGACATTATAGAGAATACTACATCAGATAAAGACATTTTTAAAATTGCTAAACAAAGATTTAAATCCACACTTGACGTCAAAATAAATAAATACATAAAAAATAGGGATAACATCTTGTTAACTTCAAATAAAGATATAAATGATAGGTGGCACCAATATTATGAATCACTTTTAAATGAAGAGTATCCTAGCGAAGATCTGCAGCCACTTCCACCAGTGCTTGGCCCAATACAAGATATTAGTCTTGATGAAGTAATGGAAGCTGTATTTCAAATGAAAAACAACAAGGCCGTAGGCCCAGATGAAGTTCCGGCAGAGTTATGGAAAAAGCTTGGTCCAGTGGGAGTACAATGGCTCTCAAAGCTATTCAGAACTATCATGACAACAACAAGCATTCCTGATTCGTGGCGACAAAGTTACCTTGTCCCTTTTTACAAAAACAAGGGTGATATAGCGCAATGCGGGAACTATCGAGGTATCAAACTAACATCCCATACGCTCAAAATATGGGAACGGATATTGAATAGGCGCTTTCAACTCCTGTCTACCATAACTCCAAACCAATTTGGGTTTACGCCTTCGAAATCGACGACTGATGCAATCCAAACAGTACGAATACTTATGGAAAAACATCGACTAAATAAAAAAGATCTGCAATTTATATTCATCGATTTGGAAAAAGCTTTTGATAGGGTGCCTCGAAGACTCGTCTGGCAGGCTATGAGGGCTCAAAATCTGCCCGAACACTATATTAGCCTCGTAAAGGATATGTACCATGAAATAAAAACGCAGGTGAAAAGCCCTGCTGGCCTCGGCAAGAGCTTCGAGGTGAAGGTCGGGGTGCATCAGGGCTCAGCACTTAGCCCTCAAATATTTAATTTTGTTATGGATTATCTAACAAAAGATATCCAAGCACCTCTACCATGGAGCTTGTTGTATGCAGACGACATCGCACTTATATCTAACACAGTGGAGCAGATTCAAGAGACCCTCTCTAAATGGGTAACATCACTAGAGAGGTACGGACTTCGCATCAGTAGATCGAAAACTGAACACATGGAGTGTAAATACAGCAGCGACGGTGACAGCCAGTCCATAGTCTACTACGATGACGGAATAGCTGTCCCCCGAGTTTCCCAGTTTAAATATTTAGGGTCTGTAATTACACAAAATGCGAATGTGGAATCCGATGTTTCACATAGAATAAACGTGGGCTGGCAAAAATGGAGAAGCCTTACGGGTATTCTCTGTGACACACGCATGCCTATAAAAACAAAAGGAAAAGTCTATAAAACTGCAGTAAGGCCCGCGATGCTCTATGGTGCTGAATGTTGGACTGTCAAACAGCCACATGAGCAGAAATTGCATACAAACGAAATGAAAATGTTGCGGTGGTCTGGAGGCGTGACCAAACTCGACAAAATTAGAAACGAGTACATACGGGGAAGTTTTAAAGTAGCACCCATAATCGAAAAATTAACAGAAAGCCGTTTGAGATGGTATGGGCACGTAATGCGCAAGGATGATGACTATACTGTTCGAAGGGCCTTGGAGATGCCCGAGGGAAAACGGGGAAGAGGACGCCCCCCAGCCACCTGGTGGACGAGTATTACCCAAATTGTTAAAAAGGCCGAATTGGATCCCCTGACAACTCAGGACCGTGCGTCCTGGCGCAGGCTTATTAGGAGAGCCGACCCCACCTAACGTGGGAACAGGCAAAGAAGAAGAAGAAGAAGAAGAAGAAGAAAAGTAATATTTTTATAGCAATATTAATGTAATTCTTTTTATTATGGCTTTAGTTCTTATGATTTTTTAAGAAGAAGGAAAAAACATATTTTTCTCTTGCGTAAATAAAAAATAATAACATGAAAATTATAAAACATTCGATTAGAAATGGTACCTATTATAAAGATATAATTTTTTTTATATTAAAAAAATTGTTGATATAGTGCGATCGAGATAGCGAGAATCAGGGAAGCCGGCCTTGCCTACGGATAAAAGAACCAGCCCTTATTCTTCCATATTTAAACGGTATGTTTAAACATGGAAGAATATGGGCCGCATAATTAAGTTTAAACAACATAGTAACAAAAAAAATGTGTCAACGTACAGGAAAGGGAAAGAAAATACTTGATCATTGTATTTTAATGAACAAAAGCGCCTTGTAGAAATGTTAAAGCAACGCTCGCTCGCGTAAGCTCGCAAGCCTCAGAGTGTTCAGTTAGGAAGATGAAAAACTGACTCGATCGCCAGCATAAAAATAACAATGGCGAACTCCCATACATGCGGCGGCGTCGAGTGGCGGGTCGCCCTCTTCCCTCCAATATGGTTGAGGCGGGCGACGGCTGGCACATGCGTCAACTAGTGAACGGGTGCTGCTTGCGGGAGCTGGACTGCTCGGAGTATATATACGCAAATCTATAGGGTGCGAACCATGGCTTCCTCCCTCGTAAATGGTTTCGGAAGAGATTGCTTCAGCCGCCTTCTGGTGGACGAAGCTCTCATGAACCATTTCGGAGCTATTGTAATGGCTGCACGGCTTGCTGGTGCTAGCGAACTTGTCCTCATCGGAGACGTCAATCAGCTACCTTACATCGACAGAGAAAATGTTTTCGAAATGAGGTACCATCGCCCAAACCTGATCACAAATATCAGTCAGGAGTTGCTTTGCACACACAGGAACCCAATGGACGTCGCGTATGCGCTGAGGGAAATATACTCCGGTATATATTCCTCAGCTCCCCGTATTAGGTCTCTTGAGCAGAGACGGTACAAGGGGGCGAAAATACCCAGCACCCTCCCCAACACCCTTTTCTTAGTGCACACGCAGGAAGAAAAGGAAAACCTCATCATCCAGGGTTATGGGGGAGGCACAGGGTCGCGCACTCTTACCATCCATGAAGCTCAGGGGCTAACATACGAGTCGGTAATCGCCATTAAGACCAAGCCAAAAATGAAGCTGCACGAGAGCGTGTCACATGCGGTTGTTGCAGTATCGCGGCACACCGGGACCTTCGTCTACTACGCCGACGACATTGAAGACGATGCCATCAGTCGATTCGTGCGTCGAGCGTCGGCTGCGTCACCGAAGACCATTAAAGAGTACAACCTGCAGATGGCTATCAAAGATCGGAACGCGGCGGTGATGGAGGCCCTGGGCCAGGAGTAGGCGATTGAATTGTAAAAGATAGCGTGTATATTGTAAAAGTAACATTTATATTAGTTATTTATTTTTGTTTCCTTTGTTGTAAGTTTGTGTGTATACCCCAGAGCAATCACGCTCACTAAAAAGCTTCTTCTTGCGGCGGCGTTGTGTGGCGGGTCGCCCTCTTCCCTTCAATATGGTTGAGGAGAGCGATGGCTGGCACATGCGTCAACTCGTGAACGGGTGCTGCTTGCGGGAGCTGGACTGCTTGGAGTATATTCGCAAATCTATAATAGCACTTAGCTCTTTATTAGCATATTCGTTGTTATTTCCTTTTGTAAAGTCTTTAGTTTTTATATTCCGTTTTAGTTGATAAAATATTTGTAAAACTTGATAAATGGCACGGACCCCGGAGTCCGTGGAGCAATATTGTAAATAAAAAAATAAAAAAAACTATAATAACACTTAGCTCTGTAATAGTATAAAGATTCGTTGGTATATTCCTTTTGTAAAGTCTTTAGTTTTTATATTCAGTTTAGTTGATAAAAATTATTGTAAAATTTTATAAAAGGCACGGACCCCGGAGTCCGTGGAGAAATATTGAAATAAATGAAAAAAAAAACCCATACATAGTTTTATGTCTGTAAAAAACACTGCGTCTTTAGATCAAATATGCCGCTAGTAATTCTGCAGCATTTCGTGAGATCTCAGTCTTAAGACATTTTTATCGAGACGGCCAGGGCCCCTATTCGGAGACATGACATTTTAACTCGGTCACTGTCTCTCTAATTTAGAATTTAATGGGAGTGAGAGTGACCGAGATAAAATGTCATATCTCCGAATAGGGTCCCAGGAAATATTGTTATTAGGCTTCGAAGTTTTGTAGGTTGTGATACTGTTATCAACTGAATGAAAACTGAAAACAGCACGTAGTCGTTACCTATAAAGCTAAATTGGAATCCTCGGGCACGAAGTAGTCACACAGAAGAGAAGCAATATCCGTAAACTCCAAAGGCAGTCCTCATACTAAGGGTACAGGTCGTATGGTAATAAAAGGAAATCAAATAGCAATGTATTTATGAGAACATTGTGAAGCCAGAATATTAAAAAAGCATTTGTCATCCGAACCAGAAACGACTTTGTACATTTTTTTTTCACCCGTTGGGCAGGCTAAAGCCATCATGGCCATACCGCCTTGTCATTGTATACCTGCTGATTGTGTTGTTTTACTCTGGGCTGCTTTTAAATATAGACTAACGAGTGCGAAAATGACACACCAAAGTCGCAAGCACTGTCACCTTCTCGCACGCGTTAGGCTCCTGTTGGTATTTATCGCGGGTACTTACGCTTCCCTGTATATGCAACAATTAAAATGCAACAAATGTTACTGCGACGCGATATGAAAATTCTGGATCTGGATCCGAAGTCTTCTGTACTTGTACTAGATATTGTGTAATCTGTGGCTCTACTTAAATTATGCAAAGCGAAGTATCGTATCGTCAAAACCTAGGAAAAAGCAACTAGAGTGCTTTTCATAAAAGAAGGTCCCTAGAGGAGGCGCTGTCATCGCGCGTCGGAAAGGTCGCGTGAAAGGGATTGGAGTAGTTCCGCTGTTTGCCGTCGGAGTTCTTTCATGAAAATAAATTACTCTACAATGGGAAGCAAAGATTACAGTTCAGCACACAGTAATTAAAGTATCGATAACGCGTCACATGACTGGATGTGGTACGCGGGAGATAAACCCGGGCCAGTGGTAGACACGCATAGGCAATTTGTAGATGGGTAAAATATTCTTCTTGTAAATGGGTTTTTTTACGCCAGAATATCTTCTAATTATGCGTGCTTCATCTTCGACCATATCGGCGCTTACCAACAGGCCTTTGTGTGGTATTTAAAAAAGAGTTATGTTGTTGTTGTCTATTGAACTTGCTTAATACAAAGTCGGTAATCCTAACTAATATTTTCTCTGTTTGGGTGTTTGTTTGTTATCACGGTTAAACTGATGAACTGATCGAGCTGAAGTTTTGCATAGATGAGACACGGATAGGGTACGGACGCGAACGAAGTCGCGAGTAACAGCTAGTTCGTAATCACAGATGAACTTCGTAATAAATCAAAAAATAATTATCCAAAAGATTCACCACTCCGCACTTTTTGGAAGATTCCCTTCAAGATCTGTACATTACATCTGAAAACAGTTTAAAAAAAAAATACATAAATTCTGATGAACCTGTGAAAGTAAAGCGATGGTACTTACATAATTATATATTTTTTTAAAAACGAATGGAGTAGTAAGGAAAAAATCTAATTAAGGTACTTATGCACTTCCATCCAGTTCGATGTGTTTATCAAACAAGTTAGGCAATATCCCCTTTCATTAACAAGGCTAACATTTGCAAACTTGTGTAGAACAAGAAATGTTGACCACTCGGTCGTGTCGTTGCGTTATCGCTTAACCAACACAAATCGCAGTTTGCGCCTAACCGACCGATAATACGAACGCCTTTATCGGCCGTATATTAACTACCGTTTAGTTACCTATAATTAAAATGTGATTTCGATTGTCGAGATGTTTCATTGGTGTGACGATGAATACTTTTGTATTACGTAGAAAATTAAAAAAAAATATAAAAAATAATTTGATAGTTACATGAAGTGAAGTTTCTCCGGTGAAAATTAAAATATATGTGATAATGCAAAATTGACATAGAAAATTGATAAATGGACGAACCAATATTTTTTTGAAATGAAAAAGTTTCTCATTCTAACAGAAAGTATCATCAAAATTCCGCGAATATATATATTTATAATTGCTAATAGATATGGTGATAAGGTAGAATTTTTCCCCGTTTTGTAAATGAAAATTGTTAAAAATGCGTATGAAAAAGACTTTCCTAATGTTCGACAAGGACTTTACGGAC
Source organism: Apocheima hispidaria (assembly GCA_947579745.1). NCBI lineage: Eukaryota > Metazoa > Arthropoda > Insecta > Lepidoptera > Geometridae > Apocheima > Apocheima hispidaria. The sequence goes on along the minus strand of OX388166.1, from coordinate 580,666 downwards.
AATTCCAGTGAAAATGTTCCGCTTTTGCAGGATGGTGACGAAAACGATGACAATTACGATTGGCAAGTCATTTATACAGATCCACTTCCGATAAAGGATAAAAAAGCCGATTTTAATTTAAAAGTCACTTCGACCTGTGAAACAGATTTGTGGGCAGGTGACAATAGTTATAAATGACAGTATCACATCACATCACACTTGTTATAAATACGAAGTGTGGTTTGTTTTCCCACCCAACTCCGTAACGGAACGGATTTGGATGAAATTTAATAACAACACAGCTACTTTTTGTCTCGGGAAAATATACGATTTCTGTAGAACAACTGATGAAACCGCGGGACGCTGATATTAATATTATTTATACAGATTAATGATTAAATTCAATGACATGATCGTAATTTGAAGAAAATGTCATGGACATTTGAAATGAGAATATTTTGTTTTAATAAAATTAATTCTCAAGTATTCCCATACTTGAGTCGGTTCTTCCGACTATAGTTTCGATCACATTAGGTGATCTTAACACATACATATACATTAGTATACATACATAAGTAGACACATTAGGTTTAAAACAAAATATCTCAAAACCACGTCAGTTTTCATAGTAAAATGAGAATATATTATTTTGTTTTAATAAAACGAGAATACTAACGTTATACTGAGTCGGTTATTCCGACTCAATTTAACGTGAGTATTCCCGTTTTAACGAGCACCTAGTTAAATCTACTGAGAGAAAAAGTTCTCCATAGAACCATGATTGCAAAATGGGATCTAAAGAGAAAAAAGTCTCTGTAGATGGATCTAAAGAGAATGATCCGTATTTTTGATAACAAAAACCAATATTTCTCATTATAGAGTTCAGTAAAAAAGGACGCTTATTATGGTGAGATTAAGGGCTTGCGCACGTTGAGCTAGGGGATGCGGGCGCGACTTCGTGTTCACATTAGCCGACAGGCGTTTGCGCGGGTGTGAGGGTGTGAAGTGTGACTTACCTGTAACCGCGAGCGAAACGCGCTCTCTGCCGCTAGTTCGACGTGAGCACACACAGACAACTGCACGCTATGAAACGTGGCTGCTTCATAAGCCTGTCCCTAAAACTGCACATTTTTACTTCGTTTCTGGGTTGGCAGTACATACATAACATATGACCACATAATTCAATTTAATAAACATGTGCGTGAACACAATAAGGTTTTATTTAGCCTCCAGAATCAACCACACCAGTCTGTCGCAAATTTAATCAATCGGTGACCTCGCTCCGTTGTAAAAGGCAGAAAGAAACTTAACGGCTATTATAAAGTAGCCTTTGTAATGTTCGAGATAAAAATATCACTATCGGAACTCGTGAAATGCGTAAACAAGAAGTTGACGTCTAAAAACATTAAAAATATTTCTTATGTAGGCTCGGGATTAAGAAATCTACAATACTATACAATTATACTTGAAAGAAATGTATTTTTATTTTTTTCACATTATTGTATGAGAAGATGATGTACTCGAGTAACCTGGTATGGGAGCCAGATGATATAAAGCTGCAGAATCTCGTCTTTAGGCACTTAGCGACGGATTGTAGACTTGGTAGCTAACCAGTCGAGCTCGAGAGAGAGAGAGAAGAGAGAAAGGCTCTGCCACCTTTGATAGTTTCCTTGCGATGATTTCTTAAAGGATCTAACAGAACTGTGCCTAAAACTCAAGCTCATTCCTTATTGGAGTTTGAATCTGAATCCCTATGGTGTAGACGCTAGCACTGAGCTGGACCGCATAATTATGCAAGCGGGCTGCGATATCAGCTTCATTCGTTTGAAGTTGCCGTTATTTTGTTGACAACGTTCTCTTCACCTCTAGACTTGTTATTACTACCCAGTCGAAAACGCCTTAATACCCGCTAGGCTAAATAAATTCAAGCTACCAAACTAATTCGCCACTTTTATTTGCCCACAGGACGCAATCGACCCAGCAGTTCAATGTCATCCGCAGGGTGTACCATCAGGACAGGCTCAACAAGGATGCAGACTACCAGGTGCCGAATAAGCCTCGTGAGTACTGTAGCCTACTTGCAATTAATTTAAAAACGATAACCGCTCAAGGATGTATTCTGGATTCGAGGTGGAATCGCCTCATGAAGCGTACGATGCGTTGCATCTCGATGGAGTGAGTAGGTATATACTGGCGGCAAGTAAGTGACTTGCAAAGCTGAGGATCGGGCTACTAATGATAATAGGATAGCGTGCTTTGTGTAAATAAAGATAATTCTGTGGATAATGCATGTTGAAAAGTTCACAAGACCTTTCTCCAGGAGGTAAGGGGTCGGCAAGTATCAATTCGGCTAAAAAAATAGAAGTTACCTATGGAAATAATTTTAACAGATCACAATACAACCAAGTTTAAAATTACGCTTTAATCAGTATTCAAAGCAATCAATTAATTACCAATACCACGAGATCGCATACCAGTGTGAATTGACGATATTTGCTTTGAACTGATAAGCGTGCGTTATGTTCGAAGTTGATACCTACTTCACTGCTAATTACACTGGCGAGAACCTCCCAGACTTATCATGGTACAGTTTTATTCCAGATCATGTGAACTGACGATAAAACTGATCGTGTATGGTAGATAGAGTTGGTAAGTTTTATCAAGCTTGCAAACTCTTGCTAGAAGCCACCCTTATTATTATTCTGATTGTGATCGCATGCAATCCCGCTCGAGCCGCATCACGCGCACTCCTGCTCGCGCGCGGTTACTATCACTATCAGGGACATCCACAATAAGGCACCCATCCTCGAAATACAAACAAATTCAACTGAAATTATAAAGGTGGATTAACTTCTCGTCTTCTTGTAAATTTGGCACCGACAATATTAAATAATCCTCAAAAACCTACCTCAAATCTCATCGAGTTCTTCAGCGAAGTTTTTCGCTGTTTTGTTTTAACGCAAAATCTTTTTCCACAGTGGTGGAACGCTGCAAGAAAGCGGTGAAAAGCTGCGGCTTTGGAGAATGCCTCGTGAACTCGGTGCCGCTGGTGCGCTGGCTGCCCAAGTACAGCCCCAAGGAGTACCTGGTGGGAGACCTGGTGGCGGGAGCCACCACGGCCGTCATGCACATACCACAAGGTCAGCTAGAAATAATCAATATTTAGTCTATCCTAGCACATCGGGGTGCGGTCCAATGCAAATCTATTTAGAATTTTAAAAAACAGTGCAAGTGTGAGGATATTATTGTTTGTTAATAAATATTGTAGTAGATACCTGAAAACGGCTGAATTGACTTGGATGAAACTTCGTGTCAAAATAGAATACGAATACTGGAAAACCGTTGAAAAGAACATCCGGGTCACAGCTACTTAGTATACAACTTTTACCACATTTTTTCCTGACTGTCCGAGGAAAAGGGAAATGTTTTTCGAGTGTAGGTGTATAAATGTGATTCTGTTGAGTGACTCTATATGGTCTTCTGGGCTCGTACCTTGACTCGACATGTTTAACGCGATGATTGTTAGGTTCAGCCGCCGATGCCGCGCGACCGTGAACCTTATCACGCGGCGATACGACAAGCCGTCGGCAGCTGAACACAATCATCGCGGATGATCACCGGATGTCACGGTACGGGCCCTGTAACGTAAACGGATAACCAGATTCTTATAATCGTCTTTACTTCCGGTCTCCTTTCAATAATATTTTTTTTCTTCACTCCAGGCATGGCGTACGCGTTGCTAGCCGAAGTCCCGCCTATAGTAGGGCTCTACATGGCCTTCTTCCCGGTCCTCATATACGTGATATTCGGGACTTCGCCGCATGTCTCCATGGGGACTTTCGCAGTGGCCTGCCTGATGGCCGGGAAGGTAAGAAATAGTTTTAAATTACACGAACCATAGCACTCCCACGCCAATAACTTTCTTTAGATAGAGTGTGAATTTCAGATAACTTGTTGTATCTGTCTATCATTATTTATTACATAATGCTGCGGCCACATACTCGGCGAGTGGCGAGGAAGTAGGCAGAGACGAAGTGTGGCCGCGTTACTCGTCCTGCCGCTAGTCATGCTCCTCGCCTTGCTCGTAGTGGACCGTCTAAGGTGTTTTCGGAATATAGATCTTGCAATGCAGTATCTATAGAGGTTAATCTGTGATCCCAACTAACTGGTGGTCACTCATCCGTTGACTGACCGGTTTGTTAGGTTATAGGTTTAGGGAATCCCCATTTTTATGTAATGAACAAACGGAGTAAAGCATAATACATACCTTCGTGTCATACTATTATTCAATTATTTAAATTATTGATTAGTTTGCCTAATTTAACTCTAAACATAGTTTAATTTGTAAAAGTGACTTGCCTGTAATATTCAATGTTATTTATGGCCAATAAATATTTCTGATTTCTGATTATGTATGTGTATTGTATTGTATCGTAATGTGTATTTTCCAGGTGGTCACTCAACATGCGAGTATAAATAGTTCTGTAGGAGGAGAACGTAAGTACAGTTTGAACAGTTCTTGTTGCGTTTTATGCACCAGCAGTGATGTAGGCGGTTTCCTTACAATCAGGCGGACCGCCTTCTTGTATACCTTATTTGCATAAATATGCCAGGATATGTGTACTATGAGACGGCCCGGCAATATTTTTGCGAACTATAGTGAATAGAATTTAAATTGGCCATTGCAATGTAGTGCGCTGTCTTCTCTACGCTGTCGTCTGTACGTAGTACATGGTAGTATGTAATAGGTAATCTACTTGGCGGAGTATATTATTATGCCACTAGCCGCGCTCGCGCATTCACCAGCTATCTTACAGGAATCTTATATTTTTTCCGGGATAAAAAGTAGCCTATCTGTTAATCCAGGGTATAAGCTGTCTCCATTCCACTTACATACTCACACACAAAGTTTCGCATATATAATACTAGCTTGCCCGCACGGCTTCGCTCGCCTAGGCTACAAACAAGTAAATGAAACAGCTCATTCCATCAAATTCATCACTTATCAAAGGCTTAGTACACAAACCGGATTCGTTGGCTTAGCATGTTAAATTTTTTTTTTTTTTTACAAGCTTGGGATTCCATTTTACCCCTTTACCCCTTTTAAAGGTGGAATTTCGGAAAATCCGTACTTATTGTTCCTAGACCATTTGAAGAGTATAGGGTTCAAATTTCACGTCTCTAATATTATCATAAGCGGCTTGGTCTGTGCGTTGATTCCTAGAAAAAGGCTTGTTCTTTTATATATATAGAATATATAGTTGATATTGTTGATGAGATGGTAATTTATGTATTTTTTCCAGTGGAAGGCGACGTTATGCAATACACTCCTTTACAAGTGCTGAGCATAGTCTGTCTCGCCGTCGGGATATTTCAGGTAACATCTGATACATACATTCACTATAGGTACAGACATACAGTGTTAGAAATCTCTCGCAATCTCCTCGCTTCCTTACATTATACCTAATGACTTTATATCCGTGAGTTTTGGATTTAGATTCAGTTTATTTGCAAATATAAAACATATTTATGTTGACTTAGGGCTTATTTTAATTGATTTATTATTGAATGTTATTTAAGTTATGTTAAATTAATTAAATAAAATATCTACATTAAAAATAAAATAAAGTAAGGTATTACAAAATAGTGTTTTAGACTTTCGTGGTGGTTTACAAGAATAACAAAAATAATAACCGTGGTAAATATCCCGTGAGTAGTAATAGTAATGTTACAAAATAGTTTTCTTCAATGAGGTATGCAAAATTCAATGTAACAATTAGCTTAGAGAATCTACAAAAAAAAAAGAAAATAGCGCGCTGGATAGAAAATATATCAGATTATCAGTCAATAATGTCAATATCTAATCTGTTGTATGATGAATTCCGCAGTACACATCCAGCTTTTTTTTTTAAAGTTTTGGTTTAGCCAAACAACCCAGGATCTACAATTCAATTTCTAATCGTAGCGAGGTGTTACACGCAGGTGATAATGTGGACGCTCCGGCTGGGCGCGGTGTCGACGCTGCTGTCGGAGCCGCTGGTGTCGGGCTTCACGACGGCCGCCTCCTTCCACGTGCTGGCCTCGCAGCTCAAGGACCTCTTCGGCGTCAAGATACCGAAGACGTCCGGCAACTATAAGATTATATTCGTGAGTATTTATATCGATTTTTGTCGTTTTTCTTGTCAATGTTTTGTCGCATCTCGTTTCTTCTCCCTTATCAATTTTATTATTTGATCTTCTAATTCTGTCTTCCTTTGTTCTCTGATTTCTTCCTTATTTCTCCTTTTTGTATTCTTTCCCTCTTTTGACAATATTTCTTCTTATTCTGACTCTTTTTCCCTTCTCTCCGTATTTATCATTTCTTTCGCAAAACTTCGTTTTTATTATATTCCATCTCTACAAGGTTATAAGGAAAGGGTATGCTAAGCTGGTTCTGGTGCTGATTCTAGTACTCAGGATTGTGAACAACTTTTACTTTAGGACCAACCCAGAAATCGAGAAAAAAAATCAGCAGTTCCATACATTTTGTCGAGTGTCATTGACATTTTTCTAAGGAACAGCTGTTTTTTTTCTCGATTTCGGAGTTGTTCCCATAGTAAAAGTTGTTCATAATCATGAGTACTATGAACCCCTTTCAGCTTAGCATACCCTTTCCTTTTAAGGAAAGGTATGCTAAGCCGATCTCTTCCATCTCTACAGGGTTATAACCCTGTAGAGATGGAAGATAATAAAAAAAACGAAGTTTCGCGAAGCACCCCTATCCCTCCCTTAGAATCAGATTTTTTTATTGACATAAAGAAACACGATATCAAAATTAGGTACAATCATTATTGTATCATAATACTCAACACCGTTCACAATATGTCTCGTCACATACAAAATATAATGGTATGCTGTAAAGGGGAAGGCCTTTATTTAGCTGATGATGATGATAATAATCCTAACTAATATTATAAATGCGAATGTAACTCTGTTTCTCTGTCTGGGTCCTTGTCGCGCTTTCACGGCGAAACGGCTCAACGGATCAAGCTGATTTTTTGCATAGATATAGCTTAAGGGTAGGAGACGGACATAGGTATTTTTTTAAATTATGTTTTTTTTTTGGTTGGTTTTTTGTTATTGGTGGCTAGCTTAGTAACTTTTAGATTCTTGCCCCTCAACCGTCATTACACCGGAGTCCCAAGTCAGACGTTCCAGAGTATGTAATGTCTGTATGTAGTGTGAGGAGTGAGTCGAGTCCCGCCGCGTGCGGTTCCTGGTTGCAGACGGTGGTGGACGTGAGCCGCGCGCTGCCGACCCTCAACTGGGCCGCGTTCGTCATCTCCGTCATCACCTGCGCCGTCATCGCGCTCAACAACGAACTGCTCAAGGTACATAGTATAAAATAAAGTCGCTATCCGCGTCTGTCTGCATGTATATGTGTTTAGAATTTAAAACGCTGCGAATCACACTTAATATTATAAATGCGAAAGTTTGTGTGTAAGTAGGTAAGTATGTAAGTGTGTTTGTTCCCATTCAACTCCGTAACGGCTGAACGGATTTCAATGAAATTTGGTATGAAGGTAGCTTATACTCTGGATTAAGGCTTAGGTAATAGCTTTTTATCCCGGAAAAATATTCGGTTTCTGTAGAATATCGGGTGAAACCGCGGGCCGCAGCTACTTAAGTTTCTCAGGAAACCTCCACAGCAATGCTCTATAACTATCTCGATTTGTTTTTTTATTTATTTGAAAGAACAATGGCGAAATTTTATCTCATTAATCTTGGAGCGTTTTGAAATATCATTTGTACAGAACGTATGTAAATATGTTTCTAAGTTTTTTTCAACTAAACATTTAAGCTAATAGATACAGAATTAAAAAACTAATTAAAAAAAACTTCGAAGCCTAATCAAAATTGTTCCTGGCCTCCTATGTGGAAAAATCTCACCTAACAATCTCAGGAAATGCTTCTGAATTACTAGCGATATTTTTGATCTAAAGACGCCGTATATTTTACTAAAATAAAACTATGCATGGGAGTTCGCCATTGTTCTTTGGTGGTAGGCCACACTTGTAGTATTCTCTCACCATTGGAGTGAAATGTCGTATGTGTCACGCGGGGCTTATGGCAACCTGCTGAGCTGCCTCTCCTGGAGTTTTCGCGTCATTTTATTATTTTCCAAAACTTGTTTTATTTCGTGTGTTAATGTGTAAAAACGGTGAATTTTTATTTGTATACTTGACACTGGCAAATGTATAAGACGCGCCAAAATCCTCTTAGGAGGAAAGAGAGAGAAAAAAAGGCCTCTCCTTAAGGGGAAGGCTTTTGTTCAGCAGTGGACGTGTTTTGGCTGACAATGATGCTGTTTGAAAGGCATTTCGTAAATATGTAATTGTTATTCCAGCCGTGGGTAAGCAAGCGGAGCCGCGTGCCGGTGCCCATAGAGCTGCTCGCGATAGTGATCGGCACGCTGGTGTCGAGGTTCCTCGGGCTGCAGGAACAGTTCGGGATCAGCCTCGTCGGGAACATACCTACTGGGTAACATACACCTTGGCTTAGCGCCAACCTGAAATAATCATGTCGCCGCTTTCTATTATTTTCCAAAACTTGATAACTATTTGTCAAGTAATACTTGTATGTGTATGTTGGTGTCCAGGCTGCCGGTGCCGACAGTGCCTCCGATAGAGCTCCTGCCGGACGTGGCGCTGGACGCGTTCACCATCACCATGGTCACCTACACCATATCCATGTCCATGGCGCTGATATTCGCCTCCAAGGAGAAGTACGAGATAGACGCTAACCAGGAACTCTTGGCGCTCGTGAGTTATCATATAAACACTAGCTGCGCCATGAGGTTTCACCCGCGCAGGAAATTCTACAGGAACTGTTCATTTTATCCAGGATTCAAAGTGAAAAAAGTATCACTCTCCAGCTCCTGAATTGTTTGATCTTGCAAACAAGTAATATAATTAAAAGAAAAACAAAATACCCGCACAACCGACTGCAAATTGTAGCCTTTATCACTGCGAATGTAAAGAGGAATCCAACGACACCTCAATCATCAAAATCGGTCAAGCCACTTAGGCTACGAGAGGTAACATAGGCACACACAAACATCGTTACATACTTATACACGCCAAAACACATTACCCTCCTTCTTGGGCAGTCGGGTAAGAACAATGTCGATCTGTTGTTATATTTTTGCCTGAAAGCCAACCAGTAGCGTATCCAGGTTTTATTTTTGGGAGGAGCCGAGAGCTGGATCCGTCGAGATACTAAATACCAAATTCTGGACAAGCATTTACAAGACATGCACAAGCAAAAATGGCTCGACAGTTCTCTAAAAGAAACGTATTACCTTAATGCTGTAAAGGGTAGCTTCAGGGACCTTATCCTGTAACTCTGGTGGCGATGGTCTTCGTTTGCTATCCTTGTCGCTCGCATGGTGCGAGTAAGTTGGCATGAGTGGGATGGCACGCGATGACCATTTCCACCAGAGTTACGGGATAAGGCACCCAGGTCAGAACATCGCTAGTATATGTGGATCTACATCAGCCACATCTACACACACAAAACTCCACTTTTAGGAAATCGGCTTACCCTCAAAGGGTGATTATGCCATATCCACCACGCACCCAGTGTGGGTGCTGGCCCCCAAATCAAAAATTTTCGTTGTTACTCAGGATCCTCTGTTCCTATGATCGCGTATGTTTTATGTGTTTTTTCAATAATCGAAGGTTGTATTATAATTCCAGGGTGCAAGTAACGTGTTCGCTTCGTTTTTCTGCTGCGCTCCGTTCTGCGCGAGTCTCTCGAGGTCTTACATACAGTATCAGGTGAGAATCACTCTGGGTTGTTCGAAGTTAGTCATCTCACCAACTTCTAACAACGCGCGCTTCTTGACTCGGCAGTGCAGTACCTGCCCCTAAGCTGACCGAAAAATACTTCTTTCTCCCTCTCTCCCTTCCTTACTTTTCTCCTCGATTTCGCTTTATCCTCGACATCGTTCTCGGAGACCTTAGATAATGTATTGTAATGTATTAGATAATGTTGAAAATAAACAGAGATCAAATTGTTTTGAAATGGTTAGAACTCGTCCGCCTGGGGAATTAATTCAACCGCCGAGCAGCAGTGTGCAAGCATTAGTGTTCCGGATTGAAAGGCAATGCTTCCAGTGAAATTTTTGCGCTTAAGGAATTTTAACATTTAATATCTCTGAGTGACGAGGGCAGTTCATTAAATGGTTTTGTACTGTTGAAGGTCAGAATTGTTGGTGGCACTAAACAAGCAAGCGTGAGGCTTGTCATCGGGCGAGCGACGTGCTTGTCTCGTCACAAAATTGACTTTAACATCAATGCTTTTTATTATGTTGTCAGGCGCTTGACCACAACTCACATGTTAAGTGACGGTATGATAGAAGATAAGCCAGATCCCATTTCAGCTCGCCTGGAATGGGGTTGGCGATTGGTTTCCCAAGTGAAGTGTGTCTGCCGGAACACACCGAGGTGCTCGGCGACAGATGTTCAACTCTCACGTGGTAGTGTCGCCAGCCGAGTACTTGAATGTAGTACCACCGTGCAATGGTTTCCTCACGATCCTCACTTATCGATCAACGGTAGCTCAAGTAATCGTTAGGATTTAAACCCACGCTCTGCGGAGTGCGATCCGAACGCGCCAACCACTAAACTATCATCGCTACAACGAAGGTTATTACTGTATTATTCTCAGGCAGGCAGCAAGACCGGCATTACGTCGGTGATAAGCGCGTTACTGATCCTGTGCGTGCTGCTCTGGATCGGGCCGTTCTTCGAGCAGCTCCCGCGCAGCGTGCTGGCCGGGATCATCGTCGTCAGCCTCAAGGGCATGTTCATGCAAGTTAAGGAGCTGAAAAAGTTAGTGCCACTTACCTCTACCCTACTACCTACCTGTTTGTGTGTTTTACATCTTAGAATGGAGATTGAACCAATTCTTTTCAAAATCTTTTATTATCTTAGTATCAACTGCTGCCCTTTTGGACACAGTATAGCTTTCATCAGCTTGATCAGTCAATAATCATAATCATCATCAGCCAGAAGACGTTCACTGCTGAACGTAGGCCTCCCCCTTAGAGCGCCACACCGACGAACAACGTGCCACTTGCATCCACCGGTTGCCTGCGACTTTCACAATGTCGTCGGTCCACCTAGTGGGAAGCCTGCCTATAGTGCGTCTTCCGGTCGTGGTCGCCACTCAAGAACCTTATTTCCCCACCGGTTATCTGTTCTTCGAGCGATGTGGCCTGCCCATTGCCACTTCAGCTGTCAATACTACATTAGATTAATCTTATTACTTTGAAATGTAATTTTATGTGTTTTTTTTTAAATTATGTATTTGTTCCAGATTTTGGAAGCTGAGCAAGTTGGACGCGATCGTGTGGCTCGTTACCTTCCTTACGACAATGTTGATCAACATCGATATCGGGTGAGCTTACATCGGGTCCAATTTTATCATATCTAGTATTATTTTTTATGTATACATCATTTTAACGCTGTGATACAGGGGCCGGTAAATATCTTGAAGAAACCGGACAAGCGCGGTTCTTAACTCGCGCACCGAGGGGATCGAACTTTTTTTTTTTTACAGCCTCTAGAGACCTATGTATGTGATATTAATTTCAACTTGATACCTCCTAGAAAATTTTCCTAAGAAAAAGTGTCAGAACAGACAGACAGACGGAAAACGAAGTGATCCTATTAAGAGATCCTTTTTTTTTCTTTTAAGGTATGGAAAATATATATAAATGACTAACTTCGCAATAGTTCATTTTTGGCACATTTTAGATCGTTTAAATATTACTATTTATAGTACTAGAAATAAATAATTGATTATGACTCATAAAGACGGGCGAGTCGTGCTTGTAGTGAGCTCCGAGTCATACTCACAGCTATGTGGAAGAGTAACGCTTGCACGCTACTGCTTGACGATTGATATGGTACTACCAGTTGGACTATAAAAAAATGCCCTACCAATTGAGTCGGGTAATTGGTGCGATAAGGGAGTGAATATGTTATGTTTCGTTGGCAGTCTAGGAGCGGGTCTGCTGGCCAGCCTCGGAGCCCTGTTCATCCGCTCGCAGCAGCCCTACACGTGCCTGCTGGGGCGCGTGCTGGACACCGACCTGTACCTCGACACCAAGCGGTACCGCGCTGTGAGCATACCGACTTAATGCATTCATTCATATAAAAAACCTTACAATATTTCCGTTTATAATAACATGTTTTGGGTTTAGTAATACGTAGGACCCTATAGGGTATGGCAAAAGCTGGTGCGGAGCGTTCATCTTTAAAAAATTGGTCCAGAGTGTAATAACATTTGGATTCGAGGATGCACTTTAGATTTTTAATATAACAATCATCATTTTCTGAATGTTTCAGTTTGTTCGGCAATTTATTAAATATTTTTACAGCCATTGTGTTAGGTCCAGATTGTTGTGTTTCTAGATTAGACTTCGGTTCAATCAGTGTATATTGGTATCTAGTTTGACGTGCTTTACCTGTAACTTTATGAAAGAAATGAGGGTACTTTTTAACAAATTTAGCGGTTTCCGACTTGTAAACAGACACTAACGATACAATTTTAAATTTGATAAAATAAGGTTTGAGGAAATTTGGCATGGAAATGTCAGGGTATTTTATATAAGCAAGGATACGACTACATTTCTTCTGGGCAGTAAAGAGGTCTTGGTCTCCTGTGTTTACACTGTTTCGTGTTTCCCCAGAGTATGGTGCAGTATCTGAACCACGAGATGGCATAGGCATAGTAAGCAGTTACAGTAGTTAGTGTTCAGCTCGGCAGCTAGTCTTTTAACAAGAGAGGAGGTAGATTGATCTTGAAAAATATGCAAACAATTCCTTCTGCATTATTACTTACTTTTGGATATTCGAAATCAAATAACTTATCCGAAAACCAGAAAACTTTATTCAGCACCCAGACGTAAACGAAGTCGTCTCGTATTGGGCAGGTCGCCAACTGCACTGCTACACACAGCATCACACACGCATACACAGGGGCGGGTCGCCGGCTGGCTCGACATGATCATACCGCAGCTAGCCCAGTCCATCTCCCTATCGTCATGCATTAACATTATCAAAAGCTGCACAGCACTCATGAACCAAATACTTAAAACGACAAAACCTGACCATCGGATTAGATCTACTGCGCTTATTTCATGGTCTACTGCGTAGTAGAATTTTCTGTTCGGTAGAAAACGCATGGTTGTGAAGATAGTCACTGGTTTTCACTCATGTTTTGAGCATAGGGAGAATTCTGTGGAGCAGCCATATAGTGGTAGTCACTGGTTGTATGGGTTGTCTAGGGTTATTAAATATTTGGGCAGGTCTACTCGGGAACTTAGTGATGTTTTCCGTTTGTTATTTTTGTGTTTGTGAAGCGATAGTTAAGTTGCTACATGTTATTTTATTAGCTGGTTGTTCTTGGAGTAACTTAATATTTCTTTGTTGGGGCTTTACGTATTTTGTTTACAATTTTTTCCTGTAATAGGCTGTCAAGTTATGATTTTGACAATTGCAGTATTTTAGAACGAAATCAGGTAGTGTAATAACGCTTTGGTGCGTTATTATTGTCTACAGTGTGAATCATGTTATAATGCATGTGGTTGTGGGCACTATATTGTCTGTAGTATATATAAAGTGTGTGTAGTATTGTTACTATATTTCTCTTTTTAAAGCCAAAAAGCAAGTATTATTATTAAAAGATTAGATTAGAAGAGGGTAGGTACACATGAATCGGGAACTGGCTCTCAAATGCTAATTTGTTTCCAGGCCGAGGAGCTTCCAGGCATGAAGATCTTCCACTACTGCGGTGGACTGAACTTCGCGACGAAGAACTTGTTCCGATCGACTCTGTTCCGCAAGATCGGGTACTTGAAGCCGGCGGAGAGCGCGCACGACGACGACACCCTCACTAGGAGCGAGTCCTTCGAGTGGGACCCCACTTTATGCAATAGGGTAAGTTTAAGAGGATAGGCCTGCGGCGAGCTTTTGGCGTATTCGATATTTGACATTGTATAGCTGTCCCTTTGTTTCTCGTGCGTCATCATCTCATCATCTCAGCCACAGGACGTCCACTGCTGGACATAGGCCTCCCCCTTAGATTTCCACGAAGAGCGGATGGTACCGGCTCGCATCCAGCGCGTTCCTGCGGTCTTTATCAGGTCGTCCGTCCACCTTGTGGGTGGACGTCCTACGCTGCGCTCGCCGGTACGTGGTCTCCGTTCGAGAACCTTACAGCCCCATCGGCCATCAGTTCTGCGTGCTATGTGCCCTGCCCACTGCCAATTCAACTCGCTAATCCTCTGGGCTATGTCAGTGACTTTCGTTCGACTACGGATCTCCTCATTTTTGATTCGATCTCGCAGAGAAACCCCGAGCATAGCCCTCTCCATAGCTCTCGCGCGTGCGATAGAGAGAATTAGTAATACCTAACTTTTTGATGAAATAAGCGTTTCGGGGGTAGTCTGTTATCACCCCCTAAATCGTAACAAAATCTTTTGTTATTGGTGTCGATGGCTTGGATAAACTATAATCTAAGTCTTGTTGTATGTATGTATGTCTTGCTTTTTCAAAAAAATTTTATGGTATTCTCATATCAACTACTTACTTTTATTTGTCGTATTTTCGATGCAAAAAAAATTGTCAGATTAAGTGCCTATCACAACGAAGATATTGCGAAATAAAAAAACATACCAGCATAGTTTTCCACGGTGTAGATAACATATAAAAAAATCATCGTAGTCGTATAACATTTTTTTAGGGGAGGGTATCAGACTACGCTCTTTGTATGGACAAGACGGCGGAATACTCTATTCTTAAGGCCCATAGCCGTGTCTACAGTTGTCTCGCTCGCGCATTTTCACATTATAGAAGATATACATAATAATTCTACAAGAACTAGCTCAATGGTTGTCTGACAAGATTACTTTTGTATCTTTGCATTTAAAAAGAGATAAAAAATAAAATTATCACTTTTTCGATGCAAGAAAATTTCTGTTTCTCAGGCTATATCAGTAAGTGAAAGTGAGTATTGCAAATGATTTAATTTGTTGTGTTTATTATTGTGTACAGATCCAGTGCGTGGTGATCGACGCGAGCGCGCTGTCGTACGTGGACGCGCCGGGAGTCAAGATGCTGGTGGCGGTGCACAAGGAGCTGCAGGCCAGCCACATCCACGTCCTGCTCGCCGGGGCTAACGGTCACTCATTTTATCTATGGTTTCCTTACAAACTTCACTCGGGAAACCTTCATTTGTCTATGATAATGGCTTCGTTGGCTACGCTCAAGAAACCTTAATTTATCTCAATGTGTGTTTCCTTATAATTGACACTCGAGAAACCTTAATTACTCTGTGGTTGTCTTATAAACTATACTCGAGAAACTGTAATTGTGTCTATGGGTTTTCTTGTAAACCAGTTAAAAAATAAACCTTTAAACATAAAACAAAAAAAAACCTTAAACCTTTAAACTTTATTACTAGCTTTTTTTTTTTTTTGTTATTTACTTTTTTTTACTTAACCTTTTTTTTTACATCGGAGTAGGCATTCGTTTGACCACAATCTCACCTGATGGAAAGCGACGATATGGCCGAAGATGTAGCACGCTTGACTAGGAAGTAACTATTCGCTCTATTTCTTTCCCTCTCTCTCCTTTGTTTTTTATCGAATCGTGTATCTACTTTCACTTTCAAGCAGGGCTACAAAGTATAATTTTTTTTTGCATAAATGCGATCACTTCGATCATTTTGTAGTTCTAAATTTCCAATTTGCACGGCCATGGCTATTGCTTTGTCATTCTTTCTCCCGAATACTGAAACGTTTGTTAACTTTGACGACAGATTAAGTATATTGCTGCCTTTGTCATTTGCTTAGTGCCAGACAAAGGCAGTATTAGAATTAATCTGTTGTTATAGTTAACAAACGTTTCAGTATTCGGGGGTTTGGGTAGCAAAAACTTTATCAGCGTTTTTTTTTTTTAAATTAAATGATATCCATTCCTCCACAGGGCCAGTGCTAGAGATGATCGAACGCTACAATTCGCTGGAACCCGAGAGACTGCAGTTGGAAACCTACCCCACGGTCCACGACGCTATAGTCTATTACAACGCAGTGGAAGCGAAGAAACACGCGCTCACTGTCGTCACGTCATGATATCACCACACCACTTGCCTCACTCAAACGTGATATCACTATATCACTACGATATGAAGTTATCATCTCGTATTATACACTTCACTTACGGATAAGTTCTACTAATTACCAATTATACTTGGTGATCATAACTTCTTTACTTCCAAAAAATTTAAAGATGGAATTTAGATTTGTCAGTATGAGAAACTATCATGCTGTTTATTCCTCCCTTAATACTTATCTGACTATTAAATCAATACATTACCTCTGAGGTATACATTATTTATGTACTTATAAAACATCTGTGACTTGTAAGTTTTCGTGATATACTACTGTATAAACTTTGTGTGTACTTAGGTCATTAAGTTAAAAAAAACTTACCATTATTATTTCTTGCTATAAAAATTATATGCTTCAAATAAACAATAATTACTGAACGACATCGCTACCGGCAAATCAGGTTTTATTGGACGAACATGATGTGTTGAGGCTTAGTCGAAGCTATACTATGACTATGTAACGCCTTTCTCGAACATTGGGCGGATATTGGAAAGTCTGTAGTAATATCTGTTCCAATAAAATAACAGTAACACGCTTCTCCCGCGATTTTAACTTTTTTAGTGAACGTGTATCCCAGAATGTTTGAGAAAACGTGTATTCATGAAAGTCGGTAGGGTTTAATTGACACAGCTTACTTCCTATAGATGTCGCATTACATATTGTTATTTCCAAACTCACCAAAGTTGGAGGAAAGCACGAGTTGCAGGTACTGAGACCAAGTATTTCAACTATCGCAAGGTTCTCAAAGTAATACGTTATAGGTGTATTATGACCGCTATGTGGTTCGCTTCGATTGACCTATGTGTGGGATCTATAGGGAGGTAACATTATGTGATACCGCTGTAGGTTTTGATAAATGTCCACAAATATTAGACTGCTTCTTGCAATAAATATATACAAGAAACATAATAATTTATGTAATTTATTGATTTATTATTATTTAAATTATTTAATATCGTACTTACAAGTGTGATATTTTAAATACTTTTGAAAGTAATGCTGCTTGCATGATTATGGTTGTGCATGCATCGCGACAGTGGATAAATTCTTTAAAAAAAACAAGATACTGCTTTAAAATTATATGATTTTCTATTTTAACTATCAATTTTTAATGAAATTGTGATATGACTAATAAAAAATTTGATTATTTTTATCCTTGAAGGGTACTTAAGTACTTTAAATATATAAAATAATGCATCGAATTAACTTTGTACAAGGCTTGTTATATATTTTACGTGTTATAAATATTGAAAGTGGTTTGATTTTTTATTCTGAAAATACATACTCGTAAGAGAGTATACTAATTGATCATCAATAGTTCAATATTAGTTTTAATGTATTTTTACTTATACAACTCTTCGTCAAAAAAATCCACCCTTATTTTATAACTATATTATATATATATATTTTAATATATTTAATCAATTTTGTGATAAAAAAAATGTTTATTTTTCATATAAAAAAACTTTTTTTTCTTTTCATAAAAAGATCC
This sequence comes from Apocheima hispidaria, assembly GCA_947579745.1. NCBI lineage: Eukaryota > Metazoa > Arthropoda > Insecta > Lepidoptera > Geometridae > Apocheima > Apocheima hispidaria. The sequence goes on along the minus strand of OX388166.1, from coordinate 562,973 downwards.
TTTATTTTTTCACTAAAAAAAGAAAGGCTGAAAGTTAATTTAAAAATTTGTTGAAACCGCTTGTTGCCTCGACAGTACTGCAATTTAGAACAATGAGTGTTGTATGTAAGTGTACTGTTAGAATTGTTGTGATATTTAGTTGTAAATGCAGTTGGTGCAATTGTACTTAGATAAATAAAATGTTGATTATATTTTAATAAGTTATATTATTTTCATTAAATAATCCTCCAAATATAAAATTTATAAAAATATGCCGTTATAAGATTCTTCAAACTGCGCTATAATTATCCCACAGCTCTCTGTCTCCCGCCTGTTTATGTAGTCTATAAGATAAATAATTACGTCGATTCTGTTGTACCACGTTAGTGGTACAACAGAATCGACGTAATAGTTAGTTAGTTTAGTTATAAACTAAATTTCTAAACCAATCTGACGGGACTAAAATTATCTGCGTCTGTTTTCATTTTAAATGTGAAAAAGGATGGCAATAATGTTGGAGCCGTCAAATTTAGCTTAGAAGAGTACAGCAGAGTCGTCACCATTATCACATGCTATTTTTGCGTAAGGTTGATGACGAAGTATAATTTCTTTGTACTTCAATCACATACCAAAACTTAAATAATTTCGATGCGACAGCTGCTGTATTGCTTTTAGTACTACAATTTATACCGGGTATTCGGCCTGACGTCGAACATGGCTGAACCAAAATTGGGAAAATTTGACTGATGGAACACAGCTCGGCCACGTCCCTGACGCTGCTCTGACGTGTTCTGTTAGAGTACTTCCCGCTCGGTAACACCCCTTCGTCCAAATTGTTACCGATTGCGAAAAAAAAAGTTCGTTCAGTGTTGACAAGTGCTACTATATTTTCCCGCTGGTTCACACTTCGTGTACTGACGCTCTGTAACTCCTTTTTCGCTAACAGCGTTGAGGATCGGGAAAACTCTACCTTTCGTAATTATTGCGTAAGTAATCAATTGAAATATTAAATCCATTTATCTAGTAATTATAAGTGATTACTTGTAGTTTTTTTTACAAATCACTTAATCTAACTTATCTTCAGACGGGATAAGTGCAGATAACCGTGATTAGTAAGGCTAATTAGTTAAATGATCGATAACGTAAATCAGTCTTGCATTAATTAGGCAAGATGGAGGGTGCTTGCTACCTTTTGGGTGTTCTTCTTATTGTGGGATACGTCCAGGTAAATATGCTTTTCTTATTAAATGTTAGTTGGATTTAGAACGAGATGCCTCGATCTATCAGGCAGGCTAAATCTCTTCGTATTTTCAAAAAAAACTCTTGTATAAACATTATCTTTCTTCATGTCAGGGCCCGGGCCCCGGCTCCCGTGATTCTCGCTTACTCTTGTACACTTCAAAAAAAATTTATATATAAAATTAATATGTTAAGAATACCATTGCCTATGTTTTGCAGAAATTTCCATGTTATTTATTAGATAGTATATATAGTTTTTAATTTGGCGAAGAAGAAGGAAAAAGTCTGTTTTTTCGAGTAGTTTTTCTTCTCCAAATTGAAAAATAATAACATTAAAATTGCTTTATACTGTAGGCTTGTTTGTAGGCAATGGTATTCTAAAGATATTAAATTCCTCTCTGTAATTTTTTTATTTAAAAAATGATGAAAAAAGGCGGAAGTGATAGCTGAATCAGCGGAGCCGCTCTTGTATATGCACCTATTGTCATTTATACTTAGTTTGTTGTTATTATTGAGTTCTTAATTAGATAGGTATATATTTTATTTATTTAGTAGAAGTTGGAAAATATTATGCTTTACATAACTAAAATTCAAAGCAAACTAATATACATAAGTTCCTAAGGTAGTACAGTTATTTTATGCAGTGAGGGTTTGGTCATGCCACGAATCGGTGCAGCGGTGCTTGGCATTACTCTCACAGTCTACAGACTCAGACGTAATCACCTGTATTCCAGGGTGACGTGATCTCCAGGAATGCTGAACCTGCCATCATCGAGGACCTCCGAAGCGGTAAGTTGTAAAGATCTAAAACGAAGTTCTTTTTCAATAATCTACCTATCTATCTAGCTAACCCCCGAATACTAAAACGTTTGTTAACTTTGACGACAGATTAAGTCTATTGCTGTCTTTGTCATTTGCTTAGTGCCAGACAAAGGCAGTATTAGAATTAATCTGTTGTTAAAGTTAACAAACGTTTCAGTATTCGGAGGTAACAACGTTACCTAGTTAAGAAGACCAAAGCCAAAACCAGAACGATCTAATACAGGACCGCAGTTGCCAGGCTACACGCTACACACTACACGGTACACACGAGTTCACCAAATATTTAAATTTGAAGTAAATATAGTCCAAAACAAGTCCCTGATACAGCTAATTGTTGAAAGCCATTGCCAAAACATCTGCCTCATGGCCATTTAAAAAAGTTACAATGTTGGATTTCACTAATGTTAAATCTGAATTAGCATCGCCTTCTACTAGAGGTTGGTGGAACTGAACCTGAAAGCCACTCATTCCAGCGGCAGGACAGAGCTCCAGGGTGGTAGGCGGATGGCCGGCTTACGACGGTCAGGTACCGCACCAGATCAGCCTACGCATGGTATCGGCTGCAGGCGCTGTGTCATCCTGCGGAGGGTCTATCATTCATCATCAGTGGGTGCTTACCGCTGCGCATTGCTTGGCCAAGTGAGTATGCAAACACCTATATTAAGAGCAACTTATGGCACCGAGCCCACAGCGACCAGTCAAGAATTCCGAGTTCTCTAAAGTCTAAAGTCAGAGTCGTGATCTGACTATTATGATTGTGTGTAAAGATCCAAATCAACTCATATTACAGGGATCTCAGAACTCTGACCTGGGCCCGCATCGTGAGGTGCTTATTGCGATGATTGTTAGGCTCAGGTGAGAACGCCGCGCGACCGTACACCTTATCGCCCGGGGATACGGTTCGTGGTCGCGCAGTGTCGTCGGCTGAACCTAACAATCATCGCAATAAGCATCTCACGGTGCGGACCCCGACCTGACCGCTCACTCTGGCTCCGTAGTGCTTATCGCAGTTCAGAGCGGTCTTATGAGATCTAGTGCAAAATTATAGGTTTTCACCCCAGAAGTTCATAAGTACCTAGGCAGTTTAATTAAATTCAATTCTTTATTTACTAAATAAGCAACTTTACAGTATATTTTCACAAAAACGTTACAAAACCCTTCATCTTTTTATATTATTCATCCTTTACTCTTTGACATTTTTAGTTGATTATTATCGACCCATTCTGATAAGCAAATTCTAAAGGGCATAATAACAAGTACCTAAGTACCTATCTAGTACCTGGGCCCGTACCGGCGTGCAGTCAAATTGCGATGATTGTTAGGTTTAGTTGTCGACGCTGCGCGACCGTGAACCTTATCGCGCGGCAATACGATTTGAAAAACAATACGAAAAACTCCCTTTTCCAGTTTGTTTTGTGTGGGATATTACTTGATTCTCCGCTTCATATCTCCAGCCGCATCACCTTCGTGGTCCGCTTAGGGCTGACCAACCTGACGCGGCCGGAGTACCTGGTGGAGAGCACCCACAAGTTCATCCATCCGGAGTACAACGAGACCCGCGGCGGCGTGCAGACTGCCGACATCGCGCTGCTGGGACTCGACCACCACATTCCTTACGGCCGTGAGTAGAAAGTAGAACAGTAGACCTCGCGAGCACAATCATTTTTTTGCATAATCTCAATTCTACAATTTCATAGAAAATTAATCAATCGAAATCGACAAAAACTATAAAATTGTAGAACCTGTAAGCCTGTATACCAAGTTTCGTCAAGATTGGTTTAAAAATACATGTACGCGAGTACCAACATAGATAGATAGATAACTCTTTATTGTTCACACCAGAAATTACTTACATGATATAAAATCAAAATAAGCAAATAATAAATAAAATAAAATAAATAAATAAAAAATTGCTAGTTGACTGAATCTTAGAGCAATCTGGCCTCCGGCCGACTCTATCGGGCCGGTACTGAGTTGCCCAATGTACTGAATAGAGAAAATAAAATGAACACTACCTAAGTACATCGGCTAATTTCAGTTATATTTTGTTATAATAAAACGGGAAAACTCACGTTAAATGGAGTCGGTTATTCCGACTATAGTTCAAGGCAAGACGAGGTCACGGTTAGCATTCCTTGATAAAGGTCACCGAATGTGATCGAAACTATAGTCGGAATAACCGACTTAATTTATCGTCGGTATTCCCGTTTTATTAAAACAAAATGTGTCAATACCACGTCAGTTTTCATAGTAAAATTTCAGTTATTATTGCCATCTTTATTTTTATGTTATGGACACTGGTAGGTTGTGCTAAAACTGCGGCCAAAACAAAACCGCCGAAAAACGGTCAGCATCGTCCTCTTAGTAAGCGGTGAGCGTTCTGCGATCACCAAGCCGCCTGCCAAACGTGGGGAATATGGAGACTCGGTTAGCAGTGGGCGTCTTCTTGCTGATAACGAGTTTCAGTCGGATACTGATAAGCAATAACATGTCAACACACAAAACTTTGTCAGCCAAAGAAGCGTTCTATATCATTAACTCAATTTTTATTTTTTTGTGGGTTGACATGTTATTGCTTATCAGTATCCAGTTATGGTTTCACAATACTATACTATAAGGTTCTGATTACAGCGACGATCCAGCCATGCCGGCTGCAGAACAGCAAGCTGAAGAACACCAACTACGAGGGCGTTCGGCTCACCGTCAGCGGATACGGCCGCACTGACGACTTGTGGAACGGTCAGTAGTTACATTACTTCCTCATAGAGTATATAGCTACTGCAGCTGTCAGTAGAGAATACTCATTCATTTCACTTTGGTAAAATAACGGGATCAATCATCAAACAGGAATCTTAGTAAAATATTACGACACATGTCATGAAGAGTTTTTGAAATACTTCCTATCATTTTGTAGAGGTAGATTTATCACTGACGGCACGGAGAAGTCGTTTTTCTAATAATAAACGAGCCTTAGTGGCCGTTACAATTAACTCATAGCAATTTTCTTATTTTACCTCCCAACGTTTTTTCGGAAATATTTATAACAAATGCGTAAAAAAGCGTGCAAACTTGCGGGCGCAAGTGCATAAGTTTGGCGTTTGTCGCCACTCTGTTACGGCTGAACAGATTTGGATGATAGATAAAGTGCAGTCATTGACTTTTTGTCCCGGAATACTCATTCTGTAGGATCATAAAGGTAAACCATTGTCATTAGTATAGGTACGTATGCTAAAAGAAAATATCGTCTCATATAAAGGTGGGGCGACCTCTGAAATACTTCTATGGACCTTCCTGCGCGGCATCACGAACGAGGAGTGCCTCCGCTGGTACCCCACCAGCACCGTCATCAAGGAACAGACCGTCTGCGCGGAGTACTACAACGACACCGCGCAGTCTTCCTGCCAGGTAACCTCTTTCAAATTGAACCAGACATCCCGAAAGCTTGCAGAGGTCGGGCGGCCGCTGGCCTGGCTCCTAAGATCCCTCTTAGGTCAGCGCTGACTTTAAAACCCCTCAATGAGAAAATTTACTTATGATTTAAACGCAATACCTACTTATTATCTTCATAAAATTTTGTAGGCAATGAAAAATTAAAATGAACTCCTTGCCTACAAAATGTTCGAATATGAGCAAAATTGATCTGGGGGTTGTGAAGTTACAGAGGTCGCGATCGAGGTCTCAGTCCGGAGCGACCTACTAGTATTCGTTAGTGGAATTACACTAAGGGCAATAAGACGAACTTCAGCAAAGTATAGCTGATTTCATAAACTTCAGTGTTAACCGGTAACACCATCCGTCCGCAGGGCGACAGCGGCGGCCCGCTGACGTTGGTGGACTTGGACGGCAACCCCACCATGATCGGAGTCGTCAGCTTCGGATCCAGCGCTGGATGCAACAGCCCCTTCCCCGCAGGTAATAATGACAAACTATGTTTTTTGTAATTATTAAATCTTTTATGGTAGCGCCACAACATGCTTAGCACGCCTCGATACATACTAACATAACGTTACTAATTTTGGCGGGAACGTGAAGTCATGCCGCGTCATTGTATTATTTTCCAAAACTTGTGTTATTTCGAGTGTTAATGTGTAAAATCGGTGGATTTTTATCCATTAAGTGTTCGTGATCGTGCACGATTGTTGGGGAATAGTATACAATGATATGAATAACTCTTTGTGTTGTTTCCAAAACTCCATATAAACCTATTGTAGTAAAGCCTCCGCCACTTTACTGGAGCATGACTAGGACTTGACCGTCCTTACTTTGCTTGACTAAGACTTCTTTTGTTGTGAAATATTGTAGTTCATTAGAAATATTACAAAACTTGATACTAAATACACAACATGTGCGCCAAAAAGTAAGAGGGAAAAAAACATAGCATCTAAGGCGAATCGAATCGGGCAGTTGTTTTGCCTTCTTGAAGCGGCAGTGTAGTTTGCAGAATGGTCCAGCCTAAGTAAGTTTGGTAAGTACCAAATGTAACACTCAAGTAAATTCCCTCGTGTCCAGGTTACGTCCGTCCCGGGCACTACCACGACTGGTTCACAGAAGTCACCGGCATCGACTTCGACTGGGACCAGATCGAAACCTTCGAGCCTGTCACTCTAGACCTCGAGGACAGGGTCCAGGTCGTCGACCACATGTGACCTGACCTCGCACTAAGGACGAGGTCGTGGTCTTCGTATGCGACTAGATTCGAAGATTTATTTGTATCTGTTAAATAAATAAACTGCTTTATACTGGATGCACTTTGTTTTATTTTTATCTTGTGTTATGGAAGTACAGTCTATTTACGCTGTTTATAACATCAAAAGACAACAAATTTGCTCTATACCATACAATAAAATAAAGTAATCCGTAATGAATACATACAGAAATATAATTTTTATGTACATTTACCAACAAGTACTTAGGTAATACTACTACTACTACCACAGAATAATTAAAGTACATATACAGATTTTTCACTCCGAGATGAAATTTAAATGGACTCTTGCTATGTTGCAATAAAGTTAATTACAACAAGCACAGCAAAATAGCGTAACTACCCCTCATAAATATATAAGGCGCACAAATCGCGCGAAAAGGCCAAAGTGAATCGATCTGTCGCTTTCACACTTTCACACATTCGCCGCTCCCACTTCTAACTAAACAGTTAGAAGTGGGAGCGGCCCCGTCCGAGGCTCCGGGGTCGCTCGAGTCAACAGTGAGACAACAGGCACCAACTACACACATCCATACAATCTCACTTTACAATCACACTACTCTCACTTTCCCTTTAAACAAACACAAACATAATCTATCTATCCACCACTTCACCAACACTCTCAACTTTTGGACACCCGTCCAAAATCACCAGCAACTCCTCACAATACTCTTTTTCCTCCGTGAAAGAATCGTCTTTCAAGTCTGGATGCTCCAAATGATCTTCTAGAATATTCTTTAGTCCAATAGAAGGGTCTGTGCACTGCGATATGACCGCGAAGTTCCTGTCTTCTAGAAGTGCCAAGATGATGCTGAGCAAGTGTTCCGTGGTGGTGTCGCGGCCATTTTTGATTTGATCCGCGATTTTTCTGACAAGATTCTTTTCGATGAACTTTTCTGTAAAATAAATTAAAAATCTTAAAATATGTAATCCAGTATAAATAAGCTGATCAAGCTGAGCTTCGAGTATTATTGGCGCTCGTACTTCCCGGGGTTCAACTATAATTCAAAGAGAACAATATCATGAATACGTTTAAGGGACGGGAGTTCCATAGAGACAAATGAATAGAGGTGATTGTATGAAACGTGCACTAGGTCTGGATACCGATAGAGATAGTGCGATAGAGTAAAGAGATCGATAGAGCAAGACAGTGGATAGCCGCCATTATTTCTAGTACACGTTACATACATGTTCAGTCTCATTTTTTTACACGGCACTTGCGTCAGACTGCTGTAATTGGTGAATAATATAAAAACAGTTTTTTTTTTCTGTTACGTGAGTTATTCAAAAGTTAACGGGAGTTGACACGAATCGAACGACACCATACATTTGAAAATCGGCGTTTTTGCGAATCCAAACTATTTGGACTCAAAACCCATCGCAGAAATTATCCATTTATAAAATAAACTTTAAGAGTATTTTTTTTAAAGGTAGAACTCAACCTAACTAGATTTTTTTATGTACCTTTCGCCTCGTTGTAGTTGTGGCACAGGTATCTGATGAGGAAAGCGGCTTTGGTCCTCGCGGCGGGCTCCTCTGCGTGCAGCAGCTGCGCTAGGGCTTCGCACCCGCCCTGGGACACCAACTCCTTACATGCCGGATCGTACTCGCGACACGCGCCTGGGGATTCACAATCATTATCATCATCATCAGCCCGAAGACGTTCAATGCTGACTGAACAAATTAAGAGCAGCTCACAGAACGGCAATCTGCCATTAGAATCCACCCGTTGCCCGCTACTTTCACAATGTCGTCGGTCCACTTAGTGGGAGACCTACCTACGCTGCTCGTTTCATGGACGCCACTCAAGTTCTTTTCTTCCCCATCGCTTATTTGTAATTTTTATTACCATCCCTTTATTTTCAAACAATCTTAGAGATTTTTTTGTATTGCAGATGCAATACAATGTATTGTGATATATATACTCACACGAAAGCGCGTACAGTCCCTTTACAAGTGCCTCTCCTCGCTCCGCCTGCACTAAGCTCAGCACCACATTCACCAAACCACACTCCAGGGCCTTCGCCTGACAGAACGGGTTGTTCTGGCATACTTCGCCCAGCACCGAGCTGGCTAGTGCTCTAATGGTGTCATTCTCGCTCCCCAGGCAGACGGGGAAGATTGAGAACCCGCCCAACTTGTAGAAATCTGAAAATTTATAAACATCACATTAATAATCATATCACACTAATATGCAACTTTTTTGTTTATAGCCCGTAGTAGTTTTAAGTGTGTATATTATTATTTTTGTTGCACCTCAACTTCATCATGGCTTATGGATGAAATTTAGTGTCAGAAGTTTAGCTTAACGATGCTTAAAAAATTCAGGGAACTGAAACCATCCAAAGTATAAAATTGAAAGTATATATCGCTTACCATTAGGCGAGGTGGTGGCTTAATCTAGATCTATTGCCCATTCAAAAACAAACTACTGAGAATCAAATAAAAAAATTAACTCACCATTAGCAACATCCATGTCGTCCACCAGCTCAAGTAGATTATCAAATGCCGTGTGAACATCCTCCGGTACCGCGTCTCCGAGCTGGATGCTCCTCATAACCTCCTGGTCGGAGAGCGTCTTTACAGCTGATCGAATCACCTCGGTCATGTCCACCGTCAAGCTGGCTAGCGCTTCCTCGAGGAATTTGCGTCTCTGGAATAAATAAGGTGGTTTTTATTGCTTGCCCATAACAGTTCAGTCCCACCCAGAATCAAAACCCTGTGCGGCAATCTACTGCACTCGTCACCCTGAGATATTAGACAAATAGACAAATAGACAAATAGACAAATATTTATTTGTGGAGAAAAAACACATTATGTACACAAAAGCAAAAAAACAATAAGGTACTATCATACTAGTTTACACAACATTGTTTTTCGCCACAAACCGGTCCCAACTCAGCATAATACTGGTTGCGAACAACCAGCGCTGGTCTTCCGCTGGAACCGGCGGTGACGTCACCCGCTTATACCGCACGGTACGGTACCGTACTTGTACACAAAAACAAACAAATATTAGACATGCCCAGTCTCGCATGTGCCCAGTAATTGCACTGGAAACATTGCTCTTCAATCCAGAACACAGTACTGCTTGGCGATTGAATAACTGGCGGCAAAAGAGTGGTACTTCCCCAGGCGGACTCTGCAAAAGAGTCCTATGACTGAAAATTTAATTGATCTAAGGTTTAATTGAATGAGTGGAATTACCTCCTCGCTTTGATATATTACGTATTCTTTCACTCACACCATCATTATTCATTACTAATTTTATTCTGACATTGTATTTAGCCTGACATCTGTTACTTTTTCATTATTTTTTATTTTATATTTGACATTTAATATGTACTTTTATCAATTTGACTGCTATTTTTATTTTATTTTTTGACATGGATTTTTATATTATTATTAATACTTAATGTTTAATTCTTCTTGAATATGCTAGCGTGACGCTTTTACCATCTTATACCAATTCAGGATAAGTGTGTTACCATCTGTGACTGGTGTTACATCATGCGAGTTTTGTTAAGTCAAATGCCTAGCTTAATAATGTTTACACGAAAAAGTTAAGTCAATTTAGAGTTTGACCCGGAAATATCTAATAACAGGGCTTTTTTCTGTAGATAATTGTAGAACCAACCTCTCATATCAATACAATAATTAATAATGTCCGGAATAGACTCAAATTTTACATTTTGCAACATCATCTTTATTTGCGCTATTTTAGTGCCTATTATTCAGATGACGATCTTTAGCACGGCAGAGAGTCGTCGAGGACGATATTGTATTACTGCTCAAGCATAAATGCATTTTGTTTCGTACCTCCAGACTGTGTAATTTCATTTAATATTGATTCTACGTCAGCAAATTATACTAAACACAATTTTAAGTTTATGTTATGATATTTGTCCGGGTCCTCCATACCAGATCCCGTAATGATTGATTTAGATTTTGACACGTGACATTGGAGTTATTAATAAAATTTTGTATTGTATTGTAACTAGACTAGGACTAACTAACTAGACTAATAAATATTTTGATTATGTTGGTACCTCTTCGTCCATAGGCGTGAGTACTGAGTCGCCAGGAGCATCCTCAGCCTTGGTGGCCTCCATGGCGAAACGCAGCAGGCCCTGGAACCATAATGAGTTACAATTTGAACTAAGCCTTAACAACATCTGAACATCGTCTTCAAACAAGGGCCTTTCTGTTTCGCTGTAACTCCCATATATCATCATCACTCTCTACCAAAATAACCTTGGTTTGACTTGGATTAAGTGTGCTGTGTCTAGCCATCGTAATTGCATACTAAAACTAACTAAAAACATTATTATCGATACTAATAAGTAAAAAAAGCAATACTGATAAGAAGTCTGAAAGTTGCACAAAATATAACCATACGTCTCTCGGACGTACACCACGTCTGTATCTTCGTAGTTACTTCCGTGGTAATACAGCAGTCTCTCGTTAGCTCAATTCAATTATTCTTAAATATGGGTACACACAGTACACTTATGAATGTCAGTATAAGTACAAAATGTATATTATTAATAATAAAATAACATAAAATTTAAAATAGTATAAATAGAGCTCAAGCTAGAGAGAGTAGAAATAGAGCTCTGCCTGAGTACTGAGTTGACTGTGAAAGACACCCTGCTTTGTTACAAAATAAAAAAATAACAGCAATATTTGTGCAATGTCGCAAAGACATAGATTATCTTTCTAGGGCTAAATCCATAAGCGCCATCTAGTTTAAAGCAGAAATCTGGCTAAAACTAGAAAATTCGAAAAATTTCGGGGGAACACTTTTTTGTATGAGATTGTTTGATAACATGTAGATTTTCTATCCTTCGACCTTGCTGACAAATAGCTTCTTTTCAAAGATGGTATAAGTATAGGGACACTGCAGTAGAATATGCATGCAAGTAGCATTGTAAACTTGCTGAACTTGTTTATTTATTTATATATTTAATATACATTGCCACATTTATACTTACTTCTAGGACGAAAATTATCTTATAGCAATGTAATCAATACAGGTAGCTTATTCTTGCTATTTAATCTCAATTTCAATGAGAAAAAATAACAATTCAGACTAGAATTTAACACAGAAATAAACCAATAACAATTTTTTATCTAAATGAAGGGTCATAATTACGAATTTTACCTGCAGATTTGTTGGTTGCCGCGGCTGATCAGGCAAGGACTGTGCGTTTTCTTCATTTCTGATGGGAAATGTGAGCGCTCCAGCTATCTGGTTATTGGTATTCTGCTGATTTTCACTCATTTTCACAAGAAAACAATGACTTCGAGGTTATCTTGGTTAAAGAAACAGGGTATCGGGTAACAAATAGTATTTCAATGTGATGCAATGGACAACTTTATGTAAAACTGAACAGTCTAAACACATGCTCTATTAGAAGCAATCGTATCGTGTCGTGTAATAAGTTCCTTGGTGTCGTGATTCACCGCACTGCAAACCGTATTTATGATTATATTGAATGAACTTGAGAAACATCGAGAACCAAAATGTCAGTTCGAATCAAATCAAAATAAAAGTCAGGGCTGCCAACTCCTAAAAATATTTACCCTCGAATAAGTCAAAGTAAATTTCCTTATTTTTCTGAATAAAAAAACCGCCTCTTGTAATTTGCATAAAATTTTTGTAAATGTGTCAATCACGACCGACCGAGTCAAAACGATCGGCTCGCGATGCCGGTGCTTGACCGAGTCGGTCGCTCTCCGAAACATTTTCGAGTCGAAAATGTTTAACTGACGGGTCGCGTCACTGTTGGACTGAATTAGACTTTACGGTCATAGATTTACGGTAGCAGATAAACACTACTGCGATGCATGTCTATTGCGTTCTTTGATATTGAGAAAAATATATACTAGTGTCTATTTACCTTAGTCACAAGGATATTTTTTCTTTAGCATGTAGAAAGGCGTGAATTGAAAATTTGTGGAAGCCGGCTCGCGGGTTGCTCGCGTTTATACAGTTACAGTTTATATAATCTGGTCGACCTGGTGCAGGCGGCGCATTGGTAAAGGTTTCACCACTGGGCGGCCTGCATGGGGGAAATGTCATAAGCTCTTTAACCATTTAGATATAACTGATATAACTAAGTCTACTAATATCACTTTTCTATTTTGTGAGTGGAAGGCACTGGATCCCACGACACAGGACTCATCCTAGTGTGGGGCACAGGGTTCGTCTAACAACAAATCAATGTTTTGTGCATCTAAATATATAAATAAATAAAAATAAAAAAATAAACTCAAAAAAAACGTCAATTTCATCTGATTTTCCATGAAATATGGGAGAAACGTTCCAAGCAGGCAAACCTGCCAAAGTATGTCAATGATGTATCTGTCAATGTATTTTTTTTCTCTTTCCTCCTAAGAGGATTTTGGCGTCGCACGTCTTATGCATTTACCAGTGTCAAGTACACTTATATATTTTTAAGTTTTGTTAAATATTATCCAACAAGTCATAGTTACAGTCAAAGGCGAGCAAAGCAAGTCACGGTCAAGTCCAAGTCATGCCCCAGTAAAGTGATGAAATCTATACTAGAGTCTTCTATGGAGTTTTGGAAACAACACGAAAATTCACGTTTCACAACATTATACCATTCACCAACACTCGTGCATATTCACGAACACTTAACGGGTAAAAATTCACCGCTTTTACACATTAACACTCGAAATAACACAAGTTTTGGAAAATAATAAAACGACGCGACATGATTTCTTCACGTTCCCGCCAAAACTCCCTGTCAATGTATCTGTCGAGTTTTGGCGGGAACGTGAAGAAGTCATGTCGAGTCATTCTATTATTCTCCAAAACTTACGTTATTTCGAGTGTTAATGTATAAAATGGTGTTGTGAAACGTGACTCCCTATAAACCTCTTGTAAAGTCTCCACCACTTTACTGAGGCATGACGTGGACTTGACCGTGACTTAATTTGACTAACTTAGACTATGAGACTTATTTTAATTGTTAAATACATATTAGACATCACTTGAAATATTACAATACTTGACACTGGCTAAATACACAACGTGTGGAGCCAAATCATAAGAAAAAAAAAATATGTCTGTCGAAGTTTTGGCGGGAATTTTATATTATTTTCCAAAACATGTGTTATTTCGAGTGTTAGTGTGCAAAAAGTAACCACTCATATTTCCCACGATTATATATTTTTTTTCATTCCGATACGTTTCCCCGTTTTAAAACAAAAAATAAATAAAAAGAACATGACACTGGCAAATGCACAAGCCGTGCGACGCCAAAGTCCGGAAAGGACAAAAAAAAAAAAAAGTTTTTTTATCCATTAAGTGTTCGTGAACGTTCACAAGTGTTGGTGAATAGTATAATGTTGTGTAAAATGGCTCTTAGTGTTGTTTCCAGGACTTCCTAGACGCCTGTAGTAAAGTCTCCACCTCTTTACTGGGGCATGACATGGACTTGACCGTGTCTTACTTTGCTTGAGTTAGAATATGACTGAGACTTATTTTAATTGGGAAATATTTGACTTCAACTGAAATATTACACACACTGGCTAAATACACAACGTGTGGAGCCATAACATAAGAGAACATGTTTTATAGGAGTCTGCCGTCCAAGAAGCTTGTAGGAAGCTTCTTGCTGCCGGCGGTAGCTCTGCTCCTTGATGGAATTAAAATCCACGCCCAGAGGCGTGCGAACCTTACGCGCTAACCACATAGCTATCGTCGCTACAAACTATGCTAACAAGAGATAGGGGTCTTACGGATCTTACAAGGCTTTGAGTGGGGCCAGTTATGTCGTACAACTGAATAGTTACGAAGTAAGTAGGTATACCCTATTTCTACGACTTGACTATATGACTATATCTATGGGAACACAACAATCATATTATATACTATAGCATTGTTTTGTATCTAAAAAACTGATATCTGCCACTTGAGATAACTTATCATCGAGATAACCCAGGCGAAAGGACTTGTTTGTATACCACAATATCTTTCGCGCGGGGAACACGAATCGCAATAATTTTGTTAGAAATAATTTATCTCAGTATAATTTTTGACTTTTAATTTATGGTCCGTAGTAAAGTGTTATTGGCAGTTATTTGAACAAAGAGGTATGTATGCACGTATTGCATAACTTTAAGTTTCAGCATAGTTTCAAACTGTTGAAGTGCAAAAATCACTATGGCATTGTACTTTTCTGGGCTTATGGCAAGCGTCACGTTTACCACGAGGCGAGCCACTTGCTTGTATATGTATATCGCAGATGAAAGGGATCTTCTATTTATCTGTGATATGTATTTATATCATCTCGAAGGCAACTTCCCTACGTCATATCTAACAGCTTTTGTTCCTTGACTTTTAATAGTCCTAATCGTAATCCTAACTTTCTCACTAATATTATAAATTCGAAAGTAAATCTGTCTCTCTGTCTGGTTGTTTGTCGCGTTATCAAGGCTAAACGGCTGAACGGATCGACCCGAATTTTCGCATAGGTATAGCAAGGGTCGAGGACGGACATAGTACGTAGTCGCATGTACTTAACAGCAAGTTCTTAATATTTTTCTCCCAAATTAAAATTCAGCCAACTTGAGAACCTCCTACTTTTTTTTGGAAATCGGCTAAAAAACAAACAAAAAACCACTAAATTAGGGTTCCAAACACAGAATTCTCCTTATAAATGTTCCAAATTACAAATTACGCGTTTCATCACATTACGCAGTTGTAAATGAGAAAAAAAACCTACGGGTAAAAAAAAACCATACGATTTTTTTGGAAATATATCTATAAAAGCTTTTATGAAGAGTTATCGAACACTTGTTGAGTATAACAATTATAAGGAAGCTGCCTGCGGGAGGTGGCTGGTTAATTTAATATCATACTGTATACAGGAGGTCAGTTAGGTACAAACATCGTAGGTAGACTCCTAAGTATTACACACACTACCAGCGTAGAGCGACGCAGCAGACTGGAGGCTTTACTGGAGGCCTTACTTATGGCCTTGAGTCCACCCGAGTGGGCCAGTTTCTCATCTAGCCTAACGCGTGCGAAAGTCGCAGAGTGATCACTTCTCACAGGCCTCTCGTATGATTTGTAAAGTTACCCAGTGATGTGCTAAATGCGACGAATAGAGTATTGTCATCTCGGAGTGTGTACTGTTAATATATTGTGAAACTAAGTAGGTATACTACAATATACCCATGTGTTGTCTTTTCGTCCATTTTCCATGCCCGCAGCCGTGCCCCATCACTACGAAAAGTACTAACTCGGTACAGTGGTGGGCGCACATGGGTGGGCGTAACCTTGATGATAGCCAATGGGGCCGATTTGTCACACTCCGCGCACCCCGTGCTTTTCTCAAACTTTGGTGATTTTTGGTCGGACCAAAACCCGCGTGACGAGGTATCTGGTACATCTGTGCTGCAGCCACACCATGCTGCTCTCGCTACTCCCCGCTTTGCCGTGAAACACAACACACTGCTCGACTCGCGCACCGCATCGCGCTATTCATCCCTTATTGCAATATTTTTAGGCTATTTTTTTGTATTAGAATGTTCGTAATACCTAGTCTGAATTAGTTTTTTATTGTAAGAAATAAATTAAAAGTTAGCGATGCCGAAGGTCCCGCGCCCTAAATGTATGAGCCAGAAAGCCGAGCTACGGCGCGTACGAAGTCGCAGGCAACAGCTAGTTACCAACATGACAAAGTTCAACGGGTAGGTATAAGATATGATCATCTTTTCTGAGGAGAAGGTACGAACGTTTAGTAATAAAAAGTGTGGTAAAACTCGAACTTTTCAAACGACGCACATTTTTCGGCAGTCGGATAAAAACAGATGTAGGTAAAGCTATAAATAAATACCGAGTGGCGTGTTGTTTATCTTATCGTATGTTTTACATTTTTACACTAGAATTCAAAGTTCTTTTACTTAACATTATTTGCTCATCATGAAGCCCAAGTCGAGAAATGATAACATGTAGCGAGGCCAACAGGAGTCAATCGATTAAAAACACAGATTAAAAACAAAACAGTACCTATGTGTTGCAGATCTGGAAGATCAAGTATTTGGGATTTTCCACCCGGAGAAGGCCACCCAAATAGGAGGCAAGCGATCATGAGAAAGTTACGGAAAAATACGATTTTGGTGAAGTACATAATGGGCGCTATCAAAAGTAACGATTTTCTTTACGAAAGCCATAATCATAAAAAAAAAATGTAATTCCTTAAGACTATTTTGCTTTATAGGCTTTGAATTTGACTTTTTGCAATTAATTTTGGATAGTCAAAGCGCATGGGGAAAAGATACGTTTTTTGTTTTGGCAAAGAAAATGTATTATTTGTCTATGCTTTTGGCAACGCTGCGTATTGTAGTGCTAGAGATTACAATAGATCTGACTATCTACAATTTATGCGAATCACAATTATCATACCGCCACGCGCCTAGATCCATTTTAATCTGCTCGTAGAATAAACTGATTACATTCATCGTCATCATCATCACCAGCGAAAAGACGTCCACTGCTAGACATAGGCTTACCCCTTAGAGCGC
This sequence comes from Apocheima hispidaria, assembly GCA_947579745.1. Classification (NCBI taxonomy): domain Eukaryota; kingdom Metazoa; phylum Arthropoda; class Insecta; order Lepidoptera; family Geometridae; genus Apocheima; species Apocheima hispidaria. Next base: position 545,668 of record OX388166.1, on the reverse strand, counting down.
CACGCTAAGCAACAACCTGCTATTTATATCTCATATTTTTGCCCGCGACTTTCACAATGTCTTCGGTCCGCATAGTGGCATGCCACTGGCAGGCCTACCTCTACGTCTTCCGGTTCTTGGTCGCCAATCAAGAACCTTTCTTCGAGCGATGTGGCCTGCCCATTGCTACTTCAGCCTACTTTTTTTATACATCATTCCAAATTCTTTTTATTTTCTATACACCCGCAGTCCGCACAGATCGCCCTTGAGATCTCGTGCCCTCTAACATTTCCCTTCACTTTGCCATATACTATTATTTATTCTGTGACTTTGCCTTCCATTGCGAACACCTGTACATGTACGTACAGTGTACATATTATATATTATGTATCTACACTGATATTAATTTTGAGAAAAAAGTAGGTAGACAATTTTTTTCTTGGAGTATATAAAATATACTATTGTCTATCCCTTATTGTCTGTCTAGAAAGTAGAAACTCATGTCTAGCTATCACGCATCCTATCCTATCTGTAAAAAAAACAGCTCAGGCCCGAGTCTAGAGGCCTTTACAAGTATCGCGGAGACATCTGCACTTTCTGCACTGCCTGCACACACGCCCAGGCAGCCCACATTTCCATTGCGTAGAATAATGTCGCGTACTTAGAATAAGTTATTCTAAGGTTGCGTAGATATTAACGTCGTTAGTTATAACTTCCTGCGTGTTATGTATGTATATGTACATCATAATCGTACAACACCTAAGCCTATCAAATAGTACATACCTAATCGTGATGATAAAACTAATTCACAAAAACCACGGATACAAATTCCCACAAGCGACTAAAAATAATGCAAGCATAGACCTATCAGATAAAGTCATAAATTCAATCATATATAATAAAGTAATGCTGCAACTGCAACCATTGATATGTACTTACTACGTACGTAGTACTTACATAGTACCACAGCGATTGCAACGGCCATCACAAATCTTTTATATTGTAGAATTGTAGGTAATCACCAAAGCGGGCCGCTCACTCACAATTTTAGGAGATAAACATGAGACAAGCTAGCAACACGAGAAGTGAGGTGGAGAGACTGGATTTACACGGGGATAGGCAATTATATTTTTTGTTAACTTTGGTACGAGCCGTCAATGCGGGAGTCCGATTCGCACTTGGCCGATTTTTCTACTCTATGGTCACCAACCAGTCTACTGACCATTCAATTTTTAGCTTCTAACTCATAGTCGTAAGTAACCAAGGCTCTCTCTACGTTCCAGTATGTCGCCTCGTCAAGACCTGATCACGCCACCCCGGTCGATCCGCGTGGAGCCCCGCGCCGCGCCGCCGCCGCCACCCCCGGGCCGCCTGCAGCGCCCCCCGCACGACCACCCTGCCCAGTACTTAGTCCGGCCCAACAACCCCCGGGCCAACAGCACTGTTAATACGCGCTCGGCGTGAATGGTTCGACGTTTATCCCGATTTTTTAAATGACTTCGAGTTTTCAAACTTCTCTTCGCGCACACGTTAAAGTCGCAGCCCCCTGTATTATATTACTCAGCGGTAGGGTGAGAGGATGGCGAACGGATCAAGATTTTGACTTTGACTTATTGTAAAAATCGGGTCGTAGAATAACCGGCTAGTATTATGTAGAGTTTGCCAATCTTATACATTGAGGTTTATACTACCACAGATATATGTAGTATATTCCTCTGTGTACCATAGTATTACGTACTAGAGGCAACACCGCGGTACATTGCAATGTCCTTTTGAATTGTGTTCACTTTGCCAAATTTCACTCAATCACCCGCTAGAAAAAAAAAACCTATTCGCATAAAATTATGCCTGGGGTGTCTCGTCCTGGCATATACAGGGTTATAAGTATGCTAAGCCGAAAAGGGCTCATAGTTCTCATGATTGTGAACATCTTTTACTATGGGAAAAACCCTGTAATCTAGAAAAAATAATCAGCTGTTCCATACATTTTGTCGAGTGTCAATGACATTTTTCTATGCAACAGCTGATATTTTTTCGCGATTTCAGGGTTGGTCCCATAGTAAAATTTGTTAATAATGATGAGTACTATGAGTCCTTTTCGGCTTAGCTTACCCTTTCCTTATAACCCTGTGTACGCAAATTATACAACACAATGCGAGATCGTGGAGCAAACTTTAAGCGACTAGGTGACGTTGCGAAAAGTGTCCTCAATTAAATAGAACATTGCAATGTAATACGGTAGTACCTCTAATACGTAATACATAATAGCTCAAGATCTAACAGCCATAACAGCCCTGCTGCGGACATGGTCGGGCGGACCACCGTCTAACAAACGAAGTAAGAGTACATATTTATTTTCCCTCGTGGGTCCGCCGTCCGCCCGTAACACGTCCGCAGTTATGCTAAAACTATTACAATTTTGTTTACAAAATACGATAGTACTTAGGTGGCTCCAGGATTCAACTGTACAAATTGGTTTTGCTTTGTAGAAAGATTAATTATGTGCAAAAACTTTGTAAATAGTTAAAATGTAAGTAGGTTTATAATTATGTATTACCAAAGTAAAATTAATAAATAGATAGATAAAGCTAGCGTACAGCGCACTACCGTACCGACCTTGGTTGAAAAACTTTCACAATACAAGCTCATTCCTCCAAGGTTCTATATATAAAAGTATAGATAGAGAAAGTTTATTTGCTAAACGCATAGATAAATATTTTTTCTGTTCTAAAAGGGGCCGTTCAAGTATTATGTACGCACTATGGGGGGTGGGGGGGGTCTTTGTTTTGCTTATTTTGGATGACATGGGGGGTAGGGGAGTCTAGATGATGATCACGTCATCGGTAGTTATTTACTTTTTTACACGAATGGCAACCCTCCAACTTAGAATCATGGATTCGGGTTTCATGGACTGAAGACTGTTAATTTGAATTTAATATGTGTACCAAAAATTTAAAATAAGTTTGTTTTGTTCGTAAGATTATAATATTTTTGTCCCTTACTCTATGTTAAATACTGTATCAGTAAAATCTAATCTCTATCCTAAATCTATTTTTAAAATTATAATTATAACATTATAATTATAAAATAAAAAATAATAATTTATAATTGAACAATGTTTACGTAAGCATGGGGGGAGGGGGTAAGAGCTTTGCTTACTTTTGCTGACAAGGGGGATGGGGGGGTAAATAATTGTAATAAATCTGCTTACGTAATACTTGAACGGCCCCAAAGTATATGATGCGAACCAATGATCGACAACTCTAACATCCAAATCATTCGATTTAGTTTCAGATAAACGTGTACCTACTTTTTCAATAAGAATTTATTGATTTTAAATGTTATTTATGTTAAGTTGAAAAAATTGTTATTGTCCTTTGCGACGTGTTTTAATTAAGTTTAGAGAAAAATATACTTAGTTTGATTATTTTGGTTTGTTTTTATTTTTATAGCCAACTCGTTTTGAGACAGTGCGGGCGACGAGGCGAAGTTGTTACGTGAGAGGTGTTCAAATCCGGATAGTTAAATTATCCACGGGGGTTGACTGCATGCTACACAGACGATAGTGGGAAGATAGCTTCAAACCTTATATCAATAATGGCGCAATAATCATCGCAAATAAGTTATAGTAGGTCCTACCCTTACCCACACCCTGAACAGCAACAAAAGAAACAGCAACCAATGTAGAAAATCCGGTCGCTGTGTTGTATTATTATCGAAAACTTTGTAGTGGTAGGGCTCTCTTGCAGAGTCCGCCTGGGGAAGTACCACACCTTTGCCAGTTATTCAACCGCCAAGCAGTAGTGTGCAAGCATTACTGTGTTCCGGATTGAAGGGCAATGTTACCAGCGTAATTACTGGGCATACAGAGATTAAACATCTAACATCTCAGGGTGACGAGCGCAATGCATTGCCGCGCATTGTTTTGAACTGTTGAAGTTCAAAATTCTGGGTGGCACTGAACTGTTATGGGCAAGCGTGACGCTTAACATCAGGTGAGCGACTTGCTCGTCTCGTCACCAAGTAACATAAAAAAAAAAAAAAAAAAAAAAAAAAAAACTTGAATAATGGTGGATTTTTATACACTGAGTGTAGGCAAATCTTATAAGTGGTGATGGTGAACCGTCTCTTTTCATATTGTTTCCAAAACTCTGTAGAAGCTTCCAGTAAAGCTTCTGAAGCATTATTTTTTTTCAAATTGTTGAATATGAATGAGAATTTTTGAAACTTTATACTTCACTTAGAACAAAAAGTAGTAAGCGACCTTGGGAAAGTCGCGAGTTAAATTTTGAAATATGATGAAGTCGTGGGCCGTAGGGAGGCGAGATGTTTACTTGCATTCTGACATTACACGGCCCGTGTATTTAACCAATGAGCAAAAGTTGCAGTGTCGTAGACATTTTAGGATTTTAGTACGATTGCTAAGTATCCTGCGGGCCGGATATAGCCCGCGGGCCCTCAGAAAAATTATATAAAAGCGCGGGCCGGGCGTTTCCCATAAGTCACTTAGTACATAACAAAACTTTAAAGTAGCTAAATAATAAGGTGGGGCGTTAAAATGTAAGAGAAAAAAAAACAACGTGGTGAATGGTGGCGACTCAGTCTACGCGCGGCGAACATTATATTTTACGTATGGTGTCGACAACACGGGCAGACAGTTCGAGAGAGAAAATGCAGGCGCGGCGAAGGGAGGAGACTAAACTCGTGGCGTAGCGGTGTCCAGTTGTTGGAGCAGTCGACTGAGTCACTCGCACAGGCGATAGTCGCGTCGCGTGTCGCTGCCGTTATCGATCGTATCATTTCTCATTCAATACCAATTTCATTTATCGTAGAAATAAGTGTTGCAGTGAGTTTGTCGCCAGTGTAAAGTAGCCAGGCAACGTAAAATGGCAAAATACTATTCTTACAAACTTAGCAAATCACACATCATTCCCCTGCTCTTGGAATACAAAAAATACCCATTTCTCTGGGATCCGAACGACGGAAATTACAAAAACAATGAGGACAGAATTCGTATGCTCAAAAAAATATCTCATGACCTGGGGCTGGGTATGACAGTGGGGCAATTGAGGACGAGGCTGAAGAATTTAAGAACCACATACGTTCGTGAGGTTCGCAGGGTATTAAGGAGTAAGAAAAGTGGAGAGTTCTATAGACCGCGACTGGCGTGGTTTAAAGTCGCCGACAGTTTCTTGAGAAAAGTGATTACGCTTCGTACTCGACCCGAAACAGTAAGTTTCAGCTGTGGAACACACAGGTCTGTTTTGGCAGCGCTAACGCGCGAGTGAGGTGATAAGCTAAGTGAATGGGCATTTTTCCACCTATTTCTACAAGCAAAAGTTAAAATATAGAGTTGAAAAGGTAAAAGAGCTACGGCCTTTCGTAATCAGTCGATATTTTGATATTTCTGTAATCTGCAAGAAAAATACAAGTTCACTTAGCGTATGTATCACCTCACGCGGTCACTTTGCTTGCACAATATGGTAAGGAAACATTGACCTATTATTACTAAATAATAGCTCAATGTAAGGAAAGGTAATTTTGGTGATAAATTTCAAAAATAAAATTTCACACTTGTCCTTCATAACCGTAACGCTAGTAACTGTGACATTCTTGCTAAACAGTTATTGTTATTCCCAAGTTACTCCTTTTTTTTCGGGTTACATTTTCATACATATATTGGAATTTCAAAACATTCGCCGCCGTTAGCTACCTATACTGCCAATGTACTTTTCGTTACGTTACAGGCCCGAACCTTAGAATAATTGTAAGCCCTGATCATTACTACGTAGTAATAATAGCTCAATGGCCCTGTTCAGCTTTTTTTCAAATGTCGGGTAGTTTTTTTATCTTTCGGGAGTAAATGAAGGCAACAAGAAATATCGGAACGGTTGCCGGAGGTACGTACCAACCACAGACCAACCTACTGTCATCAAACTCAAATCTGTCACGGAAAGGGTTTCCTGGGACCCTATTCCTGTGCGCTCGAGATTATCTCGATCACTGTCTCTCTAATTTAGAATTTAATGGGAGTGAGAGTGACCGAGTTAATCTCGAGCGCACAGGAATAGGGTCCCTGGTCGTTATAAAAATAAAATCACTTGATCCTACTGTTATTATCTTTTTCTTTTTTTTTACATCATGTTTCTGTAATCGAAAGGGTTTTTGAGATTTTATAAAAAAGGAATTAAAAAAAATTGAGCTATTAATAGCTCAAACCTAAAGTTATCAGAGTCGGTTATATCACACCAGAGGCTCCATTTTTGTATCGCTCGTATGATATTTCGCACGAAAATCAGCGAAATGACTGACCTTCCGTAGAAATCTCACACAAAAATCGCTGACGCAACTAATGGTCTGAACCATTCGAATTTGCTTCTATCAATGGATAATTTCGTATGATATTTCGCACGAAAATATCATAGTCAAAGTCAAGTGAGAGTGAGTCAAAAATGGAGCCCCAGAACGGTTTCCTGGTCGTCATAAAACAAAAGATATCCGAATCGAAAATTACTTTTTAGCCTTTCGCCCGTCCACCCCCGGCACATCTGTGACCTCCGGCAACCGTTCCAGTTGCCTTCCCTTCTCTAAAGAAAAGTTTGATCTAAATAACGCGTCTGAGAAAGTTACGTAGTATTTGTATTCTCATTGTCAGAGAGGTGCAGCAAGATTGAAAGGTATGTATGTACCTACTGATAATTATAAAAACCACCCAAGCCTGAAATCGAGGAGAAAAAAAAAGCTGATCCATACAGTTTGTCAAGTGTCATTAACATTTTTCTTTGGAACAGCCGTTTTTTCCCGCGATTTTAGGGTTGGTCCCGTAATAAAAGTTGTTCATAATGATGAGTACATATTACGTACTTTTCAATATTCTTGCACATTTCAGTAACACTTCGTCCATCTAGCTTTCCTTTTCACAGAAACCAGGACAGATCATATAATTATATACATGGGTCTATTATATACAAATATTGTATAGGTCCTTACCTACATAGGTACAATGAATATACATTTTTTATTTCATTCATTGTTATTATTGTTGGTTTTCTGAAACGACCTTGTGAAGAGCAAGTATGTCGTAATGTACTATTTTATATCTGAAAATGTGAGCAATCAGAGCAAAGCATGTGTTTTAACCTGACGTTATGTCACTCAGATCTGATAGTGCTATCACACCTGCGGACAAGGTACCGCCGTAGCAAATAACAGAGAAAAATACATTTCCCTCGTATTTTCTCTGGTTTTCATCTTAGTAGTATTTCCCTACATTTTGATCACTGCAAGGTTTTGCAAATTTTGTTTGCAGTTATTTTTAAATATTTTACTAAAAAAACATAGTCCTGTTATCTTACATGGAGCTACTATGTAATGTACTGTTAACTACTACTGTACTATTAAATAAGTAGCGAATTTTTGCAAAGAAGCTTAAAAATAGGTTCTTAGTTTTTTTTTAGAGAATTCTGTGATGTATGCTAAATGTCTAAAATATTTTTATTTTTTATTTTCCCAGGACACAGATAGTAACGAGTCAGGCTTGGACAGTACAGAAGTTTCTATAGTACAATTAGAAGGTGATTATGAAGAGCGCCCTTTTATGAACAGGGATGTCGAAATAGAAGAAGTGATTGTAAAGCAGGAAGAATTTAATATAGAATCTTTTGAAGGCACGTCTAACCCTGAAGAAAGCTCTAGTAATAAAGGCGAGTGGGTTGAAATTCCAAATATAAACCAGAATTCGAGTAATTCAACTGAGTATTCGAGGCAGAGGAATCATATTTCTGGGAATAATTGGCCTGAACAGGGTGATTATAGTCAGTTTCAGGAAGATGAATTCGACACATTTGGGCGCCATGTTGCGAATCAACTAAGATGTCTGCCGCTCTCTGAAGCTGTTAGAAGTCAGAATTTTATAAGCAATTTTTTAACGGAAGAACGTTTGAAAGTTATCCAAAAAATCTTGAACTAGGATAAAAGTAAAAGTGCTAGGGAATAAAGAAAAATAATAATAATAATATTAAGTAAATAATTTATTTAAAAATAAAGAAATTTATACCACCTACTTAGTAAGTATATTACCACAGAAAAGATAAACACATCACACTAATATTATAAATGCGAAAGTTTGTGTGTAAATAGGTAAGTATGTAAAGTTTTTAGATGGTTTTTGGGTGTATGTACGGACGTACGGTTGTCGATAATGTACAGCCCGATAATTCATTACCCGATAATGTACGGCCAGGAAAGCAAGACCGATAATTCGTGTACTGGGCTTCCAATCTGGTCGTACATTATGAGCTGACAAAGAGGCGTTTTCAAAAAAAAAAAAAAAAAGTTCTAAAATACTACTAGATGGCGTAATAGACCTATCGTTTTACTTGTCATTGTCATTTCTGTCGAAATATTTTATGTTTATTTTTTAAATCGTAAATTTTGGCTCCACACGTTGTGTATTTAGCCAGTGTCAACTATTGTAATATTTCAAATGAAGTCAAATACATAGTTACATTACTTGAAATTGTCTAAATACAAATGTGGAGCCATAAAACACGGGGAAAAAAAGGCACACGTACATTGTTTTGTCTTTCGTCTTGACAGTGACAGAAAAACCTCAAGGTACATCTAACGCCATCTATTGGGTACTTTTATTACCAGGATTTCTTTTTTTGGAAAACGCCTTATACGGGCTGTACATTATCGGGTCGTACATTATTGTCTCCCTAAGGACCGGATGAATGTAGGTAGTCTAGGTAGGTAAGGTACCTACTGCCTAAATTTATCCTAAACGGCTTGACAAATTTTGTAGCGCGAAGTTTTGTTAGCGTCTTCCTGTCCGAAATGTCATAGGCTCATAGGCTAAGGTGGGTTAGATGTATAAGCTACATTTTGCAGTCGGGTAATGCTTTTTCATTTAGTCAAAAGAAATACCTATTAGTATTCATTGCCGCTCCGTACACGTGAACATGACCACATGCACATGAAGTTCAACTCTTCATTGATGAGGTATCGTTTCCGTGCAAAATACGATCCTATTCCAAACTGACATAAAAATAAAGTGTATCTATGTTAACGCAGACTAGCACAGATTAAAAACTAGTCACTACGTACCCCAGAATAGATAATAGTATCTTACAACTCAGGAACTATTATTTGCTCTATGTCGCGGCTGGTGCACGGAACGGCAACGTCGCACGATCGATTGCTGGCGGTCCGTCGTGAAAGGCGATCCAAGTTCGTTTCGCTACCGCTGGAGAAAACGTACCTAATAAAGTAAAAAAGTCTGTTTTTTATTTTGACGTGATAACGGTTGACTGGGACGACGTTGTTATTTTATGCCGTAAATCGAAAGTCATGATCTCGTGATATAAATAGGTTAGGTTACTTGCGCAGGTAAGTAGATAGGTAGGTACGGTAGGTACCTTGTAAAAACATAATTAATTTAATTGGTATTTTTCTTCTCATTGAGGAAGTTTGCTGCGGCGCCATGTACCAGCCGATTTTGATTGATTTTATTTTGATTTCTTATTCAAAATTCTTGTTTAGAATCAAGTACTGAATGTTTATGCCAAATATTATCAAAATCAGCCGTTAAATGATGGCTCAGAAAACTTCCCCCCTTTTTGGGGAAAATACAATCGCAAATCGCCGACGACAAAAAAAAACAAAAATGTTTAGAACCTGTATATCAAGTTTCGTTCGCTTCGCTCACTCACTCAATAAAGAATAAACATAAAACCAGTGGGCTTATCCCGTAACTCTGAAAGCGATAGCGAGAGTTGCGCGAGCGGGACCGCGCATAGTGCGACTAAGTTGGTACGAGCGAGATGGCATGCTCTCGCAATCAGAATCACTAACGTTTCAAAGTTAGAGGATAAGCCAGCTGTTTTTGATTATTTTAGGGCTTCGTCAAATATTTGGTTTTCCAAAAGGGTTCCGTCGCCAAAAAGGTTTGAAAACCACTTTGCTAAGCTAATCTAAATGAAAAGCAACAAGGTAGGTATTCCGCATGATTGACAGACGGATAAGTCATCATATTTTTGTTACAGAAAACTGAATAATTACACAAATCTAGGGACAATTACTATTAACTTAGATATGTACCTTTCAAAACGGCCATCTCAGGCCGAAATGATAGAAAATTAGTTTTTCAGAAACTTTCACATGTGAGAATTCTTTAGGTTGCTAAACTATGAAAAATCATCAACGGCATACCTACTTACTTAATTAAATTATGTTTGTACTGTTTTCATGACAAATTCATTGCAAACAAAGTGTCCAGCATTCCTCCATATAAAGTTATTTATCAACACTACTCACTGTTTATAGTAAACACAACACGACTGTGTCGCGTCACAGCTATTCATCATTGTCGCTCACTTTGTTACCTCATTGCCTCATCTTTTGTAAGTTTAAAATATTAGTAACTGTTGGATATATTTAGGTTTTCAGATTCTAATCATCTAACATCCACCCACAGTCTTGAGTATAGAAACAATTGACAAGGTTGCACGGGACGATGGTACCTACCTAGCTCACCTGAAAGAAGCTCATTGAATCTTCACAAGGAATTATGAACTAAGTACTTATACAATGATACTGACACTAAAATCGGAAGAAAAAAGAACAGCTTTTCCATAGAAAAATTACATTCACATTCATCGAAATGTATGGAACAGCTGGTTATTTTTTTTGCGTTTTCGAGCTCTTTGGTATAGAAAATAGGGGGTGAGTGTAATAAACTACTTCTTTTAATTCGATAACATTCCTAATCCTAACTAATATTATAATTTAGAGGAATATAGCCGCAGTCCTATAAAACCAATGAAACCTTTGAGGTATAAAAATGAATACGTCCGTCTCGAGGAAAAAACTTCGCTTGCGCGATTAAGAACTCTACATTACAAATGTCAGTTCATACAAAACGTTAATAAATAATAAAATATAAGTTCAAAAACTAAACCCGCCTACGTAAAAGTATGTAACAAGAAAATATTATTCGAAATTCAAAATGGCATGGTCCATTTAATGTACCTAGTATTTTTCCAATGAGTCCTTTGCCTTGGCATCAGACTACAAAACTCATTCTCATAGTAACAGACAAACACCTGAAAAACATACCCCTATACAGTCGGATAAAAAGAGAGACACTTCGTCCGTAGAGGCGTGGAGGCCAAGAATATCTCAGAAAAGCTGAAGGTCTGCACAGTAATCATGACCAAAACGCTGGACTTATTTTGGGCCAAGCCAAGCTTGACCGCCTGCGACCCCTGAAACTCCTTTACCAAAGTAGACACATGAAGAACTGAGCGATAATCATAAAGTTACTTTTTCCAGTATAATAATGACGATGTGAGGAAGTTACTTTTATTAAATTTTTTCCAGTTTATCTTTCTAAGGTAGAAGTTGGTATTAAATACATATCTGCCTGTTTTTGACAGACCTTCCATAGGTACAGTCCGCGCGCGAGCGAGCCGAGCCGAGCTATCGAAGTCTTTTGAAAGGCCCCGACTCCCTTTATCCCGCGTTTATTATTATTTAGTCAATGATATTTTCCTAAGTTAAATGTCACAACAATTGTCGATCAAGATAATCGCCATGTTAAAATGGCTAAAGATATTCTTTTAATAGGGACCAAAGATATTTTCCATTTTTGTCTTATTTTTAAATGTCGGATGCAATGATAAAATATCATTGGTCGGATGCCGAATTTCTGAACTATGAGACCCCTCGCATTGTTCAGAAATTTGGCATCCGAGATCTCGTCTCCCGCGACACGATCGTGCATTTTATTTCGTGAGAAATGGCAGTGCGAGCGACGGCGACGTTGCCAGCTCGTCTGTGGGTAGTAGTCTTTGCTGTTTGCATTGAATTTTCAACAAGAGTAGCCGCTAGTGATGTTCTATCACTTAATTGCATTACCAATATCGTATGTATAGTAGCAAATAAATTTAACTACCTAATTTATGTAGGTAAGTCTGCTTACTTTAGTAGATAAGGGATTTGTCCAGTACCCGAGAATAGACAGACATAGCGCATAATAGAGAAGTAAGACAAGGAAACCCTCACGACACGTCATCACGTTCGATAGTTAGCTAAGGAGAAAACACTTTAGCCCTAGCAGACGCTTACTTGAATGTACCTATCACATATGACATGTCATGTCATAACTGAAACTATTTCTTATGAAAAGGTTATTCCAAAAAATAACTCAAGTACTTACCTATATGATACTGAAAGCTTTGGTTGCCTATAGTATACCTAACCAAATGATAGGTAGTGAACCTACCTAATATTTTTATTCTTCTTCAGCTCTTAGACGTACACTGCTGGACGAAGCCGCCCTCCTATTGGGTAGTGCTTACTATAATCCCCAGGCTTGGCTGGCGGCTTGGAGATAGCAGAATGTTCACTGTTTACTAAGAGGACGCTGCTGCCCGTCCCCCGGTGGTTCTGGTCGCAGCTTTAGGACAAAATAATAAAATAAATATTTCTATTAACTAATAATAATATTTCAACAACGAAAAACCATCGACATCGTTTACCCGCATCACTATAGAGAATCATTTCCTGGCTGCTCGCGTAGCGCGCACTCGACTCGAGCCGGCCGGAGCGGACAGCGGCGCGACGCGACCATAGATAGATGAATGTATACTAGAGTAGACGCGACGACGCGAACCTACTTCTCGTCTTGGAGTTCCATTCATTTCGAATATCCACTGTATTTTCTGAGATTTCTCGCCACGAAAGAAGTCCCGTGGAAAAACTAGGGACTAATATTGATTTATTTTAAAAAAATCCACATATTCATTTTGGAGACTATAAAATACCTTACCTTATCGTTCAAAAATAAAGTACGGGGCAAAATACGAGCTGGAGTCTCGCAAATAGCGGCGCGTTTGCGCGACGTACCTAGGTACCCATAGATGAATGTATACTAGCGTAGGTACCTAGCTTCGTGGCGCGGACTGCAACGGAGGAATTATTTTATATTCTGTGCCATGGGAATGAAAGATGGAGAAAAATCGTTCTCTTTCCTCCGGTATATATATGTACATACATATCATCGTCATCATCATTGGCAGCTTATTCAGCCCACTGCATTTTTCGGGTCAATCCAATGAGTCAATTGCTTGGATAAAAAATAATCTACGCTGGATTAGGTATTCTTTATATAAAAAAAAAAAACGCGTTTCTAATAAACACTACTTTTCTTCGTCATCATATCAAAGTTTTTTTTTTTTTTACTTATATCATTAGGTGGTGTAAATGACGATTGTCCGGTAAAACATGATAAAAGCAAAGAAAAATTTATCTACGTCTTAGAATAACTACTTAGTTATTGCTCTGCACTAAAAGTAACGAGCCTTACTTTCAGCAAGTACGGGACCGGGTGGAAGTGGCTCGTGCTAGACATTATCGGGAAGTTCGTAGCGTGCAGCCACAGAATTCTCCCCATACTGCAGCTATTTCCAGCTTTCAACGCCTTTCTTGTTGTTTACTAAGATATTTTTTATTGTTTTCATATAACGTCTCTACGAGAGTTGGCTGGACGCCCAGTTTTGAAAGCGCGGGATAATAACTAATATTTATCTATGGTTTGCGTAAGTTAGTAGGTATATAGTATTTGTATCGATTTTTGGAAGCACTTGGCATTTACAAAGAACTAGCTGCGCGCCGCAAAACTTGCAAGGACAATATCCATGCAAAAATTCACGTCGATCTGTTGCTCTGTTCCTGCCTTAAAGAGGAACAAATAAACCAACAAACACACTATCGAATTTATAATATTGGTAGGTATTGAATTGAATGATAACATAACAATGATATTTTACGAGAGATACGATTTTAGCACACTTATGATCCCGCGATGATTGGCGGCTGTGAACAGACTGCAGCGGAGCCGGATTCAGACCGCCATTTTGAAGGTAAATGCCAGTAAAAACCTATCTTTCGTCAAATATCAATGAATGATAAGAGTTTTTTGAGATCGGATTATTTTGTTTCCATTTATACCTTAGACAATTCGGAGGAATGAAAATACTGGGTTACAATTGTATCTATTCTGTGGCTAAGCTAAAATCACAGATGAATAGAATCTGTGATTTTAATGTGTGCTAAAATACAAGGTATATTTTATATGTGTATTGTTTATATATAGCTTAAAATATAGGTGATCCGGTACCTATGTAACTCCACAGAGCCGTGCCAAGCCAATTGTGCCAAGCCAACAAACTAAGCAAGAACATCGTAGAGGTCTATACTCTATACCCACAGCGCCCGTTCGCCGCCAGTCGGGTCGATCTAGTACGAGGCGTGATGGACATGACCTGATCTGATATCATATAAAAGGGATAATAATAATAATAATAATAATAATTTTATTACCAGAAAACTTACATTATACAATATATATTTTACCAGCGATCCCCAACCTAGCTAGATAGCTAGATAAGAATTTAATGAGAGCAAAAGAGTCATATAATGTGTAAATGCTATAAGAGTTTTTACATCTATGACGATATAAACCAGTAGGACTTGCTCAAAAATGAATTTAACGGATGTTTCGGCGTGGCTACAGCTGGAAAAAAGGGTGTGAAAGTGTGAAATCACTTTTTAACAAGATATTTGTAAACGACTCCATCTTCAACGGCCCGTCATCCTCGCACCCTACCAGAATGTTCTCCACGTATAGGGGCTAGGTTTAATTAGCATTTCAAGATTAAGTTTCGTTACCAGAGAACGTAGGCAATAGGTTTTCGGATCGGATCGTGCGCTGTGGGTAGACCCTTGTCATTGCCTTACATGCTGTAACAAAAGTACACAGGAAAACGTTCGTTTAATGCGCTATTTACTTGGAAGCCTCTTGCAGTTGTAACATTCGAGCAGATTCGTGTAACATTACTTTGTTTGCCAAATTAACTCATGGAGTAATATTTTTTTAAAATCTTTCATGGTAAATGAATTTGAATTGTACTAGATTAGTGTTGTATTGGTAGGAATCTTGTAGAGTCCCCCTGCAGGCCTAGGAAATTGTCGACCCAGCGTTTAGTGTGTAGTGAATCGTAGGATAGGAAACCCCATTACTACAACACCCTTGCCAGTTATTCAACCGCCAAGCAGTAGTGTTCCGGATTGAAGGGCAATGTTTCCAGCAAAATTACTGGGCATAACATCTAACGACGATCGCTACACACTCTGTAACACATATTGTGCGTGCTAAAATTAACTTTATTGGCACGAATCGAGAGCTTATACTTATTTGTTTCTCATCTCGGAGTGAGTCTTCTGTAGTTATACTATTATTTATTCTGTGATACTAGAGGCGACACCGCAGTACATTGCACTGTCCCAAATTATTGTGGTCACTTTCCCAAACTTCAATAAGTCTCTTCCCTCGCTAGAAAATATAAAATACCAAACATGTGCCATAACTCTTTATCACGAAAAATTTAAAAACATCCCGAGTAAAACCCGGGTGAAGTACATAGTTATCAATTGGAAGCTCAAAGCACCTACACATTTTTCTCACGAAAATTATAAGCGCCGCTATTCTCAAATAAAAGTATTTTCCTCACTGAAGTAGAGTGACCATGAGTTTGGAATAACACGGACCTAGCGATTATTATGATACTATCCTAAACCTCACTATTCTGGTACTACAATTATCTGCATTAATTATCCCAAATTCAAGGCAGGTATTTTTAAACCCGTACAACAAGCAGAACTATATTTGAAGTAAAGTACCAATAACCATTGAAACATCGGGATACCACGATCTTTTTAGTGAAAAAATATACAAAATAACACGTACTATACACATTCCTATATACATTTCATACCCAAAAACGACCATAAGCCGAATTTACCCAGGCCTACTCTACCCTACACTTCCCTTTGGCAAAACGGGTACGAAATAATTTACCTACACCATCATGGATTCTCTAGCCCTATATAGCGGTCGTGTCGAGGGGTCGAGGGGTGGTGGAGGGGTCGGGAGGCGCGCGGGGAAAATGGTGACGACCTTCGCGGAAGTACCTACTACCCTCCTTGTAATTACTGAAACCGTTTTAGAACCTTCCAAAAGCTTCCAACTCAATTCCGTCGTTCGTTTTGGGCACAATTTTTTTTGATGTCCGTTGGACATTTTGTTATTAATTAATTATAACGGGCAAGTGCCTTTATTTAATTAAGCAAAATACATACAAACTACAACTACCTAAACTACTTAGCCTACTATATAAAAATAACCAGAGACCATTACATACGGTTACCATTACACACATTACATTACCATTACGGTTGTTACACTAGTTTTTAAGCCTGTTTTTATATTATTTAAAATTTTGTTTGAAAATTATAGAGTTAATCTATCTATTTATCTATCTACCTATCATTAAAGGTCTATAGATAGTCCAAATGTTAATTATAATGATGGTTGATGTCCTTTTATTATTTTATGCATTCCAGGCCCGACTGCTCCGAAATAGGTTACGTAGTGCGCCAGCATCATGGCAGATAAAACCAATCGTTATTCGCTTTCTCGACCTTCGAGATCGAAATATCTCTTAGCTATTTACTAAGGCAGCGTAGTGAGTCTGTGGTCACCGCTGCCTTAGTAAATATGTTATCTCTCGGACGAGAAAACTAACAATTCCAATCAAGCATCACTTACCAGGTAAGCTCGATTGATTATTAATTATAGCAGTAAAAGTTCGAGAACAGTTGCTACATGTTCCTACACCTGTCTGCAATTGGATTGGTTCTCTCGTCCTGCAATCGGATTGACACGGTGGCGTTTCTATATAAACACTTCATCACCTCGGTGTACCTATACTCGATATGACATCGCTGAAGGGACTGCAATACCGACCAGATCTTAATGGAATCGAAGTCTTTTTCTTCTGTGGCTTTTTCATAGTCCACAAACGCCAGGTAAGTATAATAGCCGATTATACTCGTGAGTCGTCCTCCTTGGTAAGTGGTCTATGGTGCCTTTACGGAAACCGTAAAGTAATCTTGATCGAGAGGCTGCAAGTCATCAAACCTGCGTTCGAGACGGTTCGTAATAATTTTCGAAAAACCGTTTGTTAAAATGGCTCAGGAGCAAGAATAATTATAATAATTAATTAATATAATTATTCAGTAAGATGTTAGCACCTTTTTAGAAGAACAAGAATCACACTAATATTATAATAATTATAGCGAACGTTTGTGTGTAAGTTTGTGTTGGTGTGTTTGTTCCCGTTCAACTCTGTAACGGATCAACGGATTTGAATGAAATTTGGTATGGAGGTAGCTTATACCCTGGATTAACACATAAGCTACATTCTACCCCGGAAAAAATCCGTTTCTGTGGTATAGCGGGTGAAACCGCGGGGCGCAGCTAGTGAATTATATAGGAACTTAGATAATGGAGAGGCATTATAGCCCAGCAATGGTACTCAAATTAGATACGACTTCAGCAAAACATCAGGAGAATAATTCGACTTTATTTTGTTTATTTGGCTTTAATTTTTTACCCGTCTTCCTCCTAAACCTAAACGTCTTGACCGATTTTGACAAGTCAGATGTGTCTGGAGTGACATAGGCTACATTTTGCAGTCGGGTATTTTGTTATTCTTTTCATAATTTAACTTTTTAGCTGAGCCGCTTGCTGCTTGCTGCATCCTATATCTTATTGCAAAAAACTTTGTCCGAGAGAACAAAGACAGATTACCTAGTCTGAATCAAGCTTATCGTGCGTACAATAACGTCAGATCTGCAGTTAGCGCAATTTAATGAACTTATCTAATCTTCACGCTCGCTGAGTTGGTTTGGCTCTTAGCAAACGCTGGCCATATTTTATGTGGCCATATTTTTTCTTTAATTTTTGCTCCGCACTCCACAGTCTGACACCGCAGAAGGGACTGCAACAGAGTGCAACTGGGGACTGCCAGCAGGGCTAGCATGCGCACTGCGACAAAATCTTCTCTACTCTGCATGCCTTGAAAAATAAGACAAACATACGTAATCGTAGACGTGTGCTGTTCTTGCTTTACAAAGAGATTTTGTTGCGGTGCGCATGCTAGCCCTGCAGGTCTCGATAGAATCGAAAGCTTTAAAACATTACATAACTATAATAACAGTATGTACCTGTAACAGACAGAAGTTATCAGAATTCATAGTAATTATACATACAAGGCGCCTTGGCTAGAAGCCCAATCGCTTAGATTTGTTATAGATAATAACTGCATAGGTAAGCTATCTTACGAATTTAGTTCCTGTTGCGTAACTATAGACTTAGAATTTAGCACAGCGATCTGTATGATAAATTATTTAAGTAGGTAGTTTAGGTAGATAGGTAATGATAAATCAAATTAAATTTAATGTCCTTTGTATCTATCTACTTGACTTGGGAGTGGAACCCGGGCAAGTCCGAAAACTGCGACCAGAACCATCGGAGGACGGGCAGCAGCGTCCTCTTAGTAAACGGATAACATTCTACGATCTCCAAGCCGCCTGCCAACCGTGGGGATTATGGAAACCTCCCTCCCCACCAATAGGGGGAGGCTTCGTCCACGGCCATGCTGCAAATATTGTCCAGGGTCGTCGGATGACCATAGAGATCTCGGTGCTTGAGCCGGACTCGCACTTGGCCGGTTATTATGTTATGCTATAGAGTTTGCATCATATCAAGTTTGACGCATGTATTTATTAACGTTTTATGATACGTATGTACCTAGAGCAAAAGCAAGAAATGTAGAAAAAGTCACGTTTCTTTTATGCTTAGTTTCTTGTTGTTCCCGTGTGTCATTTTTTTATTTTTTTTATCTGTCAATCTAAATAATCTTTGATAATATAGACAGCTATGGGGATAATCAAAGGTCATAATATTCTGTAAAACGCTAGGAGATTTGAATTAATTTCAACCAAATTTTTTTGTTACAAGCCTATTCCGTGTTGCTATTTGCATTGGAATTGGGAACATAGGTATTATAGATACCTAAGACGAACATAAAATGTCAGATAGGTTATGGATAGCAATAATTAATTGTTCTAAAGTGTCACGTTGTGGAGATAATTGAACATAATAAAGCTGATTATTTAACCCTAAAACCAGTTATTAGGTAGGTTGTTACTTTTATGCTTAATTATCTATTTACTTTATCTATTCCGTTTACTACAGTACAGCTCATTACGGCTAAAGCCTGCGGGGACCACAGTTTCGCAAAAATGTTCTAACCTGGAACGACGCCATCCCGCCCGGCATCGTTATTTCTCATTTGCGCCACTCGTACGGAGATAGGTATGAAAGTTGGTAAGCAAGTTATTGTGAGTACATAGGTATACATAGATGGCGGCCGCAAATGTGAACGTAGCCAGGTAGGTAGATAGCTAGATAGTTGCTTACAGCCTGCGGTCTTTGGTATGCCATACTATCCAATCTAGGTTAGCATGCACCATTCTGCGTGTCTAGGATTATCGCAGGTACATTTTCGTAGGTACCTAGGTTTCAAAGGGCTACGGCGGATTTCACCGTCTTTCGTAATCTGTGAACGTGGGCTTGAGAGCGGACGGCGGCGAGGCGACGAGCGACGGCGGCGCGGCAGCGAGCTGGCAACGTCGCGCGCTCGACCGACGACCTCGCGTTATCGCCACCCGCGGTGACGTGACGTGATCCGCTAAAAAGGTCACCAGTCGGCGGACCGCTCGCCACCATCCTCTAATGTCTTCGCGATCTAAACAATCCAAGTTTCGACATACAATCCCATAACCGCACAGTGAAAAAAATATTGTAACGACGACGTGGCACCGCGCGGTATGAATGTGGCGTCTCGTTCCAGCGCGCGGCACCCCGCTCGGCTCCGCCCCCCTCCGATTGCAGCGCCGCGTAGCGGTCGCCCCGCGAAACATACACGTAGTCTATACAGCGTTGCCATTCCGTACCTATAATTTCGCTGGACGTAAATTTCAAACGAAACAGTTCAATGGACTTTTTGAAATATCTAAATTCGTCATTTATCGTAATTTTACTTGTGTCACATAGGGTGTTGTAGGCGATAGTGTCAAACTGTTATTTCTGTTTGATTTTGTGATATCCAAGTGCTAGTTGCGTGTCGAAGCGTGTTTCGTGAACAAAGTCCCGTTGGGGGCTTCAACGTCTGTTTTTAGCTAAAAGGTGAGTTTTCAATTCATAATTTTACGCCATCTCAGTTAGGAATCATGTTAGCTTCCCCGCAGTGTGAATTTGAAGTACATAGTAACAATTCAAAAATTTGAGTTTGCGGACTGTTTCGACGTGGAAAGGAAGTTCTATTTTAACTGCGCATTTATCTAGTGGTTACATAAATCCGTGGTGTGAGAGTGTGGTGATGCCTTGGTGATGCACGTGGTCAGGAGTGGTTCTTATGTAAGGCACGATTGTGGTATCTGTCAGTTCGTTATTTTCGTCGTATGCCCTTTGGCCAGTGTTCGGTGGTAGAAATAGCTTATATGCCCCACACTTGCAGGAATGTGAATGGCCTGCCTCGAAAGCTCGCGGTAGGCCTACTTGCTCGGCCGCAATATCTCGGTGGCCAGTTAAAACTAAGCCAGAAACAGACTTATTGATTAGCACGATATAAAACTGGCCACTAACAAAAATCTTGAAAGTCCGTTCCCAATCCATTTTCAAATTGACCTAACCGACTCATTTTTCCTAGGTACATATCCACAAAAATAAAATAAAAAATACTTAGCTAGGCACCTATACCTACCTAAACCACTATAGCATTTTCCTGGTACGTAAGTAGGATCCCGGAATAAAATAATACTGGTCAGGATAAGTCATTCTGAAACTCCATTTAAGGTATGAAATTCCAGGAAGGAACCAGGTAGGTAACAATACCCGTGTACCTACGTATATGTATATTTAGAAAAACAGCTGATTTATGTAGATACCTACATACCTGTATGTTTTGTGTTGTATTTACCTAGCTAATATTCAGTACCTACCTACTCTGCCTATACTTAAATCTTTTAAATGTTCATAAAGTTACACCACGTCAGTTTTAGGTACAAAATTACAAAGAGAAAAGATATTAAACAAAGCCCCGAAGTATTTTGATTAATTGATCATAGACCGAAAGGATTTTCTAAAATATATATTTTAAATTATCACAACGGTATGAATTTTGCCAATTTCACTTAGGTACATACTTACTAGGAGATTCATAAAACAAAATAAAGCCGTTCGTTTTCTAAAATATAAATAAATATAAGAGAAATCACATCTGCCTTTGAATTTTGTAAATTTTTACTTACTAGGAGTTTATTAAAAAATAACTAGTATGTACCTACCTAGATGGGTTCGTGACCATTAAAACAACCAAAGTCCAGTGTCGCCTTGACTAATTATTAATTTAAGCCAAAAACTTTGACCCTGTAGCTTTTCAACAGTCACAACATTCTTTCTCCTGATTTTATTCCAACGTGCATTGATTTCGTACGAAGGCGGAATTTTCCACTCGTGGTTGTAGTTTGCCTGTTTACGTAGGCTATGAAACTCGATACAGTAACAGACTGTCGTATTGCCTACCTAGTCACTGCCAATTTCAATAAACTTTGTAATTTGACCGCAGATTTGAAGGATGTTAAACTTCATCAAGTCACAAAGTAACTACCTATCTATCGACGTCGCTAAATGGCGCTCTTTCTCATTGATTTTCCATATTAAAAGTGCGAGATAGCCTTGGGGAGCGGGGCCTTAAAATCGACGAAATCAGTTTTATCGATCTAAACGTCAAATTTGTCGAGCCATAAATACCATACTCTTGGTGCAGGTGTTTCCTCCAGGGGAGCTGTTTTTTTGCTAGTGTCAAGTATTAGAATACTATCAAGTTTTAATGTAACAAGTAATACCTATAGGTATGTTAAAAATACCAAAATTTTGTCTATGATGACACTCCGGACATAGAGGAATCGAACGACACCTCAGCCTACATAAATACTTATGTACACCACAAAAACATTAGCCTCCTTCCTGGGCAGTCGGGTAAAAATAGTCAAAAAAGTTATAGTCGGACTCGGTCAACTAAAGAAAGTCATGGTAAAGTCAAAGTCATGTCCTAGAAAGAATCTAAAAAATATCAAAAGGGAAGGGTATCGAAGTTTCAAAATTTTCGAAGTTCGATTAATTGGCCGAACACGGATTATTCCGAAGGATATTTATACATATTTTTTTTTAATCTGAAAAATCATTTTTAGGTGTATCATTAGCTAGTTTAAAAAAAAAACTTTTATAGTCGGAACTTTCGAAACCTTGTGAACCACTCGTTGTGTTAGCTAGGCGAGTCATAAAAAATGCGACTTTTGTTTGGGATTTCTTTCGAAAGTCAGTCATTTCGTATGATGTTTTTTTGCGAGCGATTATAAAATCGACTCCCAGGGCCGTGTTCAGTAAGATCGTCCGACGACGCTCCATGACAGTACAAGTATGCTGCTAATGTCATCGAGCGTCTTCGGACGCATTGCATTTTTTGTCAATTACAGCTTAATTACTCATCGTGGGTTCATAAAAATTTTGCGCCAATAAATAGGTTGTATCATGAAATTGCACCAACCAAAAAATCAAGGTGAAAGCTAGTAGAAGTACACTTCTCACTAAACCAAAAACCAAGATGAAAATCAGGTTATTGATATTCGTAGCTAAACCGATATTATCTAGATGATCATTTTAGGCGTAATTTCTTGACACAATCTATTTATTGTCCCAAAATTGGTTTCAATAAATCTACGTTGAGTAATCAAGCTGTAATTGACAAAAAGCAAAAAAAGATATTGAATTTGGCGCGCTGGGCGAAACGTTGCACCTTATCATCTCTCATCAATTGAAGCGTTCCTTTCAACAGCACACAATAACCATTATTGTATTAGGTAGAAGAGCACTGGACAGCCATTACGGGGGCTAGCGAAAGATTTACGCGCTTCAATTGATAACTATCCGGCTTGCTGATTGTATTGAATGTTATATCTATAGATTGACAAGCCACGATCCGTGACTTCAGTCGCTTAGGGGTGGAATTTCGAAAAACCCGTTCTTAGTGGTACCTACTACACTACCATGGGAAGCTACACTAGTGCGTTGATCGACAGTCAGCGACACCACCTTATATTTAGGTAGACTTATGTATGTATGCTATATAGCAAGACGAGACATACTTCCATCCAAGTAGACGCCTGCTACCCTTCATCTTCCTCCTATATATCAGAGAAGGATTATCCGAGATTATCAGGAGAGGCGGTGGACAACACAGAGCTCCACGGAACAGTGGAAGGTATTTACTAAGCCTTAAGTAGTTCATGAACATTTAAATGAACATGATTCAAAATAAGAATAAGGATTCAAGGTCTGGTATTTTACAACCTTCGTCAGTATCCGCCAGATTGTCTAACGAGCTTGAATTTCCGAGCTTGCTTCTGCACGCTGGTGACGTAATGAGGTGTCACTCACGTGACCCTATACTGCGATACGTGCAGGAATATGTTGTAAAATGCTCATAATTATGTTTAAGAATATAGATCACAATAATAACATACTTACCGTTTACCATAATATTTGTTTAAAATCGGTTGATTTAGTACCAGGATATTTCCGAGTTTAACGAGGTAAACCGCATTGTATGACGTCAGCAAGTGGCTCACGACCAACTTAATAGCTGTTGGTAATTATAATTACTAGACAGATATATTCATTCTCTGCACTAGACTATATTATTTTGATCTACATGGTAAAAAAGGGAGAAAAAGATACTGGGCTAGTTTAATTTCTAACTGTCGTTTTTTATTGGCTTCTGCTGTAGTTGCTCATACTAATACAGTTACTGGGCATAAAGCAAACCAAGCAGTAGTGTGCAAACAGTATTGTGTTCCGGATTGAAGGGCAATGTTTCCAGCGAAATTACTGGGCACAAAGAGATTTAACATCAAATATTTCAGGGTGATGAGGGCAGTGCATTGCCGCAAATGGTGTAAAATTCTAGATGGCATTTAACTGTAATGAGCAAGCGTGACGCTTACCATTACGCGAGCGACTAGTTTGTTCGTCAATTACTTAGTAGCATCAAAAAAACCGTGTTTGAATAAGGTTAGATTTTAGGGCAAAGCTGAAGACGAGAGACTTAATTAACTAAACTTCGTCCACGTCAATGATCGTCATCAGCTTTGTCCTTCACATTTTACTGTACTTTCCAACCTCTTACTAGTGACATCCTACCATTTCCTGCATGCCTCGTGATGTCGTCGGACCAGTTCTCAGTCGGCCTCTGTCTGCACGGTGGCGAAAGTGAGAGAAAGTTGTTCATTGTCTCTGTTATTCTATTCGTTGTTTTCATAGCTGAACCGTCCTTGATGTAATTTGGCATGGAATCAGTGTGCCTGCGATTCCCAAGATCATCTACGATATTCTTGACCGAGGGAAGCGAATGCAAATAATACTATTATTACGCGAAGGTCTCGGTCAGAGCCTAAGCACCTAAGGGAACAAGTCAATGTATAATGTATGTTTGTGGTTCCGACCTTCATGAGATTTTGTAGGCAGGTAGTACATTTCTACAAATGAATAAAAAGCAAAATCGGTCCAGGGATTGTGAAGTTATAGAGGTCGCGAAGTCTCAGTCGAGCTAAGTACTTGATAAACTGATGTCACATATCGTGAGGCGCACGCGCAGCTAGCCAAGTAGCCAAAGCCAGCATACCATCATTAATCGGGAAACTAGTTTACCTCCTAAATCTTTTTAACAGCCCGAACCCTCAAAACAAAAGTTACTAGCCAAACCGTTGTCAATTTCTCACCGATGACCTAATTCCAATACGACCAGGACACGTCATACATTGTCACTAACATTAATAACTGCAACACAATAATAGATGTTTGATGACTAATCTACTAATCACTCAACCAAGCGAATGGAAAGCAATGATGTGATCGAAATTGGATACGCACGAGAACGTTCGACCTAAATGGAACCAGCCGCGGGTGGACAAATAAAATTTGCAACGTTTTTTTTATTCGGCTCCAAGTCCAACCTAGTTTTGTCTACGTGTGCATTTTGATTGTGACACTCGGTCAAAGCGTGTAAAAAGTACCTACATTTAATGAGAATTAAGTACCATCATATTTTTATTGTAGGGCAAGTGCTTTTATATTAACTAGTCAAGAGAAGTAATTATTATTAAAGCAGGAAAAAAAACCCCGATATAACCGAGACCAAAATACTAATATAGCCCAGCCGAATATAAAGAAGAGTCCACACGGCACGCCACTCGTCAAAATCGATCAATCCTAATCTATTGGTGGTAGGAACTGTACACAAGCTAACATACATTTATCAGTTGGCAGCGTACCCACCATGCTGGCTGCGCCAGATAAACGCTATAAATGGTCATGCGTCGCGTCATCCAGGCGCACTGATATCTTTTAAAATATCAGGATCATCTAACATCTATCTATACATTGTGTTAGGGAACCTAACACCCAGTTTATTTAAAAGAACAAGCCTTTTTCTAGGAATCCCACCACATTTACCTAGATAAGCTCCTGGTCATACAAAGCCGTTTCATACGCAGAGCAGTCGGCGCTAGCTGGAACATGCAAAACGCTGACCTGCACTGCAAACTCGAACTTCCGTCCTTCAAACAGTACATAAGGTACCTCTCCCGTCGCTACTTTGACGCGGCTCCCCACCACCCCAACCCTTTACCCCTAATAGCCCAGTCGTCGAACTACTCTGTATCAGCCTTTAATCATCCCATAGCTGGGATATCGACCTACTCTCGAAAGGTGATTAGGCCATATCCACCAAGCTGGCCCAGTGTGGGTTGGCGCATTCACATACGCCATCGAATTTCTTCTCCGGAAATATAAGGGTTTCCTCACGATGTTTTCCTTCACCGAAAAGCTATTGGCATATCTGTACGTAAGCTCCAAAGAACTCATTGGATTGAACATGTATTTATTTGTTCCCAGGTCGAAGTGTATGAGTGTAGTGTAGTGCAGTGCAGTGTAGTGTTGAGCCAGCATGGGCTGTAGCTAGCGGCCCGGCATGCGAGCCGCCTAGCCATGCCCGCAGCGCGACGAGCATGGCCCAGTACACACAGAGGACTCAGCCGATGCACAGGTAACCTTGCCTTCTTATGCTATCACGGATTTTAACCAAGTTGAATGACAAAAAACTTAAAAAACAACCCAAAATCGACGATCGAGATCAAATTTTATTTCAAATATTTAAATATGTATAATATGTGAAAGACGTTTCAAACAATCAGGTAATTTTGATATACTAACGCTTTCGTTAGAGAGTACTTGGTTTCTTGTACTAACGTGTTTGCTTGTCATTCATGCCCATACATATTTACGCTTCAGACTTCTGATCCAGTTTATTTTTTGCTAGATAAAAATTGAGACAGTGCACCAGATGAACTGGTAACGATAAATGGTAGCAAAAACTCTACGTTAATATACTTATACTACCGTAGAATATTAACCTAAACTAACTAGGTTATAGAGGTGCCAAAAAAATCTTATTGTCACCGGTCGATACCTTTACCTATGTCGGATTTGTGCAGCGGACTCGATCCAGGCGATGCAGCCAAAAATATTTGACCTAAATCACACTAGACACGGTTAAAAGTTCATTTCCAAGTTATATTTCAATGTAGTAGTTATACTATATTCCGATCTGCTTTCATTGATATACGTCTTAGTAACATTATAAAAAAATTATTTATTCGAGAATCTGTCCTCACCATCACTTCATCACCATCACTTTATTAGAATAAAGACATAGACATTATAAATTGATAAAAACATATTTAAATACATTACAATTATTTATTTAAAGGAATATTACTATGTACTAGTAGTCTAGCGACTGTGTCAGAGGTATGGCCAGCCGCCTTAAAGTCCTGGGCCCGTACCGTGAGGTGCTTATTGCGATGATTGTTAGGTTCAGCCGACGACGCTGCGCGATCATACACCTTATACCGCGACGATACGGTTCGTGGTCGCGCAGCGTCGTCGGCAGAACCTAACAATCGTTGCAATAAGCACCTCACGGTACGTGCCCAGATAGTACTAGACACCCAGTACACGATCAGCAAGTATCAATCAAGCAAGTTTTTTTTTTTTTTTTTTTTGTTTGACTAGCCTCTTGGCTCAGTGGGAGGATTTCCACTTTCTGAGCCGAAGGTTGTGGGTTCGACTCCCACCCAAGACATTTTCCCCATGTTTGTCCCACAAACATTTTTGTGATGAATATGGATGTTTGTTCTTTGTCTGGGTGTATCTATGTATTCTATGCATGTATTTACAAAAAAAGTATTTATGTATTATATCAGTTATCAGGTTCCCATTGTACAAGCTTGCTAAGTTTGGAGCTAGATGGCGCTGTGTGTTAAAAAGTCCACCAATGTTTATTTATTTATCATGTCTCTAGCAGTCATCGTCGTCTGTAGGATTTAGAGTCAGTTCCCTAGGCTCGTGTCTCCAACTACTGAGTTGTAGGTCGCCTCAGTAACAGGGTGCTACTTGCCACGTGCTGCGATTTGGCTCCCTGTTTGAAATCGTCTTTTGTTGCTTCATCGTCTTTCACTCCTCTAAAGTTTTTGAATTTGATGAATCGTCAGACCATTTCTCCAGATGTAGCAAGCTAAGCTCTCGACGTTCCATGTTTGTAGTAAGAAGCTTATGTTTTAAGCTGTTTCAGCTACCTAAAAGTGCTTACTCTGCTATGTAGCCACTATACTCACTCAATATCTACTTTCTGTACGTGGTTCAAGTTGTGGTCTCGTATGTCCTAAAACTAGGACCAGAACCACTAGAGGGCGGGCAACAGCGTCCTCTTAGTAAACGGTGAGCGTTCTGCGATCCACAAGCCGCCTGCCAATCGTGGGGATTATTGTTACCACCACCCATGGGGAGGCTCCGTCCAGCAGTGGACGTCTAAAATCTCATAAGATAAGTGGTTTAAAATCGCAACAAAACTTGTGGAATTTGACTTCAGTAAACCATTATCAAAAAAATAGCCAATATATAATCAATATATTGATGACACAATTCGATTACATTATTCCGATTGTCGTCTAGTTTCGGCTAGCAAACACCACTCACTATTAATTATTGGACAAATATAATAAACAGTTTGCCCCTTGGTAGTTATTCAATAGTTTGACCTTAGAATTAGGTAGATTATTAGGTTTGGCAATTATATTGAATTTGGCAATTTGACAGGTGTCCAATTTGGAAAATTTCGAGTAGACCGCGATTAAGCCGACTATCTTATGGTGATTAGATTAATTTTATTTTCCTTCAGTACTTCTTTTTATGCTTCTTTGCTTTTTGTGAAAAATCTTCCTTTCCTTTCTTTTGTGGATCGATGTTTCTCATGCCACGTCCACACATTACACTTATTTGGCCCAGAATCGTTCACGTGCAATATTATTTCATACCTACCTTTTCCATTAAAAAAAATGCATTTAATATTTACTTGTTTTGCAAGGCTGCAAAGTTGTTTTTTGGCGCGAGTACTCCTGAGCGTAGCGAGGGTTTCAATGCACAGGTCTGATCTGTGGTTTCAATGGCACGAGTCGCAGAATAATTTTGCTGTCGAGCGAAAAAAATAATTTTTCACCTAACTACAGCGAGGAAAATGCCAGATGCAAGAAAAACAGCTTAAATTATATATTAAACTAGATGTAACCGCGACTTCGTTCGCGTGGACCTAAAAAAAAGTATCCTGTGTCCGTCTCCGACCCTTAAGCTATACCTATGCAAAAATTCAGCTTGATCCGTTTAGCCATGATAACGCGACAAACACCCAGACAGAGAGACAGTTACTTTGGCATAATATATAATATTAGTTAGGATTACTTAGTGGAAAGTGAATTAAATAACGAGAACCTAATTTTAAACAGTTTATTTTTTTCACGAAGTCGTCGTGCAGGCCTGTGCGATTATTCTAAAAATGAGGTTGGCGCACTGACAATAAGTATTAATGCATTTTCAGTGAACTGGCAGTACAGAAAACTATTGATAGCCTGCCCAAAACGGGCAAATAAACAAAAAAAAAAAAATGAATAGAAAAGTTCGAAATTTAAAAAAAACTTTCCACGCTAGCGAATGATAAACAGAATCTTTCCGAGGTTGTGAGCGAAATGAGGTAAAAAAAATATTTCTCTAGTATATAAAAATATAGTATAGTAGATGGGTACAACGGATAGAAAACAAAAACATATTTTCTCGTCATGGAAACCGCTATAGGCAGTGTGGAGGAGTTGTAGTTGTAGGTGAGTTTGACCTGTAATTTGGTAGTGTTCGAAAATAAAATTAACGTATTTTGTATGATGACCGTCAGTTTACCGAGCGAGTGTTCGTTCACCTGTTTACGTACCGTTTATTTCTCCGTCCCAGTTAGGACAGTGACAGCTGAAATTGTTCGTTCAATATTTACCTTTCCTTCATTCGAAAATATTAGTCACTACATTTGACGACGTTGGAGCGTGTCACCTTTGGTTACCAGATCAAATATTTAATGTTTTCAATCGTGGAGAGCTGGCGGTCGGTTTGAGGAAGGTGGCTTACAAAGTCGTTTTCTGTTGTCTTCCGTCCGACTTGACATGAAGGATTTTTATAAACTCGAGGCATAGTACGAAGCTAAGTAGTTCGACGAATCTAAGTATTATCTGCCAGTCCTAGCAGTCTTTGGATGGTTGACTGACAGGTGTTTACAAATCAAAGCACTCTGTGAAAGTTAGGGGCACTCATTATAACGGTATTTTTTTTCGCAACTGCAAAACGCGAAATTCGTTCGCCTGATGGTAAGCGCCACGCTTGCTCATGATAGTTAAGTACTAAACAGTTTTTTATTTTATTTTAACGTTTCAAACCCCCGTGCAGAAATGCCCTGCGCATTTCACGATGAGGTATTAGATGTCATACGTAGCGGCCGGGGCGGGGCTAATCCTAGGAAATCCAATGTCTTCCACGTGCATGGCTCTTGCTACTCGATAAACTCGCTAGCACGAAACATCACTCAAACTGTCCGCCACCTCCTCGCGTTGTGTTCACAATGCATCGTTGGCGTCACTCTGCCGGTTTTACCGTTGCACTACAGACAGACAGACTAATGACCCGCTTCACAATTATACTCCCACCGATGCAGATAATATACCGATACACAGGGGGAAATCCAAATAAGTAAATGAATATGAATACATATTGGGTTAGACGGAACTGCTATGCTAAGCCGAAAAGGGCGTTTTTCTACTAAACGAATATTATTATGATCAATATGACCAAAACCCACAGTGATCTGTGCCAATACCGACCAAGAAAGAAAATTAAAGCTTAAAATTTATCCTAATAAAGAAGGATAAGGACTCGAAATAATCGGTTGTTTGCTTCTTCTATGTCAAACGAGTAATATTATTAAAGGAAAAACAAAATACCCGACAGCAAAATGTAGCTTATGTCACTCCGGACGAAAAGTGGAATCCAACGATACCTCACACACACGGTCAAGTCGTTCAGGCTACAGGAGATACTAAAGAAACACACCAACATACTTTCATACACCTCAAAAACATTAAAACTCTTGGGAGACGGGTAAACGCAAAATACCACCATAAAACTTGCTTCAAAGCTTTGGCAATTATCTATTATAATCTGTTTTTTTTTTAGTTTCTCCTCAATTAATTTTTAACTTTTAAAGTGTGTGGTGAAAGCTACATAGCCCAAGCCAGGGGCGCGACCGATCAAAATTCAAATAATCAAAACTCCTTTACGAAATAAATGTTGAAATTGCACTATGGTCTAGAAATGACCTGCATGATTCACTGACTGCGCAATAAAGATAACACCTACTTTATATTTTTTACTTCTCTGAATACCTACTTCACCTGCGGTGCGGCGTGGCAACTCGGACAACTACTAAAAATATATCTATCCGTTACGTATCGCCAAAAAAAAATGCAGTCTGCTTCTTTATCAGATGATGATTAACGATATACGTAACAACTTATTTACAAAAAGACTTATTTATCTTCCTCCTTCAAGTTTCTTTGTATCCTGAATCCGAAGCTTTCTCCATTTTGCACGGTTGTTTTCTCAGCTCAAACGGAACTTGACCTCTGGGGAATGATAATTTGTATGCCCTTTAGCTTTTATGTTATTTCCTAAAAAAACTAAATTGAATTACTTATTTATTTTTATTTTATTTTTCTTGACGTAAGTAGGTAGCTGTATATTTTTTTTAAAACATATTTTATGGTTTCAAAACATTATTAATACGTTACGAGGCCAACATCGGCATAATGTCATAATGTGCGTAAAATACTTTTTGTCAGGCAAAATAATTTAAATCTTAATCCACTTTTTTTTTTCACAAGGCAAGTAACGCATTCTGTTTATTATTATGTTTATCTTATACATATAATGCCAATGATGACTTCATGCGGGGGGCAAATAAAGGTTAATCACATTTATTAAAAAATATCCAACATCAGCCTTTATTTCTCAACAAAAACTCAGTACCGTGATCAGGGATACTATTTCTACAAACGGTTTCGCAATTACATTGCAAAGAACAATCGACACTCTCTGTCTGCGTTATTTACAGTCAGGATGATAGAGACAGAGAGAATCAAATTCTCCGAATGGGGTCAGAATTCTGGGGCAGATCCTGTTTCTTTCAAGAACGTTCACTTGAGAAGCCAAAAAGATCGTATTTTCAGAAAGTTATTAAATACGCCCACTATGAGTGATAGGAGAAATCGAGATGAAAATGGTAGGTTTTTATGTTGACCTTCACGAAGTGAAAGTTTTGTTTAGCGTAAGGTATGATTCACATAACACATGACATCCAAATGAGAGCCCTATATCGTGTCGTCATCATCATCAGCTAAAAGAAGTCTACTTGCTGAGCAAAGGCACCCCCTTAGAAATATCGCCCATCCACCGGTTGCCTGCGACTTTCACAATGTCGTCTGTCCACCTAGTAGGAGGCCTGCCTACGCTGCGTCTTCCAGTTCGTGAGAGATGGGACTAAATCCATCATTATCGTGTGCGTACGTCAACCTTTCTCACGGCTAAACGACTAAAAGTTTCGAGCTTAATTTTTGCATAGATAAGACGGACATAGGCTTATTTTTTTTATAAGTCCACGCGAACGAAGTCGCGGGTAACAGCTATTCCTTCATAAAAACTAAAAAACTTAAAACCCACCAAACTCTAACCTAAACCTAGTTGCGTAAAAACCTGAAAGGTATGCTGCGTTCTTAGTTTGTCATTGAACATTTTTTTAATGTCAGATTTCATTCGAGCGATGTTGACACGATTGAATGTGGATTTAGCTTTATTATGTATTTCAACACAACATGCCATGTTCAGTGCAACATTTACCAACTCTATATGCCTAACTTTATTTTTGAGATGATAGTTATAAAAATTCGAAATCGATAAATGATTGTGCATTTACCGATATTTAGTTTTTTTCTGTTCATATTTTTTATAGTTTATTTCGCTGTTTTATTTACTCAATTTAAGAAGCTTATTAACATTTTTTTCTGGCCTATTCGACAAAAAAAACTGACTAACAATCTCAGGAAATGCTTCTGAATTACTAGCGATATTTTTGATCTAAAGACGCCGTATATTTTACTGATATAAAACTGTGCATGGGAGGTCGCCATTGTTCTTTATGTCTAGCTATCCTGTTTCCAAAAACAAGAAACCCGTGGGCTTATCCCGTAACTCTGAAAGCGATAGCGAGAGTTGCGCAAGTGGGACCGCGCATAGTGCGACTAAGTTGGTACGAGCGAGATGGCATGCTCTCGCAATCAGAATTAACTAACGTTTCAAAGTTAGAGGATAAGCCCGCCGTCTGCAAAATGTAGCCAGTAATAAAGAGGAATCCAACGACACCTCACTCGTCAAAATCTGTCAAGCCGTTTGGGCTACAGGAGGTAATAAGAACACATAACACATTTCTTTTTTATTATATGTTTTTTGTTACAAAATAAACGATAGTCTATTTTCATAAACACACTCCAAAACATGGCTGTGTGAACTTGGCACCCGACTTTGGAAAAAATAACTTTTTTTTGTGTTTTCCGAAAGAGTTCGGTATGTAGTTGATTGTAGTAAAAATATTTTCGTTAGTAGTAATAAGAGCCAAGTTCACACAGCCCCAAAACATTAGCTATACCCCTACCCTACTTACACGCCCTCCTTCTTGGGTAGTCGGGTAAAAATCAAATCAGGCCCGTGTTATAGAGGCCCTTACAACGACAACAAAGTCTTAATTTTTCGAAGACCTGAAAGACATAAAGTGTCTACAGACGAAACGATTTGGTCGGTGCCAACCGCCAACCATAGACAATTTGTCTATGGTCCAACCAAATTGGACCGTATGGAGAGCAGTTTGTCGGCATCTCATCAAACATAATTATTATTAGTACAAGTCGGTCGTTCCGCGCGGCCGATTTGGTCGGTTCCAACCAAATCTGCATGGGCGGCGGTCGGCCACAATATTGCTAATGCTACCGAAAAATCGGTATACAACCGATCAGAATGTATGTAAGGGATCGACATGCATTTGAGGTGGGCATTCTCCAGTCATAGACAAATAAAAATAAAATAAATATGTTGTGTTGCTTGAATTCAGTTACGAATTTCTATGTTTCCTTTCTAGGAATGTATTATTATGTTGCTATCTCTTTTAATTTCTAACCGTTTTTTACTCGGTTGTCTGTGTTTTACGAAATTGTTTTAAATAATCCATAATTTTTATACCGGTTTCAATATTGTACTGAGCAATAAAGATCTGGAATTATACGGGGTAACTTTTTAAGTACTGCTTAAATTTTTATCACGTAATCAGTATCGTTAATAGAACATATTTATCCAACACCATTTACCACCATATGTACAATAATTACCTACCTACTTCTTGCTGTAGCGAGCTGTAGGTACCTACACGTATCGTAGGTGTTCGTAGCACAATCACGAATAAAGTGACTTTGACTACATCTATGTACTTTTCATGTACATCTATGGGACATCATAGGCCTATCTGAAATCCGACGAGAGGGACAGGATACGATAGTCCTAGATTCCGGCAACATGCTCTTCTTCCGGGAAGGTGAACAGAAATCCCAGGGTGGTGTTGGGTTTCTCGTCCGTAGGTCCCTCATCAACAACGTAGTTAAAGTCGATAGTGTGTCGTGCAGGGTAGTATACCTTATACTCCGAATCACCGATCGGTATTCGTTGAAGGTCATACAGGTATATGCGCCGACCACGACACACCCTGACAATGAAGTAGAGGCTTTGTATGAGGAGATATCCGAGGCGATACATACCTCCGAAACTCACTTCACCGTTGTTATGGGGGATTTTAACGCGAAGGTGGGCTCACGGAACGTCGATGAGTTGAGAGTGGGATTGTATGGGTACGGGCAACGGAATCGGAGGGGCCAGCGGTTGGTCGACTTCATGGAAAAGGAGGGTCTATATTTGATGAACTCCTTCTTCCAGAAGCGGCCATCCAGGAAGTGGACGTGGATAAGCCCCGATGGTTCGACCAGAAATGAGATTGACTTCATCATGACGACCGAGAAGCGAATATTCAATGATGTCTCCGTGATCGCTAAGGTGAAAACCGGTAGCGATCACCGCATTGTCAGAGGCTCGTTGAATATCAATGTCAAGCTTGAGAGGTCGCGTCTGGTGAAGTCTACGCTCCGTCCTGGTCCTGCCCAAATCCAGAACCCCGAGAACTTTCAACTCGAATTGCATAATCGCTTCCAGAGCCTAGCCGAATGCCAGAATGTGGACGAGTTAAACAATGGGTTGGTGGAAGCTGTTCAAGCAGTGGGGTCCAAGTTCTTTAAGACCCCACGCCGGAAAAGACCTCAAAAGCTCTCAGACAGAACCATTAACTTAATGGAAGACCGGACTGAGATGCGACTGCAATCTTCAGCTGATATGTCGGAATATGGCAAGCTTAATAGACGAATCTCGAAGTCTATGCGACACGACTTGCGATCCTATAATACAAGTTGTATTAAGGACGCAATCGAGCGGAATCAGGGCTCCAAAGTGTTCGCAAAGAATTCGTCTATCGGGCAAAGCCAAATGACGAAGCTGAAGATCGAGAACGGCAGTATCATTTCGTCGAAAACGGAGATTCTGAGAGAGCTCGAGAGGTTTTACGGACAGTTGTACACCTCGACACGAGAACCCATTGTCAGTAGAGCTCAGGACTCCAGAGCCGAACTGACCCGACACTACACCGAGGACATCCCAGACATCAGCCTAGACGAGATTAGAATGGCTCTTAAGCAGCTTAAAAACAACAAGGCGCCGGGTGATGACGGAATAACGACTGAGCTTCTGAGAGCGGGTGGAAAACCGGTACTTTTAGTCCTCCAGAAGTTATTTAATTCCGTCATACTCGAGGGTAATACGCCAGAAGCATGGCACAGGAGTGTGGTGGTGTTGTTCTTCAAAAAAGGTGATAACACCTTACTGAAGAATTATAGGCCCATCTCGCTCCTGAGCCATGTTTACAAGCTGTTTTCGAGAGTTATTACGAACCGTCTCGAACGCAGGTTTGATGACTTCCAGCCTCCCGAACAAGCCGGTTTCCGTAAAGGCTTTAGTACCATGGACCACATACACACGCTCCGCCAGATTATACAGAAAACCGAAGAGTATAATCGGCCATTATGCCTGGCGTTTGTGGACTATGAGAAAGCCTTCGATTCCATCGAGACCTGGGCGGTATTGCAGTCCCTTCAGCGATGTCATATCGACTATAGGTATATCGAGGTGATGAAGTGTTTGTATAGGAACGCCACCATGTCAATCCGGTTGCAGGACGAGAGCACGAAACCAATCCAATTGCAGAAAGGCGTGAGACAGGGAGACGTTATTTCTCCGAAACTGTTCACGAACGCATTGGAGGACGTTTTCAAGCTCTTGGACTGGAACGGATACGGCATCAACATTAATGGCGAATACATCACTCACCTTCGTTTTGCCGATGATATAGTAATCATGGCAGAGTCGCTAGAGGACCTCAATAACATGCTCAACGACCTCAGCAGCGTTTCTCAACAGGTGGGTCTTAAAATGAACATGGACAAGACGAAAATCATGTCAAATGCCCATGTTGTACCCGTACCGGTGGTCGTTGGGAACGATGCGCTCGAATTTGTTGACCATTATAACTACCTTGGACAGACTGTCCAGTTAGGTAAGTCCAACTTCGACAAAGAGGTCGCTCGAAGAATTCAACTCGGATGGGCAGCGTTCGGGAAATTGCGTAATATCTTCTCGTCCAAAATCCCGCAGTGCCTGAAGACAAGGGTCTTCAACCAATGTGTGTTGCCAGTGATGACATATGGAACTGAAACGTGGTCCTTGACTACTGGCCTTTTGGAGAAACTCAGAGTCGCACAGCGGGCAATGGAGAGAGCTATGCTCGGAGTTTCTTTGCGCGATAAGATCCGGAACGAGGATATTCGTCGAAGAACCAAAGTCACCGATATAGCTCTCAGAGTTTGCAAGCTGAAGTGGCAATGGGCAGGCCACATCACTCGAAGAACCGATAACCGATGGGGAAGAAAGGTTCTTGAGTGGCGACCACGAACCGGAAGACGAAGCGTAGGCAGGCCTCCCACTAGGTGGACCGACGACATTGTGAAAGTCGCGGGCAACCGGTGGATGCAAGTGGCACATTGTCGGTCGGTGTGGCGGTCTAAGGGGGAGGCCTATGTTCAGCAGTGGACGTCTTCTGGCTGATAATGTAATGTAATGTATGTACTTTTATTTGAATTTATTTCGGTAATTTTTTACCAAGGTGGGAATAACCAAAAACTACTTATCCTTTATTTTTCAACAATCTTCAAGTATGCAAAATTTGCGCACTACTTAAAAAGCTACCCTTTTATTGGCTACGAAACATTTTTGTAAAGGAGTTAAACAAAAAACTTTCTGCAGTCCAAAAAACTATTACTGGGCCTGAATTTATTATTAGCTTTTGAATATGTATTTGTCTTTTTTAAAGAAAATAAATAAATATACTGATTTTTCTTTTTTTTTAA
Organism: Apocheima hispidaria; assembly: GCA_947579745.1. NCBI lineage: Eukaryota > Metazoa > Arthropoda > Insecta > Lepidoptera > Geometridae > Apocheima > Apocheima hispidaria. Next base: position 508,567 of record OX388166.1, on the reverse strand, counting down.
AACGAATTTTCAAGTAATTTGTACCTAATTCTTTTTGTTGCGCTTGGCAGCACTGATCGACCTTCACGACACCCCACTACCTAAGTACCTACCCATAATACGTTCAATCAACTTTCGCCACAGAATAGATAATAGCACAATTCTCGCTTCCTCGCTTGTTTGTGTTTTGTTCCGTCACTTCAACGGAGAAAAAGTATAACTTACGGAGCAATTCTATACGTGAGTTTTGACAGGAAAGTGAAGAAATCATGTCGCATCATTTTATTATTTTCCAAAACTTGTGTTATTTCGAGTGTTAATGTGTAAAAACGGTGAGTGTTCGTGAATATGCAAGACTGTTGTTGAATGGTATAATGTCGTGAAACGTGAATTTTCGTGTTGTTTCCAAAACTCCATAGAAGGCTTTAGTAAAGTTTTCACAACTTTAGTGGGGCATGACTTGGACTTGACCGTGACTTGTTTTGCTCGACTGTGATTATGACTTGTTTGATATTATTTAGCAAAACTTGAAAATATATAAGTACACTTGACACTGGCAAATGCATAAGAAGTGCGACGCCAAAATCCTCTAAGGAGGAAAGAGAAAAATAAATACTATAGGTTACTTGCTCGAAGAGTAGCAGCTTGGATTTGAATGCAATATATGTGGCATTTATATCACATTACAGGACTTATTGTCTCGAATTGTAGGTAAGAAGTAGTAGTAGTAGTAGTTGTGGTTGTAGGAATTGTAGGTTTGTAGGTAAGTAGGTAAATATCAACGTAGGAAACGATATGATTGTTAGGTGCATGAAATGTATGAAAAGTTCTCCCACATTCTCCTTTTTTATTTTATTTTTCTTGTGGTGGCATTATCGTCGCCGCCATGGCTAATGCAATTTTTGCGCGCTTCGATAAAACAGGAGGCATGACGTGTGGACGTGTCGCTGTCTACGAAACAAGTGAAGCTACTGGCGGTCGGAGCAAATCGGGAGCAACTTGGTTGTCGCCGATTTGGTTGCCGCCGATTTGGTCGGCGCCGACCAAATCGTTCCATATGTAGACACCCTTACACGTGCCATATCACTGTGTAAAATAGTAAAACCATTACGACATGGCTTATTCGTAATAATTTCATTAATATATTATGTGCGTTTAATTTACTCCGTAGTGTAAGAACTGCTCTTTGTTTCCCTCGCTATCGTAAGAGGTGACCTATGAGTCGGCAGACGATAATGTTATGAATTCAAACGAAAACATCAAAGGAATGGGCATAGTTAATTATGAAATGTTTAATTTGACGGAGTGCTTTTGATTTATTACGCTACGTGGCCCTACTTTTTATTTACGGTCTGTGATCCGGACAATAACTTAAAAATACTTATCTTTACGTATGGTGGTGAGACGAAAGGAGTTCATTGTACGTTCATCATTAGCAATGATTAAGTCCTTTCTAATCCTAATTTTTACCACCATTACATGTAACCCTGTGCTTTATTATTTATTTATTATTCTACGAAGAATTAATACAAAAATAGGAATGTACGGTGTAGGTATTTGCAGAATGTGATAGGCTTCAAAGCGCTTTGTTTTGAGTTTATTGTTCTACATTACTATTAAGTATTAGTGCTCACTGGATATTTACCACGATTTTGATTTTTGTTGAGTTCCTGATATTTCGGCACAGTTGCATGCGCCATGTTCACGGGTCGTCAATACCCGAGCACAAATACTTAGTAGTGAATATGAGTGTGCTCTTTTAATAATAATTGACAGACATGTTGCACGTGCACGATTGGCATTCATTGATACAATGATATAAATATAGCTAGAAACAATGTCGCTCGCTTTAAAATATTAATTTATAATTAATTAACTCAAGTTAACGAGGCAGAAACATTTTGTAATTGCACGATTGCGTGCGTAGCTCTTTTTAAAACTGTCAAGGTGCACTTTGACGCTGAGTTTCGTTGATTCTACTGACGATATACTGCTAGTACATTTAAACGTAAAGCTTGATGCACACCAAACCCGGGCGGGCGCTAACATTAAAATGTGAACGCTATTTCGTGTCACGTCCAGCAATCAAAGTATCCGCCTTTACTAGTCACAGAATAAGTAATAGTATAATTACAGAATACTTACTCCGAGATGACAATTAAATTAATAGGATCTCGTAATTTTAGAACGCACAGCAAAGCGTAACTTTCGTTATGAATACTGACCGGCGTGCAACGCTTTCGAGGGGGCGAGAGTGATCTCTCGTATTGTTTGTCAAAGGGGATTTCTGAAGTAAGCCTGTTCGCACGTGTTAGGTTAGATGTAAAAGTGGCCCACCCGGGTGGGCTCAATTTAAACGCTTCACGATATTGTGAGATAGGAATGCTGTAGTTCTAATAATAGTTTCACTTCATCTGTATTAAAATAAGAGACTGCAAGTTTTTATTTAAAGTCTTTTTTCGTCAGATGAACACATTTCTAAGTCAGAACCCGCCAGGGCCCAGATGGTGCCCAGTAGTATAATTTGAATTGTTCTTTATGGAGGATAATTGTAAAGTAAATTAAGCAAGTAAAGTTAAACGCGCAAGTTGGCAGGTAACCAGTCTTATCTGTCGTCCATAATTTTTGGCCGCAGCTGAACTGTACCAAATTCGTGCAAAATTAATATGACCTTCCAATCCAATCCTTCCATTTCCAAACTTTACGAAAGCAATATTCTTAATTGAATTGAATTAGGTTTAGTGGTTCAATATGAAGTTGGTGTCATTTTAAATCGCTTATAAGTCTACATAAAAAGGAAAATGTAATTCATCGAGTCTTAAATGAAGCGAGCTCGCTTCCCTCGAAGACTATCTCATTATCGAATTAAAAAAAAGGCAAAAGTTTATTGCGCGGGAAATAAATAAATAAACAGAATGACAATGCCAATGTGTTAGTTTTTTCTTTTTTTTAAATTTTCAATGAAAAAAAAATATCTTGTTGAAGAGAATATTGAAAACATTACCATCTCTTTCGATCTGATTTACAACTTTCTCAAATTTTCTGAATTTCTATACAAGACGTCGCACTTCGCACTGCATGCTCGTGCAATGCGTCGTACCACATGCAGTGTCTTCAATAAAATACCACATCAAAGATGAGCCCAATATTATGAAGGAGAATTCTGTCGGTCCACAAATGTACACTCGCGCCGGACTTGGACTGGACTGGATTTTGAGCCGGGCCTTTTAAAAGATTCGCTTAGAAACAATAATTCGGAACCTAGATTCGATGTCAGTTTTACATAACGGATAAACCGTTTGACGAACGGTGCCTTCGGAATTATTCAATAACCTAATGAATAATTAATTGTCCGTTTAATTCGGCTTGGAACTGGGACAGAAAACAAAAGATGCGGCTTTCCGGTCCGGGTTATCAAACGCGGAGCCGTTTTTTACTTATTGCCTTAACAGACGTTGGGATTAGCCGGCTATTATATTATATTCTGGGAATGGCTGTCGCTTCCATGAGACATTATGAGGCGAAATAACAGGATATCTGAATCAGTCTTTGACTTATTTTGAAAAAAGGTAAAGAAAACGTTCAAACAAAAGGACCTCAAAAAATTTAGTTGCAAGTCTTTCAACGCCAGTCCCTAATAATAATATAAGAATCTAACACAGCACTTTACGAAGTACACTTTTTGGATTACGCTCCAAAAACTGTCAAGTTAGGCTACAACGGACACTGAAAGGAACAATCAAACACCCGAGAAAAAATCTCCTTCTTTTCGAGCAGTTGGGTAAAAAATATAATAGATTTATAGTATAATTTAAATACCTATTAAGTATTATAAAGTTTTCCTCATTTTGTGATACGAAAATCGAAAACAACATTACATATCGCTCCAATACAGACCAGTCTAATATATTACAGGAGACTGGGCAAGAGTGGTAAACAGTCAATTCATAAGCCACTTTTGCCTAAAATGAATACGGTTTTTGGCAAATTTGTGTTTTGTTCTTTTACCTCAATTAAGTATTTATTTTAGAAAAATTATGTTTTCCAACGAAAAATTAAGCAAAAACATATATTCTAAAAGTAGATAAAATATTATTTTGATTTTGATTTCGCTTACGCAACACAATTATACAAACCATAAGGACATTACTTCATAGACCACTTCCCATACAAATATGTCCAGTCTCCTTTGTGGTTTTGCTTTCGTCAGCTCCCTTCTATTCTAGGTAATCTAGGCTAGCCTTGAGAATAACCTCGATAGAAACCTAACTAAATTCCTGTCTCTTACTACGAGCCAGCCGGGACGGGACCCGTCACTCGGCTTCGTTACTTATATGTCTGTATTGCCGAGTACCCACTATATCTGTGCCACACAGATTATGTATAGATACCACATTACGAGATCCTTGTTCCCACAAAATCTCACTAAAGTTGGGAGAAAGCGTGTGTTGCGAGAACTCTGACCAAACGTTCTCATATGATATCTCAAGATAACGCCTACTCGCGCCTAGCAATGAACCAGTTACAGTATTTTTTTATAAGTGTATTTGGACCGATGCGTGGTGCGCTTCGATAATCCTAAGTGCGGAATCTAGGGGTGACCTGTGCTGCGGCAGCACCCACGCAGAGATTTGGCTTTTATCGTACCTAGTTGGTATTTATTTGAGTAGTTGGTTTCAAAGGTTAGGTGTATTTATTTACGACTTTCTTCTATAATATTTTCCTTGTAGGTACAGTATAGGTATAATTGGTAGAGTTATTTAATTCACATTAGTTAGGCACTGTCGCCGAACGTAGCGTAGGACGCCTTGCGACGCAATGGAGTGCTGTTGGTTTAGCGAACGACAAGACCAGTAACGTATCTTGACGTGGCGTATGTCAGGAGTTCGATTGATGTATGTGTGCTGATGATGATAATACATATACACCGGGCCCCACTGATTTCTATGTTACTTAGATCTTGGTCAGTGCCAGGCCCCCTTCGTATGTAAAGCATCACGGCGTACATAATAAAGGGTTACCATTCCATATTTAAAAAATCCAATACACAGGCTATTAAAAAAAAATTACTAGACATTTTATTCACTTTTTTTTTAATGCACTTAAAAATATTCATGGGAAAGTTAAGCGTTGTTTTTTTTAACCATGTTACTCAAAAATCCGGACAAATTAAAAAGGCTAAATTAAAAATTCCGGACGGATGGAAATCCTCCTCGAGAAGTTTTAATATGAAATTCTGCTGCACAAGGACATTATAATGTATTATGGGGTTGGGGCTTTCATTTTAATCTCAGGGTCTGTCCGTTCCGGGTGTATGTGAATCGTGCTTAATAATCACAATAATGCACTTTTATACAGTACTATATAAGTAGTTCTATAGGAAAGACCTTAGGCAAAAATTCACAAGATTATGAACGACTACGTTAAGAGTTGGAAGTAGCGAGTGACTAAAAAATTTAACAGACTATCGTGGTATGGAGCGATAGTCATGTTACTAAGACAAGATGGTAAGCGGTAGTATCGGGAGAGTGCAAACTGTGTGAAAGAGATGCGTTAAGGCCATAAACTTATTTTTATGGAATCGTCCAGTTGATCCATGTAGCTGATGTCACCGGCCCCATACCGCCTTCCAGCCTCAACTCAGATCTTGATGATCATCACAGTTGATGCGAGAAGGCTGGTTATTCTGAGTACTTACTATGATTTATTCTTGTGATAGTGACTGGCCAGTAGCGGGATGTTTCCGGTTACTGCCAGCCTAAAGGAGTTTATTAATAGTAACACAATGTTTTCTTTGCGGCCATGACTCGAGTTATTGTCAAGGTCCTAGTATTGAAAGTGTTTTGAATGACCGGTGCGGATGCCTCGGAGGTTCCAACCTTGTAGAAATCAATACATAACAGCACAGCATCCTATTTAATTGTACATTTATACCTACAAGTCATGGGTAGAGATATTCCAATCGATTAGATTGAAGTAGTTGGAATTGGCATACTTATATATTGAAGAAAAAAATAGTTTTTGCCAATTATAATTGCTGTTCCACAGAAGTGATAATAGTGGACTCTGCGCTCCTCCATTCTAACTAATATTATAAATTCGAATGTAAATCTGTCTCTCGGTCTGGATGTTTGTCATGAAATCAAAGCTAAACGGCTGAACGGGTCAAGCTGAATTTTTATATATAGTTAATGGTTGGAGACGGACATAGGCTACTCTTTTTTTTATAGGTTCACGCGAACGAAGTCGCGTGCTACAGCTAGTAATATCATAAATTATTATCTACGAGGATGTTTAAAACGAACGTGGCGAAACTTACAATTCATGAGAAAAATAGCTTAATAATCAAAGATGACATTATCAACATCAACACATTCGACACCTCGGAGTGTTAAAAATGAAGTCATCGGATTGAGATGAGAGTACATAAGTACTTTTGAGTTATAGGATGAGTTTGTATTTTATACCTTCTACAATTAGACGTCCATATGATAAAGACGGTAACAACATATTTCGAAGTTTTTGGGGTGTTTGGTTTACACCATTTTCGGTAAATCTTCTAAAATCTGCCTCCTATCATAATAGATGCAATGAAATACTGAATAGGTAACCTACGACGTAGGTGTCTTTTACCAACTGTACAATAGACCATTTTGCAATCTAAAACTAAAATTAGAAAGAGGATTAGCCAAGTGTTATGATGTTAGTGGAGGGGGAGGGGGGGGGGTGAAACGATCGTCTACCCCAAGGGGTGGCTGAAGGAAGAATACACAGAGTCCCAGAAATTCGATAGTCTTTACAGGTGACTGCCTACTTTTTTATAAGTATAATCTTAATCTAGGACATTGTAATGATCAAAGTTCTAATTTGCTAGCGAAAATATACTAGGTAGGCACTGTGCAAACATACTAGGTAGTCACCGTCAAATAGATTTTAGTCAAAAGAAACGAACAAGCATTATTATTAAAAGAAGAAAAAAAACTCGTCTGCAAAATGTAGCCTAATGTCACTCCAGGACTCAAAAAACTCCTATTCTCAAAAGATGAGATTCAATCTCATCTCGAAAACAAAGTCGAACTTTGAGATTTCTCATTCTCAACGCTGTATTTTGAGATGTTGACGATGGCTAGCGTGCGAGATACATCGAGTGATTTCACGTCCGAATGACGTAACGGAAAATAAATGTTTGGGCGATTCAAACCGCGTTGCAAAACGCCCAATAGATTTAGAGCACTTGGGCGACTCACACCGTGGTCCGAGTCACGTGTGGTGTGAGATGCCACAGTACCAGATTTCACAACATCGTCGCTGTCCCCATACTGGGACAGTTACCACCAAGCCTAAAATTTAATTTTGTAGCAGATTATACATTTTTGCCCTGTGTGCAATCGGCAAAATTTTGTCATCACCACAGCACCTTCATTGCCGAAGTACCTGAGTAGATAGTGGAATGATAATAATATTGACGCAATAATAGGATTATCTATCGAGTTACAATAAAAAATATATTATATATAAACATTTTTATAATAATAATTGCATATAAAATTGAATTGTATTATTTGATCAAGGGCATTAGCCTTTCTATATGTGTTATGTAATGTTAACAGAATAACATAAACCTAACTAATTTATTTGCGAAAGTGTGTTTGTTTGTCTTTCATTGGTCCTGTGCGAGTTGAATCCGCGCAGTTTTGAAACCTGTCGAAAATCACTTGTCACAGGCAATCCTTTGCCAATAGTCTTAGAAGCAGACAAGGGCCTAGTATCCTGAAAACGTACGGTTCTAGCAGGATAGCAGGCAAAACCGAGTGGCGCAGCTAGTTTTCTAATAAAAACGCTAGCTCGAGCAATAAAACCTACATGTCCGTCCCTTCCTGGCGAGGTGATTAAATTGAATGTCTTGCTGACATTCGCCTGGAGCCAGGTTTTTGTTACATCTAATCCGTTGGCATTCACTGAGATAGCCATTGCCAACGGCGGCAGCGCGGCGGCGGCGCTTGGCTCGCAAATACAACGATACAATGTATTGCCAACTGTTTCAAACAACATTGGAAAATAAAAACGGGGTCTTACCTCTTCTGGTATTATTCATATTCTGTGGTTTAGCCGCATACCTATGCGGCTAAAGTAGGCAAACGCAAGAGACGCGTGACGCCAAAACCATTTTTATAATTTCTCAATGGCTTATCAGGGCTCGGATTCTGCAAACTAAACGAATGCGCAAGTTAGGTGATACGCAAAGTGAATTTGTATTTTCCTTGCCCATTACTGCAGAAAAATTATAAAATATCGAAGTGTAGTAGTAGTAAGGAACTACAGTCAAATGTGATCACTATGTATTTTGACATTCTTCTACAGTAATCAGCAAGAAAATGCAAATTCACAGAGTGTAACCACACATTTTTTTTTACTGATTTCTGTTTTGTCTATTGTTCTCCGCTCTAGAACATAATTCTAGAATCATGTGGATGATTATTTGAGCTCTCTATTAATGTGAGGTACGGGTAATTACTATTTTAGACAAGGTTAAACCTTAGCCTTGGGTTGTTTCATTTTCTAGTTTTCCTATAGCTGGAAACCTTCTCAAGGATACCATACGGCTTCTAGCTGTTCACGTGTTCTAAACAATGTAAACTACGTATTGTGATTTACAGACGTTTTGATGTACTATAAATAAACACAGAATTCATTCTATTTGACTATAAATTAGGCTAGGCATGTCTAATTTATAATTAAAAATCAATCGAGCTTACCTGTTAAGTGATGATTGATGATAATTATTTGAACTTCCTTGCCGAGAGATTACATAGTAAGTCAAACCCTCCCTCCCTACCCTAAAACAATTACGTTATACACGTTATAATAATAGTTGATGCTCTGGAAAAACTTTTCAGCTCTCATTTAGTGAGATGGGTAGGTACAACTACATACAGAAATTATCCCAGGTTGTGTGAAAAAGTGACCACAAGATGGCAGTGCTGCATGTGTAAATTACTATGTAATCTCTCGGACAAGGAAGGAAAATAATTATGTCCTAACCTAAGTAGGTCTTAAAATAATACATTTCACCTGCCTACACTTACCTGCATAAAAGAAGATCATTCCCTGGACTTTGCACGACATCTGGTTTAGTGAAACAGAATTAACCAGAACCATAAAAAAACCTGCTTCCGACCCGGTTCTCACCTTTTACCGCGAATCCTGGTTCGCAGCGGCCATTATCATTGATAAAAATATCAAGATAAATATTGGTTGATCTATGTTTGATAAAAATTATCTAAAATATTTCAACCTGCCATATATTTTTTTTCCTAAGTATGAACAATAATATATATATATTTAAATCATAGGTTAGGCAGTTGGAAATTACTCATCGATTTTTTATGAGATTTATGGATCTTTTTGAGACAGGACAAGACAGGAGACTCTTGAGCAGAGGTGAGCTTGGCAGGAGGAACAATGAGCCACCTAAATATTGTGAAAAAGTATGGCGCAACCCTTATCAAATATAATTATTGGTTTGAACGATTCGACTTGTTAATGTCGTCACTAAGCAATAACCTACAGCGGCTAAAAAACTGGCAATTGGCAAGATCATTCCGTTAATGCCGTGTTGTTTTAAATTATGACGTATGTTAAATTACATGGAGAAGTCTGATTAATGGACACTCAGCAATTCGTTTTGGTGGTTTCGGATCGAGATTTATGGGTTTATTCAGCTGTTATTACCGTGTTTGCGGCAAAAACATGAGAATTGATAAAAAAGTTGGCGGTATTAGTTATTTGTCTACTTTTACTTTTTCGGCGTATCTGATAATGAAGTGGCAAACCCAGCCTGAAACGAGAGGCAACTCTTGAAGTTGCATCAAGAAGTAAATAAATTATTATTTATTCGTTATGGTTACTGACACCCACCGCTTAAAAAAATAATTGATAATTGGAAAAATTTGATCATGATAGGTTCAGCATAAAAACCTGAGATTAGATGAAAAAGTAAGAAATAGATAGTAGCAGTTTAGTACTATTATTCCATCTGTGGCTCATTCTTCTGATTAAGTTACCTACTTTTGCATTTACAGTATTGTTACTTATTAAAACCAAAAAGACGAAGAAAACTTTACAAAATGGCCGCCGAATCCATTCAGCTAGGTACAACGAACTAGAGGAGACACCGCCACTTCATTGCGATGTCTCATTTAATTGTTGCACCTGTAACCATTTTATTCTTTATTCATTTTATTCTGTCACTCGCTTGAAGAAAAAAAACAGCAGATTTTTTTTTTCGCTTTTTCATGTTTGGTCCATGTTCATGGTTGTTTCAAGTTATTCATAATGATTAGTACTATAAGCCCTTTTCGGGCGGTCACTTGCCGATGGGCCACCCTGTATATAGGAACTAACTAAAACAAACTACTTAGCCTACTACACAAAACAAACAGTTGGATGGCCCAGAGACCATCGAAAGTTCAAGAAGACACCAGTGCCGTAGATATAATACTTATTTTTGTAGGTAGCTAGATAATAAAAAAAAAAAAGATAGAATAAAAGCTAGAACCGGTACTTTCTACAATAAAAGCATGACGTACTGCGACAAAAGCTAGCAAATAAAAAGCCTAAAGTTACACTTAGGTCAGCTGTTTTATTTGAACCGAATCTAGATCGCGCGTGTCTAGGAAAGTTCCTATTACTTTACGCTGACTGAGACTACTCGATAGATTGATACCTACTTAAAAATGATGGTGTACCAAATAAGTAAATTATAAAAATAAAAAAAACTTTTCGGCGTCTTATACCTTAGTACCGCAACTCTACATAAATAATGACCAAAACGAATGATAGACGCAATAAATACCTGTAAAACAAGTGAGAGGTAGAGCAGGGGTGAGAGGTGAGAGGCATACCTTGTCAAATTCGTAGGTTGGAACGTACTTTCGGTTTCGCTATTAGGTAGAGGTACTCACCTACTACCTAAATTATAATGCATGATGTTAGCCAAACTAGGTACAGAAAAATATAGCGGAAACCCTAGAAATAATATATTATATGGCAGAATTATAGCACATCACAAAGTATGGGTAGGTACCTACTACCTATGTATTCATTTTGTGACACAAATCGTCCACCCAGCTGATCCCAGATCAAACTTTGTGGGTGCGGCGTTGCCAGCTCGCGCCGCGCGCCGAGGCGTTGCCGCTCCATGCTGTAAAATTCGAACTCGTTTGGCACTGCGAATTCGTGAGACGAAATTCAAAACGTGTATAAAGCCTGAATGCCTACTTTTAGGTATAATATAATTACAGAAGGCACTGTAACGGTGTCCTCCAATTAAACTGAAAAAACAGGTTTATTTGATAATTTCGGTGTTGCAGTAATTGACAGCGGGTAGGTATGTACTGGTTTAAAAGTTGTCAGGAATGTTTTTATGGGGAAAGGGAAGGATTTTTAATGATTGAACCGAAGTTTGGAAGGTTAAATCGATTGTCCATAGACGTATCAGTCAGTATCGTTTTATTGATTAGGTAGAGAAGTAATTACTTAAATAAATAAAAATGGTAGTTTACACTTTAGTACCCATCTTTAGTACTTTTAGGCGTACACTTGTTCACCTCAAAATGCGGCAAATCTGGTCTCTGAACGCCAATCTGTCAGCAAAATGTTTTTTCTACTACTTAGCTTCTTGCCTACTAACTTACTAACTAGGTACTTAACGTTAGAAAAACTAATAAGAGAAAAGGAAACGGGATTTCCATTCACTATGATTGGTACCTAATTGCAGCTGTCAAAGACCACCTAGCTAACGGGCTAAAAAAGGCAAGTCCCAGGTGTTTGTCACTAAACAATCAGACCATCACAGAGGCCTTGGCCAGCCTAAAAACTGAATCTATGCTTCTAGATACTCAACAAGCATACCAACTTTCGTACAAATCACTTATACCAACTACAACTTATTCTGTGGCTATACATACATATAATATAGATATATAGATACTACAAAGTTCATAAGATAACCTGGCGCTCGATCGATCGCGCGTTGCCGCTCCGTGCGGGACGCGCGGCGTTGCCGTTCCGTACGCTATTATTATTATGCGTATTGTAGTAGACTTGCCTTGCCTTGCAAGCCTGCGTCATTTCACCCATAGCACATTTTACTTATTCTGTGTCTTGGTAGATTATTCAACAGTTTCTACTTTGTAGAATAATGCATAAAAACTGTTGAATGAAATCATGCGTCTTATCCTTGTGGTGATAGTTAAGTTTGACAAGTAGGTATGTATGCAAGTAATTGATAATGTTTAGTTTGGATCGAGACATTTTCTGTAGTGGTAGAACTCGCTTGCAGAGTCCGCCTGGGGAAGTACCTACCCACCCCACCTTTGCCAGTTATTCAACCGCCAAGCTGTAGTGTGCCAACATGATTGTGTATTCCTTGTGTGTGTGTGTGTGTGTCTGTGTTTGATTGTGTATTTGTGCATTCCGGATTGAAGGGCATTGTCTCCAGCAGGGTTCGCCGATATATATAAAAAAAAACGATATTTATTATAAAAACCGGATTTTTTCGAACCCTGGTCTCCAGTAAATGCTATAGCTAAAATAGGTAGGTATCTCAGAGTGACGAAGTGCGTTGCCGCGCAGAGTTTTGAACTGTTGATGTCCATAATTCTTCGTGGCACTGAACTTTTATGGGCAAGCGTGACGTTCACCATAAGGCGAGCGACTTACTCGTCTACGCCAGTAATATATTTTTTTATCGATATATTTTTTTTTCACCCGCTTTGCAATGAGCACGAGCAGTGTTAGAAGAATATATATAATGCGCTGTATAACATCTATGTAGGTATGTAACCAATATAAAATCACTATGTGCCTGATTGCACAAACCGATTATGATTGATGATAGCTTGATCACTTGATCATGATAGATTCTCAACAACTGTGATAAAGTGCTATCATTATATTTTGTCGAAATAATCATAATAACCTGTCTACCACATTCGGTCGTAGACACCTACTTACTATTTTGTTTTCCGTTGCTTTCCAAGTTATCCCGGGTTAGTTATTAGATTAGACCTTGATTAGAGTAGAACACAGATGAATCATCTGTGGAGTAGAACAAGTATTACTAGGTACTTCTGTGAAGACGTAGACCTCGCGATCATAAAGCATAAACTTTTTGCACAATCGTGCAGTAGTCTGCATTTATTTATTTTATTTATTTATTTAAAGAAACACCAACAGTATACATATTAATTATCATCTATAGGGTAACACTTTTTAAATTAGATACAGTTCTGATATGTACACCAGTAACAGGTGTTTACAGCATTCACCGTTAAAAGCGTGGTTTGAAAAATAATAATAATTATATACACATAGTTTAAAACATAGATACGCAAGAAAAAGTCAGAAATTATTCGTTTGTGTTGTTTGCATTTAGATGTTTTACAATTTTATTTTTGAAAACTTGTAAAGAGTCGTGGAAGATATCAAGATCACACAAGGAAGCATTAACTTCGTTGTATGTACGACATATTCTTGTTAGAGGAGAATTATAAGCTAAGTTTGTTTTAGCAAATGTAACATGAAGAATTTTGGAGATTCTGTGACGCGGATAATGACAAGGAATTTTAAGGGAAATAGCATTTAAAATTGAGGGGCAATCAGTAAAGCTGTGAATTTGTTTGTAAAGAAATGAGAGGTCTCGGATCTTCCTCCTATCGCGCAAATTATTAATTTTAAAGAAGAATAAGCGATTTGAATAAGGGCTTCTGTGTGAAATACCTGGACAAGAAAAAGCCAAGTATCTTGTGAAGGCACGTTGAATGCTTTCAATACGTTGAGAATGGTGCATTTCACATAGCATGGTGCAGGTGACATGGCTTTCACTGAATTTAGATGAATATCTTACAGGTACAAAATATTCACACACTATTGTGCTGCAATTCAGTAAGAACCCATGTGTCTCTGGCACTATGCTGTGTGAAATGGAGTATGACAAGTTCAAGTAGACTACCTATATTGTCAATATTTTTAGACTGTAAAGTAAAGAAATTAGAGTACAAATAAATATTTGTCCAATAGTTTGGTTTGGCGATTTGGTCGCCGTTTGAAAAGTTAGAGTGAGTCAGGGGGCGACTAGGATCGCGTGAGAAACGGCTATGCGTCAGCTCGTGCCAGGATCACATAGGCTCATTTTTAAATCTTTCAACTCACTTTTTAACTAGATGGCAAATGTTGTGTAGGTAAATATTACAAACTCGGGAGGTATGCAGTAGTTCAGCCAACTAACAGATAAAACTAATATTTTTAACAGTATGTAAGTAAATGAATAATAAGTCATGTCTGACTATTGATTTTGCGCGGAAATGCCTGAACTGATGGAGGATGGCTAGTCATTAAATTCATTGGAGTAAAATAGTTTTTTTTATTGTTTACACCAGAACCCTTATTATGAACGTTCGTGATTCTGATTGTACGCCATCCCGCTCGTACCAACTTAGTCGCACTATGCGCGGCTCCGCTCGCTCACGCTCACTATCACGATCAGGAACATCCATAATAAAGGGGGCAGATTTTACAAGGTACTTAGGACAAAAAAAGGTTAGAACTAGTGTAACAATTGAACTGAACTGAACATAAAAAACCGGCGTTGGAAGAATGGCAGACTGTTGTTCAGTGTGAAACTCTAATCCTCCCCATTGTTTTTTTCGGTAGTTCACGTGTTCTGGATGATGATGATGATGATGATGATGATGAGACATACAGATGATCAGTTCAAAGATAGAATGACATAGAATAAACGGCAGCTCTCATTTCACGTGTTACTTGAAAATGCGTACAACATACGCAACATTATATTGTAAGATTCTCCACAATGTTGCACACTTCCAACGTAGTTTTTTATCTTATCTATAATTAGAATAATTAGCATCACACTGAAAACGTGCACGAATTAATACAATGTAGAAGAAGCCACAAACAACTTGACGTGTGTTTATTCCGAAATGTTCATGGACTATGGCTAAGCCGACTTATATGCAATTTGACAAGGAAGTGATGTGTAACATCATGAGGACATACATAGCATATTTTTTATCCCGGAACTT
Organism: Apocheima hispidaria; assembly: GCA_947579745.1. Classification (NCBI taxonomy): domain Eukaryota; kingdom Metazoa; phylum Arthropoda; class Insecta; order Lepidoptera; family Geometridae; genus Apocheima; species Apocheima hispidaria. The sequence continues at coordinate 493,481 of OX388166.1, read as the reverse complement.
AATAAGTAAGTAATCTTCTAATTTTTTTTTTAATACAGAAAACGGACAAGTGCGATTTGACTCGCGCTCCGAGGGTTCCTTACAACTTATTTTTACGTGTAACTAGGATAGCAAGAACATTGTTTTAGCGAAAAGATTCAAGTCTGATTGACGGACAATGAGTAATGCCTACGCCTACTTGGCCCTACAAAAAGTGCTAACTGTTTCCCACTAGTTATCCGGTTTCGTTGTTTTTATATGTTATCTACACCGCGGAAAACTATATGGTACGTTTGATTTTTTCGAATTATCGCAATATTTAAGTATTTATAGGCACCTAAAGTGACGAATTTTTTGTGTTGAAATTATGACAAAGAAAAATATTTTTTTACCAAAATATAAAAAGAAAAAACCTGTATTAAGTATTTTTCTTGTGTCAATGGACACAAAAAAATAATTAAATAAGATTTAGGGTGTGATAACTGACAACAGTTTTCCCCGCGAGGTTAAGGATTAAGTACCGGGGCAAATGGAAAAAATAACTTGTTAAGAGCATGTCGGGCCATGCTTAGTAGGGTTCCGTAGGAGGATAGGTGCGTAGGATGTTTGAAATTTTTATCCGTTATCACAGCATAACTCAAAAAGTAGTTATCACATATTGCCCAAAATAATTTTAAAAGAAAGTTTTTACTAAGATCTATCAACATGGAAGATTTCAAGTTTCTGAGATGCATAATTTAGAAATGGCGGGGGGGGACACACACATTGCAAGCAACTTTGTCGGCTCATATTTTGCAAGCAGTACGTTTGATAAAAAAAATGGTATAGGACACCTTAACATCATTTTAAAAGACCTATTCAACGATACCTTACATGTGGGGTACAGGCGAAAAAAAATTTTGTATGTAAGTATGGCAGCCACCCCATTAATATAAAATTATGTTTTTTTAATTCTGTCAAAATTTTCACCTTACAAAGACCTATTCAACGACGCCCAACATGATGGGGTGCAGCGACTTTTTTTTTTACTCCCCCTTTACATGTATGGGAGCTACCCTTATTTTACAAAAAAAAAGTTTTTTTTGTTATTTGAAACAGTAGGTCTATACTTAGACTATCGTTGTGCAAAATTTCATGCATGTAAGTTTATAACTTTATTAAAAGTTATAAGGCTGTAAAGGATTCAGACAGACAGACGGACATGACGAACTTATAAGAGTTCCTTGTAGTACTACGGAACCCTAAAAAGTTCCATCGGCTCCGGTAACCTGAACGTAGGAAGTAATAAAAATCGCTAACTTAGTTGTTGTGAAATTATGCTTTGAATTGGCTTTGAAGATATTGCTTCAACAATTTCACGAGTGATGAGAAATTTGATCAGATTTCAGCTACCTATTTCTGCAACTACAAATAACGCGACATTACAAACAGCAACAAGTCAAAATAACCAGTCGCTGTTATGTTTAGACTTCTTGTTGTATAGCTAAAATAATCACAGATGATAAGTACAGCGAGTTGGCAACGCCGCCGGCACAGAATAGCTAGAAGTAGTAATACGAGCTGGCAACGTCGCGAGAAAGTAGCGGCGCGAGGTAATGGCGCGATCGATATAGCGCGGGGTACGGGGCTCGCGGTTGACCCTTCCGATTACGCTATATAATATTATACCTACATACTGGTGTTGTTGTGAATGCTAACTATAATTATGTACCTATATCGCGAGCACGTGTTTTCGTTTGACATGTAGCCATTGAGAGCATGTTGGTGAGATGCTGTCCTGCCGCGAGGGTTTGGCGCAGCAGGTACCTCTTTGAAAATGGTATTGTTGTCGCTGTGCGTATTATAGGGAGAATAAGGGAATTTACCTATTTTTTTTATGAAATTCGCGTTTCGGGGGAAACCTGATGAAACCTTATCACCCCTAAAAAATAATTTAAATCTTATCAAAATATTTTTTTTGTTGTGCCAATGGTTTGAACAAATAATAATCTACGCTGATAGGTTGTTTTTTCAAAAAAAAATATTTTTGTGGGTCTAATAAAAACTACTTTTCTCCGTCATATTTGAACGGGAAAAAAATCGTCATTTTGCGTGCCTATAAAAGTGCGAAGATATTTCGATAATTAAAATAAAAACAAACGCATCAGCACACTATTTCACGGTATAGATAACATGTAAAAAAATCATCGATATCGCGAACATTTACAGGTGTGAGACAGCTGACGCTTTTTGTATGCACAAATAGGAGGTAGGTATACTCTCTCTAATCTTTATTAAGTTACTGCATTTACTGCATATCAGGAATGATAACTTACACGCAACAAAATCAAATACAAAAATGACTACGGCTGCAAATCAAAAGACTATAGGTAGGTAGATAAGAGCAAAATTATTAGTTAGAAGGATGTGGATGTATGTGTTAGGAGGACCATGTGCCGACAGTGAAAATTAACATTAAAATATCATCAAGACGAGCTCTCAATGGTTTAATTTTTTATTTTTATAATATATATTACTTATTATTAATATTTATATATATAAATAGTAGGTATCCTGTAAATTACTTGAATCCTTTCCAATGATCAAAAATGGGCCAGTTTTACTGAAAAAAACGTAGTGACGGACAAAGAGACTGACCGAAAAACTTCATATATCTGTAAAATTCTGGTACAGAACGTACCTTCTGTTCCTTCGACCTCTCTCAGGTAAATTTAAGCTGACATTCTTGGGATTGTTAAATAACAGGGACCTCTGTACCGTAGCTATGGCTGTGGGCATTCTCTGCGTAATTTCGGACATTTTCTTTATTTTAACGAAAACAGATCTTACGCAACCCAAGCTCTAATGTCACTCAAGTACATACACGTAAAATATTTTTTTTTTTCAATATTTTTTTTTCTGCCACAATAAGTACCAGTTATCCTGTCCTGTATAACTGAGTAGGTACTAATTGTGACAGAATACAATACAATGAAACGATTCTCACATGAAATATGGTCGAACCGCATTTTTTTAAATCGAAACTTAATTCATTTTTTTTGGAGAAATCACGCTTGACCAAAAAAACAACTACGCCAAAATCGTTTTCATACAAAATGAGTAAATAGTTCATAATAGTCCTACCGCAAGGTTTTGGCGCATTCAATATTTGCAAATTGTATAGCTGTCGCTCTGTTTCTCGAGCGTACGATAGGAGGGTTAGTGAATTTTCCTAACTTTTTGAAGAAATTCGCGTTTCGGGGGTAGTTTCTTAAATCTTATCAAAAATTCGGTTGTTTTTGGTGTGAATGGCTTGGATAAACTATAATCTTTGCACCTATGTATTGTTTTTTCAAATAAAAAATATGGTTTTCTGATACTAACCTAAACTACTTTTCTTATCAAAGAAGATATTGCGAAATTTAAAAAAAAAATATACTAGCATAGTTTTTACTCGACTGCCCAAGGAGGGTAATGCTTTTTACGGTGTAGATAACATATAAAAAAACATCGAAATCAGATAATATTTAGGTATCAGACTAGGCTTTGATGTATGGACAAGACGGTGGTATACTCTATTCTTAAAAATATTGAAAAAACGTTTTCTAATTCTTTATAACAGTTTAATAAAGTCTCAATTAGATTGGAATGTCTAGGTACGATTACGAATCGTCACGACTACCGTCAGAGTGTACTTCTACCGTCGGCCGTCTTCTTATCTCCTGTCTGTACTTCTTCACCAACTTCAGAACTTGACTTCTAAATTCTAACTTCTTGTCTACGTCGAAATCTCTAACAGCCGGTATAAGAGACAGGAAAAACGATTTATCTTCATCTTCATTTTCGTAACTACATGAAGCTTCTGGAAAGCTTGTCTCCACGAAGTCTATTTGCGTATCTTGTTTCTTGGCCTTCTTTCTCTTTCTCTCTCGAGTTTCTGGCCAATCAACTAAGGGTTCCTCTTTTGTTTCGAAGCCAGATTTGAAAAGCATCTTTTTCAGCTTTGCTTCTTCGTCTCCGTCACTCCATGTCTCGTCTCCCTCGTTTTGGGCTTCGTTGTCGCTCCCCGATTGACTGGTTTTGTAAATATCTTCAAGAAAGGTCAAATGTTTCGCGTAGATGTAACCTTTCTTTCTGACAGCGTAGTTCCGCCTTTTGTGACGGACGAACGAATCTCTGATGTTCCGCCATTTGCCTTGAAGTTTTTTATCTGTGAAAAAAACACCGAACGTAAGAACTTGGAAAATGTTTTTATTTTACGCACAATCAGTTGATCATTATCTTTCGAAAGAATCGCGTCATCACATTTTACTTAGTACTACTTCATTTACCTACAATAGATAAGATACACCTTCCTGGTACATCATTTAGGGCCGGCGCTGCCGCCGCTCAAGCTGAACACCTCAAAGTCCTCAAACGGCGCAAATATGCACACCTTGACCGGGTGTACATGTTCGCTCCGTTTGGGGTGGAGACGATGGGTCCGTGGGGGCCGGCCGCTTTATCCCTTTATCGGGACTTGGCCAGGCGATTGGTGGAGGCGTCGGGTGTCCATAATGCTGGGTTTTATTTCGCACAGAAATTGAGCATTGCCATTCAACGAGGCAATGCCGCCAGCATTCTGGGGACCTTTCCCTCCACTAATGGTCTTTTAGTTTAGTTTAATTTTGATAGTTATTTTAGGTTTTAGTTGTTAGCTAGTATTTTTAAGTTTTCTTTAATTGTCTGTTTTTTAAGTTGTACCTACAATAGAACAGCTATATTTCCTAACTTTGAAGTATTATAATATTTTTCTGGGTACAGATTTCAACATTGTGCAATTTAAAAATTAATATTGAACATATTTCACAACAAAATTCTAAGCTATTCCACTTCATTCCGTCATTCAAACATATATAAAAAAAAAACACGTATTTACATTAAATATTTGTAAAAAGTTAACCTCCCCTATAGAAAAAATATTTGAGAAGAATGACATTCCCATACAAAAAACTGTATCCACGAAGAAACAGAATAAAATAAAAATGGTGCTTATGGTTATTTAGTCAGTTAATGTTTAAATCCCTCTAAAAGTCGATAAAAATATGGTTAATCTATAATGATAGAGTTGGTATATAATAGCAATTTAAAGTTTAGTTCAAAGTAGATTACAATTTACAACTTAAAATATAATTATGTTTCCAAAGACAAACAATGAATGGTGAAGAAATAGAAAAACAAAACTTTAGCTTAAAAGGAACTTGACCCTTTCATTGAACTAAAGAGCAAAACAGGCAGCCATATCTCGGGTATTTATGAAATATTTATGTACGCTGACGATGTGGCCGAGGTAACGGCACCCAATGTGGATCTTCTACGAGACTACCTCCCAACTGATGAAATGGTTGGGCGCTAAACCTGTCTAAAACTCATTTCGTCAATATCTGCCTATCAGGCCAAGCCACCAAACGCGAAAGATAACGGTCCAGGTCGATGGGATAACAATAGATCAGGCCGAGAGCACTACTTTTCTTGTTTTTGAGGTGGACAGTAGCCTGTCGCATTGTGTAAAACTGGGAAGCGCATGCTTTGCCCTAAATCGGGTCGCCAGAGTGGTGCCTGCCGAGGTAGTGAAATCTTGCTACTTTGCCACAGTACACTCCTACAACACCGAACAGAATTGTTCGGAAGAGCCGCAGATTGGGGAGCGCGTTTTTAAATTGCAAAAGCGCGCAGTCCCGAGATATTGCTTATATTTCTCAAGACGTCTCCGTACGTTCACATTTTGGGAAGCTTGCGATCTTGACATTACCAGCACTAGTCGTATTTCATGTTGCGCTAAATGTCGGACTAAACCAAGTCTCTTACAAAACCCTTGACAGCGCCTGCTTCAGGGACCGACTCGCGCAGGTGCCTCGCTTACTGGAGAGGTCGGCCAAGTCGACGCAAGTGACGGGTCCGTCAGGTTATAACAAATTACCGGAGCATATTACCTCGGCGCCCACTCTGGCCAGTTTTAAGTCACGACTCAAAAGCTGGCCTTTTGAGCATACGTTGTTCAGCTATGAATAATTTTGTGATTTTAATATGTAACTGACTCTTTTATTATATTTTTTTATTTTTTATTATTGATATGGTTCATATTATTGTAATATCTTGGCAGACTTTGTATTATTTTAATATAATTGTTTCGTACATACTGTATCAATAGATACAAAATGTATTTACTTACTTTTGTGAACATTAGTGATTCTATTTTAACCTGTAATAATTTGTAGCCAATAAATATAATTGTGATGATATAAGTAACAAACACATTGAGCCAACACGAATTTTCCCTGTATACTTATATGTAGCATAAATCTAAATAATTTTCGTAAATGTACTTAAACAAAACATATCTTTCAGAATGTCATAACATATCTTGTTAATGTTATCGTGCACAGCTGATCAATAAAAAAACGGTGTTCGTACCAATGTTCACTGCAAATAAGGCGAAGGCTGTGCCGTTGGTTGTACATTCATAATGACCGGATACTTTTTAATACCCTTAGGTCGATTAGCTAGCTTAGGTCTATAGGCCAGGGTCTCACTGCAGTGTCATAGTAAGATTTCGTGGTTGGTTGTAAGAGGTAGGCAGACGACCGATGAAGCCAGTATCTAAATGCAGCTGCAATAACCTTTACCTGTCGTAAGAGAGAGAAAACTAAAAGGGGCTTTTGGGCTCGTTCCTCAGAATTAGGATCTTTTCAAACGAGCCCGGGAGGCTAGTGCGCGGCTTAGCCTGCGTCGTTTTGAGGAGGGACGAGGGAGCAGTGTCAATAGAATGTTGCCACGTGCTAGGGGGCATTGGTACGTTCCCGGTGCCCTCCGTCAGGCACAGATGCTGACCACCGAGGGGGTTTTAGTCGTTATAATCCCACGAAACTCGACTGCACTCCAATGAAGCAGTTATTAGCCGGTTGAGACACCTTGAGTAATAAAATAATGATTAAAAAAGGGTAGTATATTACCCGCGGGGCACTAGCGAGCTTCGCGCCGTAGCCACGTTCTTTACAAACATGTTATGTTTTATTTATTAAAACAACACATCCATCACAACCTACACGAGCAGCAAGCAACGCGCGGTGTGCTCCTAGCCTAGTTCTTGCCCAGATTGAGTGTAAGTATACGGTATGTCATTCTCGTTATTTCGAGCTTTGGTTTCTCTCATTATCCAACTACGGAGATCCGGCAGGCTTAGATGAGAACCAGTTCCCATGGTTTTTATTTCTCTATGTACAGCTACCATCACACCGTCACGTAACGGAAAGTGTTAGCTATTGTAAACAAAATAGCTTGCTAAGAAATATTTTTTTGGTAAATACTTTATATTTACCTATGTTTGTGTGTTCCTATATTACCTCGAATAGCCTAAATTGCTTGACCGATTTTGACGAATGAGGTGCCGTTGGATTCCTCTCGTCCGGATCCGGAGTGACATCAGGCTACATTTTGCAGTCGGTTATTTTCTTTTAATGTATGTTTTTTTTATTGTTGGTTTAGGGCCCGGCTGGATTGGGGAAGTCTGGGGTAAAACTTGGATTTGGTCTCAATACTTACACACATCATTTTTCTCGAGTTCGCTCAACTCGTCAAAGTCGTCGATGAATAGCCTGGCTATCTCCGTCCAGGCCTGGAAGCGCCGTATGGGGGACCGGCTGTCTTCACTGTTATTGTTCCATATCTCCGGGTATTTCTTCACCTCACTTATGAACATTTCTATGTCCATGCTGTACGACGCCATATTTAATGTTTCTAATTTAGTCTGTGAAATAGATAACAATTTTTTCTTGATCTATGATTTTGGAGCCCGACGTGGCAACTTTTATAATCTATGGCGGAGAAATATTTCTAAACAGTTTCCTTGAAGGAGGTATTATACAACTTTTATGGAAAATGCTATCAAAGAGAAAATGATAAATTACTTTTGAATCCGTAAGAGACGCTGTTTTTTCAAACAAATTATAGCTAATTAAAACTTTTTATGGTTACGAATACTTTTTTGTGAGATTACGTTAGCTTTGCGTTTCCGCTGCGGACGGGACGCAGTCGTCCGGGCGCGCGTACGACTGCGAGTGACGCACGCAGCGTAGCCGCGGCGGCGTCGCAGCGGCTCGTTGCGGCTCGGGCGTGCACGAGCTGGCAACGTCGCGCGCCGCAACCGAGTCCATAAATCAGTTTTTATTTTTATTTCATATTTTCCACAGAATTCTCCTTATAAATTGATATTTTCATACTTTACATGCTTTTTTTTGTTTGCAGACACGATGTGAAATGGGGACGTTGGGGTAGTTAAGGATCATAATTAAAAAATACTGAAGAAACAGTCTCAATAGGTCTAGAAACTAAGTAGTAGAAACTAACTTAACAAAACTGCGATCCTTTTTTAGTCTAAGGACCTATCCTTATTCTAACCACGAGTTACTACTAAGGGCTGTTTTGAATGTCACGGCATAGGTATAGTTAATGAAGGCGCTCGGCATTATCTTGTCCACTGTCTCATTTAAAATGTCATGACTGGTAGAGATCGTTTTCAGAACACCAGCAGGCCTAGCACGGGCGCCGGGATAAAGTTATGTCCACCCATTTTATCTTCGCGTCAACGTGACAAAGCTAGAATATGGATACATCCGTCTCGTTCTCGCGGGCTAAACATGGTGGACAAAATTTTATCCCGGTGCCCGTGCTAGGCCTGCAGGATTGGGTCCCAGGCTCCCAAGTCCCGGTCCCGGTCCTAGGTTCGGGATATCCTTCACCATATTCCTAGCCGACGAAATAAAATGTTAACATGAAAATTCTGAACTTCTGTTCAGGTTAGTTACCTACTACTCGGCCTATAATTATACGACAGCATAACATTCTCGTGCACTCTCCCAGGAAAACGAGTGTAGAGTTATTCCTATAGCTAAACTTATGAAATGATCGCTTAACTTTACAATTTAGTGTTTCAAGTTTTCTAATAAAGCTTTTCGTAACTGTTGTTCTGGACTCGTTCCATTTTCAAACTGGCTCAGACTTTGGTTTTACTCTCGCATTTTTTATTTGTACCATATATTTTTGTTACTCTTGTAAAATGTTTTTGAATCCAAACAACTTTTTCTATTTCATAACTGTGTTTTAATTAGTATAATAACATAATTAATTATTCTTAGATTATTTTAGATTTAAGTAATTTACTTAAGTATTTATGTTAATTTTGTTTGTAGTTTTAATTTTAGTTTGTATGTATAATATAACATTTTAATTACCATGTCCATTTCAAAACTGGTAGTTTTCTTTTTTATTAAATTTTTTCGAATGTTATTTTTAATTAGCTCTACAATCTCCATAAATGATAGTAAATGTATTAATTCGTTGTTTTTGTTGCAGGTAACTTGGTGTTTATTACGGAACTATAGGTATGAGGTAAAATTAAAAAAGCGAATAAGTCAGCATTTAATATTAAATCTTACGTTAACAAACAGGAAACATTGTATTAATCTAGTGCTTAAACATTAAGTACGAATTAAAAGTATTCTAGCTTTCCTTAAATAATACAAAAACATGCTCCAGACATTTGTCGCGACTTTACTACACCAGCGGTTATGTATGTGTGTGTGTGTGTATGTGGGACGAATAAGGAAAAGTTATAATGTTTCAGGACTAATTTACTTGTTCCGAGTATAGCATAAATCGTGTTATTTCAGTCATCCCATGAAGTAGGTTACCCTTAAAATATATTAAGAATTAAAATAAACCCGAGAAGTTTTCAAGAAAAAAAACAATAAAATGGTACCTATTACAATAAATAATTAGAATCGTTGTAAAATCACCAGTCACTTGACGGTCGCTATAGCTATAACTGACAATTATTTTGTTGCCTGAGTGTTTAAGAAATTTAAAAAAAAAACAGTAAATATTGAACGATATATTGATTTAAATATTTACTTATGTTTTTCTTAGTAGTATAGGACTAGGGAAATTATTTTGTCGAGACTTTTAAAGTGTTGAGTTGGGTGCTAAATATCATAAGTTGCCGTTTCCTAACTTGTTAAAAAAAATAGTTTTTCATCTGCATAATATTCAGCTGATAATAGATCATGCTAATTACTTTTTCTTTCTTTTGCTTGAAATAAGCCAACAGTTAATGTTTCAAAAAACGTTTAATAAACTATTAAAAAAATTACAATAAATAACAAAAAACCCCTCATTAGTCCGAAAGGTCTAGATCAGGATGTTTCCTCTTCATATTTCCACCACTTTCTATCAACGCCTGCGGAATAGTATTATTGCAGTAGTTATTTACAGCTTCCTGCATTATGTTTGCTATCTGAGCCCGAGCCCACATCTTTAAATGCACGGGCAATTGGCGCATTTCTGGTGCGAATGACATTAGGAACAACCTATCACTGTCTATGTCAGTTTCCGCCATGTCGGATGATGAAAACAGTGGCATTGGTATTTCGTATTCTTCTGCTGGTTGTATGCTGCCAGAGCTTCTTCTTCGTCTTTTCTTTCCTTTTTGTTTCTTTATTGGTACATGGCTGACTTCTTCTTTTTCTTCTTTAAGCTGTGCATCTTGTAGAGAGTACAGAAGCCTTTCATCTTCAATATCGGATGACCTTAAGAAAAAAAAGGATTGAAATACATTAAAGAATTTCCCGTTATTGTGAATTATTTTGTTCTTTAGTTATTTTATACGTTTCGGGAAGAAATAGAGCGTAAAAAGAGGGTGATAGCGACAGGGGAATTCTTATTAACTATGAGGGCCACGAATGTCTCGACAACTCGACAACCGTTCCGAATTTTAACAAGTTTCTGTAATATTCTGTCAATTTTTGCTCAATATTAATTTTGAAAAGAAATTGTGGTCTTGATGTGAAAAACTAGATGAAACTCAAGTATTATAGCTCAAAAATGGCACCTATGTATACATAATCGTCAAGATTCAAAATGCCTTTAAATGCTAAGAAGTAGAGCACATCAAGCTACAAACATCATAAATAACAAAATACAAGTAGGAAATAAACCGGTTTTACGAGATTCCTTTTAGAAGTCTTTGTATTCAGTGTTTCACAGTTGTCTCCGAGAATATTGTGTATTCGAATACATGAATGGCCAGATGGTGTGAAAGGTGGGATTACCATCTTTACATTGTAAAATATTGTAAAACAACAATGTCCTAGAATTTTAAAAGGATGCATTTTGAAGATCTTGAATCCGCACGGACAGTTTTACATATCAATTGTGACATAGCGTATTCACATGTTTTGTCTGGGAAGGGTGAACAGGACTCTTGGAGGCAAAAGCTTTGCCATCCAGTCTCATGCCAGATCATACATATCCCAACAATCAGGTTGGGCTTCTGATGAAGAAAACCATTGTATGGTGATAGAGCACTGTCCTATCACTCACCACTCTCAAATCAAAAATTTGTCAAACTTAAGAATTAGTTCCTAATCCAGGCCTTCGGCCGTCATCTAAGGTTTGTTGAGATGAGGTGGTTACACCCTCAGCCAATGGTTAAACAATAGCTAGCCATACCTTATCAGATCCTAGATATCAGATTCTGTCCTTCTTCCCATAGGAACGAAAACCTTAGAATTTAGAACAATATAAAAACAAAACAAACTATAGTCGGAATAACCGACTCAATTTAACGTGAGTATTCCTGTTTTATTAAAACAAAAACAAAACAAGTTCACATAGTTGTAACTTACTCAGAAACACTGACTTCTCCTTCAAAGCCGCCCAGAAATGACATTCGCTTGAAGTATCGATAGACTTTCCGAGTCCTGCTGCTGGAGTCGGTGCGGCGCAAGCGTAGCTCTCGGTTGTAAGCGTCGCGGAACGAACGCCACCTTTTCTGCAGTTGCAATACTGAAACGAATGTGAGTTTCACACGCGTGTAAATAGCAATATACAAAGATTATTTTGGAATCACAAAAAAAAAAAACAATTACAGCTTTATATGACTGATGTGCTGTGATTGGCTTATAGATCATAGCCATTTCGTTTTTTTAATCCATTTGTTACTATAACCCTAAAGTATTTACCAATATGCGTACGTTAAAACCTTCGAAATGTTTGGCAAAAATACTTGGCGGCATCTGGGAATTTTACGTAATTTATTAAACAAACGAAATCATATATTTATGGAATTTTACGTATGCTGGCATCAGCTACGCCCCAACCCACATTTTGATGTTTGTCCACAAAACCCTTTCTTGCACGGCGGCGCTGCAGTAATGTAGGTACTCGTTACTCGTAGTAGAATACCGAGGAGCAAACCAGCTTTACCTCTCGCGCCCGCCGCTCATTTGTTGACTTGGTCAAATGACGAATCTAAAATGTTTGATAGCCTCTTACGTCAACTGGACCCGCTGCGAACTTCACCCGCAGGGTGAGTTGACTAATTCATAAATTTTATTTAGGTGAATGTGTTAAAAAATACTTGATATCTCTTTCAGCTGTACAGATTATTACCGAGAACCGTACCATAGTAGCATGGCTACCAACTTATTACTATAAAAAAACATAACCCTCTTTCTTGGGCAGTCGGGTAAAAATAACTACGTAGGTACTAGGTTTCTCTCGATAGTGTATCTCGATAAAATTTCTGCAGTTACTCATTATGACATTAAACAAACGTCCGGTTGTACGCTAAAGGTTATTTGTAATCCTTGTTGTGGAGCGATCGCAATAAAACAACGATTTTCACGGTCAATGTCGAGGTCACAGCACAGATAAGCGAGTGAGGCAAACATGCCACGATCTTGCGATAATTCGTTATTTATTGAACGATTAAGTGTTGTATGGTTTTTAATATTTTTTAAATAAATAACACTTCTGATACTTCTGTGTAGATATACCTTGTAAGGCTGAATAATCTGTGGGTTGACTGGTAGTAGTACCACGGGCAACAAACTGAATTCAGTCTGCGTTGTTTGCCAAACATGTGGTAATGTTTATTTTAATTGAGCGTACATGGATCACGGATAGGAAAAAACTTGATTACAGTCGCCTGCGTTTGCGAAAGTCGTCGGTGAGCCTGATATTTTGACCGTACAAATGAAGTATTTATTATTTTGATGTCTCACCTCTATCATAGGCAGTGGCTTTACTATACGTGTCCCAATCAGAAAACAAGGCCGCACCGACCTGCTTCCATAGCTCGAGCCTCTCGGCACGGTCCATGGGGTGCGCCGGGTCGTATAGACCGGGCCGCGCTTTCACCTCCTCGATAAACTTTACCGGGTTAAAAGTTAACGTCTCGGACATCACTTTATATTGTTAAAAGCCAGGCACAGGAAATTACTTGCTTAAAATTAGTAAAATGTACGAAAAATTAATGACCAACATATTAACTGTCAGTGTCAATTCGTACCCTAACCCTATTCAACATGACAAGTACAATTTGAAAAAGGCATATGTCGTCGTGGGCTTCTTGGTCGGTATTGAAAGGACGCGCGACGAAAAACGCGTTCAGGGGATGGACGTGAGCTATGTTCGACTTGCAGTTACGACCTTATGCGACACGGGATGTAGGCTCTGACATTAGTTTCCGCGACCCAAATACTGACGTGTTGGTGATAGCAAAAAAATAACACAGGCGAACGCGCGACTACCGCGACGAGTCGCAGTCTACTGACTGACGCGACGTGACGTAAGTCGCGCTGCGACTCTGCTGCGCACGCCCGGTCGCGTGATGTGGTCGCGACAGATAAAAGGCGCGGCGCATGCATGTTGGTCGTCTCGAGCTCGACCGCTCGTTAACAATTTTATTTTTGTTATTTTGTACAAACAATAAATTATTGTCTGGTCTCTTTTCATTTCAAATGTGGAAGAAAACTGAAAACGAGTTACTAGATTAGTAATAGATCTTGCATAAAAATTGTCTTTTGTCTAATCGGCTGGGCATTTAAACGAGTTCACTAACTGCGACCTTGCTGCGACCTAAAAATAGCGAAATATTTACAAGGAAATCGAATGCCCGATAACGATTTCTTATCAGTAGGTGTCGTAAATTATAATTTTACAGCGTAAAACTTTCGCTGAAGTTGGTTTGCGATTTACCTTATGCTTCCGAAGTGTTATGTTAGAAAATTCGTCTAATTCGATTTAGTGGTAAGAGGGAAAATTTTCCTAAAACATCATACATTTGTACCCTATGAAAACACAAGTACGTGTTCGTCTTCGTTACACAAATGTTTTTTTTTTAGATAATTTATGTCATGTTTGGTATCAAAAGAGTGGCCTTAACAGTACATGTTATATATAATTAACCTCATTTTAGTTTTTTAGAGGCTCCTAAATTTCATTTTTATTTCTCTTTAATTGTATAGGAAGAAACTTACGCACAGCGGGTGATGGAGAGAGCTATTGCTCGAGGTTTCTTAGCGCGATAAAATCGGGAACGAGGATATTCGACGAAGAACCAAAGTCACTGATGTGGCAAGTGGCAATGGACAGGCCATTTCGCTCAAAGAACCGATAACCGATTGGGAAAAAAGGTTCTTCAGTGAAAACCAGGAGCTGGAAGATGCAGAGTAGTAGGGAGTAGGACTAGGTGGACCGACGACATAATATATTCTGAAAGTCGCGGAGGCTGGAAGCAAATGGCACGTTGTCGGTCGGTGTGGCGCTCTAAGGCCTATGTCCAGCAGTGAACGTTTTCTGGCTGATGATGATGATGTTGTACAGGAAGTAATTATAAAAAATATTTGTAACAATCAGTCATACACAAAAATATTCCGAAATTTTGCCTTTAAATGATTGCTTGTCTCCTACCTTTTAGGCAGTTTATTTTTTCACGCCTTATACCTATAAATATTTTTGTAAATAGTTTTGTACAGATTGATTACGTAGTTTAACACCCTGCTGGCCATAAGTACATAATTGCCTAGAAAGGTAGGTACCTAATCAATCACCTTGCATTTGATTAAGTTTGATCTATTATCTTAATTATACTTTTTATTGAACAGGTTTTGTTAAATCCAAGGTTACCATTGTAAAACAGTTTAAATTTCGAGAATGTGAACATGAGTAACACGTAGGTAGGTAGACGTAAAACAAAATATTTTTACGCCATTGCACCAATCTACGTGGGCAGTGAGTGAGCTATACATACCTATGTATTTAACCATTTGTATTAACATTATAAATACAGCGTTACAATCGGTTTTTGTGTCCATATTGTAGTAGGTATATCCTCCTACTTATTTTACGCTCTGAACTTCTGACTGCATTATTTTGCCTCATTCGCCTCTCAATATTGACAATAGACGCGGCGTTGCCAGCCCGCGCGTTCGACGCGGCGAGACGTTGCCAAACCGCTCTCCGACCGGTGCGGCAGAAACGTTTTTTGCGCTCGATTGTGAATGCACTTTTCGTGTTGTGCTAAAAAAATCCTAAAAGTTTGATGCGGTAACAATAACCCAGACGAAGAATTTATTTATCAGGGCTTGGCAGATGGTAGGTAGCGCAGAATACAGTTCTTTCTGTATTCTGAGGTACGTAGTTAATACATGTAGTTATATACCTATTTCATTATGGAAAATAAGCAATACCTATTATATCTAGGTACTTATGTCATAGGAATCAATTTGAGTAACTACATCTGCCTAAAAGCGAGATACCTACCAAGATTAGCTATATCTATTTATCTTCGTGCCTCTAGATAAAGTAGTGATTACGGACACAAATAGATCGTAAGGATCCTAACAAAAATAAATATTGAGGGTAGGAAGGTTACCTAAGGAACCTAGGAACCTACCATAAGTAGCGTTTTTGCAAGATTTACTAACTACCCTTTGTAAATTGGAGTCAACAAATTCGGTCATTTTAATATTTACTACTCAAACATGAAAAACCTGCGTTTCTAGGTAGGTATCTAAGTATACCCATGACGATACAACATGATTATACTTACTATGGTAAAGTAGCTCATTGTAACTCATCATTATCAATATGACATCGCAAAAAATAAACAGCTTTTCCATAGAAAAATTACATTTACTATCAAAGAAATCGACGGTACAGCTGTTCCGTGAAGCGATTCCGTCGCCTAGTGCCAACGCTCTCTGGGTAGGCGCCCTCTATTGGCATTTAGGTACAACACAAATCGTTGTTCGTTTTAGTGTTGTAGTTTCGGTTGTTTGTATTTGTACTAGAATCCAAAACAACAATCGTAATTGACAGAGTGAGCGAAGCGAACGAAATCTCATCATACATTTCATCTGCGCACGAAACTGTATAGCGCTATCTTTCCTTCGAAATACCCTCTTGCTTTTATCTGTCCTTACCTATGTTGGTTCGGTACTCGCGTCGTATTTTTCAATCAGTCGTGATGAAACTTGGTAAGACTAGGTAGAGGTTCTACAATTTTATAGTATATTTTGTCGTCAGCGATTTTTGATTGGAGTGGTATTTCCCACAAAATGAGGCCCGAAGTTTGCTGCGGCGCCGTTTACCGGCCGATTTGATAATATTTGGTAGAACCATACAAAATCGGTCAAGAGTTTGTCAAGATATACTTAATTAAGGTCGTTCGTGGTCATGGGGTCTCATTTTCGTCTCGAACTGAGACACGATCTTTGACGACAAAAAAAAAACTGAAGAATTGAGATTGCGCAAAAAAGTTTGTGCTCGCGCGAGGTCTGAACTGTTCGCAGTATTACTTGTATTTACCTTTTTTATTGTAATTACCTTTCAAGCAAGCTATTAAGAGGATATTCCTGCTGCGAGATTATTGCGCATTCGATATTTGAAATTGTATAGTTGTCGCTCTGTTTCTCGTGCGGAAGTTAGTGAATTATCTTAACTTTTTGATGATATTAGCATTTCGGGGGTAATCTGTTATCACCCCCTAAATCTTAACAAATTTTTTTTGTTAAGATTTAGGTTAATTTTGTTTTTGGTGTCAATGGCTTGGACAAAAGTGTAATCTATACTACTATGTTTTGTTTTTTCAAAAAATGTTTATTGTATTCTAATAACAACATCCATCGTCGTATTTTTGACGCAAAAAAAATATATAATATAATAATAAATGTCACCATATGTACCTATAACAACGAAGATATTGCGATATAAAAAAAAACAAACATATAAGCATAGTTTTTCACGATGTTGGTAACAAATATTTAAAAAAAAAGGATAGAATTTAGGGGTGAGATCAGATTACACTTTTTGGGGTTAGCCCCGTATGGCCCAGAGCGGTATACTCTGTTCTTCTCAGATTAAATAATCTGAGATATTTTCTTAATATAAGCGGACAAGATGCTTGTAACTCTGCGTCGAAGCGTAGTGTATACCTATAAAGTGTTGCCAATGCTACCGAAGAAATCGGTATTTTAACAGATGTGTTTAACGATCTACCGATACGTTTTTCTGTCGAAGCTAGAGTCTAAAGAGAAGAGTCGTGGCTTAAAGGAGAACTAACATTTTTATTTCAGATTTTTATTTGTAATATATATTTTATATAGTTATTTCTCGTAGCACCCGAGTACTAGTGAAAATTGAGATGGTCACCTACCTACCAAGTATCAAAACATTTTTAATCGTGCTGGCAATGAAGTAAATTACAGTAAATAGTAAATTAGCACCCGAGCGACCTCTTCCTACGACTCATCTATTTTTGGTAAGACTACCGAATTATTGTATTCATCTTCGTCTAAGATTGTATTGGTCCTAGAATTGAAAAAAAAAATACAAAAGTCCATAACCAATAACTCTAAAAGGATGTACTGCGTACTGTACTGCGGCAGCAAACTCGTTGCCTTTCGTTTGGCCGGCCTTTGTGGTCGCGCGCTGGCAGCCGATTAAAAAAGAGATTGTCAGGAAAGTCTTCAGACAAAAACAAACGATGTCCAGAAGTTGCACTATTTTCAAATTACTATTATTTCCAATAATCTGTTTAGTTCTATGTATAATCATTAAACACCCGAGCTCATAATAATAATCTTAATTCATTAGATTTCGTTTTTTTTCCTTTCAGTGCGATGTACACAGAATTCTCCTTATAAATAAGGTCCAGAAGGATAGTCTCCATACAAACACGATTTTGAAATGGCTTATAATTTTTGACAGTCTTTTTTTGTCATGACATTTGAGGCTTTCCATTAAAAAGTGATTACCCTATTTGGTCGGGTAAATAAATTTTGATTGGTGTGATTTAGGTTGTATCACAGTGGTTCTTAAATAGGCTCTTATACTTTTTTTTTTATCATCCACATTATTGTTAAGTTAAATAATGTTAAGTTTTTATTTTCAATTTATTACGATGGAAATGGAATCCTCTAAATTTGCAAATAAACGCATACGCAACTTTTGCTTATTAGCGGATTTATCTTTTTTGAAACTGCCTGACTATTCTGCAACCTCAAGTAACACACATGTGAAGCTGAAAACCTAAGAGAATGTGCATTTTTCTTGCAGACCCAAAAACCCACAACCACACTAAACAAATTTACATTCTTACATTCTTAGGAAGGTACAACATTTTATTTCTAAAAAAAAATGCAATACAATTGTGTCATATCGTGACACGCTCATTGTAGGCTTGTTGTTGATAATTATGCGCCGACACATATTTTAGGCAAAGTTATGAAAATTATGTATTATAGGTAAATTAATATTGGTGGAAACCTTAATAGGTTTCCGCCAATATTCATCTCTACTTTGCCGAACTATTTTTATCAAAAGATCAGCTACATATTATAATGTATCTGAGTCTCTAGGAAACGTAAACAAAGTTGGGAAATTACAAAAAAATATTTGGCAACACTATTATACATAACGTTGTCATAGTGACTATTCTGTTTACATTATTCAATAATTTTATTATTTTGATTTTTTATCCTAAAAGTATATTTTAGGACTTGTAGATGGATGTGGCAGTGGTGTTCTTTGAATCCTTGTAATTTCGGCAAGATTTTATTGCACATTATACCATCTTTTGTCTGATTATTCGGATATTTTATCAGTATGAGATGAGAATGACAACTGTATGGAGCTCTTAATTTGATTTGACAGGTACGTCAATACTGGTGTGCTTTCTTTCAGGATAGTTTGATTTGCTGATTAGGTGTCTACCCCTTTATGTCTTTGGCGATGTATTATAATATTTTAAATGTCAATGTAAATTTGACATAATATGATATAGGATTGACATTTTTATCGTGATTTAGGTGGGTAATTGGGAATTCCACAGTCATTGACAACACAAATTAATAATTTAATAACAATAAATTTATTATAATTTAAAAATAATACATTTATTAATTTAATTGTTACAGTTTTTTTTTTTTCATGTTATTGTGTGTTGAGAACTTCCATTTGAAACGGAATGCATTATTTTGTTGCTATCTCTTTTAATTTCTAAAGTGTATTTTATTTAGTAATTGTTTTAATTATAACAGAACACTTTCTGCGCTCCAATAAAACTCTGTTTCTTGGCCTGATTGAGTGGGTGTTAAATTTGTTAACAAAAAAAAAAAAACTATTTTTAATACTCAATACTCAATACTCAATTAATTTATTGCAAACATTATGTGGAATACATGCAGATCTTAACTAGCATATTTTAAATAGGTAAATCATAATGACCCTGATTGGGTATGGCAATATCGTGCGGAGCGGGTCAATCTATTCCATAATTATTTTGTCTCTCAAAAATTCGTCTAGGGTATAGTAGGATTTCGCGAGTAATATACACTTTTTAGGGCTTTAGTAAATTTGAACTCTTCTTCTATCTCTTTTATCTGTACTGGTAGTTTGTTATATATTTTAGCAGCCATTGGGTTTGGTCCGGAGCTATGCATTTCTAGTTTAGACGGTGGTACTATTAATTTGTTTTTGTAATTAGACCTTATTCGATAATCTCGCTTGTCTGATAATTTTGTAAAGAGTTGAGGATGTTTTTTCACAAATTTGCAGTTTTCTAAAATATATATGGATGTAGTCGTTAAGATTTTAAATTTTATGAAATAAGATCTGTGAAAGTTTGGTATTTTGATGTCGGGAAGTTTTATGTTTGCCAGTATTCGGATGCATTTTTTCTGGACAACAAAAAGATCTTTGGCATCCACGCTGTTTCCCCAGAGTATGACGCCGTAGCTGAGCCACGAGAATGCATAAGCGTAATAGGCTGTTAAAGCTGTATCAAGGTCTGTTGCTCGTCTAAGTTCCCTAAGTGCGTATGTGAAACTTGACAGTTTTGCCTTTATTTTTTGAATGTGCCTTTTCCAGTTTACATGCGTGTCAATTTCTATGCCCAGTAAAGTGGCTGAGTCAACACATTCTAGTTTATTATTATTATATGAGAATTGTATGTCAAGAGGGGCTTTTTGGTGGGGTCTAAATTGCATTATTGCAGTCTTTGTCAGATTTAAGTCAAGATTGTGGTCGGTCATCCAATTCATTATATTATTAAAAATGTCAGTGAGTTTTTCATTAAGATTTATATTATTTTTACAAGAGGTCAAAATAGAGATATCATCCGCGAAAATTACACAGGATTCGTTAATTGTTTTAGGAAGGTCATTAATATATGTTAAAAAAAAGATGCATGCAACGACACTTCCTTGGGGAATTGAATGATTCATTGGTATTGGGTCAGATCTAGTAATGTTTATCATACCGGAACTATGGTCAAAATTTTCAATTTCTACATACTGTTCGCGGTTTTTTAAGAAGGAGCAAAGCCATTTATGGGCATTGCCGCGTACTCCAATGCCATATATTTTGTCTAATAGTATGTCATATTGTACTTTATCGTAAGCTTTTGTCATATCGAGTAGTATTCCGATTGCATATTCTTTGTTATTTATTGATTGCAAAATGTCGTGTATTATTTTGTATACAGCTAAAACTGTTGAGCGGTTTCGCCGAAAACCGTAAGTGATGGATACCGAATTTTGTTTGTGACGTTTCATGCATAGCTTACTTAGGCATAAAATAAATAGTTCTTTGCAACTTGCGAACCACAAAGCCGAAACAACTTTGTCGACGGGTCCTACCTACCTAAGTATTGATGTTTGTAGTAATCGCCTGGGTGCGGCGTTGCCGCTCGTCAAAACCGCTATGCGACGTTGCCAGCTCGTCCGACCCACTTCGAACGAGGCGAGGGGGCAACATGCCCCTTTTTACGCTAAATTGTTTTGTTCTTTTGTTATGGGTTACATTAATTTATGTTTTACGGGTGTATGACGGACGACCTTGACAAGTGTAGTTCTGTTTTACACAATATCTAGGAAGGTACACGTGTATACCTCCTTAACAGACGCCCGGATATGATACGGCGGAACCAACGAGAGAAAAATTGAAAAAATATATTTCTCTTTTTGTTTTGCTTGTGTGTTTGATTGACCGTGGTCCGGCCGGATCAAATCTTCACATCTGTTTGTTAGACCCACTGACTAACAAGCAAAAGAAATATAATTTTCATCTTTATCAGCCAAAAGACGTCCACTGGTGAACATACGATGCATGGTTCGGTATCGGTGACTGATTCTTCGGCGAATATCCTTGCTATAACCTTAGACCGCCTCAACGACTCGGTTTAAAAAAATATATTTTTTAATAGGTATAGTATTCGTTAGTTGGGATTTGGTAATAATGTATCTACCAACATTATAATTTATAAAACCGTCGAATGATCAACATTCTTAAAATGAATAAACCAACGAGTCGGTACCAACAGTAAATCGCCTGGGATACACTACACGATAGCACAGATGAATAAAACTATCTGTGCACGATAGCTAGGTAGGTAGATTCCAATAGGCGCGTAACGACCTGTTAAAACTGAGCTCTTGTTATAATGAGCTCTCGCACTGACCACGTTCAACTTAGACTGGATACCATAAAAGTGCAACTTAGTTTTTGTTTTGAGAGCGATGTATTATTATTATTACTATAAAATGTAGCCTATGGCACTCTGGACATAAAGAGGAATCGAACGACACCTCGCTTGTCAAAATTGGTCCAGCCGTTTAGGCTAAAGACGCCATATAGGAACACACATAAGTATATTACTTACTAACATACTTCCATACACCCCAAATATATTACCCTCCTTCTTTGGCAGTCGGATAAAATCATATACAAATATAGAAGCCATTATAATCATCATAACTATAACCTGTCTACAGAACTAATACGTCACCATCAAAAATTAGGTATTTGTAAGGCTTATACCTATTAGGTATGTAAAGAAGTGTTTCCAACTTTATCTCGACTCGAGAATCCTGAATGCGAAGTGCTGAATCAGTAGGCAACGTTGCCGCTCCGTACGGGCCGGGCGAGGCCACAGATTGAATAATAGTAGGAGGCTCTGTTGCCGCACCGACTACCGTCGGATACGATGGCGCCGCGTTGCCAGCTCGTGCGGTGAGGGTGGGCGCCACTCCGCGCCACGCGACGTTGCCACTCCGCATTTCTAAACCGTAAAATACCATTCATTCAATTAGTGTAGCATCGAACTTCTAATGAATCTGAAAGAGTTATATATGTGCGAATATAAATTGAGAACGCATCGCAAACATGCGATCACGATCATTATTCGGTTTTTCCGCTACTTTTACCGGTCTCCATCTCCTAGACCGGTTGAAGCCAAGCACGATTCATAATTAAATTCCTGCTGTATTTTTCCACGGTACCTAGATATTTTTAAGACTGCGGAACTGGCTGCAGTGAATTCGGCGCGATCTCGCGCTAATGGTCCGGAATATCGTTGATTGCACGATTTCCGCGCCCTCCCGGTCCAATTTATTCTATCTCGAATCCTTTGGCTCGTGTCGATGGAACGAGACTACGAGAGCCAGTTTTTGCGCGTAGGATTATTTTGTAGCTTACGGAAGGGTTTCTGCGGTAGACGGAACCATTTGGCGATCCCAACTTCCAACGTCCTTCCTTTGTGGGTCTTCCCA
Source organism: Apocheima hispidaria (assembly GCA_947579745.1). NCBI lineage: Eukaryota > Metazoa > Arthropoda > Insecta > Lepidoptera > Geometridae > Apocheima > Apocheima hispidaria. The sequence continues at coordinate 470,592 of OX388166.1, read as the reverse complement.
GTGGTGCGCTAAAACCCTTTTAGCTCTACGATCAACGGAGCTTTCGAGGCGACCCTCTCAAAATAACCTGAAAGCTTTTACCAATTTTTATAATTCTCGTTTCGCTTACGTCACAGGTCACAGCATTTGCGACGAAGTCTTTTATACTAGTATTCTTTTATTTTTGTCATCGCTTTTCTGTTTCTAAGAACGCTAAGCTGGTTTTATGGCCTGCCATAGGTAGGTACATAATTATTTCATTAGAGCTGATACTCTAGTAGTACTGCGTGAGTAGGATACGTAGTACTACTAGATGGAAACGATAATAAAACTGAAACGTACACTACGTACACTTCTCGCAGATCACTTTAATCTCAAACGCGCTAGTTTGCCACACGTTATTTTGACAGTTCAAAACGAGCTCGTAGCACGATTCGTAGCGTTTAAGCAACTTACCCCCGAATACTGAAACGTTTGTTAATTCAATTCAATTCATTTTTATTTTTAAAAATAGGTATTAAAAATACTCTTATGGATAGTCATCACTAGATATAACTAGGTTAAATAAACAAAACGTCACAAAAACACAACAAGAATTATCAGCACTACAAACATTTGTAGACTTTGACATTAACTTTGACAACAGATTAATTCTAATACTGCCTTTGTCTGGCACTAAGCAAATGACAAAGGCAGCAATAGACTTAATCTGTCGTCAAAATTAACAAACGTTTCAGTACTTGGGGGTTAGAGAATACCGTTTCATGCGACTAAGACGAAGTTAACTTAACACGGCGCGAAACAACCTAGTTATGGCAATAGAGAATAAGGGCCCTGTATCCCCGCATAATAAAATATCATCGATCCGCCCTCTACGATTGTTGCGGCCGTGCGGGGTTGAGGTTCAATAGCTCGATGTGACGAATTGTCAAAATCGTATTCTAGAAGGAATGCGCGGATGCGCGTAGCAAAATAACTCGAGCTGTAGACGACCTTACATTATTACTTGTAAAGAGAATGATCGACTACTTTCAGCCCAAAATAAAGTGCCGAAACGAATTTATAGTCTGCATAAAAATCTAAAACAGGATATTTAATTTATAAAACACGTGTGAGTACAGAAATATCTGTTATTTCGGTCGCCCGGTCGATGTTGAATTCTTGAGCAACTTCAGACTACGCTATAAAGTACAGTTTATCGGTTCTGTCTCCGCACTATTTTCTGCAAGACTCGTCGCTTGGTATGACAAAAAGTTTCGGTTACCTACATTGTATATAGACAAATTCACACTAAACGACTTCTAAACTCTAGCAGGCCAGGAACACGCAGCGAGGAGGAAATCGCCCATATTTGATACATCATAGTTTATATTATTGTTTCTTGTATTGTAAAAACGAGCAGGGCAAGTCCAAGCTGCACTGCTTCTGATCTGTTACTTATCTGGCGTGTGACTATCAAGCGAAGCCAGGCCAGGCAAAGGGGGGTAGTGTGGGTAAAGCTTTGACATTATAATGCGATATACTAGCGTCTGAAAGCTCCTCAAAGCCGGGCTCAGCAGGCGGCGTGTTTACTGCCGTCTCTGGCACTTCTCCATCTTATAGTTTACTATCAAGAACAGACTATAAACATATTTCCTTTCATTCATTTTCCACCGCTGATGTTCTTAACATAACTCCGGGGGTCGTATCGAGGTTATTATAGAAGACTTGATAAATATATCGAGAAAAAAGGATGGAAGGTTACGGCCGTGCTCGTGCTGTTTGCTCGACTTGGCGGTGGCACGTCTCAGATAAGAACAGCTAATGAACTACATTATATGAAAACAGTTATTCAAAGACACTGAATATCTAAAGTTAATTCAAACTCTCAAACCAGTCGTCTTGTTCATTGCTCATGCTGGCTACTTTTACACTTACCATTACTTTTCGATTTCGTTGATCGTCACGGGAAAATATCTTAACGGTTATGTGAAACCTGGCAAATGCTAAAAATTATCAAATTTGCACAGCTATTAAGCAAATTCATTCGTTACGAAGTGTATGCATGCATATATATATAATTTAATGTAGCCTAAAGCGCGGTTCACATCGTAGCAGCTTACTTAGCTTAGCTCACGTAGTTGCTCGTGCTACAACATCTTTTTGGGACCACAGTTGAAGTTCGAGTAGGTATAAAATACAATAAAAGTAATCACTGAGATCGGCTTACAATAATAATTGGTAGAGATATCGATGAGCAATATGAGCATGCAAAAACCGCAGTTATCTGAGAATCTTCAATCTTCTCTATGTTGAAGTATGCTAAAAAAACGCTGCTGCCATTAAACTGGTTCCAAGTTATCTTCAGATGCGGTGTGAATGGCAGTTTACAGCTTTATTAGGTTGCCTTCCCACCAGACGTCCTACGTTGCTGAGCTACCGGTGTGCCAACCCACAAAAGGATCGCTTGATTTTATAGCTTAGCTTAGCTCTAGTGGAAAAGGGTTCCAACGCAGCCAAGCATTTTACAGACTCGCTCACCGCTTAGCTACCTCGCACGTCTCTGGTGGAAAGGCAGCCTTAGCGTGTCATGTTGTTGAACCTGTTATGCACGGGGCGGGTGTGTGATGTGAATAAGAAAGCCGATACGTTACGTCTGTCCGTTGTAATGAGACGCAAGCGCAACGGGTTGGGTGACGGGCAAACATGCTACCATGTTGCTTATCTTGTTTGCTGGAGTGGCTGTAACTTGTGCAATTCTTTTCCCCGTTCGAAGGTTTACTCAAAACGTCCACCGCCCAGAAAACCGCCTATTGTAGTACTAGTTCGGTTCATTTGTCTGGGCTCGGACTCGCTATCCGTTCGGTTGCGAGCAGTTCGGTCAAATTGTGTATAGGATGCAAATGTCTGATGTTGTTTTATTTATTTATTTTCAGTTGGGTACAATCTCCCCTTTTCAAAGTGTCTCTCGGAAAGTGCTACTTTTTTTAAAGTCTGTTTATACAGTTGATTAGTTGGTTGTTGTTAGGGTAAACGGCGGGCGTAAATGGGAGAAAGCTTGTTTGTAACTACCACGCGAGGCCTCCTGTCCAATGGCTCACCAGATTTGCTGATTTGGTAGGGTAAATTGGGCGTTTAACAATCACAATCTACTAGTTAGCTAGTTGAAGCTGGAGCATGGCACTACGAGGACTTATATGAGAGTCTCTACTACCTAAAGCCCTTTAGCCGCCTAGGCTTCTAGTAGTAATCAAAGGCACAACTGTGTCAAAGGCTTCTTGTAGGTATGGCTTATTAATACCATTCTACTGTGTAAGTAGGTTTATTTTTATAAGAACGTTCATTAATTCCCTGTCCGTCAGACATTACGTCCGTCCGTACGTCCGTCCGAACATGTCACCTACCTACAATAAATGCAGTGCATTTGACAATCCAGCGACGATACAGCAACAGTAGTGCCCCGTAAAATTTATAAAACATTGTTGTTTTTATTTTGAGAGTGTGTGGCAATGATATTTGTGTGTGGCGTAACCACCCGTCTGAATTGCAAATGGCGGGCAGAGGAGCGGCAACGTCGCACGAGCCCACCGCACGGAGAGGCAACATCGCGCCATGCGTATTTTTATCTGTTTGTAGTGTTATCAGATTCTATTCTTTGATCTATCTTTTAATCGGTAAGTAAGTAGTAGGTACATATAATCGTTATCAAATTACCTTAAATTGTAGGTAGGTACATTATGGATCATTTATAATCTAGGCGAATGAGACGAAGGCAGGTAGGTACGGTATACCTACCTTGTATTAAAATATTCTGCTATGGTGTAAGTCGGGTAGGTTTAAAAAAAAATGGAAATTGATGACGAGACGATCAAGTCGCCCACCTGATGTTAAGCGCCACGCTTGCCCAAGACAATTGTTCCACCCAGAATTTTGAACTTCAACAGTTCAAAACGATGTTAAATCTCTATACCCAGTAATTACACTGGAAATATCGCCCTTCAATCCGGATCCGATTCACTACTGCTTGGCGGTTGAGTAACTGGCAAAGGTGTGGTAAGGTACGTCCCCAGGCGGACACTGTAGATGAGCCACTGACCAATACTTCGACCAAGCATAACCGGGCAACGTTATGATTTGAACGATATGGCAGTTATTAGACAGGCAAATCAAGAAATGCCGGTTTATCGTGATCTGCCCAGGCATATCTCGATAGGCCCAATTCCACGAATAGCCCACGACATATTTACTAACATTATAATAAAATAAAAACCATCCAATGATCAACATTATTTCAATGAATGAACCAACGCGGTGCTTTGTTACCTAGCTATCAGGGATACACGATAGCCTAGGCACCTAGGTAGATTCCAACAGGCGGGAAGGACCAGTTAAAAATGAGCTCTCGTACTGACCGCGTTCAACTTAGACTGGATATAATAAAAGTATGATTTTTCGCTGTTTACTTGTACCACAGAATAAATAATAGTTCAATACTTGTACTATTTTGTGTACATAAAAGTTTGGTTTAGTATTATATTTGCCACAATTTACTACGAATAACTTCGTATTTTTTTGTGTGCAATGTATTATTATTATTTCCATAAAATGTAGCCTATGACACTCTGGACATAAAGTGGAATCGCACGACACCTCGCATGTCAAAACCGGTCCAGCCGTTTAGGCTACAAGACATCATATAGAAACACACATAAGTATATTACTTACGTACGCCCTAAAACACTACCCTCCTTCCTCGGTTCACCGAGGATCCTCCGGGAAGCCTGCGCCGGCTTGAGCGAGCTGCTGGCTTTCCTGGAGGATACCGGGTGGCTGGACTAGCTGCAGCCGGGATGAGACGCTAAATGGGCCGCTATGCGGCCTAGTAGCGGAAACAAGCCCGTTCACCAAGTACCGGGGGGTACTTGGTGAGCAGGCTTGTTTCTTTGTTTGTTCTTGGGCAGTAAGATAAAAATACTCTAGGGGAAAACAATAACGGGGCGGAACTTGGCTCGCATTTCGCTTGGCCCATGCGGCTGCTGTTGTGTAACATGACATTAAGATAAGATTTATGAAATTCTTCCCTTGTTATTGTAGCATATACTGTACCTACCTGCTTAAACTTACGTATAGTGGAACCTTCAGACTCCACTGGACTTTGGACTATCCGCCGACTAATAATGTTCCTACAGTAAAGCAAAACAAGGAAGGATAAAAAGATGTGACGTTGCCAGATTTCTTGTATGCAAAGGTAAATTTCTGTATAGTGCCGTAAATCTAAATTTACTCGGTACGATAGAAACGTGACAAATATGCGATTTTGGAATACTGTATGTACGTAATTTAGTAACGTTAAATTGCTAAAAAAAAAACTCCTCAATTTTTTTCTACAGCGTAAATTCTCCGTTGGGGTGCGGGCGGCGGTCGTCCATACGATTTTTCTATAGATACTCACGTATAGAAATATCGTGTCATGCCCGCGTCCGGCGCCGCACAGAGCACCCTCTGTGAGCTCGGTAGGCGCTGAAATTAGATTTTCCGCTCCCTCACTTCTCTCCGCGTCCCTGGGGAGGAATCTCTCCTTTAGAAGACCTTGAAACGGGTCTCCGGATAGTATCGTATCAGCTGTTTATATTGCTAATTTATTTGCTTATCTTGTAGTGATACAATAAACTAAAGTCAAAGATTTTTTATGTTGACTTGAAACTCGGAATATAAAATAAGTTGCGGTTGCGTCTAAATATGTGATATAATTATGTGTGATCGAGCTCTGTCCGCGGCAGAACGCGAGTTTTTCCTTCTTTTTATTTCTATTTTCGAAAAACAAACTACATTTTATCAAAATTTAAGAGGTGTTTGTGAGAACGCGATATCAACAAAATATTAAACCTTGTTGAGTGTAGATTTTTTGAATATTAAAAGTTTATCGTTATTGTATTAGTAGTAGTACGTACGTAAGGTTTTGGAGATGACAAAACAATTTAATAATGCGTTCCTATGAATAACTATTCATTACACTAATTACGTTTTAAGTAATTGCTCTTCATTTTGGGAGTTGCTATGACAGATATAAAGCGGCAATTTCAGCATGACAGCCGTATAATTAAATGCGATCTAATTTGATGACAGATCTAAGCATATAAGTACCTATGCTACATTGGTTTTTGTCGCCAAAAATAACGTAAGAAATAGAATTATATATACAGTGTGATCTATTATTTTTGTGTCATTTTAATGATCTCGGAGTGTGTTCTTGGTCTAGTATTATTAGCCTATCGGATGAACACCTTACAAAAGTAAGTCTGATAAGCGACTTGTAACTAATTAGTGTTTTCAGTGTCACGACAAGACACAGGAGCGCCAAAATCCGATTGGAATTTAGCTCAAATCAAAATTAGGCTTTTTTGTACAAGAATGTTAATTTCTTTCTGTTCTATTACAAATTCTATACCACTTAACACACAAAAAAATGATCATTTTCCTTTGTTCAAGTTATTCATCTTACATTCTGCCACTCTCGCGCTAACTGAAGCTTGTAAGCTCTGTGACCTCTCGAGGACATGCCCTCTAGAAGCAATTAGCCACAGTCCCCTCCAGAAATACCGTCGACCTTGTTCGCCTTGTTGATTTTATTTTCTCAGTCACTTAGTATGATTTGGGTAGATGACAAAGATATATTATTTTGTTAGCTTATTCTAATTCAATTCTCATTTTGTTGATATGAACAGAAATTTTACTTCCGGTTCGATTGGAAGAAATATTTTTCCTAATTATATTATATTTGCTCATGCTAAAAACGATGTTGAACATCACCCTATTCATAGCCCCTGACGAAATAATCAAATATAAAAGGATATAAATCATATAAAGCATCTTTATAAGTAATATAAGTTTATTGCGTTTGTCTGTGAGAGTATGTAATGTAAGGTTTCCGAACACAATGTCGAGGATATACTTAGCTAAGGGGAAGAGAAAAGTAAAAAAGACTGTCCCCACACCATATACGGCATAGATACTAATAGGCAAGAGAGCGAGATGACGTCTTTATAGCTTCTGTATAAGTGGGCCTATTTAACTGTTGTTTTACGTTTTTATATTCCCTATTTATTGATCCAAGCACAAGCCAAATCGGAGAATATGGTGATGTATGATGATCTCATGACTGAACCAATTCGAAGAACCTCACTGAATGGAATTTATTAGCAATCTCAGAGCTCTAATCGAATATCGCATCGTCGTGTGTGGATTAGCAAGTACTTGCGAAATAACCTTTGGCGTGATTTGCATACACGAGTTTGTCAGGGATTTGCAGGATCTTCGAATTATCCACGTTAGTCTTATCTACATCTTTTGTCCTTATATTTTTTTGTTACATTTTTGTTATATGTTGTGCATATTAGCGCAAAAGGATAACAATGCGTTGTGTTTAGTGTTTTAACTTTGCATTTTCTGTTGCAAGTAACGTAGCCAGCCATCCCGGCTAGGTCTATACTTGTATTTTCAATCTCAAACACAACCTTGATAAATAAGTTTTGGCATCATAACTTGTTTCGACACACCAATCCACTCATGTAGTTTGTATGTAACAAACACGTCCGTTATATCCAAAGATTTCAGAATGTTTTTATCGGGTCGGAAGCCGCTCAGCCGTTGTCGATCTGCCAAGTCTACGTAACCCACCCCGGTTTTATCGATCCGGCCTCGTGGAAGCCTCAGTCCGGCTCAGAAATGGATTGGGAGCGAAATCGCTTGTACCCTCGACTCGTTTATTTATATTTATCTATTCGGTTTGTACCATCTTTCAATAATTCTATAAAAACTCTTCTTACTTTAGGATAATTAATGAAGTGTCAGAGTAGGCAGGTGTCTTATGTTACTTGACCCACAAATGAAAATCATTATTATTATTATTAGTTCACAGAAAGATCATGATATCTTTTGTTAAAATGTCGACGCTACTTTCATGACAGTTTCAAAGCCACCCCGAGAGAAGACATGCTAAAAAAACCATGAATGTATATTTTTTTAGGAATAACTCATATTAGAATTTGCGTCCGTCCCCGCGACAATGGCATTTTTAATTTTACCTTGAGACAATGATTACATCCGCTTTGTGCGTTTTTTGCTACAAAGGTGTTTGAACTGAATACACACGTCTTGTTTGCTCATGTATCATCTCTACCTGCACCTGCGAAGCCTTTGTTAAATAGCTGCCTTATGTGAGTGTAAAAATATATTTATCTTTCCACATTTTGTGTTTGTGCAAAAAGCATCCTAATTTTTGCAAAATTATAGGTAATTGTTTGCATTAAAATTATAACCCAATGCAAAACTCCATTTGCAGGAGTAGGGAAAACTTTTCGAGAAACTCATGAGTGCATTGGTTCTGTTGGCTGTCGCCACTTCTCTTGTGTGTGTGTTTTATGTGCCAAATAACAGTTTGGTAACTATCCAACGAATTCCAATGCTCATAACTAATCCTAAATAACGAATTTACTAGCATAATCATCATTTTCTTGCAATCAGGTTCTCTTTTCGATGTATTTCTGGCTACAATGTCGCGAAGGCGTCACGACTTTAGTATTCGAGAGAGTCAATGCATTTCCGTTTAGCAGGAAAAGTCTGTTTCTCGCCCGCATGCAACACGCGCTTGTGTTTGCGCACTTTCATTTATTCATGTGTGCGTTGTGCGCCCGCACAGCGCCAGACGCGCATTATCTTTACATTCCACACACCTACATTCAACAATGTTATAATCTGTCCCACCCACACAGACACATATTAAGCGCAACCCAAATATAATGGAGTCTATTTTTGAAGTTAATTTTGCCTATTGTCTATTGGCCTTGTAGCACAAAACATTGTTAAGGTTAAGCTAATAGCAATTTGTTACGAAGACAAAACTCGTCCGTTGTTTTTCTATACTCGTGTCGTGTCTGCCTGCAGTAATATGTTTTCGGTGTCATAGTTTATGATACGAATATTACGTAGATAGTGGGTACTTAAGTCTGACTGGGTGGTTGCCGCATCGAAACAAAATGGCTGCCAGACGAAATGCTTCATGGTGATATATATTGTGTTTTCCAGAGAAGTTGTACAATATTATCACGTCAAAAATAGTTTTAAAATTTCTTTGCCCAAAAATATAATACATAGGTAGGTAAATAATCAGGTTAAATAAACCATTAAGAACTCCTGCACCAGCTGAAGGCAAAATTATTGTTCCTCTCAGGAATACTCTAATTGACCTCTACCGTCAAAATTTCCAAGTCCCTGATTAAAATAATGTCATGTTTTTTTTGCAATTGTTTCAGGTAATTGGGACCACAATTTGATGGAGTTAAAGAAATAATGCTCAAACAATAACAGAAAAGAGCACAGGACAGTGTATTCAGAAAATTTTGAATGAGGTGACAATATCACAAACCTGCAATCTAGATATTATCTAACTTTCACTATATTTCGTTTATTTTACGTTATCCCTATTATATATGCATAGTGATTTTAGCTTCATCATTCATAAGTTTAATTTTGTTTATATTAACTAGACTACTAAACTTATTCGTTAACTGACATAAATGTTTTTCTAAGTTGAAGATTCGATTTGAAAATGATGCCACTTCATAAATTAACGATAAATTTATAATTATTTTATTTATAGCTCTGTAAATATATTTTTTTTGTACACGTTTCCGAAATTTCACTCCTCGAAACTCTTTTCACGTACTCGTTTCCAGCGCAGCCTAGTCAAAATCATATTATTCTAAGTAGTTGACACGTGCACTACATTCAACGTCTCCAGCGCGACTGCCGCGGAATTCATTCAACAGGCGACGAGGATGTGGGCGGGGCATGCGGGACGCGGCGTCATTGGGCCACCGGTCGGTCTGCAGCGATGGCCGCCGCCACACTCGGCCAATGAGCAGAGCAAGAGCCGAACGCTCGTCCGCCGGCAACTGCGACGTTGCCAGCTCTCCAGAAAAATACCAGATTCGACCTTCTTAGGACCCCCGTTTTTTTTTTTGTTTGGCCGCGTTATCACTCGGGAACTTGTAGGTCCTTATCCGTGAGATGGTGGTCTGTGTGCGCAGGTGGACTAGTGTTGTGTTCAGTGACATATAATGGTGTGGTCGGCTCCAGCGGGCGAGGTGTTGATCGACATCATATCGAGGTATTGTTTGTACTTCTGAAACTGTGAGTCATGTGATGGCGCGCCGGTGACGTGTGCGATAACACCACGGCAATAACTACAGTACTGTTTCAATTTCCGTACAAGTAACAATTAATTGTTTCGTTATCTCTGTTATCTATATTCGCAATTTTTGTAGGTGAAGCTTTATCTTCCAGGCGAGAGGCGGAATGCATAGATTCCTTCCTGTCAGACTGGTTCCTTTCGTACATTTGGGTAGGTACCTACATCTCTCAGGGCATTGACATGTTAACTACATACGTACCTACATAATTTCTGCTTGATTTATCTGTAACAACATTTTATAATTTTACTTTTGCAACTTCCTACATAATACCTATTTGATTTGCACAAACCTACCCAATTCAAATTGAATTGTTCTCTCTAATTAACATACTGCGAAAGAGAAATATACCTTTTATTTCCGTTTCAAATTTCCAGCCCAACCAGAGTCGAAAGGTTCTTCTTGAATATCATTTTAACCGACTTCCAAAAAATAATGTGGACGTTCTGAATTCGACAGTTTTTTAAAATGTTTGTTCCCTCGGAACTCCGTCATTCATAAACGATTTGTATTTTATTTATTTATTTGAAAGAATATACTTTCAGATAAACCAGGAAATAGCAAAATCCAGTTTTGATAATGGGGTCCATGAGGAATTGAGGGACCTTCTATAATATTACGTACCTACATATTTTTATAACTAATGAAACGCTTCGCTAAGCTTTTCGAACACAAAGTATTTTTAAAATATTTAGAGTCACTCTGCAATATTTATGTTCGACTAGCTGTTACCCGCGACTTCGTTCGCGTTGACCTATAAAAAATAAAGTAGCCTATCTCTAAGGTATATCTATGAAAAAAAACCAGCTGAAAAAAACGGAGTTTCTTTGTGCGATAAAATCCGAAACAAGGATATTCGCAGAAGAACCAAAGTCACCGATACCGAACCATGCATCGTATGTTCAGCAGTGGACGTCATCTGGATTAGAGCGCCACACCGACGGACTACGTGCCACTTGCATCCACTGGTTGCTGCGACTTTCACAATTTCGTCGTTCCACCTAGTGGGAGGCCTCCCTACGCTGCGTCAATACTCAATACTCAATGATTTATTGCGACATATATGTAGGTCTTAAATAACATGATTTGGGTTTAGTGACACATATGACCCTATTAGGGTATGGCGTCTTCCGGTTCATGGTCGCCAATTAAGAACCTTTCTTCCCCATCGGTTATCGGTTCTTTGAGTGATGTGGCCTGTCCATTGAGACTTCAGCTTGCAAACTCTGAAAGCTATATCGGTGAAATTGGTTTTTCGGCGAATATCCTCGTTTTCGATTTTATCGCGCAAAGAAACTCCGAGCATAGCTCCCTCCATTGTCGCTGTGTGACTCTGAGTTTCTCCAAAAGGTCAGTATTCAAGGGCCACGCTTCAGTTCCATATGTCATCACTGGCATTACACATTGGTTGAAGACCGTTGTCTTCAGGCACTGCGATATTTTGGACGAGAAGATATCACGCAATTTCCCAAACCCTACCCATTCGACTTGGATTCTTCGGGCGACCTCTTTGTCGAAGTTGGACTTACCTAACTGCACAATCTGTCCAAGTTAGTTATAATTGGTCAACTACTTCGAGCATATCGTTCCCAACGACAACCGGTACGGGTACAACGTGGGCATTTGACATTTTCATTTCGTCCATGTTCATTTTAAAACCCACCTGTTGAGAAACGCTACTGAGGCCGTTGAGCATATTATTGAGGTCCTCTAGCGACTCTGGCATGATTACTAAGTATATCATCGACAAAACGAAGGTGAGTGATGTATTCGCCATTAATGTTAATGCTGAATCCGTTCTAGTCCAAGAGCTTGCAAACGTCCTCCAATGCGTTCGTAAACAGTTTCGGAGTAATAACGTCTCCCTGTCTCACGCCTTTCTGCAATTGGATTGGTTTCGTGCTCTAGTCCTGCAATCAGATTGACATGATGGCGTTTCTTTACAAACACAAAGTTCTATATTTTTGGGGCTTGTTGCTGTATACTATTAAAACATTTTTTTTTTTCAACTACGTCTTCTATGTGTATACAGTAATCGGTTTCGACCGTGTTTTTAAGTGAAAAGAATAGTTACATCCCATTGAGCTATTATTTGTAGTAATAAAAAAGTAGCCTATGTCCTTCTTTCCTCATGATTCAGAGTAAAGCCATTTAAATTTTCATCCCAATTAGTCCAGCCGCAGACGTGAAAAGGCAATGAACACCCAGAAAAAGAGACTTTTTTTACTTTTTATAGTTCGATAGACGGCGCGGCGTTGATCTGTTTTTATACAATTTGTGGCTTTGTATGGAGTGCCAGTTCTAATGTAGGGAGTTGTGAATCGCGCAAATGTTTTTTTTTGCACGAGACGAACGTATTCATTCTTTTACCTCATAGCTTCGATTTGTCCTGTTACGACTACGGCTTTACTCTGAATTGTAATATCTGTATGGGTGGATTGATGTATGGATGGATGGATGCATGGATGCATGGATGCATGGATGCATGGATGCACGGATGGATGGATAGTAGGAATTACTTAGGTGATACACCTGATAAACCTGAAGATATTTTTCTTTCGTTTTCTCTCGTTTTTTTGACGACAGTTACGTTGTTACGTATGTTCACAGTTATATCCATTCTCTAAACCTAAGATACGTCTACAACGTAAGCTGGTATTTTGAGGTCATACCGGGCCGTAGCTGCTACATAATCTGTGGCTGTCCGATCTAATCTGCTTCGTGACACGTACGCCCTTGATCAAGCCCAGTGATAGACTGGCGAACCAAGTATTTAGTATCTACCTGGTAGTTGAGTATCTGGTTATGGCACCAGTCTTTTTAGTCCATGTCAAGTAAATATCTCTTTCAACCTTGTTTCCAGGTAACTACAATCTAGGCTATAGGTATCAATATCAAGGCCAGGTTGATACATTTCTTCTAGATTTTATGTTCTAGATAGATGAGCTGAATTGTCGATCTAGAACGTCTGCCCTGCTCCGGCCAGGAATCGATACCGACATCAAAATACACGGGTCACGGGACCTTCTGCTAATAAGGCAGACAGCAGACACGCTACAAAGTAAGAGTTCAACATTAACAACTGGTATAACTTACTATTCTAACCCCCGAATACTGAAACGCTTGTTAACTTTGATAACAGATTAATTCTAATGCTGCCTTTCTCTGGCACTAAGCAAATGACAAAGGCAGCGACAGACTTAATCTGTCGTCAAAGTTAACAATCGTTTCAGTATTCGGGGGTAACACACGTAACAGCTTGGTTGGACCGACGGCCGTCTAACAAACGATTGAGAAAGAGAGAGAAATATATATGTTCCTACTATTTTTTCTCGTTGGTCATCGGTCGGTGGTTGTGAGGTGTGTTAGGCGTCTTAGCTACTAATATGTGCCTACAACGTTGTCTTCTTTCGCGAGAAATCGAAACAAGAGGGCAGGTTTCAAGGGACTCAATTTATGAAGTCGCCTCGCCTCGCCACTACACAAGAACGTTTCTTTCAGTCTATGTTTAGATATAATAATTTTATGAATGTTGCTGTCGCCTAGGCCCGCTATTCGAAAACGCGGCTTTACAAGCTCTAAATTCCCGCGCCCTTCGCTCTGCACCGCAATCGAAACAAACATTGAAAGTAAAAGTTGTGCATAACCATAACTTAACTTTACTATAGGTGGTTGCAGCGCCAAGACACAGTTCTGCGAATCGCGCGAGCGTTAATCATAGACTAGATTATAATGCTACGCAATACGCATAGACTAACCATAGTTAAGGGTAAAAGCGTGATGTCTATATTTGCTTGCTATTTAATCGACTATATGTTCCAAACTGCACTTTGGAATATTTGTCTCGACTCTCGACGCTTTACCACAGACTGCCTTCACGCGTTCTACTCGAGTCGGGCTGGAAATAAGTTCTTCTTTATATGCTTTCATGTGTCAGGCGGAAAGTGTTTTCTTACCTGATCCAATATGGATAGGACAATAACCCTCCTTTTTCGTAGTCAGGTAAAAACTCCATTCCTTGTGGAATATCTGTCCTTAGGTCTTCTCTACTCAATTCACTCTGCACTGATTACGCTGCACAAAAATGTGAATTCCTGGGTTGAGCGCGACTCTTTTACGTTATCATAATGAAAAATAACCCACATACTGCTCTGAGAGCTTACAACTCTCGAAACACCATTCGTGTAAAACGTATTGGCAAACAGACAAACACTGAAAAGAAAACTATAATTAACCTCACAGCTCAGTTCACACGACCCCGGTGACCTAGATACAGTTTACAGCACCCAGCGACCTCGCATGCATTTAATATGTATACGACATTCAATACAGTTACGTCTAGAAATACGTTTCATTTTAAAACCATCATCATTCTCATCCAGTGGTGTACAAGAAAGTAGAAGAGTGGTCTATGCTTAGAACTCCTAAAGCCCCGCTGTCGAGCATAGACCTCTCTCTACGCGACTATCATTATCCTCAGCTAGTGGGTTAGAGGACTGCCGAGCATTGGCCTCATGTACACGACTTATTCCGGTTGCAAAATAATCTTGTACATTGCGCGATTATTGCAACCTCATCGGCCCACCGAGCTGAGGTGGAGTGACACGTCACTCCACCTCAGCTCGGTCAACATTCAAGGCAAAGAATATACGTAGTTATTCTAAGATTCAATATATTTTATAGTCTAGTCTTTCTCAGAATTGTACTAGTAGCCATTGACTTATATATTCTACCGATAGACAAGAACATTCATGAAAACCATTTGTTAAAACACCAACCAAAGTTCGCTGCGGCGTTAAAACATTATTCAAGTTGTTTTTTTGTTTTTTTTTATTTGTCCAAACTATTAAAACATGCAGCGCTAGATCGCTTATAAAGTTTAGTTTACTCGCGTCCAAAAAGTCGTAAAAAAACAGGAAACGTTTCGTATCACATTTCAGCGTAAGTTCGTTCAACATAGTGTAATAACAAGGTGTAAGGATCACAGTACAGTTCAGTCGAACAGTGTTCGGATCGCGAAATCTAGTGCTTAGTGCGTGCATATCGATATTACTGGCTGTATTTGTTCAATTAGGACCTAGCGTCCCCAACATGAATTATTATTATCCTTGGTGTTCTGGATTTGAACATGTTTTTTTCCCAACTATCTCGATGTTTGACGGGTGAATGAATGTTCGTCGGTTGCTGTGATGTTGCTTGCTCCTCGGCTTAGCAGATTTTGGAGTGCAAAGTGCCGCATGCCGTTACCATTGTCTGATTATTATAGGCAATTTTTTTTTGCTATTCTTATCATATCTTTAATTAATATAATTGTTAGATATTATGCCTTTTTCAATTTATCTTTTAAAGAGCACACATCGAATTTTGTTTTGGGCTATTTTGAGGTGTCTACTGTTCAAATTGAATAAACGAAATCAAGACATCAAGCCGGCCGACAGTCGCAGTGGGGTGAACGACACCGTTGTTGACACGCGAGAATCCATTAAAAATAAATTCTGGATATATTATACAGTTAGCTAGACAAACTAGATTCAGAATAAACCATTTTGGTAAACAACATTAATAGTTTTCGACTTCGTCTTACTAGTTGTAGTACCCTAAGGAAACCTGGGGTATTTTATTTTACCATTGTTGGAAGACTGGCAGTCATCCTATTATCATCAACCCACACCACTCGAGTCCTGTACCAAAGCACGGCTGGTCCGCCTGAACCTCAAACTTTCCGCTGCCAAGCTGCCAACTGCCTTTTGTCCCAGGGCGTAGTCAGTCTCCAATCTAGAACACGTCAAAAAGGTTTATCGATTCTAAGGCAAAAATGACCGGCCAAATGTCAGTACAGCTGGCTATTATTATATGTATCAAAAACAATTGAGCCCCATTTTGTAAATATTATGATATCAGGACAGGTGACAATAAATTGGGCTCTGGTAATAGAGTAATGGTGTAGTAAGTACGTTAGGGAATGACGACAGTCATGATTGGAGAGTAGGTATAGAGTATGGCTTAGGAGAACGCATAGTAAAAAACTATGCGTTTAAACGCTAAAAACTATTACAAACTTAACTTTGTACTAGAAAAAAGATCTCCCATATATCGATATACGTCACGGTCAATTCTCCAATATGTAATCGCATATTTTATTTTTTTCTTCAAAGGAAAGGATTTTCAGATTTATTGCTTTACTTGTGCTGTAGAAACTTTCTTCTTGCAAAATTTATTTATTCCAAGTTTTTTTTAACTTTCAATGTTTGTATGTATGTTAAGGTCAAATCATGCAACTCAATTTTAGACCAGTTTTAGTTGTTTAATTGAGTTGGAATTTTCCATGCCTGTCAAATTCCGATGATAATACAATATTATGATAGCGAGCTGGTCCGATGATGGATACGGAAGGTAGAAAACGGAACTCCTCAGTAACTAACAGTAGATTGATGGCGCTTGGACACACTTTGATCAGCTTACTGTACCGATAACGGATTTTGTAAAAGCATGTCTGGAAAAATATTTAAAAAAAAACTTATTCATCTTACTTACATAGGACTTACCTTACACAAAATACCTGATCGATGTTATTTCACATAATAATTTAGACTCGAATACTAATTACCTACAGTTTTTACTTGGTTCCGGAACTGTACCATAGCAATAACCATTAATTCTATTCAATGTTAATTTATATTACGTAATTGTTGTTTTGGTTCGATCATAAAGCTGTAGGTATTCAGTTAAATTCGATCGTATTTCTTTACTAATAAATTGTTTAGATCGCTCATAATAGATTCGCCTTTCTGGACGTGGTTTGGTAAAAGGTAAAAGTTGGTTGTTGGGTGAAGTGAAGTGAACACTGACTGAAATACCTACGTTTGGTGGTATGCATTTGAAACCGATGAAGTGATGGTTTGAACCGGTGAGCACCCGTTAGTGCTCCACGCATACAAAAAACAAATTAATTACTTAATTTACATCAAAATCAAAATTTATTTATTTCAGACACAAAGATCCATGCTCTAAGCTAACTACTTACTTAATATTAATGCGTTAATAGTATTTATAATTTAAATTATATTAGAATGTCAAAAAAGGTCCAAAAAAGCCATTTTATTAACATTTTAATATGATGTTGCAAGATGAGGCAGTTCAGCATATCGGTGATAGCTTTGAGAATGCTGTTGCCACTCGCATGCGTCCTACATAAAAGTGAGGCTACCTTTTTTCGCATTATAGCAGCAAAGCCATCAGTGCGCGCTTCCACGAACATGGAAGACGCGCTGCAGAATCGCGGTAGTCGCATCAGCATTCGGAAAGCAGAATACCATCATTATCTCAGTTCTTATTCATCCGTTTGCTGGATATCTATAGATAAGATGCTGTAATATATGGCCAAGAAATATTTCTGATTTCAAGACCCTTTTAGAAAACACAACTTTCAGCATTCGTATCAATAAACCTTTCTAGATATTTCAACTCTGAATTCACATTTTTGTTTTGAAACTTTATTTGATACCGGATAGTCTTGCTTTTCTACATAAGTTAGTTACCTGTTTCGTGTGAAATTCAGATTTCTCAAAATTCGTATTGTGCTAAAGACTGAGTGTGAATTTTAGTCATTTGCAGTAGTTAGGTAACTTTCAAACGTCAAAATTGTGAAGAGCTTCGTTTTCATAATACTTAATTCTTTTATTTTGTTGACAAAGTGAAATCTTGGGTGTAGTTTTGTTTCATATTCATAAGTACCCAGTAAACATCAAGGTGGCCAGCCTTAGTGCTCGACGGAAAGCTTTGGGATCTCCTAGGGATGCACGGGAGAGTTAAAATTTTCATTTCAGAATTTAAAGGTAGGTGTAAATATCAAAGGTGAACTAGACCAGTTCTACATCAGTTTCAATTCCAAGTCATCATCGTCATCATCAGGTTATTCAGCCCACTGCAGAGCCTCCTCTCTCTTTTGCAAATCTTCCTTGTTTGTGCCATTCTCGTCGTCGTTGGTGTTGCCGTACAACGTTTGCCACGCCACGCTTTCCAAGCATTCTGCAATTATTAATGTTTCGTAGTAACATTTGAATTCCTAAACTTTCTAAAGCATAAATAACACGAAAGCTCTAACATAAGTGTCGACATCAAACAAGGAGGAATATGGATCAAGAAGCTGGTTTACCATGCGTAGATAAAACAATACGCATGCTTAGCCCAAAGGCAGCTGCATTTCGCATCCGCCGCGCGCTTTACGAGGCAACAAGAGATGTCTGTTTTGAACGTTTCTCGGAACAGTGCACTTGTGTTCGAATGCGCCTGTACGAAAATAAAAATACAATGAATGCTTTCTCGACTGCATCTCGTACTTAAACTACCTAACCTACTAACCAAAAACACTCTAAATTGGCATCTATTTTTAAGCTTCTAAAGTTGAGTTCAGTTTGTTTAATCGCATGAGTTACGTCGCTTGTTACTGCAGAGTTTGATTCGTTACGGAATGGCGAACATTCAAAGGACTCATATTGCAACTTGAATCCTAACGCCGAACCACTAAAGTCGAGTTTAGTTCATGTTGTAGCGTGAGATACGTCATTTGTTAGTGTAGCATCCGATGCGTCATGAAATGGCGGCGGTCGGTGTGGTGCCGCGGCGCGGGTCATCGTGCTAAGCGCTATACAATATAAATATACGGACTGAGTACGTATAACAGACTTGTTTGATCCGATCTATACGTAGGTAGCTAATGTAGCTATGGCTATAGAGTTTTACGTTACGTTGTTACCAGCCGTTCGAAGGTCACCGTTGACGGAGAAACTGCTTTTTGCTACTTTATTTCTGTAATGTTGGTAGGTATGGTAGGCACTGTTCGACTACATTTTGACTCCGAGACTCCGAATGGATTTTTCCACTTTGCTTTCGTAAAATGTGTCCGATGCGTTAAATTCGTAGGTGCTTAGATATTACTTATAGCTTAATTGTTAATTTCGATAGTTTTCGTTTGTCTCCGTTGGCAAAATGTCTTGAGAGTTTTTGTTTTGCTTCACCGATGTCGGCCGTTAGGTAAGTACACTCCTGTTCACTTTCTCAACCATCCACACCTACTACGATGCAACGACTTATTTTATCTACATACAGTAATATCCGGTTACGACGAATTCATTTATACCGACTTACCCATATAACTCACCTTGAAGGATTGGTTTTCATACAAACTAGTAAAATTGTTCGTTTGGTCAATACGATGTACCTAATGCGGTCAATCCTTTTATTAGCTGTGGACTAAGTACCTTCGGAATACCCTTCGATTTGTTCTTCTTGTCTTCTGTCTGATCTTTGATTATACTCCAATACACGGTGAGCTCTGTTGGGGAACTAGTAAGAACCTTGGTATTTACAATCCCAGCTTATCGTTCTGCGGTAGAATGCCCGCACAGATAAATTCTATTCATCTGTGAATGTGACCGTGACCCGTAAGAATGTATGTCATGATACATTCTTACGGTTCACGCAACAAACGCTTCAATCAGAAAACTGAAACCATAGGAGATACGACGAAACTGTTTTTTTTAAAATCCTTTTGCCATTAATATTTTTTTGGTCAAGCGTGAGTTCCCCATATAAATTATTTATTTTAAACATTTTTTTTAATACGGCTTGACTCAGTTTGACGTAAGGATCATTTCATTGTATAAGAAGAGAAAAATCGGATCAGTAGAAGTAGCGTTAGTTACTTATAGTTTTACTGGCATTAGTTAGTAGTTTATTAAATTTGACTTACCTTCTACTGTTACGTTTTTTTCTTCCAATACAATGAACCGATCCTTACATGAAACTGAGTCGACACGCAATAAAAAAATATATCAAAACAACAATTTTTTATGAGGTACTCACGCTTCGCTTGCCCATAAATATAACTACGCCAAAATGTTTTCATACGAAATTGGTAAATTGTTCCTAAGACAGTTTTCCCATATCTCATAAGGATTCAGATGTGCCCATAATGTCTCGGATAAAAAAAATAAACTCTCTGTATACCTACATATTTTTGATACAATTAATTGGTATGTAATTTTATACGTTTTTGTAGTGGTAGGGCTCTCTTGCTGATTCCGCCTGGGCAAGTACCACACCTTTGCCAGTTATTGAACCGCCAAGCAGTAGTGTGCAAACATTATTGGGTTCCGTATTGAAGGGCAATGTTTCCAGAGTAATCTATTCAATATAATATATTATGTATCTAGTTCACACTACCTGTCTAAGAAATTTCCACACATCAGCCAAGACTTGCACGGCTCAATAGTGGCCTCGGACCTTAAAAAAGGGGTGGGTTGCCAAAATCCCCAAGTGTTTAAGAAATTTACGAACAGGTAAACAAAGCGCTCATTTAAGAATCGCACAACACCTCCGCAATTAGTATTTATATACGCCTTCCACTATTTCCCAGGCTTCTTAATTAACTGCGCCATTTTGCCACACTACCGTTACTTACATCATGGACATATAAATAGTTTTACTCAAATCTTTCTGCTAGCCA
The DNA here is from genome assembly GCA_947579745.1 of Apocheima hispidaria. Lineage (NCBI taxonomy): Eukaryota > Metazoa > Arthropoda > Insecta > Lepidoptera > Geometridae > Apocheima > Apocheima hispidaria. The sequence goes on along the minus strand of OX388166.1, from coordinate 449,877 downwards.
TTATAATACACAAAGTTATTTTGCGGCATTAATTATGTTTCCCCTTAGTATTTTCCTTACATTTGTTTTGCCGTAGCGTAGACCTTTTCTACAGGGTTACGCTTTTGAAATAAAGCAAAACCCCTCGCAGGTAACTTCCCTTCCATTACTTTTAACAAAGGCTGTGTGGCGTGGCGTGGGAGAGGTATTGATTTTCTCCCTCTAGCAGTCATGTTCAGTTGTAAATGCCCCACACGATCATCCTTCCAAAAGCTGTTTGGTCCTAACCAACACTTTAGGGCGGTCATAAAAATTATAAAAATAGGGCTGGCCGCTTAACTTATACTTGTAAGTACTTACTTTTTCTTATTTAAAGACCGCTACCGTGTGTCGGGTGACACTTAGCTCACGGTTGTTTGTCCTACAACCGTGAGCCCTTAAAACTCTGTTCATTATGGCCAATCGGCCTATAGGTACGAACCATTTAATTTTTAGGACCCGAAAGTAATCGCGTCAAATATGAATTCGGTTATCTTTTCGAACTATGACTTGTCGCCACGAGCTCTTGGCCCTTGTCGATGAAAAACATAAAATGTAAAAAATAAAGCCATCCAGAAGCTGTCAAGTAGTTTCCCGGCGTGACTATATAAATAGCACTTGTCACGCCACAAGGTCACGTGGCGCGTGGAGGCGGCGCGGCGCGGGCGCAGCGACACGCGTGCACGCAACTCGCGTCTGGGCACTTACGGGACACTTTCAAGTTCAGATCTCAATAGGAAAAAAAGTTAAAAGTAGTAATAGTTCTTTTGCTCTTTTAGTGCACGAGGAAAAATTCTACCAAAACTACCAATAGGGACACTATCGGTGGATGTGTTCCTCGACCGTTTTTCCGCCTCGCACTTGACTAAGATAACATTATTATCTTGGTGGTAATGCACCCTATTTATCGCTTACTAATGTACCCGTATCCGTATATATATTTATATTCTAAAGTACTTTATGAATTTACCGCTATAACAACCTACAAGTACTCCAGACATTTATGTTTTAATGTAAGTACCTCCTACCTACACATTTTGATGTGCAATGTATCATTAATTAGTACCGGAAAACGCAAAAACCGTATTGTTTGCTAATTGGAATTGCAAAGTTCACCCGTATTACGAGTTTCTGAATCACCTGTGGTTAGTCAGTGACAATAAGACAATATGACTCATTGTTGGACATACCTACCTAGTGGTTTTGTTGTTGTCCTACCTTTAAAGAGCTCTTCACTTGATACATAACCTTGCATTGCTGCATGCGTTGCGGGGGGTTAGGTGTTGTCGTCGAAATACTGCGCTGCTGTTATAAATACTTATAGATAGGTCATTGGAACCGCAGCAACAGGTACACTGGTTCCATATATTATTTCCTGGAATCCTGGAATTCAAATTGTGCTGATTACGAATATTCTTAATTCTCAAATACCTTTTTTATGCAACGGAGTGAAGAGACGAACAAGTCGCTCGCCGGATGGTAAGCGTCACACTTGTCGTGCGCTCTTCACGCTCAGATATTAGATGTTAAATCTCTTTATGCCCAGTAATTTAACTGAAACCATTTCCCTTCAATCTAAAACAGTTACGTTTGCACATTACTGGCAAATGAACATCTTCGATGAATGATCATCGGGGGTTGGAAAGTGTTTTCCCGACTGCCTAAGACAGAGGGTATGGTTTTGTGGTGTATGTAAGTACCTATGTATTTTTGTTCCTATACTACCTCCTGTAGCCTAAACGGCTGTCGTCAGATTCCTTTAACTCAGGAGTATACGTCAGGTTGAAAAAAAAAAAAAAATTGTTATTCAATGTGATAACTATGAGCTGTCGCAGTACCGCACTGTTAGCCTTACTTCACGAAAGTCATTGACACAAAATATTAATAAAATAAAATGTATGAAACTAGTACAGTAGTATACTTAATGTTAGAGCGTGTATTGGCGTGATTGTTTATGGAAATCGATGGCAGTTTCAATGAATTACGAGCGCGCACTGTGGCGTCATGAGGCCATTATCGTGGGCGGGAATATGTTTCGCAGTATTTAATGAATAGGTGAACATCAGACACCCCCCCCCCCCCCACACACACACAAACACACACACTGCAGGTAAAATATTTTTCCCTGGGACGAAAGTCCTGGACTTCAAGCGTACTTTCCAAGCATCAGAAATGAAAAAGCTTTTTCCCACTCGTTGCCATCAGGCTAGCAACATTACCTAGGCAGTACATAATAACTAGTAGTTTCCGCCGAAATGTGATCTCGCGACCTCTATAACTTCACGACTCACGACTCCTGGACCTATTATGCTCATATTCGATTTGTATTGAAGCGAACTGGTTGCCTGCTAAAATTCATGAAGGAATAAACGTACACACTAACATACAACGTACAAATATACACAAACTTCGACTTTGTCCCAAAGACTAAAGAGTCGCTTGGTAAAAAGAAAAGAATAAACCTTGGAGATAACGATACTCTTGCCACCAACTGGCAATTTACTACAAACCTTCGACTCTATTATATCCACATAGTATGTATAAAATATGTCGTTTTTCGTAATAATACAGCTACGTTGGAGCTAAATGCGGTACAAACTCCAAAGTACACGTTACACAGCATTAATTTCACCGTGGGTAGGTTTGTCAGCTTTTTGATTGTGGTCAAATTGCTATGCCTTGCACATTCGACCGGATGTCGGCCCAGTGATTTTATAACGATCAGATTTGACTGTCACGGCATTAAGAACTGTATTTACAATATGACAAATGCTTGGTTTTGCGAAAGTCGGGTTTCAATGTATTATTGTGTAAACTTTTAAGAGCTCTAAAATTATCTTTTTGCTACTAGATTTGTCTTTTTAACTTTAGATGCCTTTATGTCTGGAGTATAGCTGCGCATTCGTTAAAATTATCACAACTATATTTTGTGCAATATGTCAAATAGTCTCTGTGGATTCAAAATTCGCAAGAATTTGAACATCAAACAAAAACCCCCGGGGCTCCGCGGCACCAGCTTCCACAGCAGTGGCTATACTATAACAGCACCTAGTCGACTGTAAGGAATTAAAGAATTTTAAAAGATAATCTAGCCCTGTAGTGGAATTTCTTGGTTGAAATAAATCGTGCACCCAAAAACAACTAGTCGCGCACGTCCATAGGTATTTGTATCCGGAATGAAATACAGTAATACTTCTATACAATATACCTGCGGTCACACACGTACGGGCAGTAAAAATAAATAACGTTGTAGACATCCGTTCGAAATGTCATGACGCACTGGTCTGGCATCCCGCTCTCCCACGCGATCAGATTGTTTTTGAGTAACGGACCTGATCTGGCCCTGGACCGCACTTAGGATTCTTTTATTTCACCTGTAACGTTCTACTTGCTTGACAAATGCTTCCCTGATCGCCACCACCACAACTGCCTCGCCTTCTTCGCTGCTGCCCCGCTACTCTTGTGGGCATGAGTCATAAGTAATGTTTTTAAAAGGTTAACGATCCCAACCCAAGGCATCGACATAAAAATTTTATAAAGCTGATCTGAAAATGTTTGCGATTATCTTGGAGTATATACTACTTGGAGATCGCTGCACACCTCTTGTGCTGTTTTCTGTTTTCTTAATATCAAGAAATACTATAATTAATGTAGGGATTCCCAAATGAAAGCACTTTCTGCACGTACTTACCCACCAAATACACCCAATAGGCGTGGGTATCTCGTGGCGTGGACTGGAGTTTATTGCTATCGGAATGATGACAAAACTCAGGCACACAGAAGCTGAGGTTACTATAAATCGCATGACGATCGGTACAAAGATCGTTAGAAGCGCGGTGACTGCCAACTCTAGCGCGGTAACAGGTTTCATTCAGGGCCGAATGTAACATGACCGACCACTGGAGTTTATACTATAGCACTACACTTTCAAATGTGACTTGAATGTGAATTGTGACATCTTGGCATAACGTACAATCTTCCCATAGTACAGCCAGGCAGTAAGTAGGTTAGGATTGCCGCACTAAAAGCATTAATACCGAAACTGTGTATTATATTATCTATTTAGTGACTGCGTTCTAAAACTTGCATCCAGTGCATATTTTTTTTGCATGCCGTAGGTGGTATATAGGTCTGATGGTAAGCGATCATCGTCGCCTATGGATACCTGCTGTAACACCAGCGGCATCACAGATACGTTGCCGACCTTGTAGTCTTTTAAACGAATAAATAAAACTTGTAGATGCTGCGATTATTTACACTGCAGACAATAACTTACGAGTAAGTCTAGCAAGTTTTGTTGCTATAAACTGTACGCAAGCCGCACGCCTACAGAATACGGAAAATATAAACATCGCGTAAAAATGCGCATTTAATTTCATACGCGCGTATTCAATAATTGTAAAATTTATGCGCATTTTTAAAAATATGATTTAGTATTGTTGCTAACTGAATTAATCGGCGTAATTGGATCGACACATGTATGCGTCCAAGTTACTGACCGATTACTTATTTATGATAACGAGCATCCTATACAGTGTGTTTAAATTATCTTGTACGACGCAAACGCAGTTGATTGAGATTGTTTCAAACGAGCAAATTTATTAAGTCATTTCTCCAGATAAACAAAACTACAAAATTTACAAAAAAAATTAAGCGTTTGCGAATTAGGTCGGTTGCAGGTTTATTGTGTAACTGTATCAATAACATTTCTCTAAGTGTTTTACTTCTAGGGCTTCTCTTGCAATCCACCGTCATCGGTAGCAGTAGCAGTATTGGCTGACTGCCTATACTTTACTTTAGTTTTATTTGCAATAATCGTTTCTAATGATAGTTTTATGTTATCTCCAGGCCCGGGCAATCGGAGCATGGTCACGGCGGCGGGCTGTCGTACGGCAAACAAGCAGGCGTGGGCCCGGGGCAGCCGCGGCCGCCCGCCGCGCCCTACGCGCCGCAGCCCTATCCTTCCCAGCTGCGGATGCACCAGCCTGGATATGGATCGGCTCCATTGTCCTACAGGTGAGACGAGAACTACTATGGACTATGGACGAGGTTGAAGGGAGCTTAGGAGGAACCTCGAAAACAGCGTGCTTTTCGGTCGAATATCATTTTGATCTCCCTGGAAGTCCACGGATATGCACTATGATTATTCCACAGAATTGGTGCTCCTTTGAATCTCCTAGCATATAAATTCATAAATGTCGAGAGAACAACAGACTAGATCCGAACTCCGATACTTGAAGGAGCTGGCACGGCATGTAAATAGGAGTTACGCAATAATAAATGAATATGAATAGCTCGAATAGACACTGCAATGGCAGGAGGAAATGCAAAATACACCGCCAGCAGGACGGCAATGTAGGACTTACCGCCCATCGAATAAGAGGGGTTTTGAACACCTGTCGAACAAGCATGTCGGTAGAAGTTTTACTAGTCAAATCTCGATTTAGGTCGACCTAGCAATAAATTGCGAGTACTTAATGCTGGACTCAAATACGCTAACAACGCATCGTATTTAACCCAAAAGTCAAAACAATTAAATGAAAGTGACTCTCAAACTGACAGAAGCGTCTGTCATCGTCGTCTGTTTAGTTATTTGTTTATTCGCCGGATGTTCAGAGCCGCGGGTGGTCGTTGTATATCTCAAGTTTATGACTAACGTTCGCCTTTGATTATTCTGAATTACGAAGTTATATTTGGAAGAGAGTTCAATCAAACGGCTTAATGTTAGCAGCTTAAATGAGCCGGTAATGGCATTCCTAAATTAGTATTTTTACTTGATGAGGTGCCAGTGCCATCGTGCCACCTCCTACCGGTCAGTTGGGCTATTCTAATTTTGGATCCTGCTGCGCGAAACAGTTTTCCTAAGCTCATCCTGACCCACGAACGAACATCTTTGAGTATGTGTGCGTCTTCTTTCGGAAACAAAGACTTCTTTCTTACCGATTGCGTAATTCAATTCGGTTACTCAGCGAGACTCTGGGATTTCCGTGGCTTGACCTAGTGTCCAACGATTCGGCACCTGATGATATTGGCTCATTTTGAGTCATTTATTATAGTTAAACGTGTCAAAACCATGCCAATTTTCGTAGTAAAAACATCTTTTACTACGAAAATTGGCATGGTTTTGACACGTTTAACCATGCCAATTTTCGTAGTAAAAGATGTTTGACTCTAATTTTATTCTACTTTAGTATGTACTAGGAAGCTAGGGCTCACCGCTCAGCCTACACGAGAAAGCGTAGGTATCACAGCCATTGTAAACCGCCACGATGCTGTCTGAAAGACTCCCAAGCCACGAGAAGTGGAACGGCAGTATACGATACTATCGAGCAGACAATGTGGATTGTCTTGCTGGGACGGCGACATTGTTTACGTAGGGGTGTTACTGCACTAATTAATTAAATATTGGCGTTGTCAGTCATATTGTACCAAAACTAACTTATTGAAAGGACTAAAAATGTCTTATTTGATAGACCAATAATTTTAACAGATTTTTCGGAAAAAAGGAAAGAAGTCCTAATCGCACTATAATATATTTTTAGGCGTTAGATTAGAGTTATCTATGGCACTCGGAAATCGGGGTTAATTAAGGATTGTAACGATGCCGCTCACATCAAAATCGGTTCCGGCGTTCAGGTGTTACGGTGGAATCAAGAACCCACCATACATACATATATACATAAAAACAAAACAAAACTCCGTTTTTGGGCAGTCGTGTAAAACACTACTTTGTAGATGCATTTTAGGGTTCCAGAGTACTACAAGGAACCCTTATTAGTTCGTCATGTCCGTCTGTCTGTCTGAATCTTTTACAGCCTTATAACTTCCAATTCCAAAGTTATAAACGTACATGCTGGAAATCGTGCACGATATTGTAAGTATAAATCTCAAAAATCAAAAAATTTGAATCATATTTTTTAAAAATTAGGGTAGCTTCCATACATGTAAAGATGGGACGAAACATTTTTATTCGTTGTTCTCCATCATTGTGAGGTGTCGTTGAACCAGCTCTTTTAAATTTTACAATCTTGAAAGAATATAAAAAAGATCCACACGCGCGGATAAAAAATAATTACGCCGGTTCCCCACGTGTTGGTTGGATATCATAGAATAAGTCTTTTAAAATGACAGTGGCTCCATTTTTGAACCGCTCGTATGATATTTCGCACGAAAATATCATGCGAAATGACTGACTTTCGAAAGAAAATACTTAGTTGAAATAATCATATCACTCGTTAAAGCAACGATTGGTTATGCTAAATGTATGGTTTTTAGCCTCAGCTTGAACCACTTGAATTTGCTTCTATCAATAGAAGATCTTTAATTTCGCACATACCAGCGATTCAAAAATGAAGCCCCAGGGCTTAACCTCTAGGGTTGTAAAAATACGGATAAGTGAAGGAAACCCCGCGCCATGAGATGCCAGGGTTGGCTGGATTGAGGGCATACCTACTTCATTTATCGGGTCAGGTCAGACGGGTCGCTGAACTGATGAATCATAGATATTTTGATCGATGCCGTGAACTAGGTCTTTGAGATAACGCTGCGAATTCAGGTTATGATATTAATTCACTTGTATACACAGTCCATTCAACTTCGAATTAAAATTTACGATACCATCGGATTTCTTCTTCGATATTTTGTTGTTGTTAGTTACTAAGAATAAGAGGGCTTATTCCCAAATAGTACATCCATTGTTATCTGAAAACATAGAGCTATTATAATAGCTCAATGTCTGAAAATATTTTTAGTACATAAGTACATCACACCCCAACGAGGTCCAAGAAAAAAAAAATGTCGGTGTAGTAAAATTTTATTTACCTCCTGCTTGACTTTCCATTCAATTTTAGTTTTTGTTTGTAACCCTGTTACTTTCACACAAACCAAGACATCACATTACTTTCACAACTTTTCTAATGTGTTTTACTTTTAAACATCAAAATGCTGACTCGTCTGCCATCTTCTACACGACCGTTAACATCGCCGCGGTGAACCGCGGAGTCGGAGTGACGTTTGACAGCTCGATTTGACTCGATATACTTAACTAGCTGGTAACCGCGACTTCGTCGCGTGGACCTAAAAACAAAATTGGCCTATGTCCGTCTGCGACCCATAAGCTATATCTATGCGAAAAATTCAGCTTGATCTGTTCAGCCGTTTATCCGTGATAACGCGACAAACATCCAGATAGACAGAGAGGCAGAGAGACAGACAGAGAGAGAGAGAGTTATTTTTTAATTTATAATATTAGTTAGAATAAGCAAGTATTACAATTAAAAGAAAAACAAAAAACCCGACTGCAAAATGTCATAAAATGTTACAAACGTCGGGAATAAATTGGTCTATAACCTTGTTTATTTATACCATACAGTGTGAAGTGTGATTTTACTGGTAGGTATATAAACAAAACACTGACAGTCGTCAAATGCAACCCAATTAGCGTCCACCTGGATCCTTTCCAACGTTGGTTATGAAACATGAAAGATCCTAAAATATAACTCAAATAACCTGACTGACATACAGACAGAACCAATCTAAATATAACTATAATTTGGCTGACTGACAGGCCTGTACTGTACACAGAAGGGCAAAAAGTAATTTTTGCAGAGGCGACATCATTCTCATCAGTGACCATGTAACCGATTCACAGCTGTTACCTATTTCTTACTCCTCTCTATTTTAGCCCCTAAGCCCTCCCCCCGGGATCTGCTACTGTTTCTATTTCAACTCAACGGGTTCAAAAAAGATTATCTTTTTTATGTGCCAAAATATATGCCTCTGTTTAGTTGAACTTAGTTAAAAATAATAATAGCAGGACCGACCGATAGTCTGCTGTTTTGTTTTTTCTTTAATAATAGTACTTGTTATAAGTACAATACATCTATAATATTAATGAACAGGTAGTATGACACTAAAAGCTGTATTATAAATTATCTCTAGATATACACGTTCCTCGATAAATCGATCTAACGCAGCATCGGAGCGGGTCAAGGCGAGGTTGACGACCGTTTTGTAGGTGAGCCTAGTGGTTCCCGTCCCGGGACGTCATATTGATTACCTACACTACAGAATAGGTAATAGTAAAATAACATAAACCATGTACATAATAGGTGGATTTACTATCGTAGTACCCGAAAATATAGAAGATATTGGCACATTTTGCGGGAACTATACCTTAGTCACCTAGTTAGATTGAGTTCTACAATATAGATAATAAAAATAATGTTTTCTAGCCACATACCAACACCAATAACAAGATAAACCATAAGTCCCGCTTGTAAGCTATGGGTTCGACTGTTTGGTGGATTGTCCTTCCGCGAGGTTTTAGCGTATTCGATGTTTAAAATTGTATAGCAGTCACAGTTTCTCGTGCGTGCGATAGAGAAAGTTACTGAATTAACTGTAGATAGAACGGTAGACTGTTATCATCCCCTAAATCTTTTGTTTTTGGTTTTAATGACTTGGATAAACTTTAATCTATTTATCAATCTAGGCGCTGTTTTGTTTTTTCAAAAAATGTTTATGGTATTCTAATAACAACTCAGATTAAAATCTGACATTAACAACTACTTTTCTTTGTCGTTTTTTCGACGTAAAAAAAACTCACTTGAGTGCCTATAACAACAAAGATATTGCGAAATTAAATCAAACAAACAAGCATAGTTTTCCACAATGTAGATAACATATAAAAAAAACATCGAGATCGGATAATATTTAGGGGTGGGTATCGGACTACGCTTTTTGTATGGACAAAACGGCAGTGTCACTTTATTATTAACGTTAACCATCTGTGACGTTAACGTACCCAAATTAAGTAAAACTTAGACTTTCAGACTAGGAAAATTACAGGTTTCGCTCGGACGATTGTGTTTGTTTTGTTGTAAAATATAAGTATATAATATGTGCGCTCGTGAGGATGCTCTGGATCTGAGGCTATTGTTGCAAATGTGTGAGAGTTAAAGACCTTGTTAAACAAGACTGAACCAGAGCCGGAGAAACGCCGGATTAGAAAATCCGGCCCTGAGAGAAGAAATCAAAACCCTTCTTAGTAACTAACTTCTCAGCACGAACTAAAAGTAACCACGTACAAAACCCCACTTAGAAATAAAGGGCATTGACGCAAAATCGCGGCATACGTGCGCCGAACGTGTCATAAAATAAAGGAGCTCGCGCGAACCGGGCCACGTTGGCGACCACGTGGCCCGCTTCGTGTCTCGCATGTAAAATAAAAAGTAAACAGCGCCACCACAGATAACTGATAGTTGGTACGCGACTGTGGCGCCCCCCGCCGCCCGCGCGCAGCCTTGGCCTTCCGCCGCCATGTGATGCTCAGAATAATCGCGTTGCGTAATGTTAGGTATATTTAACTACAGCTATTAGGTTCGATTAATTTTAATAACTTTGTGTCAAACCTCAAGACGAGAGTAGAGTTAAGAGTAAGAGTTTCAGAAAATTATCCTGACACCCATCACTATGTAATTTATGTTCTATGTAAACTTGAGATGTCAAATGTAAACCGAACTATGTAAGTGCGTTAGTTTGTGATTATATAAATTGTATCAAATCTACAACTGAGAGCTAAACTAACTAACAGAATCTACAATTTCAAAAAATACTATAAGTTGATTTTTCGAGGACAAAAATCGTCAGTCTATGACATAGAGGCCTTCGGGCGGGGTAAACATTAACATTAGAGATTACTATTGGCTACTCAAACTGTAGACGAAAAGCAACCAAACATAATATAGCTGATATGAGACGGAATGTCCGCAAGACATCGCGCACGAGGGAGCGACGTGATTCACGCGATCGACCGCCTCATCTCCGATTGGAAAGCTATCGCAGACACGCCAACGGGTCGTTAGCTTTGTTGCTTCCTGCTGTTAATAATAAACTTTTTCTATCTGTTTAGATAGTGTGTACTGTGTATACATTATATAGTTACAATCGTAAGGTTTAAGTAGGTATTCATATTATACAAAAAGATGTGCAAAGCAAGGTTTAGACTTCTGACGTTACTAATGAATTAGTTCTAGATCCTCTTCGACTATTATACATCGTCGCTTACTATAAGGAATGTCGGTGGTCTATCACAGACCTATTCCCTTATGGACATCTCTGCCATGAAAAGAGAGGAATCGAAGTAAATAAAAAAAGCTTATTCTATATTTTATCAAGATAATTTAAAAATATACAGCCTATGTACCTCGTTCGATCAATCGATTAAACCTTTCTTGTAAGCAGTTTTAAGTTAGACACTAGTTAGGCATGTCAAAATAAAAAACAAACTGACAAAATATTCGACGTCACGTAATTAAACAAATCGGGAGTTTTGGCGGGATCATGAAGGAGTCATGTCGCGCTATTGTATTATTTTCCAATACTTGTGTTATATCGAGTGTTAATGCATAAAAATGGTGGATTTTTATTCATTAAGTGTTCGTGAAAGTGTATGACTGTTGGTGAATAGTATAATATCGTGAAACGTGACTTTTCGTGTTGTTTCCAAAACTCCATAGAAGCTTCTAGTAAAGTCTCTATCACATTACTGAGGAAAAAAAAAATATAGGGAAAAAATAAATACGGAAGACAAGGCGGTATGGCCTTAATGGCTTTAGCCTGCCCAGAAATGGGCGAATAAAAAAAAAAATTAAACTATTTTTCGGGAGGCTAACCATTACAGAATTTTGAATAATAGGAAATGTATAAAAGCATACGTTCACGTACTATTCGCATCAAATTGGATCTCTCATTGAAGTTCAGAATTGCAAAAAGTTGCAAGAAATTGTATTGGATTATATCCAAAAAACATTCGCCGCGGTTGTTGAGAAGAAATATCTTCATTATTGTTTGACATATTTTTAAACCAGCAGCGTCTCGATTTTTTGGGACTTGGGAAGGTCAGTTTCATTATAGTACCAATACGCACAGTATTGCTTCTTGCAGACACTCCATTATATTGAGAAAGTTTGCAGTTCGAGAAAAACAGGCAATGGGCCACCGTAGGTTCCCTTAATAACCCTTGACTTCGGCAATCTAGCCGTGTGCTATTCATTACAAACGCTAATGAGTGATGAATATAAATGTAAAGCTGCGAGTAGCGAAAGAACATCGATCTATGATATGATAGATCGATACGAAAGAAGGTTGGGCCGAGTGAAGCTCCTTGGGAGAGATCTACATTTAGCTTTAAACGAGTTTGGGTTGATTGATGACAGCGGTTCCGTCGATATTTAATCATTATCATCAACCATTTATCTACTCATTACTAGGGAAAGATGTCCTGTTGCGTGTAACATCCGTACCAGTCCTGCGCAAATCTCATCCAGTTATTATGCTCATTTTATTTATGTTGTCCATTCACGCATTCCAGAGACAACAGCTACGCGCGCGGCGGCGGCGCGGTGGGCGAGTACCGAGGGAACAACCGCATGTCGATCCTGGGCACGGGCTACCTGCCCGCGCCGCAGCCGGCGGCGCACCACCCGCCCCCGGCGGACCCGCCGCCCTTCAAGAAGATCCGAATCTCGGCCGCCGAGCGCGCTCCGCTCACGCCGCTGCCGCACCACCACCAGCCTCTCAGGGTTGATACTAGGGCAAGTTGATACTAAGAAGTTGCTGATATGTCTCCCTGAATGAGATGACACCTAACAACGGCTAAACTTGAGTGTAGCATTTGAGAGGCCCACCTTGACTGTTACACTATCGAAAGTTTAAGAGCCGGCTCCCCTGATCAACTATCTAGGTCGCATTTTCCAAAATTTTTTAAATATAAAAATTACAGATCGGAATTAAATATTTTTTTGTATCATTTAATATATTTAGAATAGCATTGCCTACGTTATAAAGCAATTTTCATGTTATAATTTTTTTATTTGGGGAAGGTGAAGAAAAAAGAACTTGAAAAAAACTGTTATTTTTTCCTTCTCCTTCGCCAAATTAAAAACGAATAACATGGAAATTGCTATAAAACATTGGCAATGGTATTCTTAAGATATTAGATGGGGAAAAACTCAAATTGTCTCTCTGTAATATTTATATTGAAAAATGTTGAAAAAGTGCGAAAGTGCGATTGCACGAGTCAGAGGAGCAGGCCCTTACCCTGCGGTGACCCAAGGTGGGTGTTTGCCTTGATAATCAAATAATGCCGCCGATCGGACCTCGCGATTTCTCTCGCTAGTACATATTATGATGCTTCAAGAGGACCAAAAGGACTTGCACAAAGACCCTCTTTGTAGGAACTTTGCCTGGTGTATGTTTCTCTCATAAAAATTGTCCGCAACAATCGCAATATCTCGCATGTTTGTTAGGCTTGTGAAGTAGTTCCTTCTTTATATATTTTCTCTTTATCAGATGCCACATCATAGAAATAAGGCGTTTGTGCACTGCATTCCGACTCCATGATGAGCAGGTCTCGAGGTCTGTCGCTGTAGAACGCTGCAGGATTCCAGCTCGGATCGGACCAATGCACAAACGCCGTAAGAATCTGATTAACATTTCAAAAGATGAACCCTGAAACGCCGAGGGACTCTTACGTCAATCAGAATCTGCCTAATTCTTCAACATGAGATCTTTGTCCAGAATGATAAAATGTTATGCGACTGATTTAAAATAACATTATGTCAGAAACAAAGACATTTTGATTCGGTTGCGCGCTTTTGATACGATTTATAAACTGAAAGACAGTTTTACATCTCCTGTCCTTATATAATGAGGAGTTTGTACTTCAGTTGAACATCATCATTTGTTGATTGATTGATTGTACCTACTGTTTCTATTTAACCGAATGACTTGCTGTAAACAAGATTGTCACCAACTTCATGTCTTTGCCAACAACAAGCACGTGATATACCATCTCTTCACAATTCAATATATGTTCAATAACTGATACTGCTCGAACTCCGCTTTACGTTCAAATCTAAAACGACAATGTCTGAATTCTGCCGGAATTTGCATTGTCGCCAGAATTCAGCTTTACAATTTGCTTGGGAACATTATATCATGGTGAGAGGGAGAGGTACACTTCCCGATTCACTCTTTATCTATAATATGTTTGCGAGCAATGAATCGTTGTTTGCGAGCACAGATTAAGCCCTACAGATACCGCATTACGAGACCTTTAATCCGACAAAAACACAACATTGTTGGAAGAAAGAGCGGGCGCGGGGAAAAAGCGTTACCGTTGGCTATATCGTGGTCACGCCGCCGCGACTCGCGCCTCGCCTAGCAATGAACCAATGAGGATGAATAATAATTGTATGTGTATTTAGACAGAGGTGCTTCGATCATCCTGGTTCCCGCGAGGCAGCATTGACGTAAAATCAATTTTGTATCGTTTATAACGCCGTGTAAATGTTATTTATTCTCTGTATTATTGATTGATAGTTGAATAACAACCCGTGCTGGTTACAGGAGCCGGTGAGCTACAACACGGTGGAGGTGCTGTCTCCGAACCCTCCATCCGAGCCGACGGTGGAAGACCAGAGCTTCCGCACCACCAAGGATGACTTGTTGCAGCAGATCTCTAAGGTATGTTCCAACCTTGTATATTACAGGGTTACTTTATAAATAGCGCGCAAACTTAAATGTTTATCACGTAATCAGTATCGATAGTAGAACATAAAAACAATAAAAAATACATTTGCCTTGTCATCGCTCTATCTCTATCTCGAACGTCATTTGCTCGCGCTGAGAAAAAAAAAACGACAGTATCAGCGAGCGGCGTGCAATGCGAGGAGTATGACCAGCGGCAGGATGAGTAACATGGCTCTACCTACTTCCGTCGCTGCTTCCCTCGTCACTCGTCAAGTATGTGGCCGCAAGCATAAGTCTGCTTGGGTAGGTAACAGAGAGTTAACGTTTGCGTGCTACCACAGATGAATAGAATATAGTTCATTAGTTCATCTGTGCGTGCTCCCGTATCTCGGATGACACCGTATTATATAGGTCTTTTCGTTTCCATCTCTGGGGTCTAGCTTGGAGGATTACTATTGACAATGTTGCGTTGATCACGCTGTCTTAAGTACCTAGTATGTAGGTAATATAGTAAATAATACATATTGACATGGAAAATCTACACGAGAAGAATGACAATTTCATAAAAAATACCGCACCCCCGAAAAATCTGCTTAAAACTAGATGGCGCTTACGTATTTACTCAGTTATCCAAACCGCTATAAATTTTGATGAAAATATGTTTAATATAGAAACGTAGTATTGGTTAATATATATATGTCCGCAAAGTAAGGTGTAGTTCGAATTAGATTGCAATATACGTCATTAAAAATAATATGTTTCCAATAATAATGTTTTCAACGCCATCTCTTGGGAACCTAGCGAATTTTGCAAATAAAATATAAATTATATTGTTTTTACTGATATAACTGTATATATATATATATGCCAGTCGACAATTCAGTATTGTATCTCAATCTGGGGCGGTGCTGGTAAAACTGTCATCAAGATCGTTGAAAGAGCACAGCGGGCCCTGATCAAGGTTTTGCTACGGAAACCTTTTCGCTACCCAACAGATTTACTTTATACCGAATTTAGGGTTCTGAGAGTTCGTCAATTGTTTATACTCAACGCCGTCTTAAAAACCCATTCCAGCATAAAATCTCGAGAAGACTATGCAGCATTGTTATCTAAGCGAGTGACTAGAGGCAATCTACTGCCACTCCCCCGCACTCGGTCATTACTTGCAAAACGTGCTCCTTCTTACTCACTTCTCTGTACTTATAATAATGTAAGAAAGCGGCTGAGCGACTCCGAAGACCTAACTTAATATGCTTTTAAAAAAAAGCTCAAAGACTGGCTCTTAAAACTATCATACGACGATACAGAAGATATTATGCACAGTCTGTACAGAGATTAATAAGGAATATTAAGGCTGAATGTATACCACATTTATTTCAAACTGGCAGAATATCACACTCAAACTCATAAAGCTGTAAAGAACACTAAGTATGTTACTCATAATCATTATAACTTAAATTATCTAAATTTAAACTGCTAACACTTTTTCTTTTTTCCTTTAACTTTATTTTGTAGAATTTAAGTATTATACACTGTACTTTTTCTGGTAACCTCGCACTCGAGCCCCAAGAAACAGACCTTGTGCCTAGTTTGGGGTTCACCGCTAATCTGTTACTAATATAGTACGGAACCACTAACTGTTAAAATTTGTAACTCTTGTGTATTTAAGCACCTCTGTACTTATTTTTTGGTAAATAAATATTATTATTATTATGTTTTTTTAAGAGATTCTCTTTCTCGAAACTATAAGAGTTTCGGTATTTATGAAAACCACGGGCCTAGGCCAAGTGGAGTTCATGGTGAGGATTATCTTCCGCAACTAATTCGTCCTGCAGAAACTTCCGAACAATTCGACAGGTGTTTAGTATGGCTGCTTTTTGCATGGTGATGTACGTATTGCAATGTAAGTCAATTTGCTGTAGATAATGGTGGAGGTGTTTGGGGATGACTCCAGTGCTGGAGAGCACCAGAGGCACAATGTATACTCTTTTCATGTTCCAAAGTCTAATGATTTCTTCCTTCAATTCTGTGTATTTATGAATTTTCTCAGTAATAGTCTTTTGTAAATTATGTGTGTTAGGGACAGCAATATCAATTAAAAACGTCAGTTTATTCAATTTGTCAATTACAGCTATGTCAGGTCTATTGTTGTGTACCGTTCTGTCAGTTAAAATTGCCCTATCAAAGTAAATCTTGTGGCTCTGGTTCTCCAGCACCGGTTTTGGGATGTACTGGTAGTATGGAACTGCTTTAGTCTGTATAAGTTTATGCTTAATGGCTAACTTTTGATGGACTATGTGAGCTACTTGATTGTGTCTGTGAGTGTAATCAGTTTGGGCTAGAGATGGACAGGCACTAGTAATATGTTGAATAAGTTGAATGTTGAATAGTTTCAGATTATTATTATTATTATTATTATTATTAACTAATGCAAATATATTCATAACAAGTAACGTTTTTTTCTCGGTACGATTACGAATGAGATAGCTTGGGTTTCTATTACAAATCAGAAATTGTGACGATCGTGTCGCAGTTTGAAGGACTAGCGACATCATACGTCCTTATCAGTACTAGAATCGGGTTACACATCTTTGTATAGACATTAGCACTCTTAGTATATTAATTTTTCTCTATGGTATTGATAAGGAATCTATGCTTATTCCCCATTGTACTGTTTCCAGGTGGACCGCGAGATGGCGCTGTCGGACGCGCAGCTGTCGAAACTCCGCAAGAAACAAGAAGAGTTGGAGCAGACGGCGTCCAAACCGGCACGCGAGGCGGAGCCCGAGGAGGCGGTGCCGCGCCACCGGAGCCTCGCGCAGTGCGTCTACGCGGACAACCGGAAAAAGGTCATTACTCATTTCTGACAGATTTTAACAACTATAACAACAAAAGTAAAGCACGTTGTTGTTGTTGTTAACGTGGCTGTCGTCTTAGCAACGTTCGAATACACAAAATCTGATTCCACATTCTCGTTGCTTAATACTCCAGAATGGAACTACCATATTCCTTGTATCCCGAGAATTATAATCTAGGCATTTTCAAGGCTATTGTGAATAGATTTCTACTAGATCGACGTGCTCCATCGTAGCAAAATCGTCGCTTACCATCAACCAAGAAGATGGCTATCTACTTTTAAGTAGATCTATTTGCTCTTTTGCAATAAAAACGACGATAGAAAAGGTTCATGCTCATGCTGCAATTCAATATTCTTCATGTGGGCCATTGGGTCCAGTGTTCTTCAATCTCCTTTTATTTGCAGGCGACGGCGGCGCACGCATTGCTATCCCACCTGGGCCCACCGGTCTCCTACCCGCTATATAACCAGCCTCAGGATACGGAAGTGTACCACGAGAACATCCGCCGGCACCGCACCTTTCGCAAACGGCTCGCGCAACGAATACGGAGGCTCAAACAGGAGGCTGAGAAGGTAAAGACTCATTTGCGCTCCACCCTGACCAGGCGCTTCGGCCCCGGCCCTAGGCGCTCTCAGTGGGCCCCGGATGCCAGGATGACATGGCAGAATGCCCTGCCTGTCTATGTACCTATAGATCAAGCATGAAAGTAACTGCACTTCGCGGTTTTATATGTCCGATATGTCCGGTATTGAATACTTACCGGTAACCTTTTGGTCAATCTTCGGTTTCATGGTGTGTTTCCGGGGTGTGCTTAGGTGAATTATGCCCGTTACTTCGAGAATGGTTGACTCGTTTTGTGATAAATTAAACTAGGATTTATTGAACGAATCAGGCGTTACCTTGCGGAAATTCATTTTCAAACGGAATCTTTTCATTTTCAAACATACGGTAAGAACCCGTAATGATGGGGGCCCTTCCAAGTCACTAGAGATTGGTCATATATTCAGTTTTTGAAACAGGACTTAATTTTTAGATTGAAAGTTCTTACTGATTTCCTTGTGTTTCAGCGAGAAGACGCATTAACGGAGGCGTACAGCAAACGGGCGGCCGAGTGGCTACGGCGAGTCGAGCGAATAGAACAGGGACAGAAGAGGAAAGCGAAGGACGCACGGAACAGAGAGTTCTTTGAAAAGGTACGCTTTACTATCAGCACAACAGACACTTACAGACACCGATACTCGTCAATGATGTCCCAGTACAATCGTGGTAGTTTAAAAAACTGTCACGTACTAGCTTTTGCCTTCTAATATGCACGCTTATGGCGCCAGATATAATACATAATAATCGATGATGTAGAGAACGTATATCGATGATGATGATGTGTATGTAGGTAGGAAGTATGCGTTGCTTTACACTTCACTACGGGGATAGTTCTCAGGGTAAAATTAATGTATGTTCGGTGCACGGTAATTCAACTATTTATCTATGAACACGAAGGTTAACATTTAGTGAAAACAAAACATTATAAAATAGAGAGAGCTTCGCGAGAGTGTGGACTGTCCTTAGTCCGGAGGCCGACTGCCGGAGGGCGCAGGCGCGGGGACTCGAGTCCTTGCAGCTACGCCTGCGCACCTGGCTCCACAAAAAAAGAACTGGGCTGGTGCAGCAAAACCTCGCGCTACAATTAATAATTTTATATCATTCATCAGAATCCTTAATCCTACAACGAAACAAGGTATTTTCATGTTCAATTTAAGATCAAGCTCTTTCGCGTCGCTTTCGCGCATTCACTGCCACTTTTCATAAGTTCAACCAAGTGAACATTGAAACATTGTCTGTGCAGGTGTTCCCCGAGCTCAGGAAGCAGCGCGAGGAGCGCGAGCGGTTCAACCGGCTCGGCGCGCGAGTCAAATCCGAAGCGGAAATGGAAGAAATAGCCGACGGCTTGCACGAACAGGAGCACGAGGACAAGAAGATGCGGTCGCTGACCGTCGTGCCGCCTCTGCTGCGGGACCCCAAGGACACCACTCCGATCTATATTGACACCAACAGTAAGTAGACTGTCTGTGTTGAAACCAGAAGTGACTAGATTTATTAAATTGACTCGATATACCAACTATGAAAGTACGAGTTGTAACGAGCACACCTTTGCCAAATATTGAAACGCCAAGCAGTAGTGTGGAAGTATTACTGTTGGATTGAAAGGCAATGTTTACATAATTATGTCATTATTCACTCATAGTGTAGCTCGAACCGATATTCCTAACCGATCACAAATGTGCAAGAAAGATACGGTCACTGGTCAGTCTTTGTATGGGCTACACATATTTACAGCCGAGCGCTACCGTGGCTCGAATGAAACGTGAAATTGTAGGTCCCGGCTGTTTGTTGTACAACAACCACTAAGCCATGTCGGAACGCTTCAGGAGGCATAAATACTCTGACATCAGGGCCAGCCACTCGGCTTATAAGAGATTAGGTACTTCTAAGGCATTCCTGACACGGAAATTGACATAGTGTGAAACTGTAACTTTTAAACTTTCGCGATTTGAACACATAATATAAAGTATCAGGACTTAACCACGCTAAAACTAGTTTATTTATATACCTCGACGTTTCGGCCAAGTTTCAATGGCCGTGGTCACGAGCTGACTGAAGAATGCGGGTCGTCTCTGTGCGAAATGAGGGTGTTGAGATCTACCCTCATTTATTATTGTCTTGAAAAAACGTAGGGTTGTCACCACGGCACACAACACTGACTGTATCAACAACAGTGTAACGTAAACTAGTTTTAGCGTGGTTAAGTCCTGATACTTTAAATTATATAGTGTGAAACGATATTTTATTTATTTATTTACTGTGTTGTGTTTTGTTGAAGGACGGTGTATGGACATGGAGTCGGAGCACAAGGAGCTACAGCTTCGAAACGTGTGGTCGCGGGCGGAGCGCGAGGTGTTCCGCGACAAGTACCTGCAGCACCCCAAGAATTTCGGCCAGATCGCCTCCTTCCTGCCCAGGAAGAGTGTCCGGGACTGCGTCAGGTAATACTAACGTCAAGGAGCTGCGGCTCTATAACTTGTGAAATTCATAATTCTAGTGGTCTCATTTGATATCTTACTTTTCAAAAGCAAATATCTCCCCGACTTTCCACAAATCTCGGTCCTTGGATACCTCCCGCCAGATGCCGGAATGCATCAAGATCATCTCGCCAACAGTGTCTAGGACTTCCCTGGCTGCGTTTTCTATCAGGCACCCTAAGTATCGAACTTGGCCCCTCGATCGGGATGCATACGTTCCTCATGCATGACCCGCCCAATCCCATTTTAACCTAGCAGCGTTTCGGCTGGGTGCAACTAAAACTAATTCAGATTTCTGTGGCACTGAACTTACATAGCCTTCATGACGCTTGTCATCAGGGGAGCGACTTGCTCGTCACTCAGTAGCAAAAATAAAGAGAGTCGGTCAGTGACCAGGTCTAAACACCGTGAGGTATGACAGGCAAGTTGCTCATGTCCCTTCCGGCTTGTAATGTACAACACACAAAAAGGTAACCATACGCAAAATGTACAAACGCAAAATGTACACTATGGCAAATGTTCAATGCGTAGAATGTACAAACGGCAAATGCTTCTAAAAGCAAAAGGTACAAACTAGCAGAATGCACAGACGTAAAAAGTACATTCAAACAAAATTTACCTGCTCTATACACAGTTTTCACGCGAGACAATTGTCATACGTTTAATTTAACATAATAAAATAAATCATTTTTATGTCGTAATTGTATCATAAATGTATTGTTAGGTACCATACTTGAAAAAGAAATCTTAGGAAATCTCACATTGTAAAATGAATTAAACAGATCGCAAATAAAGTTTAAGAAACAGACAAACATTCATACCACTCACACATTTTAGCGTGTTGCTCATTCTGCATTTGTACATTTTGCTTTTGTTTATTTTAGTACGCATTGTACATTTTGTTTGTGTTACCATATATTGCGTGTTGTGCTCTATAGGTAAGCCGGAGGGTTCATGTCGCCCTTTATACACTTACACATATTGTGCAAAAATTACCCGCACTCCATACCAGAGCTGCCGTCTTCAGTCAGCTAGTGACGGCCATGTAACGTCGAGATTTGACATTTAAAGAAACGTAACATTGGTCTGCTTTCCGTAGTTTTCAGAACAGTTAGGGTTAGTTAGGTCCTAAGTTATACTACGAAAACTGACGTGGTTTTGACACATTTTGTTTTAATAAAACGCGTGACCTCGACTTGCCTTGCACTCAAGGCAAGACGAGGTCCCGCGCATGTCACGCTTATGATATTCCTTGATAAAGGTCACCGAATGTGATCGAAACTATAGTCGTAATAACGGACTCAATTTATCGTGAGTATTCCCGTTTTACTAAAACAAAATGAGTCCTAAGTTCCTAACGCCAATTCAGGATCAACACCTATATATACCTTGCCTACGTACTTATAAATGCCTCTTTTTTTCAAGCGGTAATAACTTTTGATGAACACAATCAACGCCTCGGCTTTGCTTTGACCCTCATTTCTTACATCGTGTAATATAAAATCTGCACATAATGTATGTTTTCATTTCGTGGATCCGTCAAGCGCGTTAGCCAGCCGCGATACTAATGAACTGTTGTGCTCGTTCGCCCGCAGATTTTACTACCTATCAAAAAAGGCTGAGAACTACAAGCAGTTGCTGCGCAAGCCGCGGCAGCGCCGGTCGGCGCGGAACCCGCCGCGGCAGGCGCCCGAGCCCGAGCTGCCGGCCGGCGTCACCACCAGGCTCCAACGGTCACAAGGTAACTAGCTAATCGCACCGATACAATCTACGCAAACATCTCAAAAGAAAAAATGCTATGCCCATTAGAACATTTCCGTCGAAATATAATATATATTACTTACGAATTAAGGCCATCTGTCGAAACCTCAACTAATTAATACATCACTGTCATCAATTTGGAAACTGGCTGAAGTAGCTGGGAAACTGGGTCAAGCTGGTAGGAAAGCCTAGTAGGTAAGTAGTGTTAGTAGGAAATATAGTAAGTATAGTAGGTTCACCTAATTTACCTAGTCACCCGACTACCTAAAAAAAGGTGAAAAATTTGCTGAATCAGCTAAAGCGTTTTGGAATCTTATTACAATGTGTGTGTGAAAATCTCGTAAAATTATTGTGTACAAAAACATTTATAAAACAAGTATTTAAAGTAAAGTAATCCACAGGCACAGTCCCGCGAGTGCTCTGCCCCGGCATGGAAGGCGCCATGAAGGAGGCCGGAGAGGAGGGCGGGGGCTTGCCCGACGCCGTCACCTGCATCCCGGTGCCCCCCAGCGCCCCTCTACATCCCGCCAGGTATGTCTTTATAAAAACGATTGGGATTAGAAAGTTGCTCGCTTGGTGTAAAGTATTATACCTGTCAGTACCTGTACGCGCAAACGGCAGCCGGAATGACAGAAGGGGTTCAAAATGAGTGAAAAAGGAAATGAGCGCACGTATAAATGAAGCCAAACAGGCGTGGTTTTGCCTTTTCATTCTGACTCTCTGTGTGCCATAAATTAAAGTAGCTAATATGTTTAAAAAATATATTAACCAAAGAAAGCCACGAGAATCTGTATCCCCCGGCCCTTTTATTACCTCAGAATTTACAAAAGCGCCATCTAGAACCGCTGATACTAAGCGATTTGTTATCGCTACAAAATAGGCTGCGTTGGTTTCATGTTGGTTCTAATGGGTCAGACGTTTCTTATAGATGCCGCTGGAGGTCACTATGAGAATGATTTTATCAAATTTCTGTGCAAAATATATTTTTTCTATGAAATCATCCATAGAGATAGTTAAAAATAAAATTGTAACACACAGTACCTACTGTTAGATATTCTCTGTATAAATAATCCACTTTGTCTATGAAAAAAATCAACTGTGTCCCAGCGTTATTTGAGCACCAGAATATCTTAGTTTGGTCCAGCACTACCAACTCTGTGGCAAAATATAGCAATGAACTTCAAAAATATTACTTATCCTTCACGAGAAGCAGTCGGGTAAAAATATAATAAGTAAATCCTATAAATGTATTTAAAAAGTGTTTATAGACGACAATATCAGTTTGCTTGTAATATTTGTACTGAAAGTCCCATTTCCAAAAAGAGGAGCTCAAACATGAACGGAGGGAAGTCCTTGATAATTTTTCTGCAATATCAATACGGGGATCCGCGATTCTACAGAGCAGCTTTTTAATTACAGAATGTCAACATCCCTCCGCTCTCTAGATATGAATTATTCACTCAGGGTGGGGTTTTTTTCACCCCCTGATACACAGTAAAAACGTACAGAGACATTACTCTTAGATATTTGTAACTAACTACCTGTGCGCCGAATTTGTAGCTTTTTACAGTTTGAATAACTTATTTCGAAATGAATAATATTACTAGTGGTTCGTCCCGAACGGTGACATCGCTTTTACTCCGCCGTCGCTCTTCTTCAGTTATTGACCGAGCGAAGCGTAGGTCTCAGAGGGAACTGGTCAGTGTTTTTACGTTTACATGTATATTTTTACGATGATAACTTGCGAACCTTTGATCCAATCGTGATGTAATAATAACATAATACAAATAGTTAATTTTAATACAAATTTTAAGTTCAAACATGAATGAAATTGGTCCAGAGGTTGTTGTAAGGGTCTCGAGTCAGTTCGGCTTGAATATTTAGTGTGATTTTTATAAATAAATAATATTGGAGGATGTTTTTCACACACAGCGCCATCTAACCCCAAACTAAGCAAGCTTTTACTATGGGAACCAGATAACTGATAGAATACTTTTTTTTTGTAAATACATACATAGAATACATAGAAACACACAGACAAAGAACAAACATCCATGTTCATCACACCAATGTTTGTCCTGGGTGGTAATCGAACCCACAACCTACAGCTCAGAAGACGGAAATCCACCCGATGAGCCACAAGGATAGTCTGGATCGTACAGTTGTCAGTCTGCTTTTCTATTCTGCGCTGCTGTTTTTTTTCTCTATTTGTGTACCTAAACGTAATGTGGTAGTCTTAAGTGGATGAGACGACTCGCTTCAGGCTATTTGTTTTTTTGGGGAGAAAACTTAAGTTTGCATGATTTGACAGAGAAAGGAAGATAGCATATTAGGTTAAATGGTATCACAATTCGGATGAGTCATGTAACATTTTCAATCTTTCTTGCAACTACCTTGGAATTTTGCCTTGAAAAATCGGTTAACCCATTATGAATGTGAAAGTTACTGTCTTTTTACCCGACGGTAATGTTTTTCGGATTTATGCAAGTATGTATGTTAGTCTGTTCGTATGTGACCTCGTGTAGTCTAAACGGTTTAAACAGTTTTCGATTGCGCGTTTTTCCGGAGAGTGACAGGCTACTTGACGCAGTCGGGGTTTTTCTTTTTATTTTCATAATAAAACTTGTGTCTGTCTGTTTCAAATTTGGCAAAGTGATAGTGTGTACCCATAGATATGAATTTGTTCCATAAAGACCGATCTTGGATTCTTTTTATCCTAACAATATCCGGAAAAGCTGAAAATTATAAAGAAAAGCGCGGGGCGCAGCCGGTTTTACAATAAAAACCTTATTTACATACTCTCCACGATTCTAATCCTATTAAGATGAAATTCAATTAATTCACGAAACGTATTCCGAATGTAATTTCCATAAAATGGATAGAAAAGCGGCCAAAAGGCGTACTGTTGTCTAAGCCAACCTCCTGTTATATCGTCTAGCGCGAGGCTTTGTGCAGGGACGGAGTCTGGAGGGAGAGGGGGGGGTTTTACACTGTTATGGGCAAACACTTACCATTAGATAAGCATGTTGCTCCTTTCGATACTTAATACAATAAAACACACCATCATGACGACAGTTGTGTTTTTTGTGTTAGTGATTTTGAACGTGTGTTTTTATTCCGACGCCGTTACATAAACTCCGATTGGGGCCTCTCTGCCCCTGATAGCAGTTTTATTCGCCTGCCGCTGACCCTGCTAGCCCTGTTTGCCCCGCCACTCGCCGACGACGAAGATCGCTCAATTTTTCATCAGAGAGATTAATCGTTTAAAATTCATCATTCTTTTACTTTTTCCCCTTCCGTTTTACTCATGAGAACTTTAAAAAGAACTGCCGAGAGTTCTTGTGGAGTTTATACCGACATTAGTTACTCTCAATGTCACTAAAAAATCCTTCTTTTTACAAGCTTTTATTTCTTGCCATGTTGTATGTATATATGTATGTTAAGGTCAAATTTTGTAACTGAATTTTAGACCAGTTCCCCTTGTTCAATTGAGTTGAAATTTTGCATGCCCGTCAAATGCCGATTAATTTA
This sequence comes from Apocheima hispidaria, assembly GCA_947579745.1. Classification (NCBI taxonomy): domain Eukaryota; kingdom Metazoa; phylum Arthropoda; class Insecta; order Lepidoptera; family Geometridae; genus Apocheima; species Apocheima hispidaria. The sequence continues at coordinate 424,097 of OX388166.1, read as the reverse complement.
CAATATTGCGAGCTGATCTGATGATGGATACGGAAATACGGAAGGTGGAGAACGGAACTCCTCAGTAACTAACAGTAGATTGATGGAGTTTGGACTCATTTTGATCAGCGTACAGTACCAATAACGGATTTTATAAAAGCTTTTTTTTTCAACAAAAACATATTACTTCTTACATCATCGTCTCCTGTTCACTGATAATCGGATGGCAAAAATGTTGACTCAATTATGATAGGTATCGCTTTGGTCTCTTCATGTGATTTGCTCTTATTTCAATAAAGCTAAGGTTTTTATTTGATATACCATCAAAATCTAGATTTACCTGAGGTTTTCGTTTCAAGACGTCTTACTCGTAGTAGGTTTGTTGTATGCTGGCAAACGATAGGTTTAAGATAGGATTGGAGATATTATTGTGACTACGCTAGATTTACTCGACTTTTACCCGCGCTGTCATCATTTATACAAATAATTAAGTATTTTTTACATTCGAGTATAAATAGTGCAATCGACTTCAACGTCTTAAAATTCAAAAGTATTGTTTAAAATTACTGTGTATCCGATTTTACTCTCCCTCTTGACCGGTCCGCTCGGAAGTGAGACCTCGCTACTCAATTATAACCCCAAAACATATTTTCATGTTCGAACTAATGGTTTGTCGCACAAATATACACAAACGCTTACGAAGGCTGATTTATTCTCGTAGAATATTAGAATTTCGCTTCGCTCGGTCAATAATAATATGTCACCGTCTATTAATCGATGACATGTGATGCGCTAATGTTTGTATTTGAGTATTTCGCATTTGTAATGTGACATTTTGTCCGCAACATCTCTACCGAGGGGAGAATGGGAAAACAAGCACGTCAAAGAAAAGAGAATGATTCCGCTTCTGCGGCGCGGCGCCGGCGCGGCGTGTTGACAATCACTTTGGTGATTATTTGGCAACGGTTCCCGAGGGAGGCAGCCTATCATCATACGGCGATAGCACTGCCGATATCGAACACGCGACACAAACTTGTTACTCTTTATTGAACTTACTATTTTTTTTACTTGTTTGTTTCCTTAAATCTACTTATACTTTATGTGGGTTTCAGAGCCCTCTTTTAGGTAAATGTTTTTTTTTTTTCGGGCAGTTTTATTTTTGTGAATTTAGCAGTTTTATTATTAAAAGAAAAACGAAAACCCGACTGAAACATTTAGAATCCGGATAGATAAACATAAAGAGGAATGCAACGACACCCCATTCGTCAAAATCGGTCAAGCTGTTTTGGCTACAGGAGGTAATATAGAAACACACACATGCATACTCACAAACTTACATACACTCCAAAGACATTACCCCCGTCCTTGGGCAGTCGGGTTAAATTAATCCTGTAAATGTTTAATTAATTAAGTAATACTGTTAAAATAAGTGTCTTGTAGTATAAATAATATTTTACTAACAAATGCATCTTGATACTCATCGAACCACCCGATGAAAACCAACACAATGCAAAGAATCCTTCCCCCTAATATTCCGATTCGCCAAGAATCGAAGCCCCGCTCGCACCGCGGCTCCGGCACCGAGCGCCTGCGAACAGCTCTTGTTTAGATTTTTGAGCAAACACGCCGGCGCCCGCGGAGCCATACTTCTAATTGGCTTAATTAAAAGCGTTTCAATCAAAAATGGGCAAGGAGGGGTTTTTGATTTGCGCTTATTGCTATTTGTATTGCTTGGTGTTTGGTGTGTTTTGTATGAAATGGCTGGCTGGGAATATTGACGATTGTTTTCTAAAGCTTAGAAAGTTATCATGAATGTGTATCACATAATTTTGTAAAAAAAACCTAACGAAACTATAAGCAACACCAAAAAAACGGTTTCGGCGGAAATATAGCTTCAATATTTTCTTATCTTCAAACGAATAATGAAAGGGCAGTCATACTCAGTCATACTTGTCTGCACTTCAGTGACATAAGGATAAACGTGATCCCGTGTTCCGGCAGCCTCACTTGAGAACCAAATAAGGCGTGCTATTCCACTAGTCACGCATGTAAAAAGCAGTTGTGAAAATAGACTGAAGCTAAACTAACCTTCTATGAATCGCACTCGAGCCCCAAGGCAAGATACAGCCCCGCACTTCGTTTGGGGCTCACCGTTCAACCTGCAAATAATTACCTGTCCCTACAAAGTACTTAATATTTTTTTTTTATTTTTATAATTGATTAAGTTTTTTTTTTTACAAAATTAAATAATATAAGTATGGAGAAAATAGTTCAACAGCTTTTTAATTGTTTAACATAATGGTTGGAAAAGAAAACTATGTGTTTAAATCATCACTTGATAAAAACTACGTTCGCACGGTATTCGTCCTTTGGACGGTGGCCTGTAGTCCCATAATAAACGCATAACCAAATATAAGTAAATCAGTTTTTGACTCGCAATAGTCATAAAGCTGATTACACAATCATCCGCCAAAACTAACAGAAACATGATAACACAACGGCGGGGATCAGATTAATTTGATTGTCGGCCTTACCCAACCTCCCCCGTTGTTGACCCACCCCCACCCCGGGCTTGCGGGTAATTACCGCGCTGGCTGTATTAATTGGCACATTTTAATGATGTTCAAATAGACGGTAACATTGTTAGGTTAGGTTGAACGCTGAGGGTTTAATTTTCGGTTTTTATTCTATACTAGCCTTTTTGAGTACCTTCAAAGCTAAAACTGCATAAAATTGTAGTCATATGAATTGTTTTTATTGTGCGGTGACCGTAATAGCTTATACCAAAATTGTTAACTAATAATTTTAAATAGAACCATTTATTCAAATTTGCTTTGTTATCCGTAAAATACAGACCTAGGATTGAGGAGTTCCGGTGGCCATCTGTGGTCTTCTTCATCAGCTTCACTTCACCAAATTATACTTTCGGAATGCAAATGCTTTACTTGTTGATTTAAATATCAAAATCGCTATATGTATGCCTATAATATTCGAGGAGTTCTCTCAATTACTCATGGATTATCAGAACTAGATTTTGATAAAAATGGGACCAATCTGGAAGTATCTACTTTCAAATAAAAAAAGGATTTTTCAAATCAGCTGATCGTAGTTCTGAGGTAAAAATCATGAAAAAATATATTTAACACAAAGCGAATTAGTACCTCTTTATTTTTGGAACTCGTTTAAAAAAAGATAACAATTAAACATATATGAAAAAATTAGATTTTTTGTCATACTTCTATTTTGAGCTTTATTTATCTACTAACAAAATACCTTATTATTTTAACATTTTTGAATGATCATAAACTTAAAGTAAAACTAAACTTTTACCATGTCATTAGAAATAGCACAAAATTAAAAAATAAAATAATTTGATCAAGCCATGTCCCCGTTAATTCAGCGATGATCCGCTCTTACCCCGCTGTCCCCCGGCCCAGTGATTAAAACAGACGCATCGAGCTAATTATGTTTGCCCCAACGTCCTTCGCCATGATTGTTTTGGTTTAATAATTAGCGTTGTAATTCATCAGATTATCGGGGATTGGTTTAAACTGATCTGAAAAAGTTGGAAATAAAAATATGGAAGAACGTCAAGTAGTTACTTTATATTTAAGCTGCGGTGGTAATGGCATGGTGTGGCATGTGACTGAGAAGTTGCTTACCCCACATATAAATAATAGACGGTACAAAACTGTTTCATTATCTATGTGCTATGATCTACTTAACCATATTCAAAAATACACAAATGCGTCCGGTATAATACATTATTTTTTCCAACAAAGTGAGTGAGTTGTGGGACACATATGTGTTACCTGGGCTTGTGCGAGACCTACAGTCGTTACACGGGAATGTCAAAGTGTTTAGTTACAGACTTATTAAAGATTTTCACAATTTTAGACGTATTTAAAAAAAATACTAAGTTAACGTGTTGTGGTTGCTGACCTTACATTTATTTTTAAATACGTTTAATAATTTTATTTACGTTCGTAATATAACAACGTTTATTTTTTCACAGTACGGAGTTGACCCGGACGCCCCCTTTACCCCCGTCGCCTCCCCCGGCATCGTCAGCGCCACCGGCACCGACGACGTCCACGGCGACGTCATCGACCGCGACACCAATCTCCAGCATACCAGCGGGGAGCCCCGCGCCGCCGCCCGCTCCTCCCCCTACACCGCCCGCGCCCGCGTCAACGCCCACATCGACGCCAGTATCAACGCCAACATCGACGCCAACGTCGGTGTTGACGTCTACGGCGACGTCGATAGCGGAGACTACGTCGGTGACTGTCACCAGTGCGGATGTTACGGTTACCATCACAGCAGTTACGGTGAGTTGCTACTTGTTTGGCATGACATACATTGGCCGTCACGTCGGCGCAGCGCGCGGGACGCTAGAGGTCGCGACGATGGCTCGACCACGCCTTGTGTTTTGACTATTTACATAAAACTTTCTCCGGTCTAAATATCGTTAACAAATCTCCTAAAATTCAGATCGTAATATTTTATATGTAACCAGTCTGTATCGATGAACAAACCGAATAGTTTGCTAAAAATGCATTTAATTTAAGCTAAATAAAATCGGCCATTTCATCTTCGACAGACGTCAACCCCAACGTCGACTGCGACGTCAGTATTGACGACGTCTGTTCCCCCGAAGACACCGTCACCCGCGCCGACAACGTCGACGTCGACGGTGACGCCGGCCCCGACGTTGGCGTCGTCCCCGGCGCCGGCGCCGGCGGTGTCGACGCCCCAGCCGACGCCGGCGCTGACGCCCGCGCCGAGCGCCGGCAGCGCCCCGCCGACGCCGCAGCCCGCGCAGCCACCGACGCCAGAAACAGGTGTGTCTCCTAACAACATTAGCATTTTGTTTGTAAAAGCTGATTATGTTCACATTAGATTTTTAAGAATAGAGTATACCGCCGTCTTGACCATTTAAAAGAGTAGACTGATACGTACCCCTAAATAATATCCTATTTTGATGTTTTTCTTTATATGCTATCAACACCGTGAAAAACTATGGTTGTATGTTTGATTTTTTTAATTTCGCAATATCTTCGTTGTTATAGGATGTTATAGGTGTTGTTATAGGTTCGTTTGTAGTGTTGTCCATTGTTGTTCTGAAAGTGACACTTTTTTTGCGTCCAAAATACGACGAAGAAAAGTAGTTGTTATTAGAATACCATTTTTCGTGGCGTGGCGCTCGCCATCAAGCGAGCGACTATCAACGTTTATATATGTGGGCGATGAGTCCTGCACTGATATCCCGCTTCGAGTGTTTTTAACCGACTGCCTAGAAGGAGAAAAATGTTTTTCGGGTGTTTGTGTATCCCTATATCATTAAGCGAACTCAAAAAAGTGGTGTGACCGATTTTGGATTGCAACACTTCGTTAGATTGTTTCTTATGTCCGGAGTGTCATAGACTACATTTTACACTCGGGGTTTTGTCGTTTCAATTTTAATACAAAAAAAATACAAAAAACTTTTAGTTAAATAGTCCTCTTAGCTTTAGAAATAACGTGAAATATTAAAACAAGGTATTTTCATTTAAACGTTTAATGCAACAATTAATTAAATTAATTACAATAACTTTAAATCTAAGCTCAATGAGATCACTAGATAATTAATAATACTGATATGCGTTGAATATAATTATACACATAAATATAGACACATATTTGCAATTGCAAAAGGATATCCACTTTTAGGCCAGGACCCACCGCGCAGGTGGCGAGTTGAGTAATAATAAGTAACCAACATTTAGCAAGACATAAATTGTATGGGGCACATTTAGTGCCTCGCCCAATTCAGACTGCCTCTACTTGCCAGCGGTGGGGCCCAGCCCTATAGTTGTAGACACACTATGAGTGATACAATTACATTATCTATTTTTCTTTCGATAGGTAGGTCTCTCTCTAGAAATAATCAGTTGCCCTGCATCAAAGATATTTAAAACTATAGATAACAAAACAAACACTAATTTAAAAAAAAAAGTACTGAAGTTGTTTCAAGGATATTTAAATAAACTACTATTCGGAAAACCAACAATTTTGCTATTTTTTTAAATGCGCGACCGAGTTATGCCTTTCTTACCGCCTATAAGCACTGCATTTGGTTTCCGTTTGTGACGCGACGATGTTGAATCTATAGTTAATCTAGCTGTCGTCTGATGTCTAACTGTTATCTGTTGTGGTATCTGTGTGTAGTTGATATTTGTCTTGTATCCAAAGAAACACACTAAAAGACATTTTTTTAATGATCTTTTGATTTTCTGCTGATTTCAAAATAACTTACTACCTCTCTAACTTTTAAAACTGGTGCCGATTCTGGCTTTAAAGAAGTAAACCGGTCATGACGGAGCTTGGCGTCCGTCGTAAGGTTAAACGTTGTTTGGTCGCTTGTAACTGGTCGTTAAGAACAAGTCGCCGTCGACGTGCTGGGCTCGGGCTGGGATTCCGCCGTCAAGTTGACCGGAGTATCTTCACCGTGGCACCGCTTCCGATGTTTATGGACGAAGTAGTATGAAGGAAACTTGGAGCCGCAAGTTTTGCACGGGTAGTAGTGTAAAGTGGCGCGCTGTTTACGATGTCGGCACGGCCAGTTGCGCTCCGAGGTGTCTTGCCAAGCGTCGTTCAAAACTCGGCTGAAGCGGACGGGGCCATCGCAGCATGCAATGTCCAAGACAGTGTTGGATGACCTCTTGGGAGGGTCGGGAGCTTCGATTCCTTCCACGTCCAGTTCGCTGGAGGTGGTGGATGATGGCGATGGTGGTGGCGGTGTCGCGGGCGGTGATGGAGCCCTGGCTCGGCGTGGCACCGGGCGGTGAGCACCCGGCGGAGGCGCCGGACGCGCCACGCACGGGCTCGGCCCCAGCCACGCACGGTACAAAGACAACATGCCGGCTCCGCGCCGCTCGCAGACTGACACTCGGGATGAATCCCGTTCGTTTATATACCGGCGGGAAACGCGGAAAAGTTTGGGGTTGCGTGAAAAGTTTTGCCGTTGTTTTATTAGAATGGCGAGGTTGGAACTAGCTCTCAATCGGCAACGCCGAATGTTTTTGGAACGAAAACATAGTGAGAATAATAACTATAAAATGAGAGCATAGTACATTTTTAAATAAATGTTGACTTGACATTTTTGAAACTAACCGTTGTTTCTGTAAATTGACAATTATTAAATCACTGTACAATATTTTCCATTTTATCTCTTACATTAAAATAATAAAATCCCTACGGCGGCGTTCCACCATAAAGAGACATTTTGTACATAATTCAAATAAAATGAAAGCTTATATCTGGCAGGAGCCAATGTTCAGGATAGGTCGTGAATAAGTGAAGGCTTCCAAGGAGGTCCCAGGGCACGCGGTTGGTTAAACACCGCGTAACGCTGAGTAGGATATAAGCAAAGAATCAGCTTGTTTGACTTAGCAGCGAATGAGTAGCTGCTAGCTGTGCGTACTGCCCATTTTGGTGAAAACATATGCTGCGCTAATAGGAGGAGTACACAACACACACAGTAAAAGTACTAAATTTGCGCTTTAATGCTAGATTCAGATGAGACACATTATAACGTATCATTTTACTCAATAAATACGCACGCAGTGTTTTTGCCCATCATCGCCAAAGCGGAGTCGCCATGCGTGGAAATAATAACAAGTCTAGACACAGAGTGAAGCTATGTTTCTGTATAAAACATACTCTGTGGTGATATTGAGCTGTTGTGGCCCGGAGAGACATCGTGTGCGACTCGTGCCGCTTCTTCGGACTTGGATGAACTTATGCAAGACTCAAATATACACGAGATTTTAAATAAAAGAGTTCGAAACCGGAGGCAGGTTCACTTGATTGTAAGCACTGATTACTGCAGATTACAGATAATTTTAATACTTCCGGCACTCGAGTGTTTTTTCAATTTAATGAAATCTACTAAATGCAAAATTGACCTCTCATAACTTCATTGTGACATATTTTTTGGCTGGAGACTACACAGGACGGGGAAAAGTGGCGTCTTTGAAGGCTTCTGCAAATATAACTCGTGTCAAGCGCAGAGCGGAGTGTGAGCGACGCCTGTTGGCAGTGGCGCGTTTTTAACAAGGAACTGTAAATCCATTGTCCTACTAGTATTATAAATTCGAATGTAACTCTTTCTCTCTTTCTATCTGTTTCTCTGTCTGGGTGCTTGTCGCGTTATCAAGGCTAAACGGCTGAACGGACCAAGCTGAATTTTTGCATAGATATAGACGGACATAGGATACAATTTTTTGTTGTAAGTCCATGCGAACGAAGTCGCGGGTAATAGCTAGTCACACTAATATTATAAATGCGAATGTTTGAGTGTAAGTATGTACGTATGTAAGTGTGTTTGTGCAAGTTTAACTATGTAACGGCTGAACGGATGAAATTTGGTATGGACGTAGTGTATACACTGGATTAACACATAATCTACTTTTTATCCTTAAAGTTTTAACGGATTCTCTAGGATAGCGGGTGAAACCGCGGGGCGCAGCTAGTAATATATACACGTATCATATACATATCGAAATGTCCGCGTGCCGGCGCACGAACTGACCGCTGCTGTGCTCATATTTGATGTGTAATGATTCATACAGTTCATTCTTATCATACAATTAATTACTATCGCAGGTCAAATATACTCATATTGGGCCTTTGCGCCACCCAAGTCCTTTGTTAGTTACCATTCTACGGATAGCACTTGTGCATGTTTGACAGGTTTTCTGCTAGAAATATTTTTAGATTTTTGCCACATCGGAATAGACTATGGCTGTCTCAGACCACCAGCCTTTTTTCGCTTTTTTATAACCTTACTTTCTTGGTTTTCCACTATGTCACGCCGTCCACGGCATCTGAATAGGCATTATTGGAGTGATTCGTCCCGCAGTGAAACAAGCACGATTTCTTTCTAACCTGGACCGGCGTGTCCCCCGGGACCGACGCGGCGCGCGGCGCGCGGCTCGGCTTTGAGGGGGCACTCTATTAAAAATACCTATCATTTTAAAATGGAATGATTGTTGATTGTAGGTACAGTCACGGAATAGATAACAGTACGAGTACAGTGAGTTCGTTGAGTGTATATTCAGCCTTTGTTAGAAAACTGGCTGAGCCTCGCGGCTTTACTCGTAATTTTCCATTTTGCTAGACATAAATTGTTTCGTCCTGAATCAAACGGCTCCCAACTAAGATTCCCAGTGCCGGAAATTTAAACAAATAAGAAGACCCAGAGCAAATATTTATGTTGATCATTCATACTTCTACCTGGCCGGAAATCAAACCTTACGAGCAAGGGCTCATAAAGTAGACGCGCTGCTAACTAAGTCAGAAGGGTCGTCAACATAATATTAGTAATTATTAAAATTGAAGTGAAATTTTGTAGAGAATGCTTATCATTAACAAAATAACGGAACTAAGCACAGTTTTGAAAAACTTCCTTAGTCATTCTTAATATTATATCCTTACAAATATTGAATATGCGAGCGACTTATCTCAAGCACCGTGAATGAGTTGAATAAAGAGTTATCTCTTTATTAAAAAACATACAAAACATGGACAACGGTAATAATAAGAATAACTACGGACTAGAATTGTCATCTAACAATGCTTTGAAAACTTTACCAATGAAATCCCCTAACACCTGCAAGAACAGAACAAAGTACAACAAATTAAGCAAAGTGGCGTCGCTTCGGCGACTTGTAATCCTGTAATCCCCCAAACCCAGGGATTCTGGGTTGATATAAAATTCCGTCTGTCAAGTGAGGACTGAGCTTTGCGTTGACAGATAAACTGAGTGTCGCGAGTGACTGAGACCAGTCGAGCCTAATCCCTGATTCACATCGCACCGAAATTGAAGTGTATGTAGTGTCCATATTTTTCATAATTTACAATAACAAACGAGTCTAAAGTTAAACTCAACTCTAGGGGATGACTTAACTTGGGCCCATCTGTAACTATAAGTCAGTTTGTTTCACTACCTAACGGCTGAACTGATGAAGCTTCCTAAGAACGTGTGATATGAGGGTGGAAATTAAATTATTTTCCTTTTATTATTGGAAAATGCGATAAACACACAGCCAGCCCAACTAAGCCTAAGCCAGACAAACTAAAATCGCAATGAAACATTAAATAATATCATCAAATTACCAGCACCAACAACTCCGTACTCCGGTACGTTTAATCTGCAAGATGTCGCTGTGTGTTGTCCAAACACGTCTGCTCGTTAAAATCTCACGCTCACCGCGCACCCGCAAACACGACTCACGTCCCACCGGCCCAAGCCCACTCCCAGCGATGGAATGTTCCAACATCAAAGACTGGACTGGCATAAACCGCGTAGTTTCATTCGATTTTGTAGTGCTTTTCCTACGTTATTGGCATAGTCTAATGTGATTTTTTTACGAATTTCATAAATTGTGTGATTGAATGAATGAACCGTATTTTGTATTTGTTTGCAAATACTGTTTTAATTTAAATATCTTTAAAAACTTTGGCAATAAGACCGTTTGCTGGTTGATTAATTATACTTACTGAAAAAAATTTCAGTAAGTATAACTTGAATATATGTTTATTTTTAGTATGAGACGAGTTTGTGCCGTGGTGGGAGCCAATTTTTGTATATTAGGTTACGTTTGTGTTTGCGAATCATTTGGAAAGTTAAATATCTTTTAGCTTATGCACTAATTCAAATGGTAGTTGGCTTTTTAATACAAGATTCATTTTGCTGTTCAAAGGATTTCAATCGGCTTTAATCATTCACAAAATTAAATAAATCTTTCAATTTATTCTCTTTGATAAAATAGACGTACCTATTTAATTCAACCAGCGGCTTTATCGTTATTCTACAGAAATTATTTATTGTTGCGGGATAAAATATTTAGTCATGTATTCATCGAGGCTGTACCCTGTACACTTACCCATATTAATTAAATTGTATTATATTTTCAAACATTATTTGTTAAATAAAATTAATCGAAAACTGAAAACTAAAAGACAGAAATAATTTAAGCTCAAATTAAGTAATGTTACGAGAGAATCGACGTTAGCTACACTTATTAGTTCTGAAAGTGATAGGACGGCTGCTGGGTAACATCAGCCCCCGTCCCGCGTTGGGCGCCAAATTAATAAAATTCCAAATCAACGTATCAAAAGATTTGAAAGCGGATCCAATTAGTTCGTATGCAAATAGCAGTAATTGGACGAAGGATAATCGACTATGACTGGTTAGACCTGTGTCGCAAATCAAGAGCGCGCGAGGAAGATTTTTTTTATCGTTATGTAAAGTTGAAGGCGTGATTGTGAATGTTATCGAGCATGTCACTAGTCCGGAGACAGGATAAGGAAGCCCGCGGGCGCGAACGCACTTTTAGACCATACAAAGGTCTCTTACAACAGCAGCAACAACGACAACACCTCTCTCCCTCGGCAAACAAACAGATCTGGTGGCGAAGTATGAATATATGTATAATTGCGTAAAAATGTATCGAATTTCATACTGTATCCGTAGACTTATTTAAGAATGTGAGTATTTTGACTTCAGCCAGGGGTCTAGGGCTGCTTAACTTGCTGATCTCTCGAGGCCGGCGTGGAACTACGCCCCGAGCGCTTCACAGCTTAAACTTTGAGCCTTTAAACTAACTGAACAGCTAAGTGCTTCCAGTAATTTAACTCTACCTAGTGAAATGTAAAAGACAAACATTTGTCTCTGGCCGGGGCTTGCTCGCTAATTACTGCAAAACCAAGTGCTGTATGATTCGGTGTATTAGCTACACGACGTTTATTGACCAGCTGCCATGTTTCACTTTTCAAATTTACCAGAGAAAAAAAAAACGTCGATAGCCGTTCCTATAATGCACGTTTAAATATTGCATAAAAACTGGAATATTCGCATTATGTCGGTTATTCCAACTTAATTCCGATCACAATCGATAATCTTCTTCAAGGAATGCTACGACTCATTTATATACGTAATAATTTACAGTTATTTTGTACGACATTATACCACTTCTGTCGTTTTTGTGTGTGGATGACTAATGTATTTGGCGTATTGTGCCGTTTTAGTTAATAAATAAACATGTACTCTGTATAACGTAGGCATAAAATGAGGTAATTATGGCCGAATAAATTTGTATTTGGTTTTAGTTTCGGAGCAGTAAACATTTGCGAGAGATAATTCTCATTTTCCCGATTACAATATTAATCCGGGCCGGTGTAACAAATCACGATTATACTTGCACATCCGACGCGACGGGACGGTCGTCGGTTAAATCCTAACTAATCAGCTTAGCGATAGCGCGGGCCCGCGCGGGACAGTGACTTAGCTTTGACTTTACTATATCCCACGAAATAACTAACAAAAACGACGTCGTCCAACCATATTCGAGTAAACCAATTCAATTTAAGAATCTTTATTTAAATTTGGTACACTAGGATACTCTTTCGAAACTTCTCAATACTCAATACTCAATTCATTTATTGCAAACATTATGTGGAATACATAAAACAACTTAAAACAAAAAAATAAAAAATATACATATAACTTACAACAAGATGTTGCCACGCTTACGATGGGGACTATGTCCATCATGGCGGTAGCAAGAGGCTCGCAAGGCGGGCAACGCAAGTTGCGGAACAGTACGTTCTCATTCCCCCATTCCCTCGCCACGCACTGCGGCTCGCTGTGGTGGCCTGAGGCGTAACAGACCACCAAAACAGCGTACATGATATTGCAAGATGGTTGGATCTCTAGTACTGTCAACTTGTCTGTGTCACCGGCGCTGAATATTTGACGAGTCAGTCTGCCGTGATTTGCGTTGTTCGGATGGTTAGGCGCTTTGTTAAACTCGCTTGTTAATATGCAACGGGATTAGCGCACTCGCGCTGTTTCTCTCTGTTTTGGATATACAAATGCCAATGTATAGACGTAATTATTTGGACTGTTGTTGTATACATTTTGTTTTCGGTTTCGCTAACATTACGATCTTACGGGGTAAAATAATGATTACTTTACACTGTACAACAGATTTCAAAAGAGGTTGGCACGATACCTACAGGAAATTAACGTTTTTTCAGATTTAAAAAAAAGTATATTTTTGTTTTAAAATTAAAACATTATACGAACTTCCTTAGTCTGGCCTCTGGCGTAGTGTTGTATACTATATGCTGAGAAAGCAAAAAAAAAGCTGTAAAAGAGAAAAATATATATCGTATGTCCTTCGTATCGTCTCATCGTCATAGTTCCTTGAATACAAGATCTGTTTATTTAAGTATATTTTATCGTTGTTGCAGCGATGACGGAGCGGATATCGACGCCGTCCTCGACCGTGACTGTGACGAGCACGGTGACGGGCGCCGCCTCGCCCTGCCCGAGCCCGTGCTGCGTCTGCAACGTACCCGGCGCTACGATAGCCGTGTCCCGCTCGCACATAGCGCATCTCGGCTTACAGGTCACTATCTTTTAGCTTACGGATCATATCGTGGACTTCTTTACTTTTCGCCATCACTCTATTTCGTTTATTCTTAACTTTTTCCTTTTATCCTCTTCCATGTAGCACTATATTTTTCCATTCTTTCTGGTTTTGCCTCTGGATCTACGATGTAAATTTGTATTTCCATCGCCGTTTTAACCACTGAGCTATCTGGCTCGCACCCTCAGGTCGAGCCTCATATATCAGTGGTGAGCCAGTTTCCATTCGTTTTCACTTTCTGGAACATAAAATGAATGATGATTAAATAAATAATAAATACAGTGACACAGATCACACTAGATACCGCATTACGTGATTCGTTGTTCCTACAAAAAGTCACGTCAATTTGAGGCGCGGCGCGGGTCGCGGGGAGTGCGACCGAGCGTTCTCATTGTCTAGCTCAAGGTTATGCGCCTAACAATCAACCGATCACTCTGTTCTTATAAGTGTATTTAGACTGATGCGCGGTGCGCTTCGAGCGTCCTGAATGCAGAATCTAGGGTGTGATCTGTGTATAGTGATGAACTATATCCTCGATCTCCAAAGCCAAAGACCGGGCAGTCTGTAACGATGAAGGTACGAGTAAGTCTTCGCTCGACCGTAGAATAGTCGAGTAATAGAGATATGTTCGTTCGTCAGACGGAGAGCTCGGAGGGCGCGACGCTGCGGATATGTTCCGGGTGCCAGGCGCGCGTGGGCCGCGCGCGGTACGCGCGGTGCGGCGTGGCGCTGTGCGCGGGCCCGCGCGTGCGCGCGCGCCGCCTGCGGCACCTGCCGCCGCGCTGGCACGACCTGCCGCTCGACCTGAAGAAGCCACTCATGGATGAATTCCGTGAGTACATGCTATACAATAAACATTACTCGCTTCGTGGCCGCGCCGGTCACAGACATGGTGCTTATATCCGCCCGCTGCGCACGACCGATACTCATATTTTCCAGTTTTTGTAGAATATTTATTTTAGCCAATTCAAGGAGTACGACGGAGGTTAACAAACATGTCTCAGACTGAGCTATGATTATTTCTTATTGCATACTCGTAACGTGACCCGGCGTTCGTAGAGATCCCGAGCGAGCTGAGCAAGTGTTGCTTGGCGTGCTTCAAGAAGATCACCCGCCGGCTGGACACGGTGGCCGAGGGCGGCTGCATGCCGGAGCCGTCCGAGGAGGAGGCGGCGCGCTTCCGGGCGTACCTCAGGGACTACGGCACGCACTGGGACCGCATCGCGACGCACACGGGCCGCACGCCCGCCGCACTCAAGGCTTTCTACTTCACCTACAGGTACACACGCACATATCTTATCTTATACGTGTCTCGTTTCGTTAAGTTTTGACACTAAACTAACGAAAAGCGGATTCGTGGTACTAATTCGTTGTTTAGTCGTTAGAGTATGTTAGAGTGAGAGTGTGTATATTTTGTACAGAAAAAAGTTGCAACTGGAGGCGATAATCAGCGAGCGCGCTCCGCCCCACCCCGCGAGCAGCACGGAGGAGAGCCTGAGCGGGGACAGCGACACGGCGTCGGCGGGGGAGTCCCCGCGCGCGCCGCCCGCGCCGCACCCGCACCCGCGCACGGACGCGGCCGCGCCGCGCCGCACGCGCCGCCTCGACTACGACAACGACAACGACTCCTCCGCCACCGAGACCGCGGACGAGGAGAACGACGCGCCCGCCGCCAAGGTTACTATTACTTACTTACTTACTTACTTACTTAAT
Organism: Apocheima hispidaria; assembly: GCA_947579745.1. Lineage (NCBI taxonomy): Eukaryota > Metazoa > Arthropoda > Insecta > Lepidoptera > Geometridae > Apocheima > Apocheima hispidaria. The sequence continues at coordinate 408,924 of OX388166.1, read as the reverse complement.
CACTACATTAAGGCGAAAGTACCGACCGGGGCGACCAAATTACATATTGTCCCCCACTCGACGACATCAGCACGGGGAAGTTTAATTTGTACATGATAACATTCCATCACCGTCCGCGGCGGTCCAGGTGGTGGCAGCGACGTCGACGTGCGTCCCCGCGCCGGCGCCGGCCGCGAGCGCGGCTCCGTCGTCCGCGCCCGCGACCGCCGCCGCGGCCGCGACCACCGTGACCGCGGTCGCGCCGCACCGCAACGGGCCCGTGACGGAGCCGCGCACCGTCCGCGACGTGGTGCTCAACCTCATAGAGATCAGCCTCACGAGGGACTCGCAACCTTTACAGCCCTACGGGAAACCTCACCAGCTCAAGGTAAATACACATGTAGTCATGGAATCACTCCGTTCATTAATGATGGATGTTCTGATGTAATTTAACAAGGAAGTAGGTACATGCTGAATACATGGGATAGTTTATATCTTGAAAAAATACAGTAGTAGTGGGGAATCTCGTAAAACATATAGTATAGGAGTATTTCTTCCTGTAGGTGTCGTCATCGACGTCGTCCCGCAACGAAGCCCTGGCCACCCTGAGCGTGGTGAGCAGCGGGCACGGCGGCGGGGGCTCCGCGCCGCGCTCGCCGCAGCGCCCCGCCACCATCACGGCGCTCCAGCCCGCGGCGGCGCCGCCCCACGACACCAAGGAAGGCGTCATGGTGCTACACATAGAGCCGAGGCCTCCGCAGGAGCCCCTGTTAGACCTCAGCGTCAAGAGGCCCCGGCACGAGGTGTCCTTCCCTCACCCCAACAAGGTAAGAGACGGAGATACTGACGCCGGGACATCCTGTCTTATCTCGACAGTCCCAACAAACATTCTTAACAAAAAAAACTTAGTGTATTTAAAATATTACGTAAAATAGGCAACAATTGAAAAAAAAAAAAACCAGTCCTCTTGAGAACCTCCTCCATTATCTTTTGAAAGTCGGCAAAAAATTGGAATCGTTGTCGCGTGCAGATGTACAGAAATAACGAGTACCAGCCGTTCCGAGGGTCCGAGCGGGAGTCCCCCACGCAGTACAACTCGAAGCCGAAGGGCGTGGCGCCCCCGCGGCCCGCCCTCAAGGCCGCCCCCGCCAAGGGGTCCATCACGCTGGGGACCCCCGTCGAGACTCGGTTCGACTCCCGCCGGACACCCCCCGAGCCTAAGACAGGTAAACGAAACAATCGTCGTTATGTATTATTTAACTCTGCTGCGATATATAATAAATTTGTATTTGTCTGTTCGGTTCACAGGGAAACATGTTTATTGTTTTCTTATTTATAGTGTTGGTGTTTTTATGAATATCCTTATTCAAATTCAAATTATTTATTGACATAAAAACGATTATACATTTACATTTATAAAATTATGATAATTATCTAAATTCCTACTTTAAAACACAAATATTAAGATTCAATTAATATCTAATAACATACAATTTACAATTACAATTATTTATACCATTCGAATAATTAATATTATGCTAAATCACAAATCAGTGTAAAACATCGTCTAAGTCAATTATTATTGAGCTGTCATGCTCTTATTGTCTGCTTATTATGTCGGGGAAAGTAATGAATAAAGCCTTGGCGACAATCAGGAGACTTTCATTATGTATGCTTCGGTTTCTTTGTATTGAAACGCTCGCCCCGCCGGCCGCTGTAGTTACATTTATATCAGTGTATTATTTATCTATGGTGCGAGTTATTGACCGAGTGAGTGAAGCGAATGAAAGTTCTCGGTTTTAACTGGCAAAATTTGTTTTCATCTGTCCGTATGTTGGTGATCGCGTACAGGTCGTATTTTTCATTATACGTATACAGTATACAGGTTCTACGACTTTTCAGTCGTCGGCGATTTTTGATTGGTGGGGATAAACCCCTCAAAAGGGGGGGAATTTACTGTGGCGCCAATTACGTCGATTTTGATAATATTTGGCACAGACACCCCCTCTTTTTGGGGAGAATACCCCTGCAATAAAAATCGCCCAAGGAAAAAAAAATAAGAAAAAAAAACCTATGACATTGTAGAATTGAGTTTTTGCAAAAAAGTTTGTGTTCGAGAGGTCTACTGTTCGCAGAACCACTAGTTTGTATGCTGTTAAGGTGCAACGTTTCGCTCATAGCGCGAAATTCAAATTTTCTTGCGTTTTTTGTCAATTACGGCTTAATTACTCATCGTGGATTTATCGAAACCAATTTTGCGCCAATAAATAAGTTGTTCTAAGAAATTACGGGTAAAATGATCACCTAGATAACATTGGTTTTGCTACAAATGTCATTAAGCAGATTTTCATCATAGTTTTTGGGTTAGTGAGAAATGTACTTATACTAGCTTTCAACTTGAATTTTTGATTAGTGTAATTTCTTGAAACGATCTATTTATTATCGCAAAATTATTTGTCATGAGTCTACGATGAGTAGTTAAGCTGTTTTTGACAGAAAACGCAAGAAAATTTGAATTTCGCGCGGTGAGCGAAACGTTGCACCTTAAGTTCGATATATTTCGGTCATCTATAATTTAGATGTCGGTCCATGTACATGCCGGTCGGGCGAGCGGGCGAGAGTCTGGGTGGTGACGAGGTGTTCCCTGCGCAGGTTCCATTACGGCGGGCACGCCGGTGCACGGCGCGCACCTGGCGCCCGACAAGCGCAGCTTCGACTACTTCAAGCGGCGCTCGCCGGGCGGCGGCGGCGCGCCCTACTACCCCGCGCCGCGCCCGCACTCCCCCGCGCCCTCCTTCTCGCCGGTACCCTCTCTCTCTCTCTCTCTCTCTCTCTCTCTCTCTCTCTCACGTCATATTCTACACTACACATTACTCGTTTTGTAGATTTTCATCATCTTCGGAATAAATTGGTCTACTTCCGTTGCTTGGGACAGTTGATATGTTTTCCAATATCAGGGTTTCGCCCAAAGGAAAAGTATCACAAAAGTATAAAATCACATTAATATCATAAATGCAAAAGCTTGTGTGAGTATGTAAGTTTGTTCCAGTTCAACTCTGTAACGTAACTGTTATGGAGCTTATTCCATGGAATAACAGGTAGGCTACTTTTTTCCTAAAACATATTTAACCGTTCCTGTAGAATAGTGGGTGAAAACGCGGGTCGCAGCAAGTGCAGTAAAAAAAAAAAAAGAACTTACTAATGTAAAACGTATCAGTAAACCCTCTAATCACATTCCTGTACTTGTGAGGCGCTCGTAAAGTTGCTCGTGGCGAATTACGAAGGCGGATGTTGTTATAAATGTTGCCTTGTCGCGCAGACGGCGAGCGCGGGGGGCCCCGGCCCCGGCCCCGGCGGCGGGGGCGGCGCGCCCTACTCCCGGTCTCCGTACGGCATGGAGCAGCAGCGGCAGATCATCATCACCGACTTCATCACCTCGCAGCAGATGCACCCGCCGCGGCGCGAGCGCGAGCCCTACCCGCCGGCGTACCCGCGCCGCGGGCCCGACGCGCCCGCGCCCTCCGCGCCCGCGTCCGCGCCCGCGCCCGCGCCCGCGCCCGCGCCCGCGCCGCCCGCCGTCTCCGTCATCCAGCGGCACCACTACCCGCACCACCAGCACCACCAGCACCACCAGCCGCACCAGACCCACCAGCCGCATCAACAGCATCAGCCGCACCAGCCGCACCAGCCGCATCAGCCGCCGCCCGGTTACTATACTATACTTATACATAAAGTTATCACGCTTACTCGGTTACAATGCGCTGAATGCGCAGTTCAACTAATTCCTGGTGTTCAGTTCGGGACGATAGTAGCTTTGTTAGTAAACCGACGGGGGCATAAACAAGGACTGGCTCATTCGAATCTACTGCTTTATTTGGGAGACAATAATGTACGACCCGGAACGAAAATCCGGAACGAGGATATTCGTCGAAGAACCAAAGTTGCCGACATAGCTTTCAGAGTTTGCAAGCTGAAGTGGCAATGGGCAGGCCATATCACTCGAGGAACCGATAACCGGTGGGGAAGAAAGGTTCTGGAGTGGCGACCACGAACCGTAAGACGGTGGACACTAGGTGGACCGACGACATTGTGAAAGTCGCGGGCAAGCGGTGGATGCAAGTGGCCCGTTGTCGGTCGGTGTGGCGCTCTAAGGGGGAGGCCTATGTTCAGCAGTGGACGTCTTATGGCTGATGATGATGATGACGATGAATGTACGACCCGATAATATACAGCCTGATAATTGGTGTACCGGTACATGGAATATCATGCTGTGCATTATCGGCCCGTGTCGATAATGTACGGCATGATATGAGCGATGGGTCGTCTTTTATCAGGCTATACATTATCAGCACGTGCCGATAATGTACGACCAGGAATGTACAGCCAATAATGTACGGCCCGATAAAACATGTACTTTTCTCGGGTACGCGAAATATCGGCTGTACATTCCTGGTCGTGCATTATTGGCACGTGCTGATAATTTGCGGCCCGTATTGTACGACCTGATAATTGGCAGCCCGGTACACCAATTATCGGTCGTACATTCCGGGCCGTACTTTATCGGGTCGTATATTATTGGGTTGTACATTATCGACACCCTTTATTTTTTTAAATGGCCGCCCATATTTCGTCGATCGAGGCCGACGACCGAGGCGCCGGGGCGAGGCCGAAAGCCGTTCTACGAATATTATGAAAGGAATTTTCTTGCGAAAGAAAAATGATGTAAACAAGTTCCAAAATCCAAATCGTCCAACGACCAATACCAAAAGTAAACAGAGTTACACATTTGACTAATGGACCCTGCGAAAAGCTTCTCCATCTTACAAGTGGTCCCAAAAGGGTCCCGAGCCGCGCACTGCGCACCGCCCTGCAGACCTTGTAAGTGCACCGTGTGTCGTGTATCGTGTATCGTGTATCGTGTGACATGGCTAGGTGCGTGCGCAGGTCACGAGGCATTCACGTCGCTGGTGGACGTGGCGTCGGCCGCCACGGCGCTGCCCGTGCCGCGCTCCGACCCCAAGCCCGAGCCCAAGGCGCACCATCTGCAGCCGCCGCAGCACCACGACATCAGGTACACCCTCGGCACTCTCACACTCTAATACACCTCTGTTCCCCTAGGTATATAGTACGGAGTAGCTTCTAGATCTGTATGCTCAATCCTTGATAACATCGTCGCTTACCGTCAGGCGAGGTGATGCTCGAAAGTGAAACTATTCCTTACAAAAAACTTATCTCTTTACTCTCTCCCGATTTTCTTCACTGTCCTGACTCGCCCTGTTCCTCACAGGACAATGTGTCACCCAGTAGACTTGGCACAGTCATGTAGCCGTGTTACAACGCCGTCGGATTGTTCCAGAACTCTGCGCGATGTGAACATCCAGCAGAAGTACCACCCTCAGCAGATCCAGTACCAGGTGCTCCAGGAGAGAAGAGCACAGCAGGCGCAGTACCTAGAGCGGGACAGACAGATCGTCATGCAGCAGCGGAGAGAGACGTAAGATGTTCTTTTCAATTTATTCACACGCTCATCTGTAGCACTCGAGGCTCGACTAGGTGTTCCTAAAAGGCTCGGAAACTTAGCAACAAGGAAGATCCCTGCAGTCTTCAGATGGGTGACCGTAATTGGCTTATCAATTTTTATTTTTTATTTATTGAATTCCCAAATGATCGCTACGTGTAGGAGCCAATTTTGGAATTTGTAGGGTGAGACTATTTGTAATTTATAATAATTTATGCCGAAAATAATTAAAAAAACACTTTTGTGTCGTTACTGCGCATACATTTTATCACAGATGAAATATAATACAAGAGTCTAGAAGCAAAATATGCGTTAAATTCCGAAATGTTTGAGTTCTTTCTCATATCGTTTGAGACAAGAGTTGCTGGCGATTTGTTTATTGGCATTTGAACATGCATATAAGTCTGCATCGCCGTGGGTCGAATACACGCTTATTAAAGCCGTGAATCTCGGTTCTTTGGAACAATACATTATTATGAATAGATTTTTTAAAAAACACCCTTCTATAAAAACCACAAAGTATAGACACAGGAATAGTACACGATAATCGTCACTATTGTAATTTTTATTTTGACTCTGTGAAATTGACGATTTATATCTATTCCAGTGAAAGAGCAATGCAGGCGATGCAGGAGAGGCACGCGATAGAGCAACACCAACAACAGCAACACCAGCAGCAGCAACAGCAGCAGCTGCAACAGCAACAGCAACAACATCAGCAGCAGATATTGCACGAGCGGCAACAACACCATTTACTTCAACAGGTAATTACCACTACTTATTGCGCTGTTTTTTGTGTTATGTTTTAATAGATCTTTTTACCCAAAGGCTACTCAAACGTCTCCGACCAGTGTCGGAGGAGTAAATTGACGAACATACAAAAAAAAAAGGCTACTCATACCTAACGAGGTCAAATTAAACTGGACGATGAAGCCGTATGGAGTTGTTGTTGTGAAGCATTCCAAAAAAAAAAAAACTATCCAAGTTTGACTGTTGCAGAACATGAGCGGCGAGCGCGGGTACGGCGCCGGCAAGCATGCGCGCGCGCACACGCCGCTGCTGCTCGACCGGAAGGACGCGTAAGTCATTTACACACATTTTGATACAGGACTCGAAGCGATGCGGACGGTTCGGTCACTAGTTCTGGCAAACTGACCGCCTTGCGCCGAGCCGGTACCGCTATAATGCTGCATTAACATAGTAACAATCGCTTTGAGCAGGCTCAGCTTCAAAGTTTTGAACATCGACGCAAAGATGCTAGTCTAAGGGGTTTTTATCGGATATATTTCGAATAATGTGAGTGTTTGTTTTGCAGGCGCGGTGCGACCGGCGGGGGCGCGGGCGCGGGTGCGGGCGCGGGCGCGGGCGCGGGCGCCGGAGCGGGCGGGGGCGCGGCCGGGGGCGCGGGCGCGGGCGCGGGCGGGGCGCGCGGCGAGGGCACGCTGACGGCCGCCTCGCTCATCGACGCCATCGTCACGCACCAGATCAGCCAGACCTCCGAGCAACGCTTCATGGTGCGTACAGCGTAATACATGTAACGCAGACGGACGAGACTTTTGTTCGCCGATCTCATAATAACTCTGCAAGAGCGAGAGAAACGGAAGAACATTTCTGCACCTTTCAGAGCGAGGGATCAAAAGTCCGTTTGTAATGCATTCGCTCGAACATCACAAGGACGTAGATAGGATAATTCATAAATTACGTATTTCTGGCACCGACCTCTATCTACCTCATAGACCCTACGAGCACTTTCAGCCAACACATTGGCACAATACGTACCTATAAATTCTCTATTCACGTTATTGCTTTTGTTATCTAATGAATGAACACGATTTACATATATTTATATATATATATATCAGTTCTTAAAAAAAAAGGCGCTAAGGAATCCGTCACGACGGTGTTTGAAGTATTATTTTCAAGTAGAGATTCCTGTCCCCGTGGAGCCGCGATATTGTTTAGCCAAAGTACAGATTGCTTGACGTCCAGGCGCTGCAGCGCGACTGCGAGGCCGGCGGGGAGCGCGGCCCGGGCGCGGGGGCGGAGCGCGAGGAGCCGGCGCCGCCCGCCTCGGCCTCCGGCCCCGCCTCCGGCTCCGCCACGCACACCACCAGCTTCAAGCTGGGCGACCTCGCCTGCAACATCATCAACAGAGACTTCGCGAGCCCCACCACCTCCAGTCTCATACACAGGTCCGTCTCTACATTTTACACCATTGTTTGCTTTTATACTTAGTATTTTATTTTTTGATAGTATTTAGTGTACGTGTAATACTCACGGATGGTTTACTGAAATAAATGATCGGTCGATCGATCGCTCCTCCGCTCGACATTTTAAAAGTATTTTTAACAAATTGAAGTTTTGTCGTGTAGAGTTCCCAGTTCCACTGACGACTACCGGACGTATATATATCCGTGGCTTGTATTGCACACAGCCGGTTCTCGGCGGCGAGCGGCGCGGAGGGGTACGCGGGCGGCGCGGGCGGCGCGGGCGGCGCGGGGGCGGGCGCCGCGCCCGACGAGTGGAAGCGCCGAGACAACCCGAAGCACGCGCCGTTCCTCGAGCCCGTGTCGCCGCCCGACAACCACCACAACAGGTGACTACCGCTCGAACCACGCTCCTCGAAGATTCCGTCCGTGGTCAAAAAATATCGTGTTTTACAATATCATAAAAAATCTCTTATTTCAAAACTTACATTTTTCTCGTTATATTTGCCTGATTTCCTAGCCACCAGAATTATTTCAGTTTTTTTCGATAATGAGTTAGGGAATATAAAGAACGTGTGGACAAACGTGCCATATTTCAAGTTTGTTTTTAGATAGCTTTTATAATTCCTGAGTAAATCGACATACAGACGGACATACATTAGGGTTCTTTTTAGCATTTTGAGGCGGAGACCTAAAAGTACTGTTTACGAAACTCATACCACCATAGCGGCAACGAAGTTCTTTTTTAAGGTGCAACGTTTCACTCAGCGCGCGACATTCAAATTTTCTTGCGTTTTATGTTAATTACAGTTTAATTACTCATCGTAGGTTCATGAAAACTAATTTTGCGATAATAAATATATTGTTTCAAGAAATTACACCAACCAAAAATTCAAGTTGAAAGCTAGTTTACATTTCTCACTAAACCTAATACCAAGATGAAAATCAGCTTATTGAAATTTGTAGCTAAACCAATGTTATCTAGGTAATCATTTTACCCGTAATTTCTTAAAACAACTCATTTATTGGCGCAAAATTGGTTTCAATAAATCCACGATGAGTAATTAAGCTGTAATTGTCAAAAAACTCAAGAAAATTTGAATTTCGCGCGATGAGTGAAACGTTGCACCTTAAAGCTGTATCCTTTACAAAGTTTCGCTGAGCATGCTAAAATAAACTTTATTGTGACGTAGCAAAAGTGTCCATTTATTTAATTGAAAAGATTAAAAAGAATCCCGTTTGTGAATTCTCGGGCGCCCAAGATACAGGCCTAGCCTAGTTCGAGGCCCCCGCAACAACCTTACTACCTTGCCTTACTCTTTTACTCTTTAGATATTTTTTTGATATCCAACGAAAGTAACCTATATATTTTCTGAGTGTGTTTTATAAATGATTATTATTATTATCATGTGGATAGTGTGTTTCCCGTAGTGACGACGCCCCCGGCCGCACGATGCTGGGCTGGGGGCGAGCGAGTGCCGGCCGGTTGTAGTAAAGTGGCGTGTTTGTCCCGGGCAGGGCGGGCGGCGCGCGGCGCTACAGCTGCGCGGGCGGCGTGGGCGGGGGCGTGGGCGTGGGCGTGGGCGCGGGCGCGGCCGGCGGGTTCACGGCGTTCGACTACGTGACGACGCGCATCGTGGAGGTGATGCGCTCCGACGCCGAGGAGCAGCGCACCAAGCAGCTGGCGCCCTTCCACGCGGCCTACGCCTTCCCGTACTCGGCGCTCAACGTGGCCACTCCCGCGCCCGCTGCGGACGGTCAGTACTGCACTCTACACACACACCCTCATCAGTTCTCTCGCCGAGACGCCTTCCGCGGGGACCCTCGGCATATATTATGTATGCGGTAGGCGCACGTCTCTCGTATATAATGTGAGATGAGTCGCTTTTAGGCTTTGTGAAAATATAAATCGTGTCTAGAATAAATATTAATGGAATGCAATTAAAATAAGTGTAACATCGAATTGGTCGTGGACTAATAAAACAAATAAATGTGGCATGTCCAGGTGGCGGAGGCGGAGGCAGCCCCGCGGTGTCGGCGGGCCCGGCGCCGCCGCCCCCGCCGGAGCCGGCGCCGCTCATGTCTGCGCAGTACGAGCCGCTGTCGGACGAGGACTGACGCCCGCCCCGCGCGCTGCCCGCGCCCGCACTCTCCACCTAGCCCGACCTACACCCTGCACACTACAACCTACACACTACACACCCTCTCACTCGACATAACGCGGCTCGTTCAAGATACGGCCTCTTTCAACTTACGACCTGTTTCAAGATAGCGCTTCGTGCAATGAAGCCACGGACTCGCCGGAGACCGGGGATGTCATACGATCGTACCTGTCGGACAAAATGTAAGGGCTTTTAAGTCGGACACATTCAAAAAGACAGCTACTGTATGTAAAGCTGGGTCCACATCGATAAAAGAACCGGGTTGTGCGGTTTGTTGCGCGGAAACGACTGTTTTGCTGTCTAGAGATACAATGATGCGGATTCGAAAAGTACCAAACTAAAGGATGTTCCCGTAGGAATGTCTGGAGTCCGGAACGTTACAACCGGTAGGCATTTATCCTGTTCGTATTACCTATATCAATTCAAAATGTTACTTATGAATTAGAACACTAGCAGCCGACTCGGACTCTCAGTGCTTGTGGATGTAGGGATCGCTGGAGTCGGTGTGATCTCCGTTAATATCTCTGTGATTACTCCCTTACTATTTGATCTATGTTTTATATAGATAATGGTACTGAAGGTGTACCACTGTAATTGTTATGTTGTAAAGCAGGGAAATAACGAACATATGTTGTGGCCGAGCTTTAAGTGTACCGCAGTAGGACGTCCGTTGTTGTGGATGTGAGGGATCATTCTGGATCCTAACGTCCGGTATTAGGGGCGCGGTCTCTACTGTCGGGGGACCGTGTCCGGTATTAGATACAAGACGTGTTTGCTACATTTGAAATAGTGCTTAAAGGATATTTGCTACAATTTTTTCCACTTTTTCTTTTAACAATATTTCAAAAACTGCTCGTCCGATTTTGATGAAACATGGTATGAATATGTAAATTTGGAAAATGAATGCGTGTAACGAGTAATTATTTTTTGTGAAACGTAATAATTAAGTTCAAATAATGCTATTCCGTTTTTTTAAAGTGAGCCGTTATAGGCTTTTTTTTATTGTCAATTTAAATAATAAAGCAAGTTTCATCGGAATCGGAATAGTAGTTCCTGAAATATATTTAGCCCCCGGCGGCGGCGGCGGCGGCTTGTAACGTGTGTCGTTAAGAGTGGCTATGCATGGCATGACCTGACATCGTGTGAAAGAGATGGCTATAAATAAGTTTCTGGGGGAGCGATAGGGAGAAACTATAACCTTAATAGTTTGTTTGTTTTGCTCCCGTTAAATTGTCTAACTGTCCCTTTCACAAGATGTCAGGTCAGGCCATGTATCCACTCGTCTGCGTCATTTTGTGGGCTACCACTTGGTGCCGATTCAGTAGGGCGCGTCCTCCTCAGGCAGATCTCAGGAATGGCGACCTTGTTATTCGGCAGTGTAGCTCGCAAAATGGTGCAGATTTAAGTTCCCGTTAGTTCCCGTTGTTCCCGGGCTGTATCGGGAACACAGAAGTGGATAAAATAGTGTCGAGTCCGTAAGTAATATTTGAGACGTAGCGAAGTAACGCGAAAGTGTAAACAGTCTTACATAAGTGTTCATTTTAGGAGGAATCTGCCCGTATCCGATACATTCGACTGATAGATAACTACGCTTACTCGCTGTCTTAATGAGATATAATTAATTGTTCAAGTTTAATCTCTTTCTATAAATAATAGTATATGAAACCACGAAGGCGCCTCGACAGCTTGCGGTGCACGTACAAACAGCTTCATTACTATCAACTGTTGACATGATATAGGTATACTTATTAATCTTAATGCTGTGATTGCACGCGATGGAGGAACTCCCTTTATATTGAATTCCTTGTAGGCCGAGGCCCGGTTATTCGAAGTGCAATCTGTACGCTAAGCCGTTTTAAAATCCTTTGTTTTGGCTTTCAGAGGGCTTTCAGAGGACTTTCAGAGGGCTTCAAAAAGCTTTCATTGGAATAATTATTATTCTGTTTTTTTGTACGGCTGTAAATTTTTGTAAACTTTAATTATCATTATTTATCGTTACACTATCATTATAACTTCTTATGCATAAACGTTCAATAAGATAATATCTGCTATTAAATAATCTGTGGACTAGCTGACGTGACGCGTCACGCGTAAAAACGAGACAAAAATTATGGAGCTGACTAGCTAAACTATAGAATGTTTATGAATAAGTGGGTAAATAGGTGTGTGAGCACTATATGTTATGTATGATAATGAAGAAGGCAGAAGGGTGGGATGCGCTTTCGTGGTTTGAACTACATGTAATGGCCTATCTACACGAGTAGAGTCGATTCGGGGGAGTTTGTATAAATAGAAAATTCATGTTCTTCCAGGGTTCCCACCGCTCGGTCAGGAATATTGTCAAGGTGGGCTGTGACGTCACGCGCATGTGTTGCGGCTCCGTGACGTCATAGTCGTACGCCGTCTACGGTTAATATTTAAAATGTTGAAAAGCCCCGACAAAAAGACGGACAAGAAAAAAACGTCCGTATATTTTAAGAACATAATAAAATAGAAATTCCACTCAGAAAACATTTACTAAAAAAAAAAAACCGGACTAAGTGTGAACGCTTAGTTGTTCCGTCCGGAGGAACCCGGTGTACTTGTTACGGTGCGTTACTATGTAACATTTGACATTTGTATGATACTCGTAGCACAGCTTTGGTAGTACAACCACAACAAACTAAAGTTTTACTTATTATGAAGTTACTAGATCCTTGTGTAGTATTTGACTATCTACGATTCTTGCTTTATATTCATTCAACTCTCCATTTAAACACATGAAAATAAACTACATTTTTGTTATAGTTTGTTGGTCAAACACAAAAATATCGGCTAAATATATATAGGTTAAATATCCGTAGACAATCCGCCGATGGCACTAGTGGTGCCCTCTGATGGGTGTTTTAATACAATAATTATTATCATCAATTATTATCATTGTAATTGTACTACGCAGTTATAGGCGCAGATTAATCTCTACCATAATGCGTTTTCTAAATACCGCATTATGAGATCTTTGTTCCGACCCAAACCCACCAGAGTTTGAGAAAGGCGCCACATGTGCGGATTGAGACAAAGCGTTGCCATTGGCTTATATCTCAGGGTTTCCCAGCCGCGCCTTGGCTTATTGCTAAACCAATGTGTTTCTTGTAGGTAATTTTTGACCGATGCGTGGTTCGGTTCGATCGTGTGGAATCTTTTCGGGGTAATATGTGGGCCGAAGTCTAGCTTATCAGTGTTGTCTGGATACAGAATTCCAGCGATCGAGAAGTAAATTTTAGGTTATTGTTTAACTCGTATTAATCAGTCTTCCATCGGCACTCCAACAGGTCACCGTCCGGGCGCCCTTATCCGATAATTAAACTCGAAATTGAATTTGTCCTAAGTTGGATTGGTTTAATATCAGCCCGACTGAACAGAGAGACAGCCCGAACCGAACAGTCGGAAGGTGCGCGCCTCCCGGGACCGGCCGGAGTAGTGCGAGGCTGTACCGGCGAGGCGGGCGCTGGAGGGGCTGCGGAGGGCTACAGGCCGATACGGGAGGCCCGGGCTCGCGCGACCACGTCCATTAGCTACTGTTAGAACTCGTATTGTACATGTACAGTGTTGTATCGATGTCTGAACTACACTTGCCCGGATTGCATTTCGCAGATTCCTCGTTATACTTTATAATTATGCCTATCAGTCACGAACACGATCAGTGTTGCCAGAGCTTGTTTCTCAAAAGTAACGCGATGATTCCAAACGAACGTTTTCGAATCAACGCTTTTCAAAAACTTATAGTCCGGAATTATTTTGGCCGGAAATCTAACGGTTTGGCAAGACTGGTCGTGATTGAATTTGTTACTTTAGTTTTAGTGTAAGCTACGTAATATATAGCCTGGCCCCGGGCCGCGCCCGGCGCCCGCCGGCCCTCGCCCTCGCCCCTCGCCGTATTAATGTTAGATTACGCCTAGTTCAATTATCGTTTTTCTATCAATTGTATTGTAAATAGTATCGTCGCTGGTAAGTTTTTATGTATAGTTTGAGTTGTTGGCGGGAGCGGGGTCGGAGGCGGGCGAGGGGGGAGGGTTCGGGCGCGCCGCTTCTTAGATACTCTACGAATATAACGCAACAGAACACTGAACTGTTTCTAAAACCCTTTTCATTATAATATACCTACCTAGTGTACACTCGACTTACGGACTAACGTTAAGTATGTAATTAAGAACGGTAAGTTATATAGATATTATGTAAAAGTGTAATTATCGTCATTATGTATATGCATTTGTAATTATACAGGTTAGCTAAGACTTACTCTTAGAGATTTCATTATTATTTTTTTAGTTAGGTGCGCCTCGTGCCGGTATAAATACGAGAGCGATGTGCGAGAGGGACGGCGCCTTAGCGGTGCATTTTGCTTAAGTAGGGAGCCCCCGCGGGCCGGCCGCGCCCGGGCCCGCGCCCGCGCCTCGCAGTGGGGAGCCCCCGCGCCCCTGCTGGCTGTCACTCGGGAGGCTCGGAGGGCGCGCTTGTGTTGATGTTTTCGAGTTATTTGTAAAAACGACTGATTAAATTTACGTTGAGCGAGTTCGATGCGGGGCTCCGGGGCTCCGGCGCCCGCGTCCGCGCCTGTGTCCGCGGTCGCAATCTCCACAATGTGATTTCTTTATAAAAATATAATGTAATTGTAAGTAGCCGAAAGAAAAGATAATCCTTGTAAGTCCGAACATACGAAAACAAAGTTTTGGGAGGACGAATCAATAAATAAGATGCAAATCGATTTTTTTGTGTTTTATTCATCGACGCTGACACGAACCTGGAACATAATTAATGAAGTGGTCCGATACAGATAATACGGATAGATGACAATTTCTTGGGCAGCTACGTTATTTATTTGGCAGGCTCAAAATTTTTATCAATATAGGTACTTGGAAATTCGAAAATCCGAACTGGCGGTTGTCACGTATGTAACGTTTAAATTCACGAAATTCCAATTTTCTTGCGTTTTATGCCAATTACAGCTTAATTACAAATCGTAGGTTCATGAAAACTAATTTTGCGATAATAAATAGATTGTTTCAAGAAATTACACCAACCAGAAATTCAAGTTGAAAGCTAGTATAAGTACATTTCTCACTAAACCAAAAACCAACATGAAAACCAGCTTATTGAGATTCGTAGCTAAGCCAATGTTATCTAGGTAATCATTTTACCCGTAATTTCTTAAAACAACTTATTTATTGGCGCAAAATTGGTTTCGATAAATCCACGATGAGTAATTAAGCTGTAATTGACAAAAAACGCAAGACAATATGAATTTCGCGCGATGAGTGAAACGATGCACCTTAATGATTATCGGCTTCCCGCAGGCACCCGGAAGGTTTTAATGGGTAGGTATAATCAGAAATCAATACATAATAATAGCCACTTTGTTTTTGATTTCCGATTGAAAATGTAAACTGAGCAAAGTGAATGTAAGAAACATACATTTAAGGTGCATCGTTTCACTCATCGCGCGAAATTCAAACTTTCTTGCGTTTTTTGTCAATTACAGCTTTATTACTCGTCGTGGTTTTATGGAAACCAATTTTGCGCCAATAAATAAGTTGTTTTAAGAAATTACGGGTAAAATGATTAC
Source organism: Apocheima hispidaria (assembly GCA_947579745.1). Taxonomy (NCBI): domain Eukaryota; kingdom Metazoa; phylum Arthropoda; class Insecta; order Lepidoptera; family Geometridae; genus Apocheima; species Apocheima hispidaria. Next base: position 393,456 of record OX388166.1, on the reverse strand, counting down.
CTAGATAACATTGGCTTAGCTACGAATCTCAATAAGCTGGTTTTCATGTTGGTTTTTGGTTTAGTTACAAATTTCAATAAGCTGATTTTCATCTTGGTTTTTGGTTTAGTGGGAAATGTACTTATACTAGCTTTCAACTTGGATTTTCGGTTGGTGTAATTTCTTGAAACAATCTATTTATTATCGCAAAATTACTTTTTATGAACGTACGATGAGTAATTAAGCTGTAATTGACATAAAACGCAAGAAAATTTGAATTTCGCGCGCTGAGCGAAACGTTGCACCTTAGAGAGTTGAATTCTGAGAGTTACGGCTCTCGTCAGCGCGTTTTAAGTGCATAGTAACGCCATCTAGGAGGCCTTGTGAGAAACGAATATTTTGGTACGTATTGTTCCACAGATTCACCTGTGGTATTGTTCTCTTCCGTTCGACCCGTGTATCTTTGCAACCCCTTGACCGATTATGCTCATACTCTTATTGGCATGAACTACTTGCCTAGTCTCGATCAACGGTTCGCAGTTATCGTCAGACAAATATACAACACACAAGCATAGGCAAAAATGCCGATTTGTTCCATTTAAACTCTGAGACCTTCGCTACGCTCGGTCAATTAAACATCGATGTGAGGCTATTAACGACTTTAAATTTTCCTTTTTATTTGTTGAATTAGTTTTTTTAACAATAATATAGAGAGAATTATAATAATGTTTAGGTATTAAACAATAAATACATTATAAATCAATAGTTTTTGAATAGACAAAACATGAAAATGCTGGTGTAAGTAGTAATCTTAAAAATAGTTATAATAACTGAAAAAAGTGGATAGCACTTGCCCCGCCTCTCAATACTTGTTTTATTTTGAACTATAAAATGTCAATTTTCATATGCGTTTAATATTCCGTACTGAAAACTAATAAACACGGAGCACTTCAACGTTCGTGTCTGTCAGAGCTATTTTTCTTTTAGAAAAATAGCTAGTTTAGCTTTTAAATAGCTTTTAGAACATAAGATCAAGAAAGGAACACAGTTATCTTTAGAAAGCTTTCTATTTATGTTCTACATAATTTTGTATAGGTGATGACGAAAATGAGAGCAAAATAATTCTTTCCTCGCTTCTGCTGTCACAATTTCACTGTCTCATGTTTCTCTGTTTCTTTTTTCCTAACATTTTAAAATTATAAATATCTCGTTTTTTTCCAAGACATTACAAAATACATAATTTAATTCCCAATTATGAGTCGTGGGGTATGCTTGATGGACTTTTAAACCACAGAAAGTACCGCTAATCCAAACTTTCACTGTTGATATGATGTGTATATTTTTTATATGTGCGCGTGACGATGATTTAATTCATAGCCCGAAGAAGAAGCCGTAAGGATTCTGTCGCCTCCGCCGCCGCAACAAGATCGGCGTTGTAGGCGAGAGATGCTGCAAGAGACTGAACAAAACCCTACAAGATGCTAAAGACTTGCCGAGGAGTTAGTTCGTGTTTGAAAGATCATATCGTGGGGATAAATTGGTTGCTAAGAGACCCGTTGCCTAACCACAATCAGGACAAAGATATTTGTCCTGATTAACGTAATTTGATTGTCGTGCATTGGTGAAAATCTATACGGAACGTTTTCGCATCCACGAATCCTCTTGAAGAAGAATAATAGTTGCCAAAACACCCGGCTCTTTGGATCAGAGCCAAGATATTTGGCACTATCTACGTAAAAAGTTAACTATTCGGTAACTTTGGCGTCGTTTCGAAATAGGTCTCGATCCAGTTTTCGGTTCATCTCCTACGGAGCTGTTTCTCTATCATAAAAATTTAATGAGAGTGTCAGTAACAGTAACCCAGAAAATGTCGATCACGTCAGAATAGGGATAGATACGTCTGGGTCTCTGGTGCAGATCTGATATAATCTGTAAACAACTGCAACCTCGGTAACAGTATTCATTTAACTTATGAAAAGAGCTAAAAATACTTTTATCAGAATTGTATGTGTATGCTACAATACTTTGGGATTTTTTACAATAATTTGGGACTTTGGCCCCAAACTCATGGATCTGCGAGGCGAGCCGAGCGGCGAGGTCGCTGATACGCGAAAGAAGTCGTGGGCATCACCTAAGTACTTATATGTAAATTCTAGACTAGGATTATATATAACTACCTAGTTACCTAGTGTGATTTTTGTCTTACCAGAAAACAGGATATGAAAATGTAAAAAAATTCCGATGTATCGATGCTCATCGATAATCGTAATTTTTGCGATTGTAACCGGTGGTTATGGTTTTATTGTCTCTCTGGTTGAAGTTCTTCTAGGGAATGGGGGTCATTGGATCTTAGCCGCCGCAGCCAGCACGAACGTGCCGCCGCCGTACAAGTCATGCGTCAACATGACCGTCACCCTTCTTCCCTACAAGAGCGACTGCATCATATCCAACCTCAACCTCACATCGAGAATGGTTAGAAATGTCCAAATCCACAGAACTAGTCAAGATAACGACACAGAAATCTGGACCAGAGGTCCGATTCACGAGTTTATGATAAAGAGACGGAATGAAAAAGGAGAGGAAGACAAAGTCCTCAAAGAAATACGGGAAAAAAAAGTCCTGTGGGAGGCGATTGTAAACCAGGCCATCTGCTGGCGGCCACAGAGCAGACCGCGCAAGTTCGTCACCTACAGATATGTCATCACTCCTGTAGACAATACATTGGATGCCGTTTACATCGTGGGAATTAAACAAAGGATTCCAGTACCTGAATATGAGGTTTCCATTTTAACTAAGGGAATATTGAGAAGAGACAAAGTGCAAAGGATGGTAGATATTATGAATTGGAAGAATTATGACACGATGACAGGATGCCGCGAAAAAATCAAGCAATGGCTCGCGGTCCCCGAGTTCCCTTTACCGTGGTTTTGGAATAATTTCATTTATTGTCTGCCGAGGTTACTCATCAAGTGTGCGGAAGGTTATGATATGCGCGATCTGAGCGACCCATTAAACCACAAGACACCGCATGAGGTGTTTAACGATTACGTAAGATCATTTAAAGCATCCAGTGAGACAGAAAGTATAAATGTATTACATAATAAGTAAATATTTTACCTCCGAATTAAACAGGTAATTTATTATATGCAACTCATAATAATATTTTTGAGCAGCACTAAAGATAACTACAGAACCACATATACCTTATGGTTACTAAATTACGCAATAAAAACCAACGTTTGACAAAACACCAAGTTCTGGTTTGGCGGTTCTTTGATAGTTAGAACCTACTTAGTACTTATACGAGGGTTGCTATTTATATTTCTGGCCTTGGCAACAGTAAGTGTTGCTAGGCGACCGCAGACGATTTTAATCGAAAGTTTGATATTTTTAAACGTAAATTCAGCAGACGATTTGCCATTATAGCTTTATTTGTGTTGTTGACAGTAAACTGAAAAGTTCATCTCTTTCAAAAAATGGAATTGAATCGTGAAAATTTTCGTGCGATTATTTTTCATAACTTTCGACGTGGATTGTCAAGACAAGAGTGCTTCGATGAACTTAATTCTTTATACAGCGATAAAGCGCCATCCTACAGCACTGTAAAAAATTGGTATAACGAATTTAATCGTGGTCGATGTTCGATCCAGGACGGATCCCGTGCAGGTCGTCCAAAATCCGTTGTTGTGCCAGAAAAGATCGATGCTGTGCGTGAACTGATAAAGCAAGATCGTCATGTGACATACCGTGAGATTGAGGCGTCTTTGGACATTAGTATGACTAGCATCAATAAAATATTGCATGAACATTTGAGCGTAAAAAAAATTTGTTCGCGTTGGATCCCGCATAATCTGACAAACGCTCAAAAAAAGGCTCGTGTCGATTGGTGCAAGGAAATGTTGGAAAAATACGTTCAAGGTACATCAAAGGCTGTGTATAACATCTACACAGGTGACGAATCATGGATCTATGCATATGAGCCGGAAACAAAACAGCAATCAACTGTATGGGTCTTCCAAGGCGAGACAAAACCAACAAAAGTTGTTCGAGGAAGAAGCACATCGAAACAAATGATTGCCTGTTTCTTCGGCATTAACGGTCATGTGGCAACAGTGGCGTTAGAGCAACGCAGGACGGACGCGCATCCAATCTTGCCGCTCCATTTTTCCAATTTGAAAAAAGAAGTGTTTGTGCAGCAAAACTGAACTAGTATGAATTCGCGACCGAAGCCGCTGGGAGCAAGCTATAATTAGTTGAAAATAAACCCGCACGTCCTCTCCAAGGCCCTGATAATATTTTTCATCCATAATTGATGTTGGTCCCTGGAACCCATCACCACTTCAGACTATATCGAGTGAAATAAAATTGACAAAATTAAGTTTTACGTCAGTTTATTACCAATTTCAGAACCATACAACAAAAACATTATATACAAATCATACCTAGATAGTTTAACTCGGTAACTTTGGCATAGACAAGACAGGTTGTGGCTTGTTACCTACTTACTTACAATATCTTCTGAAATCATAGAGGCATATTTTTTCTATGCTGGAATATAATTCAGGGACGACCTCTCGTTTGCTCTAATGGACATTGAAATCAGCAAGAAAGGGATGATAAAGCCACAGCAGTGATCAGATTGTATTCGTTATCACGGCAGTTAAAATACACGTTATTCAATATTCAACAATACACTAAAAGTACATACAATAAATAATAATATATAATTATACATCATACAGCTATAATATACCTATATTATAACTACTAACTGCATATATTATAGTATAACTGTCAACATTTTTTCCTATAAGCCAATGCTACCTTTCAAGCCCGGCTGCACGATGACTCGTCCCGTCCATACACATACAGGTGTCGTAATGAATCGATAACCCTTTAACTGCGAATAGGCGACATACTGACTGTTCAGAAAATTAAAATTGGTATTCCACAGCCTCCGAATTTCCAATTATTGAAAAAATCTTTTTCAATTAAGTAAATTAGTACTTAAAATTACCAAAACTCGAAAGGTTTGAAATTTTTCAGCACATATTTTTTTTTTAAATCTGTACTAGTGTTCCCCACCCGCTGGTAACAGGCAACCATTCATTACGACATATGTATATATGTAATGTAAGTTTCACGTATGTGATGATTTTATAAATGTATCATACCTATATCACCTACGCGGCGTTTTTTTTTTGCGAAGCGCAAAAAATAAACCAGATGACCTAAATTCTCAAAAATCATCGTTGATCCAAATACTTGTGTATCTTTATTATTTTTTACTTTTTTTTTATTACGTTAACGCGAACCTGCGCGGGAGTCACTTATCGACGACAAGGAACAACTTATGCCTTATCATTTCGAACTCGACGGGTAATCGTGTACATCCCAGCCCAGCTACACTTTTCTATATTTATCTGCTAGGCTTCCGACCACAGCTGATGTTAATGGACGTCATTGATGATAGCAGTAGATGAGAAAAATCATTGAAATGTAAAAATCGCAATTTCCGAAGGCGCCGCGTAAACTTCACGATGTCATAGAGATCACATTTCAATGCTTTTTATTTCGACATGATTTTAATGTTTGATTTTAGGGTGAAACTCCACCAAGTATGTACACCTACACGTTCAATACAAATGCACAAAACATACCGCGAAGTGACGTCATCACTATATCTTACAATATCTAAGTATGTTTTAGGTTTCCAACGCAAAGATCTTCATAACTATAAATACAAAATTACCAATAAAACTATTAAAATTGTGGCAACGATTTTTTAATAAATGAGCATTCTGAAAAATCACCCATATTGCTATATCGTTACGATTCATTATTCAAATGCGCAACTATGAGTAAAGGCGTGGTGTTGTCGTCCCTGAATCCAGTTTTAAAGATCTTTAGTCCAATCACGTAGTTCGTAAACAAACATGTCGTTTCAACAACCAATGAGAACTCGGCTGTCATCGGTTGAATGCTCGCTATGTTTGTTTACATTATTGGATAACGAAAAAGGATCGTTAGTGGTTAACATTTCGCTTAGGTGGAGTATCACCCTAACAAGCACGCTGTCGCACGTTAACTAGGAAACGTATAGTACGCGGCTCTTCAGTTGGCACGTCAGAAATTATATTCAAAATAAAAGATTCGGTTAAAAACATATACTAAAGAGTCGTTGTAGCCACCACAAAAGTAAATTAACGAAAATAACGCTCGATGACATCTGATAAAATAGTTTTAACTGCTCTTTAGAGAGCGAGATATCAGAGTGACAGCGCATTGTGCGACAGAGAGAACGTTCTACAAAACCGAAGCTTTTTTATTTTGTCCGAGATGCCGAGTGAAAAGCCGCGTCCTGCAGCCCGGAGCTGCGGCGCTGGCGTCGAGCGCCGGCCCTCCGGGCGAGGTCCGGGCCGGCAGCGCGCGACTCCGCGGCCAGTTTACTTGTTAGCGAAGTCCTCCCCGGTCTTGATGTTCTTGAGGAGCTCCGGGATGGCCGCCTTGAGGAGCTGCTGTTCGTACGCGTTGAGGGTTCCGTAGCCGAGGTTCTTGGCCACGCCGCTCTTGCCGAGCAGCACCGGGTTCGCGAAGTACGCCGCCTCCGACACCGAGGACTTGACGTACGCGCACTCCACCACGTTCGACTCGCCCTGGAATACAGAATGCGTTCATCTATAACAACGATGTCGTGTCGTCGATCCCTTCTAGTACCAAACCGTTTGTAAAGAATAAAAAAAAAATACTTTAGTTCATTGACATTGACATTTACAATAATATAAAGAGTTTTAACTGGCAAAATTTGCTTTCATATGTCCGTGTTTCATCTGACACGGACAGCGTACAGGGGGCGTACAGTCAACTTTTAAATTGCAGGCCAGTTGCGATGCAGTCCAGCTTAGGTGCCTACACTGACTCGTTAGTTTTCGTACCGTGAGCTCGATTAAACACGATCGCATTTGAATCGCTATCTCTCGAAAGAATGAACGAAATGTGTCTCTGGCTCCGCTAATAGGAGAAAAGGGACAGCGCTATACAAACGTATTTCTGGCTCTCGTAAAAAAAATGCGTTCTGAAATTCAAAGGTGTTAGCCCTTTCCGGAAAGTAGCGTTTTTTGTGATTAGCTATAGTATCAGCGTGTTATAAGAGAACTCATGTTGAATTTTATAACAATGTGCAAAACTAATGCAATCATGCAATATTTATTGTGCTTTGTCCTTGAATAATTTTAATTTCTAAACAATTATATCAATCCGAGTTGTGAGAAACAACGATTTACAAGTTTCTGAACGCATTCATCTATTGACATTGAGGTTTTTTCTTTCTCTTAAATTTTGGCTCGTGGCATACATAGTGTATTTAGCCCATTTGGCAACTGTGAGGTTTTAGTTAAATATTTCAAGTGATTATTAATCACTTGAAATATTTATAGTTATCATAATGAAAACAAGTCTCAGTCATCGTTTAAAGTTATTAAGTATTCGTGAATGTACACGAGTGTTGGTGTATAATATTGTGAAACGTGACTCTTCGTGTTGTTTCCAAAACTCCAAAGAAACATCTAGTAAAGTCTCCACCACTTTACTGGGGCATGACGCGGGCTTGGTCGTGACTTACTTTGCTTGACTTAGACTATGACTGAGACTTGTTTTAATTGTGAAATATTTGACATCACTTGACACTGGCTAAATACACAACGTGTGGAGCTAAAATATAAGAGAAAAAAATATATAATCAAAGTATCGTATCGCTTAAAGTAAGATTCGCGGGATGATTATTATATGTAACCGTTTTAGTTTTAGTGCGATTGTTTGTAGTGGTTACTATCAATAAAGTAATCATTACATTGTAAAGTGAGCGCTTACTTCTCAATAATTTTTATTTACACGATAATTGAGTATTACGACGGAGGACACCACTTTCTACACAATATTTACAATCCACAAACGACTAAGAAGATTCAAATGATAAATCGGTCGAAAAAAGGTTTTGAAATAGTAACTTATACTGAATCGCTAATTTGACAATTCAGCGAGACAATTATCGATTCAACTAAGAGGTCACGGTACCAATTGAATGAACGAAAACACGCTTAGCGATGATGTTTAGGTTCTCATCGGTTAAATATGGCGGCAACTTAAGCTGAATCGAATAACAGACCTCACGGTACGAATTTGACTAACGATTCATTTTAGAGCCTATTCTGAACCACAATAAGAGCTCACGGTACGTCCCCAAGTTGTATTTTTAACCAATCTTGACGAAACTTTGTATACAGGTACGGGCAACTTTGTAGTTTTATTTTTTGTTGTCGGCGATTTTTAATTGGTGAGGTATTTCCCCCAAAAAGGGGGGAAGTTTTCTGCGGCACCATTTACCGGGTGATTTAGATAATATTTGGCATAAGCATTCAGTACTTATTACTTATTTTGAGGGGAAATACCCCACCAATAAAAATCGCCAACGACGAAAACAAAATCTAAGAAACTGTAGAATTGAGATTGTACAAAAAAGTTTATGGTTGCTAGGTCTACTGTTCACAAAACTACTTTCAGAACTTGTTATATCTTTAAAATTGTTGAAAAGGTGAAACAAACGAGATAGCATATGGAGGAAGTGTTAGAATGTTTGTGTTGTGATGTGATGTGTTGTGTTGTGTAGCGTAGTGTAGGGACTCACGTTGAGGCCGCGCAGCACGGCGTGCGCGAGCCGCGCGCCCGCGTACGCCATGGAGAGCGTCGCCGAGCCGCCGCCGGCCTTCGCCTTCACCACCTGACGGGCCGAAACAATACAAATATACCTATGTACTAACAAATACTGCACTACCGTACAAGCACTATATACGGAACTAGCGACCCGCCCCGCGATTACAAAAACTAACGACATTTAGAAAAAATATCTAAGTGATGGTGCAAAAGGGCATTAAAAACCGTCGCGTGGTTTAGGAGTTAGCGGATATAAAGACAGACAAACGCAAAAAGAGATTTTTTTTTTGCTATGTAAATATTTGTTAACGGTTATCGATAAAATTCATTGGCTTTTTAGCGGTTTGAACGTTAGCTGACTAAATGTTACAAAACATTAGTGATTACAATTCGCAGCAATTTTAAAATGTTGATTGTGCGAGCGAGAGAGCGCGTGTCGTGTCGTCACCTCGGTGCCGGCCTCCTGGATCCTCTGAGTGAGCGCCTTGATCTTTTCCTGATCGGTCAGCTTGACGGGCGGCTGACTCTGCGACAGCAAGGGGATGATGGTGACGCCGGAGTGTCCGCCGATCACGGGGATGCTGACGGTCTGAGGATCCACTCCGTTGATTTCTCCGATGAAGGCGGCCGCGCGGACCACGTCCAGGGTGGTCACGCCGAGCACGCGGTTCGGGTCGTAGACTCCAGCCTGCGGACGGACAAGTCTCCATTACATTAGAGCATACAGAGCCCGGCAAACATCTTGACCGAAAAGTCACCACATGTACCTCTACGTACGTCGAAATCTCCCTGCGTAACCTTCGCTCTGACAAAGAGAACTAACAATGGACTGTTGCGCAGATGACGACTTTTTCAAAATATTTGCCGGCTATCCTAACTAATATTATAATTCGCAGGAATATAGCCGCAGTCGTATCAGGACCAATAATGCTTCGAGGTATACAAATTAATACGTTCGTCTCGAGGAAAAAACTTTGCTTGCGCGATTCAGAACTCCATACATTACAACTGTCAGTCCATACAACACGTCAAAAAATGCACAAAAATGGATCAACGCCATCTAGCGAACCATAGGAAGTTACTTTGTCTATCTGTCTAGATGTTTGTCGCGTTATCACGGCTAAACGGCTGAATGGATCTTGATAAAATTGAATAAGGATTTACTGTATATGACAATGACGGACACAGGAGACTTTTGTTATGTCCGCGCAAAAGAAGTCGCGGGTAACAGCTAGTTGTACATAAAAGCGACTGTCTTCCTGTCACACCAAGGCCTTACTCCAGCTGTCAAGACAGCGCCACGCAACGTAAGGCAAGTTAAAAAAACACCAAAAAAATTATTGTCATTGCTATAAAAACTCTGAGCACGTGGAAATAATTTCGAAGTGAGCCTTCTGTTCTATTGCTTTATTATGTGCGCAATCAGGGAAGGAAATTGACTATTGTTATTCGACCAAATACGAAGCTTATTACAAAAATATGTTTGACCAGTTGGCGGCTTAATAGCTTGTTAATGAAATACGAGATGATATTTATTCTGAGGCCGAGTTTTCTCAGAGATGTGCGAGGTGCAATGCGCGAGGCAAAAATCCACCAATCTTAATCTTTCTAGAATTCTTTTTCTTTTTCACCACACCGTCCCGATACCCATCTAATACAATATAATATAATTATTTATTAGCCTTTTAACTAAATTGTCACATTAGGCAAATCTTTTAACAACAGAAAACAATGAGAGAGAAGTGAGAAAAACCAGTCTATAGATTTGTAAAAACATTGTAATCCTATTCAAGTCAAACTATCTAAGTGATGTGGCATGTGATCTGACAAATGTTCCTTGCATGTTATTAAGATGTGTTGTTGGCGTTAGTTACTATTCTCACTTCTTGGTGCATTCACACCACATGTGATTCCACCGTAAAAGTTGAGTTTACAGACATTTCGATACACTGTGACTAAATCATCACAAAAATACTAGTTTGGATACTGGATAGGGTTCGGTCACACTGGAAAATGTACTTTTTTTTTTGGATACTGACTACTGACTGATAAGCCAAAATACCAAACAGCCTAGATAGCCAATTTTTTTCATGTGACGACTAGCTGCACAGCGCGTATTCGCTTGCCATTGCAAGATTTCCTGTAGTTTCAAAGATATTATAGGATCCTATATCCGTATTCACAATACATCCCAATTGATAGCAATGAAAATACTACCTTAGAACCCTATCTTTGTCTTTATGATGCACTATACATCTTAGCCAGGATCCTAGAAGACAGGGACGTCCCATACGAAGATGGGATGACGACATTAGACTAACCTTGGGGCCATACTGGACAAGAGTGGCAGATGACCGCAGTCAATGGAGAGAGTTGGAGGAGCCCTATGCCAAAAGGCACACCGAGCAGAGGGACATTTTGTGAAAATAATTTAATACAAATTATACATTACTTACCAATGTTCGGAATAAATGGCTATAAATAAAATAAATAAATAAAATACATCCTAGCCAAATTAATCAAAATTGATTCAGCTGTATAGTGGTAAAGAGGCAGAGCAGAGGCGGGTGTGCAGAGCAGTGATTATGTCATCTTGACGTAAGAATATCACGCACGTCCTCAATCATAAATGATACAATTTGATAAGATTGCCATAGAACAAACAAGCGCCTTATCTATACATACAAGTTATGACAAACAAGAATATTAAAGTTAGTGAAGTGTGAAGTGACCATACAGCACCAACACATTTCTTTATTACGGATTATAGCTTGCCCGCACGGCTTCACTCGCATAGGCTAAACTAATTTCAAAACCCTATTTCACCTCTTCTGGGGCTGAATTTCGAAAAATACTGAGACGTGACTTTCTTTATTTTTAATGCATATTATATACACCGTGTTTCATTGGCTTAGCATTAAAAGATATTTATTTCCATACAAACTCTGGGGGTCTGAATTTTGCAAAATATGTTCATGATGATCACCTAGATCAGCTATATACAAAGCCTTTGTGGGTATTCCGCGAAAATACTGGTCATAATGAAAATATCTAAGCTACTAAGACTTAGTAAAAAAAAAAAAGTTGTAAGCTTAGCTTCTTGGGCAGTGTAGGCGGCCAAACGGTTCCCCCTTTTTCTACATCTGGCACTGGGCATCAAAGAGTTGACGGGGTTGGTGATGAGGCCAACAATGACTGTAGGACTGTTACTATGTAGAGAAGAATTATCATATCAGGCCCTTCTTCCCTCTCTTTTGGGAGACCACTAATCACATTGAGACGGACCTCATAACTGAAGCAGGACGCCGCTGCAGGAAAGTAGGTACCCCCAGGGAAATCTGGCGGGAGTGAGAGGCCAGCCCTGAGCGAGCCCATAGAAGAAGAATAAGCTACATATGTGTACCAAGTGATTTCTCCTTACCTTCTTGAGAACTTCAGACGCGATGGGCACCATGGAGTTGACGGGGTTCGTGATGATGGCGACGATGGCCTTAGGGCTGTTCGCTGCGATGCAGGCCGCCAGGTCGCGGACTATGGACGCGTTGGTGTTGAAGAGGTCATCGCGAGTCATGCCGGGCTTGCGCGGCACGCCAGCCGGGATCACCACCAGGTCGGCACCTGCAGATGCACAGACCATACACTTTATTGGTATACCATAACCTATATTATGTATATATAAAAAATAAAAAATATATAAACATAAAAATATACTATCCATATAAACTTTCAATCCCCTTTCGCAGTTTGTTCTCCTGCCAAAGCTGTCTCACTCACACATTAACATGTTTTTTGTATGTAGTGTGCATTTCGACGTATCCTATTCTTGTGGGAATGGGAGTCTACATCTGATAAAAAAAAACCTTACCTTAATTCTAAGAGACCTGTTCAACAATAATCCACACAGGTAAGAGACAGATGTTTTTTTTAAATCTCCACTTTACATGCATGGGAGCTACCTTAATCCAAAAAAAATATAGTATAATCTCAGACATTTGAGAACATTGTTGTGCAAAATTTTATACATGTATGTTTATCATTTTGGAAGTTATAATGCTGTAAAGGATTCAGACAGACAGACATGACAAACTTATAAGGTTCCTTCCTAAATACTATATATGGAACCCTAAAAACAGACTACATAATTTCTTATGAAATCTGTTACTATGTAAATCTATTAAGAAACTGAAGGTCATCCAGATAAAGATCAAAATCACCACCAAACCTACTAATATGTATCTGTTAGGTATGCAACCTTGAAATCTAAATCAGGATTGCACTTGAAAATGTATAGGTTAGAAGTTATGTAACATTTGCACATCACTATCAAAGTAACTTTTTCAAATGCTTTTTATCCTTTATTGCATACCTTTGATGGCACTTGCCAATTGTTCAGGTCCCTTGTGTCCAGTGACCTTGGCCGGTGTGTTCATGTGAGAGAGGTCCACTGCGACTCCGGGGGTCACCGGGGCGATGTCGTACAGAGCCAGCTGCGTCACCAGGCAATTCTGCTTCAGTAGCAAGGCCAGGGGCTGGCCGATACCTCCCGACGCACCAGCCACCACCACTTTAAATTGCCTCTACGGGTCATAAACATGATGATTACCATATTGATTAGATTGTGGTTATAAGACACATGCACGGTGCAAACTTCTACTTAGTTGCAGTTACAAGGGTTTGGTCCAAGGGTTACCTGACAAGATGTGGAGAAGTTGTTGGTGCCATTCTGGACTACCACAGAGGCCACGGGTTTTAGGACACGCGAGAACATTTTTGTAAGTGTTTCTGTGAATGGAATTTATTATTTCAAAGATAATCCAAATAGACTCCGCCTGACCCCGGCGACCTTTAGAATTTTGTAGATAATTTGTTGCTTTGCCTTGCTTTTGCCTGACCACAAAAGTTAACTGAATTGAATAGTGATGTGAAATGTGAATGAATGATTTGATTTTTTTCAATTTTCTTATCTAACTCGATTTTTTGAGTAAAGTTAAGTTATTTCAAGACTCAGATCATTGCTTTATAAGCCGCGGGCTTATCCTCTAACTTTGAAACGTTCGTGATTCTGATTGCGAGAGCATGCTATCTCGCTCATACCAACTTAGTCGTACTATGCACGGTCCCGCTCGCGCAACTCTCGCTATCACTTTCAGAGTTACGGGATACGCCCACTGGTAGATATAAAAAACTAATAAAACTTACCATACCTCTCTACTTTCTTGTAGATCTTTTGTAAAAACGATATTCGATTGATGATCATAAAAAAGCAATCGATTAAACGGAAGGATATCAAAAGGGCCCACACTACTAGTCAATTGAGAATTGACATTGACAGCGCCAGCAAAAAATCACATTTGAGATAAAAAAAATCTCTTATATTGTAGCCACATGTTTTGTATTTAGCATGTGTCAAGTTTTGTAAGAGTGGCCTGACCTAACATCGTGTGAAAGAGATGGTTATATATAAGTTTCTTAGGGAGCAAAAGGGAGAAGCTATAGTGTTAATAGTTTGTTTCTTTTGCTCCCGTGAAATGAGGAGTATTCAAAAACAAAAAAATTCTAAAATACTTACTAGATGGCGTAATAGTCCTATCGTTTTACCTGTCATTGTCATTTCTGTCGAAATATTTTATGTTTATTTTTTAAATCGTAAATTTTGGCTTCACACGTTGTGTATTTAGCCAGTGTCAACTATTGTAATATTTCATATGAAGTCAAATACATAGTTACATTACTTGAAATTGTCTAAATACACATGTGGAGCCAAAAAACACGAGAGAAAAAAAAGCGACACGTACATTTTTGTCTTTCATGTCTTGACAGTGACAGAAAAACCTCAAGGTACATCAAACGCCATCTATTGGGTACTTTTATTACCAGGATTTTTTTTTTTTTGGAAAACGCCTCATTCAAGTCTAGCTGTCCCTTTCACACGATATCAGGTCATGTATAGCCACTCTAAAAAATTAAGTTTTAAATGAAGTAGAATATTTCACAGTTAAAACAAGTTACAGTCATTAGCAAAGCAACTCAAGATCAAGTTCAACTCATGGCCCGGTAAAAAGGTGGCTTCTATGAATGAAAGAATGAATGAATATTCTTTATTGTCATACAGTTGCGTTCTTAACAATTACATAATATAAAAAAGTTAAGAATGCTTCCATTATGGACTCGTCAACTTGCTACAATTTTTACAATATTATTATTCTTATATATGGAGTTCTGATAAATGGAATCCACCGTTTTTCGCTTGGAAAAATAATCAAAAGTTTTTCGATATTACCCTATAAAATACAAGATAAGTTTTTTGATACTAATATCAAAAAACTAATTTTTATTACAAGTGATGACACCACAATCCACATGACTTCCACGTTTCCACCAAAAATTGAGTTTAACACTGAGATTGAAGGAACGAAGGATTAATATAAATGAGTTTTGGAGGGATCGTGAAAAAGTCTTGTCGTATCGCGTCATTTTATTATTTACTCAAACTTGTGTTTTTCGAGTGTTAATGGGTAAAAACGATATGTGTTTGTCAACGTAGGCGAACGTTGGTGAAATGTCCAGAAATTTTGCTTTTCGTGTTGTATCCAAAACCTCTAGTAAAGTCCTTACTAGAGTTACCTTACTTTGGTTGATTTAAGGCCTCGCTACATGGCCTGACCTGACATCGTGCGAGAGTGTTAGCTAACAGTCAGGTCAGGCCATGTAGCGTTGGCATATTTTTCTTCACGTATAAGGGTGTCTATACATGGCCTGACCTAACATCGTGTGAAAGGGACAGCTAGATTTGTATTTCACGGGAGAAAAAGAAACAAACTATTAAGGTTATAGCTTCTCCCTTTCGCTCTCCCAAAAACTTATATATAGCTATCTCTTTCAAACGATGTCAGGTCAGGCCATGTAGCGAGGCCTTTTTATTGCAGAGCTTGACACTGGTATTTTCACGATGTGTGGAGCCAAAATTTAAGAAAAATAATAATATAAATAAATAAAAAATTGTAATTGCAAATAAATGCAACAAAATTGTATTTTATTTCATTTAGGATAAAACAAGAACAAATTCTTACTTAATAATTCAAGATGAATGTTATTCAAGCAATAAAAATGTATATAACTAAAATGACTGAAGACAGTGGGCCTGGAATGAAAGTTATCCTAATGGATAAAGAGACTGTAAGTATTAGGGCTACGCCCTCCAGACAATCTTGTTTGTATTATTCCAGAAAAACTTGTTCCTAGTTCTGATGGTTTTCTGGTATGTACCTACAAGCTTACATTACATTGATTTACTACTTGCGGTCGTCTTTGGCAAATCATTATGAGTTTTCTGTGGTCAAACGCCTAGCCTGGCAGTATTGTAAAAAATATTTTTTACAACATACTTCAATCTTTTTAGGTAACCATGTGCCATTAAAGCTTCTCATGAGACAAATTTGTATTGAGATGTCTTTTGGTTCTCTTTGAGTCTGCTTTCCGTCAATAAATGATGGGTAAATATTTTATAAAGAAAAAGTTATCAAAATTGGATAACCCTGTAAAAATAGTAGTGATTAAACAAATAGGTAAGTATATAATAAAAAAAAACAAAAAAACCCAACTGCAATATGTAGACTATTCTAGGATTGCTCTATAAAATAATCTCGGTTGACTTCATTGTTTTGCTGTAATTAGCAATTAATTGTTTCTTTTATTTACCAGCGCCTCTGTCTCTTTTCATCAGCATGTGGATGTTTATAGAGCTACCATTTTCTTATTTGAGATGGGGGTGATAACGTCTGGCACTGTCATCCCTCAGTCCCATATAGGGTTATCGTGCATTCTGCTACTTTCATCTACCCTATACAGTGAAGTGGTCGTAGCCACATAAATCATCAGCATCACTTTTACAGACAAGCATAGTGAGCATGGTGTACAGCCAATCAGAGATCCTCCAAAAGGAAGTGTACCTGTTTGAGCGGATTGACAGCCACTCCAAGTGGGACAACTTGAAGCATATGAAGTGCATTGTATTTGTACGGCCCGACTCGGAGAATATAGGGTATTTGTCTAGAGAATTGCGCCAGCCCAAATATGGGATGTATTATATATGTAAGTATTCTTCACAAACAAACCTTTTATAGTTGTCATGGCTTCCCAACAATGAATTTGAGCTACCGTTAAAGGAAAACATAATTGCGGTGATATATTGAATACCTTATTTTGCATGTCTGGTGGTGATGGTCTTCGTTTGCTATCCCTTTAGCTCACATGGTGCAAGTTGGCGCGAGTGGAACGCTACACAATGTCCATCACCTCCAGAGTTACATGATAAGGACCCTGATGCTGACCGACTTCTGGGCACATGCCAAATTGATGTATGTGCAATGAGTTCAAAAAAGGATTTGAAAGAAAGAAAGAAAGAAAAAAAAAAATTTTATTTTGCAACAACATTAACAACAGGTGAGCAATATCAAGTAGATGAAATAGCAATGTCATGTGTCACAAAAATGGCCTCAACTCAGCATAATGCTGTGGAAACACAAAAATGGCCTCAACTCAGCATAATGCAAAATTGATGTATGTGCAATGAGTTCAAAAAAGGATTTGAACATTTTGTATCTTTTGATTTGGCAGACCAGGGTGCGGACTACATCCTGGTCTACATCCTGGTCTGCCAAATCAAAAGATACAAAATGTTCAAATCCTTTTTTGAACTCATTGCACATACATCAATTTGGCCTGTGCCCAGAAGTCGGTCAGCATCAGCAGGACTGATGTGGGCCTCCATATGGACTGATAATGATGGTTGGTTAGGACAAACCACATATCACACCCTAGATTAAGACCCTAGATTTTAAACCTAGATTCTGCGTTCAGGATGCTCGAAGCGCACCACACATCAGTCTAAATAAACTTATAAGAAATTACTCTGATTGGTTGATTGTTAGGCGCAAGTAGGCGTAACCTTGAGATAGCCAATGAGAACGCTTGGTCGCACTCCCCGTGACCTGTGACTTCCTCAAACTTTGGTGACTTTTTGTAGGAACAACGAATTTTGTAATGTAATGTTGTTCTAGTGTGATCTGTGGCACAGACCTACTGTGGCTTATTGTAGTTATAAACTGTCAAGAAAAATCAATGAAAAATAATAATGAAATATCACTACCGTACCCCTTACACAAAAATTATAATTACATTTGTATATATATTTACATTACAATATTTACCTACAACACTACATAGATAGCTTTTTGTAGTAGAGGTAATGATGTGTGTTGCCAGATTTCAGCAATGTAGTCCCCAAGGCCGATATAAAGACTCTGGCGGAGTGCGACGAGCAGGAGGCCGTCAGAGAAGTTCAGGAGCTGTTTGCGGACTACCTGGCCCTCGACCATCATCTCTTCTCATTTAACATTGTAGGCTGCCTCAATGGTACGTAATACGCATGCCTTCTGACATCATGTACAATCTAGCTGTCCCTTTCGCACAATGTCAGGTCAGGTCATCTATAGCTTCTGTACACATAAACACATAAATTTAAACAATTTATTCTAAGTTGGTTACTTACCCTGTCTTACAATGACACCGAGAGCGTAAGAGTTGGTGAACATTCTTTCACACAGTCATATACTCAAACATGATCGATGCCCTAACACATACACAAACACACATCATCGCTGCGAACCCTGACTCTTTTGAGGACCCGAGTATCGCAGTGATGACACACACACACACCCACACATTTTATTTATTTATATACATTTATATTTATTATATTTACATTTATTTATATTTTTTTCATTTACTTACATACTATTATTTTTTCCCTTTTTGTTGTCGCTGGGAGTCTTAATGTAGTCTGTAGTGTAAAGTTGGATATCATATTTTATTTTTCGATATGAGTTCTTTTTCTTTTTCCATGATATCACATAGGGGTACCTTTAACTCTTTAACTATGTTTTCGCTAATAGAGGTTCCCACAATACGGGCCTTGAGCCTAGTGTGGGGCCGCAGGATAGCCCTGGATTATGTAATCTACTATAACTATCGATAGGCATTTTTATGCACACAAACTCTGTATCCAAATAATGTAACGTTTCTATGGCAAATAAACTTTACTTTACTTTACTTACTTTACTTTGTACATAACTGTACTCTGTACTGTTTGGCCTTCATGAAGGTGACAGAGTCTGTCACCTTCATGAAGGCCAAACTAGGTTTCACGAAGTCAAGTTTGGTAGGCTTTATTTTCTCTTAAATTTTGGCTTCACACTTTGTGTATTTAGCCAGTGTCAAGTTTTGTAATATTTCAAGTATAGCAAAATATTTCACAATTGAAACAAGTCAAAGTCTAAGCCAAACAAAGTAAGTCACAGTCAAGTCCAAGTCATGTCCCAGTAAAGTGGTCGAGACTTTACTGGGGTTTCTCTGGAGTTTTGGAAACAACAATTCATGTTTTACGGCATTGTACTATTCACCGACACTCGTGCACGTTCACAAACACTTGCAAAAACAAATCGACCGTTTTTTATACATTAAAACTTGAAATAACACGAGTATTGGAATTTATTACAATGACGCGACATAACTTCTTCATGCTTCCGCCAAAATCTCACGAAGGCTATAACTGGGAAAGTTCCAGAATATGCCGCCAAGGCTCGTTACCGGTACCTGGTACGATGGTCATCGGGCGGCTTCGCGCACTCGGGCTGGAGACCGGCCCTTTGCACATGTGTCCTAGTAACCGGTACAATCGAGTTTCATTAACCGGTTGTGTAAATACAACTACCCCTAGTTTATATTCTGTCGAAAAAAGTTTCGTACGTATTCAAATACTATGAGAAAAACAGTAAATATTTATTGTTTTGTTTGTAACAGCGCCCTCTATTGGGCGTAAATAGAAACTACACCTTGCATACATTTCCAAGACATTCTTACGGGCTAGGCTTTTGATGACAGGTTAAAGTTTGAAGCCTCAATTTAAATGTGTGGTGTGAAAGTGGAATGTGCGGTAAACCTACGACCAAAGTAAAATGAATGGACGGGCCCAAGTAAGAGAATTTTGAAGACTTTAAACTGAGCGCCGGCGCTCATCCTGCTCCGGTTGCTCTCAGTCTGAGAAAGGTGGGAGACGTGCGTTCGAATATCAGACGGTTAGAGAGCAACTGATAAATACATCCCTTTTTCTCACGATTTTTTCGTATTAGCTTTCTCTTTTTTGTGACATATGTACTATGTATACTTTCAATTACGTATTGAAGCCTAAGTTCTATTGTTATTTTTAAGGAACTTGTGTGGTTCATTAATTTTAGTTGGGTCGAAGCGGTAAACTCATCATCGTGTTGTGTCCAGGTCGGCTGTGGAACATGTCTCACATGAACAGGTGCGCCCAGGGGCTGCTGGCGCTCCTCCTGTCGCTGAAGCGGCGCGTGGCGCTCCGCTACGAGGCTGCGTCGGAGCCCTGCGCGCGGCTCGCGGACAAGCTGCGCGACCTGCTCCGGAGGTACTTATTCAAGCTTCACCCGCGTAGCTCTATTCTAGGTTTACTAAAAGTGAGTCATGTCACTCATGAATTAAGGATTCTTTGCAGAGTCCGTCTGGGGAAGTACAGCACATTTGCTAGTTATTTGATTGCCAAGTAGTAGTGTGCAAATATGATGGTGTCCTGGATTGATGGAAATGTATTAAACGAAGTTCAGGGGACGAGCACAGCGTGGTGCCTGCGGAATTTTGAACTGTTGGAGGTTGGAGATGAAGTCCACTGTCTTTGCTAACCTAAGCTAGTGTGGGTCACAATGATGGACATTTAATGGTTCTCGTCCCTCCGGAAAACTGTCGGCTAAGACCGCAGCTTAACTACTATAATTGTTGAGTTCGACGCCATAATATATTATTGTCAGGGAGGCTGCGTTGGTGGACAACAACATACCGTTCAACGGGGAAGTTCCCGTGCCGCAGCTGCTCATCATAGACCGGAGGGACGACCCCGTGACTCCGCTTTTAAACCAGGTTCGAATACACACATTTGTTTTTTTTGTAATGTCTGCCTGGCTGGTCCGGCCACACGGAGCACGCCGGCGGCCGGACGAACAGATTTCTTCAAAGCCAACGTGCTCCATCCTCGGCCACACACTCGCTTACCGTTCGAAACTGATTTCCTTACAGCTTATTAGCTATTCCTGACTTATTTTAATTAAGCCGTTGAATTTAAATGCAAGCCTACTACTACATCAAACTTTTACAAGCCACTGCTGGGATATCGGCCTTTCTTCGAAGGGTGAGTGTGCCATATCCCCCACGCTGGCCCAGTGCAGGTTGGCGGATTCACATACGCCATCGAATTTATTCTCCGTAAATATGCAGGTTTCCTCACTATGTCTTCCTTCACCGAAAAGCCATGATATATCCTTACGTAAGTTCCTAAGAAGTCATCGGTACGGGCTCGCCCGGGTTCAAACCCGCGACCCCAGGAATATGAGGCGAGCGAGCCCACAGCAGTAGCCGCCGCAAGCCCGTGTGTTGTAAAGTATTCCTTTGTGTTCGGTCAGTGGACGTACCAGGCCATGGTCCACGAGCTCCTCACGATAACCAACAACCGCGTGAGCCTCGCGCACGTGCCCGACGTGCACAAGGACTTCCGGGAGGTCGTGCTGGCTTCGCACCAGGATGAGTTTTACGCGAAGGTAATAAAGGCCACAATAGCAAGATAGACATTTCCAGTTGTATGGGGCATCGACCGCGCAGGTACTTTTTGTCGACGACTTCCCACAATGTGAACACCTGACGTAACCCGAACTTACAGTCAACAAATGAGCATATAAAAATGTTCCACCCCCCGGTAGCGGCGTGGAACGTGTTGATGTATGATCGAGCTGTCCGATATTTCGCTGGCCGGGGATTTGTAATATTTTTGTCGCAATGGACCACTTGCCTCTATTTTGGTCCGATGAACATATGAAGTAACCAAACGACTCCGCGTGTTACGCACGCGTGTCAGTTATACTGTACTGTCTGTTATTTCAATGCCTGTTTTAACTAACCCTAGACGTCGCCTAAATCAGATGCCTAAATATTTATAATATATGCTTAAATAGTTGCCTAGTGCAAAAAAAAAATCACCAAAGTGTAGGTACGTAGGTAGGTACTAGTGACGTTAGGCGTCACCTAAAGGTACGCCACCGATTCGCGGGCACCTAATGACAGGCAACCCTGAAACTGACAGCCCGCGCCGCGCTCGCTCGCTCACTCATGTAAAGTTGTTTGAAAACGGGCATAAGACTCCGATAGTGGCTCAATACTCAATACATTTATTGCAAACATGATGTAAATTACATGCAGATCTTAACTAGCATATTTTAAATAAGTGACCGTAATGACCCTGGTTGGGTATGGCAATATCGTGCTCACTATCTGGTTTAGCTGATTGACACTAAAAAAAAAACGAAATTTAAACTGACTTTGTTTCCTATTTACCATAGGGACACTTAAAATATCGTGTCAAAGTGTCGCGATCAGTTATGTAGTGTCGGCCATTTCTGCACCACTTTTAGAACCGACACAAATCATTAGAAATTGCGGACTTATCTTGTAAATAATAAATGTTGGTAAATTTTACACGATCTACGAGTAATTTGTAATGTGGTGTTGCCAGAACTTGTATTCGAATTTCGGCGAGATCGGCGCGACTATCAAAGCTCTCATGGAAGAGTTCCAGAGGAAGGCCAGGAGTCACCAGGCGGTCGAGAGCATCGCTGATATGAAGAACTTCGTGGAACAGTACCCCCTATTCAAGGTAACGTCATCGTTAGCCTTCCTTATCGTGCTGCTGTAGAAGCCAGGAGTCACCGAGTGGTCGAGAGCGTCGCTCATATTAAAATCTTTATGGAACAGTACCAAAGTAGTAGTAGTTCTTTTCAGACTTTCTTATAAATATTTCAAAATATAGTAACTTTGGTCAAAATTTTACTTAATCCACAGCTTTGAAATGTTTTGAAAGTAGGTCGTTAACAGTGGTCGTGGTCGTGGTCGTATAGTGTCCCGTGGTCTCCGCAGAAGCTGTCGGGCACGGTGACGAAGCACGTGACGGTGGTGGGCGAGCTGTCGGCGCTGGTGGGGCGGCACGCGCTGCTCGCCGTGTCCGAGCTGGAGCAGCAGCTGGCCGCGCACGCCGACCACGGCCGGCACCTGCAGGTAGGGGGGGGGAGGCGCTGGTGGGGCGGCACGCGCTGCTCGCCGTGTCCGAGCTGGAGCAGCAGCTGGCCGCGCACGCCGACCACGGCCGGCACCTGCAGGTAGGGGGGGGGAGGCGCTGGTGGGGCGGCACGCGCTGCTCGCCGTGTCCGAGCTGGAGCAGCAGCTGGCCGCGCACGCCGACCACGGCCGGCACCTGCAGGTAGGGGGGGGGAGGCGCTGGTGGGGCGGCACGCGCTGCTCGCCGTGTCCGAGCTGGAGCAGCAGCTGGCCGCGCACGCCGACCACGGCCGGCACCTGCAGGTAGGGGGGGGGAGGCGCTGGTGGGGCGGCACGCGCTGCTCGCCGTGTCCGAGCTGGAGCAGCAGCTGGCCGCGCACGCCGACCACGGCCGGCACCTGCAGGTAGGGGGGGGGAGGCGCTGGTGGGGCGGCACGCGCTGCTCGCCGTGTCCGAGCTGGAGCAGCAGCTGGCCGCGCACGCCGACCACGGCCGGCACCTGCAGGTAGGGGGGGGGAGGCGCTGGTGGGGCGGCACGCGCTGCTCGCCGTGTCCGAGCTGGAGCAGCAGCTGGCCGCGCACGCCGACCACGGCCGGCACCTGCAGGTAGGGGGGGGGAGGAGGCGCTGGTGGGGCGGCACGCGCTGCTCGCCGTGTCCGAGCTGGAGCAGCAGCTGGCCGCGCACGCCGACCACGGCCGGCACCTGCAGGTAGGGGGGGGGGAGGCGCTGGTGGGGCGGCACGCGCTGCTCGCCGTGTCCGAGCTGGAGCAGCAGCTGGCCGCGCACGCCGACCACGGCCGGCACCTGCAGGTAGGGGGGGGGGGGGAGGCGCTGGTGGGGCGGCACGCGCTGCTCGCCGTGTCCGAGCTGGAGCAGCAGCTGGCCGCGCACGCCGACCACGGCCGGCACCTGCAGGTAGGGGGGGGGGGGGAGGCGCTGGTGGGGCGGCACGCGCTGCTCGCCGTGTCCGAGCTGGAGCAGCAGCTGGCCGCGCACGCCGACCACGGCCGGCACCTGCAGGTAGGGGGGGGGGGGAGGCGCTGGTGGGGCGGCACGCGCTGCTCGCCGTGTCCGAGCTGGAGCAGCAGCTGGCCGCGCACGCCGACCACGGCCGGCACCTGCAGGTAGGGGGGGGGGAGGCGCTGGTGGGGCGGCACGCGCTGGAGCAGCAGCTGGCCGCGCACGCCGACCACGGCCGGCACCTGCAGGTAGGGGGGGGGGAGGCGCTGGTGGGGCGGCACGCGCTGGAGCAGCAGCTGGCCGCGCACGCCGACCACGGCCGGCACCTGCAGGTAGGGGGGGGGGAGGCGCTGGTGGGGCGGCACGCGCTGGAGCAGCAGCTGGCCGCGCACGCCGACCACGGCCGGCACCTGCAGGTAGGGGGGGGGAGACGCATTTGTATTGCAGACCTCCGAAATTTGGGAGTTGAAATGTTTAATTTTCAAAGAAAAGGGCGACATTCGCGTTGTTTTTTTCTCTCTAAAATCGGCCCCAACTTCTACGATATTCATATCCTACTTTCTTCCAAATAAAGATTTTTAAAAAGTCCAGTTATAAGATGTCGTCGTTTTTACCCTACTGCCTAGTGTGGATAATGTTTATGGGGTATAAGAAAGTATGAATGTTTGTGTATGTATATGTATGCCTTAGTTGGCAAACAAGCAGACGGGGTGTCTGATGGTAAGCGATCATCGTCGAATACGGCCAGGAGCATCACAGATACGATGCCGGCCTTGTAACGGCTTGACCGCTGCCGTCGGATTCGTCTTAATGCCGGGAGTTCTTTATATATTTTTTGATATCTTATAACAACTACAGTATACTAGCTGCGCCCCGCGGTTTCACCCGCTGTTCTACAGGAACGGTTAAATTTATCGGTATAAAAAGCCTATGTGGTAATCCAGGGAATAACCTACCTTAATATCAAATATCATCTAAATCCGTTCGGCCGTTACAGAGTTGAACGGGAACAAACACATATCGCATTTATAATATTAGTGTGATCAGTGAATGGTTTCCTGCCTATATCAGAGTGTAAAAGCGCTGATAGCGACCGAGAAGGTCCGGCACGCGGACGCCGTGAAGCTGGTGGCTCTGTACGCGCTGCGGTACGAGAAGCACGCCAGCAACGCGCTGCCGGCCCTCGTCGAAGCCCTGAAGGCGCGCGGAGCCCCCGAGCCGCTGCTGAGGGCGCTGGTGGCCGTGCTGGAGTACGGCGGGGCGCACGCCCGCCAGGGGGACCTGTTCGGCCTGCAGGACGCTGTCAAGATCACTAAACGGCTCTTCAAGGTTCGGATTCTGTTATAATGATTGTTTGAAAAACTCCTAAAGAACAGATTCAGATACGTTGCTTTCCACACAGTAGTTGGTGGTAAAAATATCAATATCAATAGAAAGTTTCGTATGAAGCCTGTCGGGCGCCGCGACGCCGCGAGAGAGGAGGGCAGCTTCAACAAAATAAATAAAAAATAGTACACAATTAACTCCAAATGACAATAAAAAAGACAAGATTGTATTTTAACACAGATGGTAAACATCTATCAGTGCGGTAACTTTTATGGATTGGTGAATGAACGTTGCAATTTTTAGCAAGTGAGCGCTACCGTGCTCTCGGTGACATTGTATGTTGTGGGTTCCATTTCGGTAATCGTGAAGATGAATGATATATCATGAAAAATAATGATGAAAAATATTGGCAGAGGCGTCACCCGGTCAGGTCAGGTCAGGCCAGGGACGACCGTGGCCAGCCCGTATGACAAACGAACATGCAATCTTTTCTCAAACATGCTCGGATGTTTCTTCATGACGTTTTTGGTATTTCCGTGAAATGATTGTCGGTATATTTTAGCGCGGTTATAGTGTAGGTGTCTTGGCGGCGACTCGAGGTTTGATATTGATGGATTCAAGTTATATGTGCCTCAGATTCGCATCCGCCTATACGTTCACGTTCGTCAATAACATAAATTTGTATTCCAGGGTCTCCAAGGCGTGGAGAACATCTACACCCAGCACACCCCTCTCCTGAAAGACACCCTCGAAGACCTGATAAAGGGGAAACTGCGCGAGAACCTCTACCCGACCGTGGGAGGCGAGGAGCTGTCGTACGGCAGGCGGCCTCAAGACATCATCGTGTTCATCGTAGGGGGCGCCACCTACGAGGAGGCCTACTGCGTCCACCAGATCAACCAGGCGTACCCGGGGGTCCGGGTGGTGCTGGGCGGCACCACCGTGCACAACTCCTCGTCGTTCCTCGAGGAGGTGAAGTCGGCGATGCACGGCGTGCACAGGACGCACACCAGGCATATCAAGAACATCTCCTGAACTGGCTCGTGTACTACTCGGGCCCGCGCCGGAGCTCGGAGGCTCGTGGCTGTCATCATACTCGCACTTTTACAACATTATACAATACAACAAAATCGATGATATGAAATTAAAAAAAAAAAAACAAGCTAGGTATCATTTAATGTTTCTTAATAGAATATACCGCCGTCTTGTTCATACAAAAACCGCCACCTGATACACACTCCTAAATGTTATCCGGTTTCGATGATTCTTTTATATGTTATCTATACCGCGGCAAACTATTTGTGTGTTTCTTTTTTTTTAAATAGATTTTTAATAGGGGGTGAAAACGCCGGGCGCAGCTGGTAAATTATAAAAAAAAATACAAAATCTGATAACGTTTAGGAGTGGGAATCAGGTGGCGGTTTTTGTATGGTCAAGACGGCGGTATACGCCATTCTTTAATGATTTTTAACTTCAAAAAAAGTGCGAAATAGATAGCTTGGGCCGGGAGCGCGACTTCGGCTTTCAAGCCTATTTTTACACAAGCACGATCAAAAAGATGCTGCTATGTTACTGTATCGTGTGTTTTACCACCTTTTCCCCCAATGCTTCAACCGACTTTGACAAACGAGCTGTCGATAGATTCGGATTAATCCGGGACGAAAAAAAAAAGCCCCCTCATGTGGGATAACATTGAATAAATCTTAAAATAAAAGAGATTTCAGACATTTTTTAACTAAGGTGTATCGTTATTCATATAATCATTGTGATGCATCTATACTGACAATGGTTTGCATGATCTAATTCCCCTCTGCCCATTCTTCTATCGGACAGCCAGGACCTCGAAAAAACGACACCGTTTCATGGTTGATATACCAAAAACTCGTACGAAACGGTTTGATTCCACTTTCTTTATTCGAACTGTGGAATGTGCTACCCGAGTGGGTTTTTCCTGATAATTATAATCTGGGTGTCTTCAAGTCGCGAGTGAATCGGTCTCTTTTAGGCAAGCGTGCTCCTTCGTAGGCTGCATCTTCGTTTAACATCAGACGTAATGGCAGTCAAACGCAAGTTTTTTTAATAAAAAATAAAAAAAATGTATTTGTGCATTTCCCAGCGTTTTTAAGCTATTGTACTTGTATGCCGTTTTTTCACTGTTTTACATTTTTCAAATAAATAAATTTAATTTCGCGTGGTTTGTGTTTACTCTGTTCTCGCTATATGGCATTAACACGTGTTTTAAAGGTGGCGCGCGCCTTCGTAAATTAGCCGGCATATATTTTCGGCCAGAATGTACGAACAGCCGGCGTTGTTCTATCATTTTGCTACTGTGATCGTATGACTGTTATAATTTATTTACTATTCATATTTTGTAAGGACCTGTTTATTTATAAAATAGATGATTATTAAAGATTTTAAGATGAATCATTCGTTTTTCTTATATATAATATTTCCCGATTTGTAGTCATTAGACCGCAGATGATTATTAAAATACTTAAAATGCTCGTAATGTGGTCGTTATTCTGACAACCTTTTTTTGAGCAGTCTGCCAATGCCGCACTACTCGAATAGGCGCCACCAAAGTTGTATGGAATTTCATTGCTGATGAGTTTTAGCAGCTAGCAATTTCCTTTGAAACATTATTGTGGAGTTGTTTTTTGCGCGATGCAAAATCGACAAATTAAATGATATTTTTGAATTAGAATTCTGATTATGCTGGTTTTACTTAAATTGCAGTTTGAGTAAAGCACTATAGAAGCCTTGGTCACAATGACGTGACTGCTGGCCTCGCTATGACGGCCTCGGGTAAGCTTAGCTACGCTCTCGGCCTTCAAGCTCGGTCATCATTGCGCAGCCCTAGATGAACAAGCTGCAATAAAGTAAACAGCGCGATAGGGCCTTTACAGCGCCTTTACTTTTTCTGACATCTACAATACCCATAGTATAGTATTTTTTTATCTGTTATCAAAGGTATTATGTCACCATGATCCTACCGACGGCCGCCAGATTTCCTTTGGCTGCGAGGAGTTTTATCCACGTATGCAGTCGCGATGGGAGCACGAGACATTCATATCAGTCTAGGGAAATTACAAATAAACAATAAAACAACCAAATTGTTGTGTTCAAAACACGTTTTTTTAACTTTTTTATTGAAAAATGTCCGACAAAGGTGTTAGTGTCGTTCAACAAACTTCTTTGTAATAAAAAGATGCCATACTTTGGCACAATCCAGTAAATTTCACGCCCGGAGGCTTACAAAAGCTTTTACAAATCATAAGTTACCAAGCACAGGACGCGGGAAGCGAGGATATAGAAATACATAGTCACTCACACTACTACATTACACCACACACTAGAAAGGAACAGCGCACACCTACGTAACTACTTCACTACAAAAACAATACGCGTGTGTAGATACAATGTCTGAACTTGCGTTCACGGCTCACGCACACATCGCTGAAGTAGTGAAGTACCCCGTATGGTGCTCCCAGTACCTATTCCTCTGTACTGTGGCCATAGATAGAGATCGGCACTGGTCTGGGTCTGGCGACTGGAATACAGGGTCGAGCGACTTAACATATTTCTACTCCACAAATGAAAGTGCTAACGCAATTTCTGATATACACTTAGGAATAGACCACCAAACGAGATTCTCGTTTAATCATCGCTGAACTACATATATTTTTTACAAGATTTATTTTACATGTTCATCAATTTTTTCCGATTATGTAGCCTTTTTTAGAGCTATTTTTACATATATTTCGAGAGACATTAACGTCGAACACGGACTATTTCTGTACAGTTTTCTATTTTAGGCTGCGCACGTATATATAAAACCAATTATAAGTTCACATTTCGATATCGGTTTCATTCCTCATATCCTTCAGTCTTTATTTTACACGTTCGTGGAGGGCTTTTGGTTGAAATGGTTATCATCTCTATATAGATCACATACGCATTTGTTCACGATCGCAAATACTCTGCTGTAGAAATAACAAGAACTGACCAATTCAGTTATCGCGTAAACAGTTATATTTCAAACACAACAGGTGGGTGTTAAGTAGTGGAAACCACTGTTACTCCTCCAATAACCCCCGACAAATGTTCACACGTTGGTAACATCACTCGAGGCGTCTGCGAAAGCGCCACACACATGAATAAGGCAATTTATAGATTATTCTAGAGAATAAATACATTTCGATCGGCAGCCGACGCGACGCGCGACGTCGCGCCGGCCGCACGTGGAAAGTGCCATTTTCGATGTACAAAAATGTATGAAAGCTGCTCTGTGATAACGCGGGGAAGCAAGACAGTCGCGTCGCGCGACAAACACATAGAGCAGGCTTATTCACCTTTACTTGTCATGTTGATCAATCTTATCCAAGATTGATTAAATCATATTTCATCTTAAGCTGGGATGGAGCCAAAAATATTTTTCAAATATTTAATAAATCAATGGCCTAAAATATTTCTCCTTCAGTTTGTTGATGGGAAGGTTGGTTTTACACATTTGGTGAGTAACTTGAATATATCTAAAATAGCCGCGGGTGAAAAAAAGTGAACCAAACAGATTCTTGCTTCCGAGAGGTATCGTTTCATCCAATAGAGAATTTAAAACATATTAAAAACAATAAATAATGTGGTTTGATTCCTCCCCTCACTTCAGAGAGTTTTTTGACTGTCATTTACGGCGTTCAAACATTTTGGAAGCGATGGGCCAACATTTATTCTAAGTTTTATTACCGAATGGCCCTTACAGATTAAAGTTGTATTTCAAGGCACAAGGACTTTCCCTTTTGAGTTGTAAACAAACTTATCCAAGAAATACAAAATACAGTTTGTGAGATAAGGTATTTTTTTTTAAATTGTGTTTTCATTTTATTATTATTCGCTGTATTTTAGTTTAAATCAAATCATCTAAATGCTACTTAAAATGTGCGTAAGCAATGGGATACATAAACATATCAGTTTGCTTTGCATAAAATATTCAGTTCAGTGTCTATTATACCATCGTTCAATTTTAAAAGGATTTTATACCACAACCGCATTATTTCATACTTCATAATGGCTTAGAGGAACTATCACGACAACACATAGAATTATTTAAAAAAAAAACATAACTGAAACTCGCCGTGATCTATGTCCCCGTTCGTAAGACGAAAAATAGGGTTGTGACACATTCAAATAAAAACTATCGATAGTTTTACATCTGTTAGCCTAACGGCGCATAACGAACAACACTCGCGCTCATAATATTCTCAAACATACTCTCAACAATTTACATTGGGTTGACGCAGTCACGCGGCAATAAAATTTAAATCAAACAAAAATAAAAGTAAAAAAAAAACAATAATAAATGACCGGCACCAAGTTCTCGAGGAAAGTCTACATAGCGTATGGTCTAATCACGAACTTGGTACGGGTCGCATAGGCCCTCTCTAAATAGTTCTTGTATTTTTTTTTTGTGATTTTTTTAATGTTATAGTTTACATTATTCGCCAAAAAATCCATCACAAAAGATACAAGTGGTCTTCGGGATAAGACGCTAATTTAAATCTAACTTTAATATTTTACATATGTACAAATACCTACTTCGACATTTTTATGGACATTTACATAACCGAAGTTTCGCGTTTTTATTGTAAATACGTGTCTATTTTATATTTCTTATTTATGTTTAAAAAATCGTTTTGTCTATTACATATAACGATACGCTACGAGTTTTATACAGATAGAACACTCCTTTCATAACACCAATTGGAAAATAGAGGGAAAGTATTTTTTATTCGTGAAAGGAGTTTCTAATCATCGGCAGTGAGGATATGTCCTGCCTGTTCAGCGCGTGTCATAGACAATTTTTCATGAAAAAAATGTGAATGTCAACGTCCACATTTGGCGCAACCCAGGGAGCACCGCGCGGAGGTCATGGACAAGCCCCCCTCGATGCCACAACTTTACATGAACTAACCCGAAAATCGTGATATTGAGCTTGAAGGCGATGACGTAGCCGGCGAGGCGAGGAGCGCCTTTACTTGAAACTAGAAACATTAACATAGCGTTCTATTTTTAAACGGGCACAGTTATATTGATATACCTAGCCGATGTCAGCCACCAGATTATGATATAGACCCCTTAAATCATACGCCTTTCTAAAAAGGTTTACTACATGTGCATTTCATTAGTTTAGTGTCAATATCACACCGCGCCCCACCGGCTATGCTCACCTCAAATAACTTACGCTAACTTAGGCTTTATCGACATCGTTCGATACTTTTACTTTACATCACTAGTGAATCGAATGTGCAATCTTATTTCAAACGGATATACAAGATGTAAAGGCATCGACATAATAGAAACGTGACCATGAGTATCGATAACTGAATGATTTAAGATCATTGGAAAACCTAGTATCATTCTATTTAAATATGTTTAATCTATCGTGAATAGTTTTTATCGACATTAGTATCGATACGGTTGTACCATTTTCTAAACAAAATTTGACAGCTCTAAATTTCTTGCCATCCCTTACTGAAAAATTGAATTGAAATGAGACGCTTATAATTTTGGTCCTGATAGAGTTTAGAGAGCGCCACAACAGCATCGACACCATTGGATCTTATAACCGACTGATATTCTGCTAGCTAAATTAAACAGTTTTCTATCCGTTAAGCATGAAAATCACTATATAACGGCAGCGGCGCAGCGCAACGCAACTTATCTTTCTATCGATTTGTATGATGCTAACCGTACTTTGGTGGCACTAAGCAAAACTCCTCAAAGCATTTTGCGGCGTCGCGCGTCGCGCCGCGCCTCCGTGCTACTGTTATAGTGCCGTCCAAGCTTTAAAAAATATCGATATTCAGGTATCGATACCAAGAAAATCACTAGCTAAAGACATGATTACACTTACATCTTGGAATAAATAAAATTACAGTTCGCAGCTTTCCAATTGGGACGTCGGGAGCGATCGACAGGTCGTAAGTACCGAGTACCTCCCGCTCGATCCCGACGAGACGTGCCAACTAAAAAGCCGCGTACTGTGTCAGATACGCGATACTTTACTCGAGCCCTAGCTTATCTTTATCTATTTTTATTGTCAATCCAAGCTGCGGCCTGGCATAATTCCTCACACGAACTCACACATTGACCAGTATGTTCAATTTACCTAGTCCCTCTGGACGTCGCCTACTTGTCGCAGTGTCGGCGTTCCGTCTGGGGGACGAGGTAATTAGAACAGTTTTAAGGCAGTACAATAACATTTTATAACCTATTTTCGTTTCGGTTTATTTATACATTAGACCTAATACAAAACGTGGTCCGAACATTCCATGAGGACGAGTGTTCAAACTATATTTAGGATATTTAGATAATAATACAGTGGGCTTTTACTTCGGTAAGTAGAATAGAAACCATGTAAACGTCGCTGACTGGAACGTTCAGAGCGATCGATCTACGGATGATAGATGTTAGGAGCGGACCGTGCGGTCGCTACTGTCGATTCAAGAAGGTGGAAGAACCATTGTTCGCAGTTGGTAAGATTAAATAACCTTATTAACTTCGAACAACGCGCGCTTCCGAACTCTTCAAAAGTTACCTTCTCAATCGGCAGGTTAGGCCACCAAATGGTCCGCGCTCTTAAACAGAATACGTTGTCTAAATAAAGCCATTTTTTTAAGTGTTCCTTAGGTACTTACTAAAGTAGGCATCAACGAAACGGTCTGTCTAAGAGTACGAGTAGGGCACGTTACAAAGCACAAAGTGTAAATGTGTACATAATGTCCGAGCGAAGTACAGATTACCCCCTATAGATTCCGCACTCGGGACAATTGAAGCGCACCATGCATCGGTCAGAATACACGTCTCAATTTCATTGGTTTATGCTAGGCGCGGTTAGGTAAGCTTGTGATAATGATAACGCGAGCTGTCTCAATCGCAACAACCCGCGTTTTGCTCAAGTTTCGGTGCGTTTTTATCGAAGCAAATTTTGTCGTAGTGTGGTATCTATAGGTGTGGTATCTTTGTGCAGCAAAGTTATTAGAGTGTAACATCAGTACTTTCGAATATGAAAAATTGTTTGTCTTTTCACATAAACAGACGTATCGGCGTGATTTTTGTCTGGAATTATTGCATACGTTTTATGTCGGGATAGTTACAGATCACAGTCATATAAGCGCTCGTGGCATAGCTCGACTAGCTGACTCAGCTCAGCTAGTCGAGCTATGCCACGAGCGCTTATAAGTCTTGAAAGTTATTTAACATGCGTAGTTTCACGACTCAATTGAGTATTTTAGCTTTAAGGTATATAGGCTGTTTAGGCTTTTGTGTACCCATTAACTGTATTTCTACTTTATTTATATTCAAGCTGTTAGTTTTCCATGCAAAATAAAATAAATAAAATAAAATAACGAAGATATTGTATAAAGTTTAACTGGCCCGAGTGACCAGTCTAGGTGTGCCGTTTTATTTTCAGGGTCCCGTAGAGTAAAAAGAAACTCATAAAAGATCGGTCCCTCCCGCTGGCTGTCACAGCAAAAAAAAAACTTAACTAGCTAATGCCCGCGACTTCGTACGCGATAAAACTCGGCCTTAGGCCTCGCTAAACTCTTCATACAAATTTTGACCTGACAGTATTATTACGAACTCAAACAAAATCGGTGGAGCCGTTTTTGAGTTTTAGTGAGACGTAACGAACGGCAATTCATTTTTATATACATAGATAATATGTTTATCTATTTGTTGATCGTTTATTAAATTGCAACGTTTATAAGGCTATAATTACAGACGCAACAAAACTTGTCGCAACTCAAAATTCAACATTTTCAGGAGAATTAAATACTTTTTCAAAGTCTTATTTTACGTGTTTTCTTCAAAACCTCAATTTTTAGGGTTCCTAGGTTCAGGGATTGCGCTACAAAGAACATTTATAAGTTCGTCATGTCCCTGCCTGAATCTTTTTCAGCTTATAAACGTACATGCTTGACATTTTGCACAACGGTACCCTGATTATAGATTCAAAGTATTTTTTTAAATAAAAATAATAATCGTAGTTTTTAGCCGACTTCCAAAAAAAAAGGAGGTTCTCAAGTCGACTGTTTTTTTATACGTGTATTTGACTATATAGCTATAATAATTTGCATAATAAGGGTAAAGTCCCTCAGACAAGTAAAGAGGGGACGAAAAACAACGCTGTACCCCATCATGTGGGGTGTCATTAAACAAGTCTCTTAAAGTTAAGAATTTTAATAGAATAAAAAATTTTGGGGTGTCATTGAATAGGTCTTTTAAAACAAAGATATTCCTACATCAATTTTGTTATCAGATGTTGCTACTTCCTTGGGCCATATATTATGGAATATGGCCCAAGAAAGTAGCTTGAAAGTTCTCCCCCTCTGGCATGTCTAAACTATGCATCTCAAAAACTTATCACCTTCCAAGTTGATAGACCTTAGTAAAAACTTTGTTATAAAATTATTTCGGGCAACATGTGATAATATATTTTTGAGATAAGCGGAAAAAAACTGTTAAATACTTTAAACATCCTACTTCTCGGAGATCTTAGCTAGATATATATTTTCCTCTGAAAGGCTAACTTCAATTCAATGAGTTTCGCATTACGAGTATTCATTTGCTAAAGCTACCGAACAGATACATTTCCAACGTCGATGTCATGACGTTGTTTATGTTACTTCAAGTATCATAACACCAGTCTCGCATCACGTCCTGTCGATAGCTAATTCGGCACATTATGCATTACATTTACACTCTGGCACACACACTGCTGGTATGACACGCACACACCTAGGCCTCCAACATAACCGAGAGCCGCGCACAATCAATACAACAAAATGGCAGCGAGGAAGTCCATAGAGAAGCGTGAAAACGTTAAAAACAATTGACGAGACGTTTCCACGCCGCGCTAACGTAACGGAGGGTCTAAACATTAAAAGTAATTATACATCTAAATAAATAAGGCGCAGGTTTCAAATCGCCGCAATTGTCTATGGTTTCGCGGCGACCTGAGCTTAACTACAAGATAAAGAGCCTCAGGGAATTCTGTACACTCAAATATGTTACGTCCAAAATAATGTTTTGATTGATTTATATTAGCAACCGACAGCGACAAGATTGTGATATTATCTAATGCATAAGTTATACTATCCTATTAAAATTAATCTTGTCTCGTTTTCACTCGTGGCGTGACACTCGACGGCGAGCTTTTGTCAGATTGTTTTATAACTAATATTAGTTTATCGATTTACGGACATGAAAGCTAAACGTCAATCAAATTTAAAATCCACAACTAGCGTCCATTCACAAACGTCTGATAAGCACGTTCCAGCTAAAACACAACTATCAGACATTTCTGAGTAATCTATTTAAAAAAAAAGCTTTAAAAATCGTTCAAACTTATGAAAAACATCAAACATCTGACATAACAAGTCTACACAACTTCCTGCGGCTGGATAAGATCAAGAAATAACTAGCTAACTATATAACACATTCTATCACGGGCCGAGAACGGCCGTTCGTGATAGACCCGTTCACATTGTCCCTTACATACACGACACACTAACCGCACGAGGTACAGATAACTAATAATAACAACCCCGCCCCGCGCACTTCCACACTCTGGAGAACCGAACACACACTACACACTACACTACCCCCTTTATAGACGACCGACGAGCTAACACCAGATTAAATATGCTTTGCAGCTTTGCGTCACGCGCGAGATTCAAAGCACACTTAACCTAAAATAAACATATGGATAATAAATTCCTGACAGCATTTTAGCGCCAACAGCGAGTCGTAAAATGACACGACAACACTGAAAAAATTGACAAAAGCGTAAAAACCCTTAATAAAAATAATGTTCATTATTGCAGTTCTGAATTAGTTTAAAGGCATAATTATTACTTTACGTCGTCATGCCGATATGTAAGCGATAGCAACACGGGCAACACGGGCAACACGGGCAACACGGGCCGACACAAGACAGGGCTCCGATACACCTAGCACTACTAATAAATACAATCTTCCAATAGTTACGACTATCCTGTACTACCTCGAGTGATCCCCTCTCTTTCGTTTCCATCGCGTGAACGAGAGCGAAAGAGACGGAACTATCAAAGATTCTAGAATCATCTGGTAAAAATATACAATTCCCATAGTTAACCATCACCGATCGTTCGTTGCTAATATTTACAGTTATATATAATTATGTGCAAGTTAAAACTGGATTTAACTCTAATATACTGTCCAAAGTGTATATTCCATAACGTTTCTTACAAAATATATAGATGTGCTACTCTGGACAGTATTGCCTTTATCTTAAGTATAGTATATAATAATATATATATATTTATATATTACATAAGCTACGCGGTGTAAAAGTGGTGTTTTACCAAATGTCCACACTTTACAATGAATCATCAATTCATTTATTTGAGATAAAATATATACTTTTAAATATACTTCCAATTTAGATATTATGAACTCTATCACTCCGTTGTTGGGTGCTTTCGACGTTATCGACATTTGTTGTCTGTTACTTTTATCTCTATAACTGAACCGATTTATATGAAATTCAGCAAAGATAGATAGATATTCTAAGATCGATCGGGAAAATACCGACAAGGGCAAATTCGTGTATGATTATGTACAACGATGTCGATCATAGACACTACATAGTTAAACTAAAGACAGTAGTAAAATTGTCGCTGTCCCTTTCTTGCGTACAGCAACGAAACGAGACACAGATTTAATACTGTCAGTTTAGTTTAGTTTTATATCCATAGATTCGACAACATTGACTCAGTAACAACTTTACCTATGCGTTGTCTTTAAAAATATGAAATGTACTGTCAAACATAGGAAAGCAGAATCGCACAAAATTTATCTCTCTGTCACGTTACATCAATTTCGTGCAGAATTAAGCATATATTCTGCATAGATGCATCTCAATATTTTGTAGCACTTGTGTTCGTAGCAACTTGTAGCAACCGTTCATGGTCGGTCAGAGATTTTTTTTAAAGTTTGACAGCATATCAAATTTGGCTTTCGAGTATCGACATGATCGTGTTTAGCCTGTAACATCATAATGGTTAACTTCAAAATTGGACATCCTGATCATTTATTATCTAAGCGGAGATGATTGTCTGTATGTGATAATGTTTATTCCAAGTCAATCGAGTAACTGGTCGACGTATTTGGATGATCTAGTATAAAACTTGGTGGGCAGATAGGTGATACTGACACTCGATACCCAGAGAATTAAAAAAAAATGTTTTTTTTTTTTATAAGAAACAAGATCGTACTAACGACCATATCCATATAAGTACCATTTACACTACAACGGGCATATCATACGTTGACACCGGATCGACGAAAAAAAAAAAACATTGATTTCCGAGCTGTATGTCACAACATATATAGTAGAATTTTATCCAAATATTTCAAACTTGCATTCCTATGGTTTGTTTTTAGTGTGGTGTAGAGGTACCGGTAGTACCGGGACATTCGAACACGCCAGAGCCCGCACGCGCGGACGCAGCCTCCACTACGTTACACGTTTCAAATTTGCGCTGGATGTTATTCATTCGGTAGGAAATTACATAATATTACATTACATTCATTACACTGTTGACTTAGTAAGAGGTTTATTTAAATAAGCGCAAATTTTGTTGGTTTGGTGACAGACTGGGGGGTTACAACTTATCCCAAGGATAAGGATGTTAGGTATGTTGTACACATGTAGCATGCTAGCGGCTCGCTAGAATCACGCGCCGTCTCGTTTCCCCCAACGTCGGTCGCGTCTGACGGAGCAGGGAGCAGGGAGCAGGGAGCTGCGAGCGCCGCCGCGTGCGAGGTCGGCAAAATATACTCATATTAATATATCCTTTGAAAAGTTTAATTTTCTTCATGCTGCTGCTTTGACATACATGGAATAGTTGTATCTGATTTTATCTTAATTGTTAACTAAACCGATGAGTTATGAACGTCGACCTGCGGTTACACGAGTGTATGCCAGACTTTGACGCATACAAAGTGACGCCATCTTCTGTCTCTGTGTTATTTTGTCAAAGTGACGGTGACGGCGGTCACGTCAGATCGTTTGCAGGCCAGTGTAGTCGGTCACACTCGCACTGCATCCTCTTTGTATTTATTTCACGGGTATTATATTTATTTGTATTCGGATAGCTTCAGATACCGTGAATAGATGCTAGCCGAGGGCGGATTTGCACGAGTGACGTCATATTACGTCGGCTCCTGAACGTGACGTCACTGTGCACGATGTCGACGGCATGACGTCACCAGCTGCTCCCGAGTCGCGCCGCGTCAGTCACCGGTCGTCCTGCGCGTGACGTCACTGGCCCCAGGCCACCGAGCCGCACTGCACGTCCATGTCGTCACCGGCAAACTAAATTAACTATAAGTCCATGAGGCGAGAGGCGAGCGGGTAGAGCGCGCGCGCCCCCGCCCCGCCCCGCCCCGCCCCGCTACCAGCCGGCGCGGCCGGCGGGGCGCGGGCGCGGGCGCGCGGGGCCGGGGCCGGGGCCGGGGCCGGGTTACGGGTGCCCCGCGCCGCCCGACCCGTGCGTCGGGGGCAGCAGCACCGCTTGCTGGAGGAGGAACATCTCGTGTTACTTGTTGCCTACTCGGTTAATATAAGTATATATATATAGTATCATACAGAAATTATACTAAGAGTGCTAGCGTCGATAGAAAGATGCGTAACTCGATTGTAGTAATGATAAGGACGTAAGATGTCGCTAGTTCTTTAATCGGTCATAAATTCTGCTCGACTTGAAATATAAATCCGAGCTAACTCATTCGTAATTGTGCGGAGAAATAACGTGAGTTGTTACGAATATTTATGCATTAATAATATCAGTAATATTTTTAATTTTATTTCCAAAACTCGCTAGGCTCTCAAGAGATGGCGTTGAAAACGTTAATTTTGAAAATATATTTCTTACGTCCTTTATTGCAATCTAATTTGAACGAAGCCTTAAATTGCGGACATATACTGATACTATCTTTCTTTATTAACCGTATTTTCAAAGGCTTTTATAGCGGTTTGGACATTAGCTGACTAAAGATTTTTCGGAGGTACACATTTTTTCTATGAGATTGTTATTCTCGTCGTGTAGATCATCTTCGTTAGTATAGTATGGTATGGAAGTAGGTTGTACCTGCAGCGAGTGCGGGTGGTGGTTGTGCGGGTCGGCGTGGTGGTTGAGGTAGTGCAGGTGGTGGTGCGAGTTCCCGCCGCCCGTGTTCATCAGCGGACACAGCACCTGCGACACAGGGACCTTACATCACATCACAACACAACACATCACCTCCTGCCCCATGCTATCGTCGTTATCGCTACTCGTGATATCATCAACTACGGACAATTTATCCGATTAACATCGTTATAGTGTTCAACGTTGTACGACGTGAGGGAAGCAGCCAGCGGGGCGATGACCATTTCTCACCTCTCATCTAAAGCCGCGTACGCACGCATGTACAAATTAGTTGCGTTGCATGATACGTAACTTTGTAAGTGTGTGCGTACGCGGCTTAACATACGCTTCTAGTGTAGTTACCTGGAAGGGCGGCTGCTGGTAGTGGTGGTGCGGGTGCGGGTGCTGGTGCGGGTGCGGGTGCGGGTGCTGGTGCGGGTGCGGGTGCGGGTGCGGCGTGTGCGCCGGCGAGGGCGGCGGGTAGAGCGCGGGCGAGGCGGCGGCGGGCGAGGCGGCGGGCGCGGGCGCGTACCCCTCGCCGCCGGCCAGCGCGCCGCCGCCGTGGTGGTACATGCGCACCTGGAAACGAACGTCACGTCACATCACACCACTGCGCCGGCACCGACTCTACTACGTTTTGGATCTTTTCCTCGAATAAAAGGCATATATATGCTGCCTCATGAAGCACACTATTTTTTGTGTTAAATTATATACCGCATTCATTCAGTCGTTTAGGCAAAAGATGGTAAACAAACAAAGGGACGGTTAGTTTCGCACGTAATCCGTGAATATATCGAAGGTGTACATACCATGGGGTGGTGGTAGTGCTGCGGATGCGGGGGGTGCGGGTGCGGGTAGGGCACGAAGGGCTGCATGGGGGCGGGGGCGAGCAGGGGCTGCCCCGTCGCCGTCGCCACCTGCACGCCCGAGCCCACGCCCACTGCGGGGGAAACCACACCGTTAGCTGTAGTCACAAACACACATTATTAGCTTGTTACATTTTGTATTAAAGTCACGACGGACAACTGTTTTAATGTCTTGCGGAGTCCGCATGGGACAATATGCCTTCAGCTGCGGGCATAGTGTTTACTTCGGTATGACACATATGTAAATGGTCAACATCAGTCGCTTAGTGCGGGAGGTCCGCCTGGGAAATACAACATTGGTGCCGATTCAGTTTTAAAATTCTTAACTAAATTTGACAGTTCTTAAACTGTTGCCATCCTTCAACTACAAATTTAAATGAAGAGACGCAGAAATCCTGTCAAATTAGTTTAGACTTTTTTTGACAAGTTGTGTGTTTGTTGAGTAGCCTTGTGTGAGGATATCCGCCTTCTGAGCTGTAGGTTGTGGGTTCGATTCCCACCCAGGACAAACATTTGTGTGATGAACATGGGTGTTTGTTCTTTGTCTGGGTGTTTCTGTGTACAATATGTATGTATTTATAAAGGTATTTATGTATTCTATCAGTTATCTGGTTCCCATAGTACAAGCTTATTTATTTTGGGGCTAGATGGCGCTGTGTATGAAAAACGGCCACCATTTTTTTTTTATTTCGCCTTAAACCTCTTTATTGAAGCTGGCGTGGCGTTTCGGAGATTAAAAATCTAGAATTCATTTTAAAATACTCACGAGTCATGATTGATAAAATCAAATATAATTAATTATAAATAACAAAATTTTATTAAAAAATATTTTTTTCTGCACATTATTATTTGAATACGGTGTAACTATTGTAACTATACCTTTCCTGTAGCTCCTGGCCTGCTGCGCCTGCATGGGGGCGTGCTGGCCCGCGCCCCCGGCGACGCCCGCGCCGCCGCCCATAGCGCCATACGCCAACTGTTTTGTAAAACTTCATATTAATACGCACATTACGGTCAACGGTCAAGGTTTGTGAACTCTCACACTCTGGTGTTAAAACACGAAGTTAAGAATTAATCAGGAAAACAAAATCAGTTATTGACAATAGCAAACAGTGTGAAAGATTTGCAAACGTCTAGCTAGGAAAAGCTCTTCATATAGGCTGTGGCCTTTAACACCAAACGCAGTTTCGCGCCGCTGGAAACGACGCTCGTAGCGTGCGTACGCGCAACAAACGCGACAGCGACGACCATTCTTATGGTATCAACCTCTACGCTTGTGCGCTGTGAATGGGCACAATGGGACAACACACAAGCGCAACCGGTCGTTGATCCGAACAATCCGAATATTAACCAATTCTGTCTTGTAATTTCTAATCTATAGCTGGATTATAATTATTGATTAGCCGAGTACCCCTGATATGTTTTATCAAAGGAAACGTAATATGGCAAATAAGTTGCGTCCACGGTACTGCCCGCGGTTAAAACCATAGAGAAAAAAAAATTAAAAACTAAAACTCGCCTACATAACACATAAACGCCTAGAAAATATTATTTCGAAATTAGAACATTGTATTTTGTATAGCTGTTCCCCGCGATGGTTATATCCTAACTAATATTATAAATGCGAAAGTA
The DNA here is from genome assembly GCA_947579745.1 of Apocheima hispidaria. NCBI lineage: Eukaryota > Metazoa > Arthropoda > Insecta > Lepidoptera > Geometridae > Apocheima > Apocheima hispidaria. Next base: position 351,579 of record OX388166.1, on the reverse strand, counting down.
ACTCCGTATCTGTCTATATGTCTGGGTGTTTGTCGCGTTATCACGGGTAAACGGATCGAGCTACATTGTTGCATACATAGCTAAAGAGTCGGAGACGGACATAGGCAATATTTTTTGTTTGTTTCCACGCTAACGAAGTCGCGGGTAACAGCTAGTATATTATATGGTTCGTTCCACCGTTTAGCCGTGAAAACGCGACAAACACCCAGTCAGAGATACTTTGGTTACATACATTTATAATATTAGTTAGGATAGGATATCAGTAACATGATTAATTTTACATCTTATTTCAAAAACACGCTAGGTTTTAAAGAGACGGCGTTGATTCATCGGCTTTTATAGCGGTTTGAACATTAGCTGACTTAATACGTAAGCGCCATCTAGTGTTATTTAGTATTTTTCAGGGGTACTTTTTTGTATGAGATTGTTATTCTCCTCGTATAATTGTTCTATATAATACATTTAAACAATTACTTAAAGAGGGTTTATATTTTATATGTAAAATCTCTTTCTATTGCAATTCTACAAATTTTAAACATATTTGCGCATATTTAAAATGAATTTTTTAGTTTTGTATTCGACACTAGCTGACTGCCCGCGACTTCGTACGTGCACTAGCGGCCTCACCGCGATGCAGGTGTAGGGCTCGGGCCTCCGGCCTCTCCTATCAATGTTTTAACGCAATCGTTTCATTGATGCATTAACGTATAGAATACGAACAGACAGTCCAACATTAATTTTGTCATACAAGATAACAAAAAAAAAAAACACCGCTTCTTGTAATAAATGTTGACCAGAGAATACCCGTACAAATGACTCAGTGCCGTCTTTCTGTGCGACGTCTGTCTGTCACCGACTAGATAAGACAGTATTTTATAAGTATAGATGAGACTCGCTTGTAGATTATGTATTTATTGCTATGTGACCCTTATCTGGAGTGATTATATAGCTAATAAGGTTCAATTACTATTTTAGTTCGGTCGTTGGTCGGTTTGTTGTTGACATTGTGCTGAAGGTAGAATGTAGGTAAAAGTTTTGTTAGACTGCTATAAAGTAGAAAATATAGAGAAATACAAAACTTGCAAAAGTTAGGATCAGAGCAACGTATCGTTTCTATCAGGTCGATTCGTGACCAGTACCTTTCTAGACGTTTTGTACGAGGCACTGGCAACTCGACCATGAGTTACATTGTGAGCAGATCTTGTTGATCTTGACCTTAGATTTCTACTATTATGGAAACCACAAATTAAAGTTTTATGTTGTAAGTAACATCTGCGTGTTTTTTATACAATTGAGTGAGGAGACGAGCCACTCGAATCCTTCACCTCGGACCTTACAGAATACAACAAATTCTGACATGGAATACGATTACATACAACCTACAGGCGACCTTTTGTGACCTCCACCCTTACAACACATAGCTATAAGATATTATAAAAAATATAATACGTTAACAATTTACATCATATATCGAAAGAAGCAAAACCAACTAAAACTATTTGTATTACTGAGATTACGGTTGAAACCAAAGATAGTGTTATCATTAACCTGCACGCGAGCGCACGCAACGCAAACTCCAACGGAAATATACAAAATACTAATTATTTTAAGTTATTAATGATGTGGTACTTGCTATGGCTCGTATTAACTTTAACCTTGATAAAGATCTATAACAAGTGGTCGACGGGTAAATTCTACAGCCGCGCAGTGCTAACGGGTAAAGTGGTGATCGTAACGGGCGGAAATAGCGGTATAGGTTTCGCTACAGCAGTGGAATTAGCCAAACGCGGCGCCAAAGTGATCCTAGGATGCCGCGACACCAGGAGAGGAAAAAGAGCCGTCGAGAAAATACGAAAACTGTCCAAGAATCGAGCCGTCATCCGACATATCGACTTGGATCTCGCCTCTTCGACTTCCATAAGAAATTTCGTGAAAGAGTTCACAAGCACGGAGGCGAAACTGGACATCCTCATCAACAACGCCGGGACGAGCGGCGTCAGTCAAGGTAAAACCGAAGACGGTATCGTACGCGACATGCAGATTAACCACTTCGGACCGTTTCTACTAACATTACTCCTGGTTCCTATGTTGAAAAAATCTGCACCGAGCCGAGTGATCGTCGTATCGTCCGTGCTGCACAGATTCGGTCGCATCGACAACTTGAATAAGGAGAACTATTACACGTACGTTCAAGCATTTTGCAACAGCAAGTTATGCAATTTGCTGTTCAGTACGGAGCTAGCTAGAAGGCTGGAAGGAACGGGAGTGGTCGTGAACGGCGCTCACCCGGGCCAGGTGAACACGTCGCTGTATAAATCCACGATATTTGAAAAGTTAAGAAGTTTGGTGTTATATTCGTTCTTTAAGAGTCCTCTTGACGGGGCCCAGACTAGCGTGTACTTGGCGGCGTCCGATGATTGCGATCAGGTGACGGGGAAGTATTTCGCGGACTGCGCAGAAGCCAAAATGAGCCTGAAGGTTAACGAGGACAACGCGAAGGAACTGTGGAATCTGTCTGAAGACCTCGTCAAACTAAGGCCAGAGGAAAGAATTTGATGACAGTTTTGGATACGACGTAATGATTTTTTACGTTTTGGGATAGTAGTATTTCACCGTAATTTAACTTTAAAGTATATGTTATACATATGTGTATTTAACTTACGTAAGTTTTGTTTTGAAATATAATTACTTTGTTTATGTTAAAATCACCTATTTACGATATGGAATACAAATCAGACGGTGAATTAATTGTCATAAAAAAGATTTTTTTGTTATTAATACAGCTTTTATCTACTGTTACTAGGTAGTAGATACTCGTAAACGATAAACCAAATAGATTATTTATAAAAATATATCATTCTTACATAATAAATGAATATTAGGAGATTAATGAATTGTACTCTTAATTGGTACATCCTGTTGTTGAACAAAATGTTAGAAGATTGTAGAAAAGTCCAAGACCCATAATGTATTGGAGCGCTGCAGACAGTAAGCACTGCAACCTCATTCCAATATTTTTGTTAACTCTTCATCTATCTAGTATTGAAAAGATCGTCTCGAGTCTTCCACAGATAAATAAACCAAGAACTTGTAAGATTTCCCGCTAGGACATAATTAATTTTATTTTTAAAAGTTGCTGCTTAAATACCAAAGTAGAACATCGATTTCTATCCAGTTTCCACTATTTACCGAAAAAATAACTTTTTACATCCATTTCACATATTAGTTAGTCCAAAAACACGGTTAAATCAAAACCACACTAAGCGTTAACGCCACAACAAGTGAGTATGGAGTTTCATTATTAAAACGTGGATAAGTATTGTAGGATATCAATTCACCCACCGAAGTTAATTAGTTGAATTGCCATTCGCACATCATATCGACTCGACTCACATTAAAGCGTCGAATGAGCTTTAAATATTCAGTGAAAGCAGTACGCGTGGAATACGCGCTGCCCACGCGGCAGGCTCTGCTTTCACTCAAGATTGTATGGGGCGACATATGCCGGGGGTTCGGTTGGACGACACACTCGGCCATATCCAGTCTAGGATAGCACTGTACTCTGTACACAATTGTTACTAAGGGATACAAGAAGAATTAGCGAGAAAAATAACGCTCGTTCCATACGTTGGGCGCTTGACATTTTTTCATGGAACAGCTGTTTTGTTTTTTTCGCGATTTCAAGTCTGTTACCATAGTAAAATTTGTTCACAATGAAGAGTGCACTAATGTATTTTGGAATATGTCCGTCGTCCAACGAAATGGGCAGTATAATAAGTAAGCATTTCAATGTTTTCCGTTTGTGTGTCAATGTGGCGTGCGAATGTCTTAAAGATGAGAGTTAAACGAGACGAAGTAGAGCGGGACCTCGCCAATACTATTGAAAAAACGACGAGGAGAAATCGAGTATTACAGTCGTGTCAAAGCTATCTCAGATTTGCAAAGTACAATTCTATCGATTAAAATTCGTCGCACCGCTCTAGTCACGTTCGGCGGAGTCCCGGCATTCGGTTTAGACAAGCGCAGGGAGCACCCGGGGAGGTACAGCCGCGTACAAACGTGCGATGATTCAAACAACACGCTCTCGAATACACGCATGGAATATTGTACTAACGCTTCTGTGACATTCAGTTTACGCCCAACTTTGTTTTAAATTTTCATAAATCACTACACGAGTCGGAGATGCTACTCGTAAAACACTAATTATTCGGTATCGCCTTGCAAATGGGAACGCACTTTCCCGCGAAATTCCGGAACTTACGGGACATAACGAGATTCGACAACTATCTGAGACTGACGAGTGTTACGCTTGAAGTTTAGTATTCTGGTCGGGGCTGCCCGGTTCGGGTATTTAGGCGTTACGGTACTCGGTTATCACAAAACGTAGTAATATATTACTCAAGGCGACCAGAGCACATTGGACTCGAGCGAGCAGGCACCGGACCGAAGTACTCGGTACACGCGTCGCAGCATATACTTCTGTGTTACATTGTGAGTACAATATTCCAGGCTCGGTCGGTGGCGTGGTCTCACCGCGTCGGCGCGCTCTCGCTCGCACCCGCGGTCGCGGTCGCGGTCGCGGTCCCGTTTCTCCACGAGGAATATCGGCGGCGCGTACTGCCGGCACTCGCACGCCAGCTCCATCTGTCGCCCACACACGGGGTTACTACGCCGGCGGCGACCGCCTCGGGGGGGCCACACACTACTTTACGCCGAATCATCACCGGACGTCGTCCCTACGTCGCGTTACGGATTAGCGAACACTTGTTTTTTTTTTTTAAACATTTCGCAGCTACAGTATCGGTATGACGTAGTTTCGTCGATCGAACAAAATAAATCGGTGGATCTATTTAGTTCTAGCCGTAAATAAATAATGCCAACAAATAACCGATAGGATCTAAAGATGCCGCAAAGATGGCTTCTAGGGGGTTACCCTTCGTGCGATTTAAGCGGGCACCTTTATAATGCTGTAACCGGGGGTTCCGAGATGCGGTTCTGCGCCTTATCGTGTAATAGTGTAGAGGAGGAAGCGGCGGTAGCTCTGTCGGAGCAAGCTCGCCTCACATTCCTGGGGTCGACGGTTCGAATCCGAACGGGCTCGTACCGATGAGTTCTTAGGAACTTACGTACGGATATATTTACTGGTTTTTCGGTGAAGAAAAACATCGTGAAGAAACCTGCATATTTCCGGAAAATAATTTCGATGGCGTATATGAATCCGCCAATCCGCGCTGGGCCAGCGTGGTGACGGTTCTGTAGCGGCATGTGTGAAGGCTGGTGTAGCGGTGTGGTGTAGTGTAGCGTGGTGTACTCACGGCGGGGTGCGGGTGCGGCAGGTAGGCGGGCGGCTGCTGCGCGGCGGCGGCGGCCGCCACCATCGCGTACGGCACCGCCGCCACCTGCCACGGTAACAACTATTGGTATTATAACAACATCCACTCTCACTAAAACTAACAAAATGATCATTATAACCGACTAATATGTAGGTTATAACGTTAGTAGGTTAGCCCTTCCCGAAAGAGGAGCCCGAAGGCACCTCGCTCGTCAACATCTCGACACTGAACACTCGCCTATATATTCACGGAGATTCGGTCTACAAGTAGTATCCCTGCGTGTGTGTGTAAGCGTACTTGTGGTGTAGTAGTGTGCGTACCATGTGGTGCGGCGGCGGCGGGTGCGGCGCGGGCACGTACGACACGCCGGGGCCCATCACGCCCAGCCCCATGCCCACGCCCACGCCCACGCCCGGCGTGCCCGGCGTGTGCGGCCTGCAACGATACACGTTACTAGTGAAATAAAGTCATAATACATACTAAAAATCCTTGTAGATATGACACTCATACAGCTAATTCAAAACTTCAAACTTTGTTTATTTTATGTCGGTCAGGCTAGGCAGGCTAGGCAGGTTGTGATCAAACGATCACAACTCATGTGATGTTAAGCGACCGTGTACCGTGGTTGGCAGCCGACTCCCACTACCTTGAATATGCGTGTATCCGTTACTGAGGTACACTTTTTTCCGGTTTAAGTGATAAGGCCGCCAATCGGAAGCTTAACATATGACACTCACTATATTTACATTTTCATAACTTGTGTAGTATTTAGGGTGCAAAGTTTCGCTCAGCTCGTTTTTTGTCAATTACTTACTTTTTTCATCGCAGTTTCATGAAAACTAATTTTGCGACAATAAATACATCGTTTCAAGAAATTAAACCAACCAAAAATTTTAATTGAAAGCTAGTATAAGTACATTTGTTACTAAACCAAAAACCAAGATAAAAATGAGCTTAATGAGCACAGCAGTACCTGCTGTGGTTGGGGGTGGAGGGGCTCCGCGGCTGGAAGGGCTTGGCCGCGGGGTTGAACTCCTTCGCGTTGGGGTTCAGGGTGGACTTCTTGACGGCGGCCGGCGCGTCGGGGGACGCGGGCGGCGACCCCCGGGGGGACCCCGCCTCCTGCGGGGGGGACGCGCCCTTCGGGGGCACCGGCGGCTGGAGGCAACAATACGCGTAAGACCGATGTTCACTGATAACAATTCTGTTCATTATGTTTGAAAATACGACTCGACAAGGATTATACAGGGTTATTTTTAATGAACCTGAAACCTCTCGCAGGCAGCTCCCTCGCATCATAATTAACTACTTTTATTCCGTACCCTTTGATAATTCTTTATTGTAACATTCCGTTTATATTATAATTTACATTATTTTATTTCCCTGTCTACTCACTATTTATGGCGAATGTTGTATGTGCCTATAAAGGGTGGTCATATCAACCCAGTCACGTAGAAATTTATTACAAGAATGTAAAATATGTTCACTGTTGGCGTATCTCAATAAATAAATAAATTAAAGGCTAATCCGTTATGTTGTCGGGTTAGCGCAGCGAGGCTCGGCTGTTTCTCAATTGACGTGTTCTGTTGTTGCCGACTACGCGATGTTACGATAATTTCATACATTTCTATTTTGTACTGGGTAACATCAGGTTCAATTCGGATAATTATCATAGCTAGCGAATATGGCCCCACTCCTTTCTTGTGTAGTGTGTCCCGGCCGGTACCATCGGGTTCCGACTGTACAACTTTTTAGATTGGAGCATGTCTCGGAGACCAGCCGTCCTCACTCGCGTGTCCGCTATCTGGAACCATTCACTAGCAGTGCAAAGTGGAGATGTTCCAAGTTAAATAATAATACCCACTGTTTTTCCTTTAAAATTATTTCCGTTTGATTCGGCACTCGCCTTCATATTTTATGTCTGTTTTTTTTGTAAAGTTAAGTTAGTAGTTGATTGTTTCAGGCGTAACTTTGCGGAAGTTCATTTTCAAACTGTGGTCTAATATAACCAATCTGTAGTGTGTGTTGCAGCGGAAAGACACTACAGATTGTTAATTTTAGACACAGTTTTTTTTTTCAAATTAAGTTAGGTAGTGTTGCGCACTACCACCATGTTTGATGTATAAGCGATAGCCTCCGTCGGCCCGCGGGATGATCTTATTATCCTAGTGTTTTAATTTATTTGTATGAAGTCTGTTCGGTTATCCAACTAAAATAAACAAAAATAAGTCTACTATTGAATGTTACGGACAGCTGTTCGGTTTCAGTAATAGAGTAGCGTACCTTGTGCGCGGGCGGGTCGGCGCGGCCGGGCGGGCGCTCCCGCTCCCGCTCCCGCTTGTGCGGCGGCTCGGAGGGCGCGCCCGCGTTGGCCGACACCTCGGGCGGGGACGCGGCCGGCGGCGGCGCCTGCGCACACACGGACACACACGGTCACTCACACACTCCTTCACACTAATTACATCGTCTCGACCCTGACGGCTGGAACGACGCCCGCTCGGTTCGATTCCCGACCGGGCGGCTGTCTGAATGATCGATTAAAAAACCTGCTCAGGGTCAGGATTTGAGTGATCACCGTGTGCATAGAGAATTTTATTTGCTGTGTATGTAGTCTATGGCACCCCCTACACGGGGAATACGAGCTGGGAGTTGTGAGTATGTTTGAAGTTATAGTATATTCGGTCTTGTGTCCTCGCGCCGCTAGCCGCTAGCTCCCGGCGACCATCTTATCGGGCTACATCCCTCACTATTTTTCCTTCTAGCTTCCGTGTGATCATTAGCTTCTCCAGATTGTCGGAAGGAAGGTCCGAGTGGTTCGGTGTCACCTCGACTCGGGCAGATTATAATAATAGTTCGCAGAACGCGACGACGCGTCATATCAAACGTAGTCGGGTAAATAATAGTTTGATTTAATAATAGTCGTAGAAGCGAGCTCTTTTTTGCGACAATAATGTGATAAGTACCTGGGGCGGCGGATTGAGGGGCGGCATTTGTTGCGGCTGGGGCGGCAGCGGCTGCGGCACAGGCTGCGGCGCGGGGGACACCAGCTTGAAGTCCTGACCGAACTTGCGCAACTCCTGGAACGGACACGAGGAAGTTGTATGCCTTCATCGCTTCACCTCAGTACGGGATCACCCGGAACGGCGATAATTAAGCTGAGAGTACTCAGTCAATGTCAATATAATTTTCAGCTAACGTAATCAGTCTTCAGGCAAAAGATCAAATAGGACAATCGAGAAAATGGTCATGAGGAAAACCATAGGAGACCCTCACCGTAGCACACCCTAAATCTAATTTCGTAATGTTTTTATATACTTTCCATATAAATCAGTTAAAATTCGTTGTAAAACGTCGCTACGAAAGGTTTCTTTATGCACCCCTATTTTTGTTTTTCCGCCGCACATGTCCGGCCCCGACAGAGTCCCGGCGCTGGTTGTTTACTGCCAACTTGTGCCGGTTGCGTGACAAATATATAGGTACTTTTATATTTAATTTATTATTATGTTTCTTTTGTGTCTGTATATTTTGTTGCTAAATAAACATTTCTGTATTTCTGTAAATGCTAGCCGATCCTTTTTATTACAAATATTCTGGTCGGTAATCGTTTACAGTTTTGCTCGTTCGCCACCTCATAGGACACAAAAAAACTGCTGTAATAACGAACTGAAGTCGACGGCGAGTCACGGTCACGATTGATTTACGTTATAATTGTAACACCGCAGTCCAACGATAGAAAATACGGGGTAAATGTATTTCTGTCTCGCTCGTACGGCGGTACGTGTGCGGTGTGTAGTGTGCGGTGTGTAGTGTGTGGTGTGGCGGGCTGGGTGCGCACCTGCACCTCCACGTCGGGGCGGCGCGGGTCGGGCGCGAGGTGGCGCGGGCCGCGCGCGTGGCTCTCCCCCGCCGGGGGGTTCTGGAACACCGCACGCCTTTATACACTATATTCTTTTTATATTAGTCGGTTAGTACGCGGGACGCAGCCAACGGAACGAGCGCTCGATTAGTATCGCAGGCATGACCTCATATGGTATCTTGGAGAAATTACCATTTTCTTGGAGGAATTACTCGCACTCATAGCTCCCTCCCAGAATTCCCTGCTACGGAAATGCCATCTAACGCACACAAGTACACCGACAACTGACACCTAAACCCAGAACGGACATTCGAGTTCTTAATCAAATATATGCCCGGTCGGGGATCGAACCCGGGACCCCCAGCTTATAAGGTAGACGCGTTACCGACCAAGCCAGGAGGCTCGTCAAACCATCAGGTACCTACGTATTGAAGAACCAATTGCCGCTTGCGAATATTTGGGATAAAAATATAGTGTATGCTTACATGGTGGTGTATGGGCGGGAAGCCCTGCCGGGGATGCGGCGCGCCGGGGGCTCCGCGGTCGCCGTTCACCTTGCCGCCGCCAGCGCCCCCCGCCGGCGCCGCCCTGCGACCGCACCAGTTACAGTACCGTGTTACAGTGTCACTCGGTACGGCGATGGACAACGTACAAGGCACTAGCTTACAACTTATTCCGTACTAGAGTTAAACCAGGGTATAAGCTACCTCCATATCAAATTTCATTAAAATCCGTTCAGCCGTTGCAGAGTTGAAAGGGAACAAACACACATACTTATCTACTTACACACAAACTTTCGCATTTATAATATTACTGTGATATTATTAAAAGTAAAACAAAAAATACTACTGCAGATTACAGCCCATTTCACTGCGGACGTAAAGAGGATTCCAATCTTACTAGGAAACTGACGCGGTTTCACACATGTTAATACAAGGCAAGGTGAGGTCGCGCGCGCGTCACGTTTATAGCGTGCCTTGATAAAGATTACCGAATGTCATCAAGAATATATTATTTTATTAAAACAATGTGTATTATGTGTTTTTTTTTAAATCTACATTTTAGTTTTTGTGTACAATTTGTTTTTTTGATAAAAAAATTGTCTATTGTCTATAAAATCATCAAGTTTCATCATCAGGGTCAAGCCGTTTAGATTGCAGGAGGTAATAAAGCGATAATTAAACATACATACCAATATAACAATTTACATACACCCCGAAAACATTACCCAGTTTGGGCAGTCAGTTAAAAATTATCTTTCTTTGATTGATTGCCAGGCGCGACTTGAAGATAGCCCATGGGAACGCTTTGTCTCAGTCCCCGCAACACGTATTTCCTCAAACTTTAGTAAATTGTGTTGGAACATCGATTATTTATCTCCTATATTTTTTTCGCCCACTGCTACTCGTGGACGAAATCTGAGTAGAACCGATCATAACGGTCTGCCCGCGGCAGGCGGCCCGCAGCCGATATGTATGTGTATGTAGTTACTGCGCGGGCTGGTGCGGCGGGAAGGGCGGCACGTGGTAGCCGCCCGCCTGCGCCGCGTAGCTCTTGCCGCCCGCGCCCGGGGCCGGGGCCGGGGCCGGCGCCGGGGGCCCGCCGGCCGCCGCCGCCGCCGCCGCCGCCGCCGGCTGCAAGCACGACAACGATATTAACGAAACTAAAACCAATCAAAATTAATCATCCTCTTTAATTATGGGCAATGCCGAATGTCACCCGATCAGCAGGGGTAGCACAAGTCCCGCGACAAAATCTTTTTGCTATGCTGGAACGGGACACGGCTACGATTATGTATATGTTTGTCTCGTCTTTCACGACATGAATAGTAGAGAAGATTTTGTCGCGGCGCGCGTGCTGGCCCCGCTGGAGTGTCGACCGAGCCGTACGAGTGAGACACCAGGTACTTTCGGATAATCCTAAAAACTTTCACGGCCCAGAAGTCAATCCGCGCGCGGTACCTGCGACTGGAGGTCATGCCGCACGTCCTGCGGCTGGTGCGGCTGGTGCGGCTGGTGGTGCGAGGAGGGCGGAGGGTTGTGCGCGGGCGGAGTGTTGTGCGGGCGCGGGCGCTCCTTGTCCTTGGCGGCCGAGGGCGGGCCGGGCGCCGCGCGCGCGCCGCTCGGCGGCGAGCCCGCGCCCCCGGCCCCCGCCGGCGGGCCGCTCCCGACGCCGCCGCCCCCGCTCGGCGACTTCACGAGCTTGCCCGTCTGAAATTGTACACACGTATACTCAATAATCACACTTGCTTATATAGTGATTATAGCTCTTTGGAGCGTTGGGATCAGACACCGCAGGGTGAGGATTCACAGCTGAAGTAACCGGTGAAGAAAAACATCGTGTAAACCGTGTCATGGCGGTAGTACTTTCTGGCCGTCGACTGGCGACGCAACAACACTCAAGTTAAAAATCTGTCGCCAAGTATCTAACGGTGCGTCATGGGAGCGTCACTTGACAGTTCCCATTCCACGCTAACAACGCTAAGCGTGTTTACATCCTCGACCACATTGTCACTTATGATATCAGTTTAGCAATGGTCAAATTAAATATTTGACCAGTCATTTAAATACTCCACAATCCTTCCCATGATAACCGTGAACACTCGAGGCCTCGTGCTGGACGCGTGTTCCAGTATATTACCTGCATGTTCTTCCTCTTGTTGGGTATGACGTACTTCCCGTGCGCGGGCGCAGGCGCGGGCGCGGCCTCGGGCGCCGCCGCGGGGTGGCGCTGCACGGCCGCGAACCGCTCCTCCTCGTCGCCGTTCTCCAGCTCTATGCGCGCCTTGTACGAGGCCGTGCCTTCTATCTCCGCAGCTATCTCCTCGGCTTTGGCTTCTGCGTCCCTGTGGGGTGAGCGACGGAAAGTTACTAATGGTTGTTGTGGGAGAATTGGTAGGAATCGTTAAGGAAATGTTGATCGATGAAAAACGGGCCTAAATAGCGGTACAAATTTGAACTAAAATCTATGAATTGTATGTAAAAATGGTGAAAACTTTTTTTTTCATTCTGGACATTGATATAAATAGACAAGGGCTATGCTATTTACTCAAGTTAAGTATAGAAAATGGTACGATAGAATACGATTGTTAGAACAGTTCATAAAAATCTGGACACACGAAAGTTGGGAAGATCCAAAGGCATTTCCGAGTGTCGCCTGCCTAGAGAACATCAGTCTCGGATAGACACGTAAATTGTGTTCTAAGAAGTCCATACCTATAATCCTGGGTGTCCTTCCTCTGCAGCTGCACCGTGTACCCGGTGAGCGAGTGGTCGTACGTGCTGTGCACGCCGTATATCTCCTCGTTCTTGCGGAACATGTCGTTCGCGTCCCAGCCGTTGGCGCCGCCGCGGTGGTCGAGCTCCAGCTCCTCGAGGCGCGCGTCGCCGTTCAGCGAGGGCGTCTCCGAGGCCTCGCCGTCGCACCCGTCCCACGGCTCTAAGTGCCGCTCCTCCGCCGCTCGCCCGTTACCTGACGACGAAATGGGCCGTTCACAACTAATGTACCGTCTATTGTCACCTAGAACGAGAGTTTGGTCGGCAAAAGTGTTTCACAAGAAATCGGCAGTAAATGAAACTTGTACTGTTACTATGGGGGTTCGAGGCGCCTTCGACATGCCACAATTTAACCGGCAAGCGTCAATTTGAGTTAAAAAAAAAACTCCTGCGAGCGCAACCCTCGATGGCTAGACATTTAATTATGTGGTGAAGAAAGTGTCACCCCATACACACCACACTCCATACAGTGCTTACTTTTATTTGTTTAGGATATTCTTCAGATACCTGATGGTACCGGTAGGGGGAGTATAATAAATGAATCTATTTATTTATTTAAAATAAAACATTAAATTAAATCATGTCAAATGTAAAATACAATGATGAAATATGAAACAAATAAATTTAATTTAATTTAATACATAATGCAATGTTAGTCGAAACAAATGTCAATGTTAATATGATAAAATGTCAATCTATTTACAAGCTTCAAGCTTATATACAAGGTGACAAGAAGCCCGAGATAAAATCGGAACAAAATCTTTGAGGGTGAAAGAGTGTCTGCAACCTTTTGAGTATAGGGTCGAGTTTGTAAGATATGTTTGTCAGGTTCAGTTTTGCTAAGGCAAAACTTTCGTTTCTTTCAGACGAAGCACGTGCGGTACGTATACGTACCGTTAAATTTGCTAATAGCGCTATCAGTCTGGAAGACGTCGTGCGTGGCGTACTCGAGGTCCGAGTCCTTGGCTCGGATGGAGACCACATCCTGCGGCTTGAAGATCAGCTTCTCCACCACCGAGTCCACCGCCACCACGCCCTCCTGGTCCACCCGGTGGGCTACTTCTAATACTACCTGCGGACAACACATCGTTACAATTTAGAATATAAATAATTAATGGCTGATTGCATAAACTGGTAGATTTTTTTCCGTTCTTTGCCTCAAGAGGATAGATGGAATAAGTCAGATAGGCTTATACTAAGCAGAACGGGGTTATTTTTGGTTAGAGATGGCTAACTAGTTGCTAAAAAAGAGCACCGCCGGAAATGCCTTGCACATCTTCACGCATCTTTTTGCAACCGGATACATTTCAGCGATTGTGCGTAAAGGCTTCATGACCTTAGGATAGGTGGAAGTACGGAGTACCTTTACAAAAATTCGTAAGAAATGATTTGGTCCCACATTTTAATGCTTACTTGTAATTTTCAAGTCTGGATAAGTTTCTTCTATAACAATATGCTCCCATCCTCGATCTCGTCTATATCGAAGCTAACCATCAGCCGAGTTGGTGGTCAATCAAAGATCTACTTCCAATAAAATAAAGAACAATGTGATATTTTATTGTGAAAGGTAATAGACAGAGAAAGAGTTTGATATTTTTAATATTTGTGTAACATTGAACTCGCCTTTGGAGCTTCGTCTAATTATAGTGGTGCCGCTACAACGACTATAGTATGGGTATCCCCCAAAGAGTAACTTTCCTACAAAGCCAAATAAACATTATTTACATTGGGGCTTCCCCAGTATTTGAACTTCTCCATTTCGTTTATTAAAATAGATTGTGGTGTTCATAAAGTCAGCATTGTTTGACGTAATACTAAAAGCTACTATACAAAGAGAGGTCAAGCAGAGCAAGCAAATCTACGTCAGTTTGGCTTGACCGTGTGCGCACACTTTTAACGTTTAGTTCATTTCGAATCGTCTCGTCACTCAGGCTGCAGCTGCAGTAAGTGAACACAGTAATGTCATTACACGATAAGTAAGTTTTTGTAGTGCTATGACTCTTTTGCATAGGTCATCTGGGAAAGTACCACACTATTCCCATTATTCAAGTCAAGCAGTAGTGTGCAAACATAAGTGTTTCAGATTAAAACATTGCCCATAGTTTCCAGCAGAATTACTGGGTAAAGAGTTTTAACATCCAATATCTCCGGATTGACACCTCTGAAAGAGTTCGGCAAACTTCATGGCAAAACTAAAATTGCGACGCAGTTTTGAACTGCTCAAAGTGCTGAGTGACACTAAATTAGGCAAGCCTCACTCTTATTATCAGGCGAGCGACTTGCTAGTCTCGTCACTCGGTTGGAAAAAAAAAACTGTTTTATATCAGATCAATCAGTATCATGCGCGGGCCAATGTGCCGACAGCTCACGTCACCACCCGTGGGTGAAACCACGGGGCGCAACTAGTCCCCATCATACATTCTGTCCGCGTCTCGGCACATCTACTCGCACGACGCGACATTGTTTATTCTAATTCCTATATTATGTAAACAACGTCATGTGGATAAGAGATTGTTATCATTCGCTTCTATTGTCTCGTTGTTTACGGGCGCTACGGTGCTTCGGTCGAATAAAATGATAATCGTTAGTCCGAATCGGAGGGACTCTAAGTCTAGCCACTCGGCCTACAAATAACGCAGCAGCTGTAAGGTCCGATGTTCATTTAAGCACAGGCAACGTAATCTGGCATTTTGGCGATAGTAAAAACGAAAACTACAGATACAAAATCTAAAAATGATAAAAGAACAATCCCTTTTCTAGGAATCGACGCACAGACCAAACCGCTATCACAGACACGTGAAATTTGAACCCGATACTACTCATATTGGTCTAGGTGAACATTAGGAACGGATTTTGCGAAATTCCACTTATAAATTAGTAAAATGCACCTCTAATGTTTGTATGGAAATAAAGTATTTTTTCCAAGCTAAGCCAATGAAACTTGTTTTGCGTATCAAGCATAATAAATAAAGACAGGAATGTCTCAGGATTTTTTGAAAATGAACCCCTAACGAGGTGAAATTGGGTGTTTCAGTTAGTGTAGCCTATGCGGGCTAAGCCCCAATAAAACTACTCAAATTGTGGCAAATCTGAAAAACTAACCATATTGCTGTACGGTTAAGAATAATTTTTGAAATGAGGGACTATAAGTAACGCACGTGTTGCATAGCAAGATTCCCGTTAAAAAAAATGCATTTTGTTGGCGTTTTTGGAGCGACATTGTTGAATCTGTAATTAAGTGTCAACATTCGTATCGATCGAGCAAGAGAGTCACGTATTGTCACGTCAGATAAGTCTATACCGAGCCTAAACAGTTTTGGTAACTATGATCTTGAAAAGTCAACACATTCGCAGCAACTCAAAAGGGTTAACAGGGTTTCGTTTTTTATGGTTAGCTCTGGGTTAGCTACATATTTATGTATGTAGGTACATTGACATGGCAACTGAAGTGTTTTTAGGTATTTTCACGACATCCGAGCGTTTTTATGGCTTCATTTGTACGAGTGACGAGTGATTAACGAGCGGCGGCGGGCCACTCCAAATGTTATCGATGGTACAGTGCGCGACCAATTTTATGACCGCTGAATAGGCAACAACCGGATACCTTCTCGAAAACTATCTTCACATTTCTTGCTTGAAAAATATGCTTTTGTTTGCTAACTCTATTTTGCTTACTAACGAGAAAAAGTGCTTTGAATTTAGAACGCTGCGAAGTAATAGCACGAAGTTAGACTCTCTCGTTAACTCTACACTAATAACTATATTTTCTTTAAAAAATATAGGCAATATCCACAAATCAAACTAATTTAGCGAATATCGTAATTATCGTTGAAAATTGTAGCACTCCTAGTTAAGTGGCTATAGTTACAATTCCTATCCTGAGACTAAAATTGAAAATTCAATATCAGATGCGGGAATACACCATCAGGGGCGGTAGAGACAGATTTATTAAGATTAGGGATTTTCAAGTATTCGTGTTCTCGTGTAGTGAACTATGAAATGCCCTGCCTACTGTACCATGTACGCCCTACTGACAACCATACAAATTACTACTCCGAGATGCATTTCATGGCTTTGTCCGAAGCGGTATTAAAGTTCGGCGCGATCTGTAGAAAGAGGATCGGTGTGGGCTGTTCACTAGAGGTTATTGTATCGACTACTACCAGCGTCCCGCGGTCCCACCTTCTATCCTACAGGAACTATACACTAAGCCATATAAGCATAATAAGATATCCCATGTCTCGTTCTAATTTTTAATTAAAAAAATGTCTGAGAATGAGATAACTTAATATTTTGCAACATTTTCCTTATTTCAATTATTAACGTGTTTCAATTAATTATTCTATTAATTTTAAGCTTATTATTACAGTTAATCTACAATAACTGAGCAATAGAAAAAATATCTCGTCATTTGGATAAATGTCAACCAACATGAGAATTAGTTTAAAACATCTTAAAGAAAATGTTGTAAAAATATTTTTTTATGTCACGTTTAATAGGGACGAAACTTGGTTTCTTGCTCTTCAATTTTGAATACGAAATGATACCGCCTATTCCTAGAGCAAATGATTATTATTTATACAATACACAATCATAATAAAGCGTCGCCTCAATGCATTCAAGTCTAAAAACAAGTTCATGTTAATACCAACAAAGAAAGGTTAAGCATTTCCATAAAGAAATCATATTTACTCAAATAGGAATCAGACCCTAACGCGAAAAAACACTAGCAAATGTATAATGGTCACAGCGCATTGTACAAACTCGACATCATCGCGTCGTCGTTTCAAAATTCAAGCAACGGCGCGGCGCGGCGCGGGTGTCGCGTGAGACAAATGACAAACTTCGAATTAATTAATGCAGTTTAGCAAGACAGTGTTTTATTTACTAATGATTGCGCAAAAAAAAAGAGGTACTTATTTATAAACTAGTAGTACGCGCCGAACTGAGACCTCGCGACCCCTATAGCTTCACAACCCCTTGACCGATTAATTATACAGATTCACATATTCGAACTTAATTTTTTTATTGAAATGAACTACTTGACTACAACATTTCATGAAGATCTCGGATAGCGGTTCTCAAGGTATCATCTGACAAATATACATACAAACATACACACAACTGCCGATTTGCTCCTGTAGCCTTTAACACTTTCGCTCCGCACGGTCAAAAAAATAATTTACTAATTATGTTTCTTTTTTATAGGTCTGCTGTAAATGCATGACTTGGGTATACACTGTACACATTTATGTTGCCTTTGGGAGATGTCGAGTTGGTGCAGTGTGCTATGACCATAATAATAGGTAGAGGCGTACTAAGAGTTACTATTATGTGATCCGTTGTAGCGTCAATAAATATGTACATATAGGCCGAGTGGCCAGCCCTGGTATCAATTCAATGTATCTCGCAGTACGTAACGACACAAACATTAAACACTATAATTAACAGCAAATATTCAAAATGCGTTATGAAAGTAGTGGTAGGATTCTTTTGTAGAGTCCGCCTGGGGAAGTACCATACCTTTGCTGGAAATTCAACCGCCAAACAGTAGTGTGCAAACTTTACTGTGTTCCGGATTGAAGGGCATTGTTTCCAGCTTAAAAAATATACACAACTAAAAAACACGATAATGACCACAGCAGACAAAAACTTAACACGGTGGATATCCTCCCTCGGTCTAGCTCACGTAGAATTATTCTCCCGTCTCTCACTCTCGCAAACTTATATGCGACCGCTGAAAAAACCTTATAATCTGTGCCCACAAAGACTCGCCGCCAATGCCGAATCTGGCAATAAATATCTATAGAGGAAAAGGGATATTTTGGCTTCAGAAAATTATTCCTTTTAAATAAACTACTTAAAAAATCCAATTATCTATAATCGCAATGTTTATGAACCAGCGTCCACAAATTTAATTATCTGAATAACTATTATTGTAGCGACTGAAAATATAGATTTATTTTGAACCCTATTTATAAGCAGTTAATGAATTGTCATATCGAATGTAGACTGTTTATGATAGTGGAATGGCGACAGATAAAGTTACAGGAAATCTGTGTGACTCAGTGCGGGTTTAGAAAAATACAACGCTAGTAATAGTAATAGAGTAGCTTTCATATAGGTACTAGCTTCACCTAGCGATTAGCGTATTGGCCATAAAGTTTGTCGTGTACTCTACTATTACTTTTTGGCAATTATGATACACAACATAAGCACGCTGCGCTTCGCGTAAAAGGTGTTTATCGGACCGGTTTGAAGAGTGCAAAGGTCGGTTACGTTATTCCAAACGAACAGAAGAAATGCTAGGCGCAGATTACATGAATTAATTTGTAGTTAGCGTAATTCGTTACCTCGTCCAGCGCCAAACACAGCGTTGGGAGTTGTATTTTTAAGAGGATTTTCTGCATGTATTCTCAACTCGTTTGATTATGTTTGGGAGATCATATTGAATAAATATAGTTATGTTTATGGCTTTGAAAACAAGAATCAAAGGTATTCATTCCACATATACATTAATTCGCTTAACTTTCCAAATCGATGTCTTGTTGTCTATGTTTGGTGTTGTTGACATGCGAGTTGACGCTCTAGACGAGAAACCTAGCCACGTGTCATATATCTAGCTAACCTAGCTATGTATACGTATAACCAGCGGTCTAAGATTTCTCAGCTATCACGCATTTTTTATCATTTTTGACATAAAAAATCTATAGTAGTTTGTGCCTAACCGAGACTTTGCAATTCCTGGATCAATTTTGCTCAAATTCGAATTAATATAAACTACTTTCCTACAATTCATGGAGATCGGAACACCTTTTCGCAAGTTATCGTCGGACAAATATACACACAAATATTAAAACGCCACTTGTTCTCGTAGAGTCGGAGACGTTGCTTCGCTCGGTAAGCCACAGCGGCCCTTCTCTCCCCGATCACCGATCGCCGACCAGGCCAGGCCAGACCACGCCACGGCCAGTTAGCCTGCACCCGCTAACATGAATGGACTACTTTACATCGGCTGACGCAACGCTCCGTTCACATCGCGATCAGTCCACATTCCTAGGAGATTGTCCGCGCGACCTTGTGCTCTCTCGGAAGAGGCGACTCGTCTCGTCTGCTAAAACTGGCAATTTTTATGTAAACATTTACGATTTTGACGAAGAAGGAAAAAAAGTTTAGTTTTTTTCTTTTCCACCGCCCTCTCGCAATGTTAGCCCCTAATAAAAAAGCAAGAAAGCTAATCCCCCCCACTCCGACGCATATCATCCGTAGTAACTGTTATTGAATTAATGATTCCCTGCGGTTCCACGACTTCCCTAGCCTGTTTTAGCTGACATAGATATAGCCTGTCCCATATACTTTCAGACTAAAAATAGCATCAGCGTTCCTAGGCATGACAATATTTGGGCTAACGTAGCCTTAGGAAAGAGGGGCGTGGCCTCACTTGGAAGGAAAGAACAATGATGTAATAATGAGCTGTCCCCATCACCGGGGACGGAAAAAGGGGACATTCATCGGAAAAAAAAACTGATGCCGCGCTGTCGCTATCAATGGGGTAGCCGGTAGGGCAACGGGGACAACGGGAAGAAAAAAAAAAAGTTTCATCTCGATGTGGATAGAGCAATTAGGACAACGGGAATATACCTGATTATTATCAGCCATATATAAATATATAAAATAAAAATATAAAACTATTGTGTCACTGACTGTCTGACAATCAACGCACAGCCTAAACCAGAGGTAATCGAGACGTGAAATTTTCAAGGTGGCTTCTTATGGTAGTTTTGGGGCGCTCTAAAGGTTTTTCAAAAACACATCAAAACAGCGAGGCGCAACTAGTTTATAAATGAAAAAATGCATGATCAGTGTTACATTCATACTATCTGATAGGAAATGGACCGTGTGATGTTACGGTCACACGGTTTACGTACGGTACGCGGCGCGCGGCGCGCGGGTGGAGTTGCTCAAACAATCTGTCGGTGCCTGCCTCGTCGAGAAAGAGAGCGTTATACACTTCCGCGTGCAGGTGAAAGGAGATGGAGTTAGTCAAATTCAAGTAGTTGCTAATTATAACTAAACTAGAATATCAATCAAGATTTAGAACTTGTGATTTCTCACTAAGGGTAAGGCTAATTTGTACAAGAATGGTTTTTCAAAGCATCTTTAAAATATTTTTTTTAAACAAACAAAATAAAAATGTAAGTAATCCTGTTTTCCCATTTAGCCATACGATACGATAAAACAGAAATTTGATCTCTAATCTACATCTAATGCAAATTGCAAATCCAAAATCTGATAAACAATAATAAATATAAAACCACATTTTAGTTTAGCTACATTGCAATGGACTGATAGTGTATGTTCTCAGATCCAGTCAGGCCATGCGGCCGTAGCCAGGTTTGCTTCATATTTTTTCTTGGACAGTGCGATTCAATAAAATTTCCTTGAACTAAAGATTTTGCTTCCCAACAGTTACATGGAAAAAGAGATTTAACATCTAATATCACAAGGTGACGAGAGCGTGGACTGCACTGCAGTGCATAGCCGCGCATGGTTTTAAACGGTACAAGTTCGAAATTCTGGGTGGCACTGAACTGTTATGGTCAAGCGTTACGCTTAACATCAGGCGAGCGACTTACTTGTCTCGTCAGTCAGTATGACAAGAAAAATGCGTATGCTAGCGGAAGTACCGAATAGACTTGTGCCGGAAATACTACATTGAAAAGAGATTATTTCAAACCGACAATTAGACATGTAGGAATCCAGCCGGAAAGGTATCGGTTCGAGACTTACACGTCAACGTCGTACCGACTGTAAACGATAGAATGTAGAAATGTAGATATCGAATCATTCCGGACTGGGTTCAGAACACAATGCCTACAATATCTAGTAGTCAAAGATGTAATACTTCGAGAGAATACTCGGATCAGATATTGGCTAAGGATAGTGTCATTCTCTTCCGTTCACCATAGACCAATCACTGCCCCGCCCCAGAACAAATAAAACATTCATACATTTACCAAAACCTCTCATAAATCAGGCTTTACATTAAACTTGAAAATTATACCAACGAAAACATTCATACAAGAATATTGACCACACATTTGCAATCCCATGGAACATTTCCTACGTGGAATAGTATAAATAATTCAAAATGTGTGGCTGTATTAACGTACATTTGGGTAGCGGCTGACATTGACCTGCCGATATTGGATGAGACGGTATGGCGGCCGTAAGAACATGGTAAACACGGTGACATGTCCCATTAAGTCGGCTTCAATCCATCAGGACCACAAGAATGTTCACCTCAAACTCGTCAACTAACAATTAACGTATCGAGAATAATTTCAAGTTTATGGTAATGGAGAATCGTTCGATGTTAAGTTTTCTCAGCGATTAGTTCACCATAAGTCACGCTGCAACTTGATTCAGAGTAATCACTGAACAAACTGTATTTCACTTCACTAAGACCAGACCGCCTCACGATTGTTTTGGCAAAGTTCACTTATTAAACCACTTTACAAACCGATAGATCATTTCGCGTCGAACCATTACAATGTGTGGACGTTAAGCTTGTAGCGGCCGATACAGGCAGTGTTTATTGATCTGACCTACTTTTCGCAGTTTCGCTAGGGCTGCGTTCAGAACCGAAAATGCAACGCGAATGCACTTTTTACATTCACTTTAACGTTGTTAATCAGAACTTTAACACGAGATATATTACTCATTCCACTGACTTAATGATCGAGCTATTTGATATGAGGTATCGTCCGAGACCTAGGTTTAGAATAAAAATTCTAGGATGACGTTAGCTGCTAGGCTACAAGCTGAAGTGGTCTTTAACAAATTGATGCGCGCGCAGCCAATGCTTCGCTTTCAGTTCAGTATTGCAATTTACTAGCTTTAGCCCGTGACCCTGGGCATGTGAACTTCATGCTGTAGCGTCGTCTCTCCCTTCATTCCCGTCAATGATTCATTCAGAGCATACATATTTGTTATTTCTACATCAGTAGAGGCAAATCTTGATGACATATTATGAGTTATTACTCTACGGACTCGGAAGGTTAATCACGACAGTAAGCACGTTACATAATTATCATTTACGTAATCTTTCTATAGTTCAACGAAAGTTATAAATCAGACATGACAAAAGTAAAACTTAATAATTACAATGCAACTTGTAATATTTTTTAATAAATCAAACGAATAATATTCACAACACGCTAAAATTCAATATTTACTAACTAGCAGCAAAACGGAAACACTTAAAATCAGACAGACGATTTCAAATTTAATTATCAACGTATCATATTTGGGCAGGAAGTCGCCGGATGTTATGTAACAGAGCAAAATCCACGTTTAATAAATGAATGGGTAAAGGAGTCCGACGAATGCGTGGAGTGGGGTTCGAATGTACTGAGAGCGGATAACGGAGAGGAGTTTATTGTGACGATACGATATCATTATGATAACGCATGATGGTCTTCAATTTATTGGCGTTAACTGCAAAAAAGCCTACGAAACCTAGCCTATTTCTACGAACATTTAATGAGCTTCAGTGCTGTAGATAAAACTCAGGCGCAACAAACGGGTTAGGATATATATATAAATTATTTTAAAAAAGAAAAAAACATTTAAATAAACTTTTGAAAGATTTAGAAATACTCTAGGCAAAGACAAGCACGGACACATCAATAAACTTAAAAACTTAAGATTAAACATTTCGGAAGTCCTGGAGTAAAACGAAATGCAATATATACCTCACAGATTAATCTGTGATATACCTTTACCTATCAGAAATAAATAAACAGTCAATCTTATACTCAAGCCGCGTTAAGAAACATAATATGACAGTTTGACATCTGCAATAACATTGTAAAAATACCTTAAATTTTATTGAATGTGAGAGTTAAGTGCAGTTAACTGCAATGAAAAAGACAAAAAATATTTTTTAATTGAGCTTTTCACGGTGTAATCTAATAAAGGTTCTGAGCGGGGCTCGGTTATATTTTGAAAGAAAACTAACTAGCACTGGCGCCACGCCTTTATTCTTGTGAGAGGGACTCCGGATGTCACCTAGTTGCAGGACAGATTGATTGATCACTCTCGTGTTAATGCACTGCTTTGTGATACGTTGCCACTACTTCACTCCATGTACACGTAGTTATTTTATGTCGCGGCTGTTCAGCCCAATAAGATGTTCCGATCGAGTGTCTAAACAACATCACACATCTCTAACTCTTTTATATATATGTATACAATATAGAAACATTAAAAAAAAACAGCTCAAAATAGGCTTGCTTGGACCACATGCCTGATGTTAAGCAATGATGCAGACTTTTATGTAACAAGCTTAACTGGGTACTGCTTAACTACAATGAACCTGCCTATTCTACATTTGAATTGATTCGACTGGAGATCGTCGGAGATGGACGCGGACTCGTCGCATCCTACAGCAGTGTGGATCATCACGACACGCGGCAGTGAGAGAACGAATCGAGGACGAGTTCGTTCCATATACATGTTCAAGAACAGTACATTGATTGATCGACTCCAGGATTGTTTCCAATAACTATCGTGGTTAAAAGATAAGAAATGACCAGCCGATGGCGATTTGTCTTAATCGATATTTTTTTTCATCAAGCAGCTAATGTTAATTATGCTCATAATCGATACTAAACAATGGTTTGATATCAATATAGTAATATTAGAGAGGCCTATACCCAGCAGTGGGATAGAGGAGGGTGTGGATGATGATGATGATAGTAATATTGCATCGCAAACTGCGAGATACCTTTCAATATTGCGCGTGTTGTGTTTGTTCCCGGCAGTTTTACAATGCGGTGCGAAGCGTCTCTCGCTGCAACCTGCAAGGCCTTTGCAACTTGAAAGTAGACTTACGCCTAACGAACTAGCATGTCATTCAATAGTTTCCGTTAAAAACGCATAATAAACCAAGCTTATGGAATGTCAAATATCTCAGGGAAAGTGAAGCCATAAGTCACTATTTCTACATTTTGAACACGACACTTGGGCCCGTTTTTTGTGATTTCTAAAACGCATTACCACGACACGTGTCGGGTTGTTACAAATTCCAAAATATTACAAGTGTTGTGGCGTGTACGGTCACATTATGGTACGGTTTATTGATCATTGTTTATGAGTTCGTGCTGGAATCGTGAATTGAATCGAATATAACTTTTGCTCCCTTCGACTTCCCAAGGTTTTCAGAGAATTTCTTGAAGGGTTGAGGTAAATGTTGAAACTGGCCGACTGTTCTAATCATTCTGAGAAATCGCGCTTTACATTACAACCAAAGCGCTACAGAGTTTCAGTTGGTATGTTAAACAACCGAGTATAACAACAACTATTACATTTTTATTTATTTAATGAGATGAAAACGGTAATATTGTTCTCTTTAAAATATGGATCTCAAGTTTCTAATTTCGTCTTTTAGATTATTCGATAGTCCGACGAACCAAAAGAAAACAAAACTGCTTGACATCACACAAATATTTCAAATGCAGAAGTATAAATGACTCTGTTTGTCACTTTCACTAATAATTTTAACAAAAAAAAAACCGACCTTAACATAATACTCCTAAAATGCACTATCGAATCTTCTTGGCGCCACCCGTGAAATACTTATCATTGTGGATTTTTGATGGCTATCTGTGGTCTTCTTCATAACCTCCACTTCACCAAATGATACTTTCTGACTGTAAATGCTTGACTTGTTGATGAAAATAGTAAAGTCGCTATGTGTATGCCTATAATATTTGAGGAGTTCCCTCAATTCCTTATGGATCCCATTATTAGAACTGCATTTTGATAAAAATGGGACCAATCTGGATATCTCCTTTCAAATTAAAAAATAATTTTCCAAATCGGTTCATAAATGACGGGGTTCTGAGGTACTTAACAAACATAAAAAAATACAGTCGACTTGAGAACCTTCTTCCATTTTATTTTTGAATGGATCTTGATTGTTTTTTTTATTAATTGATGAATTGATTATGAAATCTTGATGAAATTTTGCATGGAAGTAGTGTACATCATAAAGGTAGATATAAGTTTTTATCCCGGAAAAGTAAGGGAAACTTTCACATGTATTTAGGATATCGACATAGGGCCGTATGCGCCAATACGATCGGGAATGGTTACCCGGACGACCTCCGTGACATAATGCGCTCGCAACCGACTTCAAGGTGAGAGTTCACAGATTCGCTTCCCGTCTACACTAGCGGAGTCACTACTACTACAGCTGCTGTAATCGCCTGATGTGATTTCATATGGCTGCGCGCTTGGCCTCGCTCACTGCTCTTAGACTAGTTCGACATTCTGTAACAGTAAATTTCTCAGCCGAATTGGAACCATAGAAGGACTGACTCTAGGTTACTTCTGCAGCAGATATAATGTATTTCCAGATTTGGTTGAGTGTCTCCAACAAATCTACACCATAAAAGTTGACTTACCTCAAATTGCGCACTGAATGTCTTGAAGACGCCCTCCCAGAGGCTTCCTGACTGCGTCAGCACCTGGACAATGTTTCCTACGTGCGACGTAGCTGCGTGCATGAAGTGCGAATTGTTATATACGCCCTCGGCCACCACGCGGCCTCGCGGCGATCTGTTGACAACGGAACGGAGAAGTTAAAACTATTTTCGAAACTTCCTAAAAAAAAGTCTTTTTAAAACGTAAAATTACTTTATTTTATGCACCTATGGCGATGCTTTCATACTTAGGTACATACACTCTAATAACATCCACTCTTTCTTTGACAGACGAGTGAAAAGAATAATCAAATTAAACACTAATGTTACAAAATCGGACCATGATGTCCTAAAACTGCGGCCAGGACCACCGGAAGACGGGCACCAGCGTCTTCTTAGCAACCCTGCGACACACATACACATAGATAATTATACGTCTGTAGTTAGTACTCCAGTTATAATATGTAAATCCTTAATTGGCTGTTAGTTAAGCTTGTAAGTTTTGATGTTGTTTTTTTTTTCTAATGGCTGGCTAATGGATTTTGTAAATAAATAAAATAAATTACAAGCCACCTGCCAAGCATTAGGATTTTGACACTCCCCACCTTCCTTAGAGGGAGGTATTTGTTCAGCAGTGGACGTCTGTTGGCTGATGATGATTACAAATGCGAAAGTAATTGTTTCTAATCCTGACTGTCAAAACTAAACAACTCTTGACAAATCTGAACAAATCTTGTGTAATTCAATTTACTAATTTCTTCTGGAAAAGATATACTTAATGAGTATCATGTAGAGCGATATACACATATTGAAAATTATCGAGTGAAACCACAGAGCATTGCTTATATATCTTTACTAGCTTGCCTGCAAAGCCTCACTCGCATATAGTAAACGAAACGGCCCATTTCACCTCTTTCGGGGGTTGATTTTCGGAAAATGCTGAGACAAGCCTTTTTTTAGTCTAGACAGAGTTTTATTGGCTTAGCAAGAACAAAGATTTTATTTACATACAACTTTGGGGGTCCATATTACCCCTTCAGAGGTGGAATTTCGCAGTTCTTACTGTTCACCTAGACCATTTGAAGAGTATTGGGATCAAATTTCAGGTCTCTATCATAAGCGGTTTAGTCGGTGCGTTGATTCCTAGACAAGGGATTTTTCTTTTATATATTATAGATAATAACAATACAAGGCAAATAATGAGCATGTGTATGTGTTGCCACTATTTTTATGCATCGCAACATGCCAATTGAGCCGGGCAATATTCACAATATTAAACATCACCATAATATCTTTGTTGCGTTATTGATCACAATCATGTGAGAGGACAATGACCTTTATTACAAAGATTAATGATTGGGCGAATTCAGATACCTATATGAGGTATATCTGTTGTCTCAGTATTCTTCGAAAACAATTTCGGGTTTTCCCTATAGATTTGGAACTGATCTTCGGTTTTACAATTCATATAGATCTGAAAAGATACTTTATATCTCTTGACTGAAAAACAACAATCGTGTCACATTCGATGGAGACAGTCAGAGGTGTCCCACGTTTTGTGTGGGTACTCCCACGGTATAATAATGTATATTCTGCCACTGCCGGGCAAGGCACTGAGACCCGACAGGTGAGGATACAAGTGAGTCGTTCGCCTGATGGCTTACCATCATTGTTGCTGTCACACAGAATTTTAGAACTTTAATGGTTTAAATCCTTGCTGGCTTGAGATTAGAACGTCATATCTCTTTATGCCCATTAATTTCGTTGGTATTGTTGCTCTTCAATCCGGAACACAGTAACGATGGCACACTACTAACAACTGACAAAGGTGTGGTATGTAGAATGGTGCATGTAGAACATTGCAGGACAGTATTTGTGGTAAAGTAACAAATTATCAGAAAGTGGGAGAGATATTTTCGCATTCATAGCTTTCGACAGCCCTAAATAACACCACAACGGCACTGCAGTCAGTGGCGATGGGTCATTTGCTAGTAGCGAGAGTTATACTCGCGAGAGAGATCAAGAGAGCAACGCGAATGACAGGAACAATCACCTCACGTTCACTACTGACAGTGCAGCCATCATCAATGCAATAAGAAAACCTAGCAGATTACAGATACAAAGTTAAAGTCGAATGGACAAAGAGCCATAGCAGATGTGGAGAAACGATACAGCACTCACTGGCCAAGGAAGGCGCGAAAAAGTCAATATGTAAATAATAAGCAGAACTTAACAGAATTCAAACACGCAAAAGCATTTTTGTTTTTTTAAAATTTAAATAATACCAAAATTTTACAATATTACATCATAAGTTGTCTTAAAACCTAATTAAGGTTTGACTAGACAACTAGTTCGTGCCATTTACATTTTCCATAGAAGTGGAACAGGTATCCCAAGGACCTAAAACGACGCCCTGTAATTTAAGGAGCTCGGCTGGTAGAGGGGAAAATTTACAAAGCACCTAGAAGCACCCCAAGAGTGATACCAATGCAGATCTTATCTCCCCCAGTGGGGACATTGACGACGCGTATACCCTGGTTCTCGCTGCCTTTTGCGCACTACATAAAAAAAAAAAAAAAAATAACAGAGAAGAAATTATACAAAATGTCTAGTCATTGACTAAAGAATCCATACCATTGCCAATGTTTAATAACAATTTTCATGTTATTATCTTATTCTTTTGGCGACAGAGAAGGGTAAAACATTTGTTTTGTTGCTGATATACAATACATACAAGAGAGCAGAACAACAAAACATATATTTTTTACTAGCTGATGCCCGCGAAGCTTGGCCTTCGGCCTCGCTAAACTCTTCATACAAACCTTGTCCTCACAATTATGAACACAACAAAAAAGAAATCATCAAAATCGGTCCAGCCTTTCTCAAGTTATAGCGTGACCAGGCAAAATAGGGGTTCATTTTTATATAATATAGATTTACTTAGGTTTTGCAAATGTCAGAATGTTCCTTAGTGGTAATCAGGGATAACCCTAACTAATATTATAAATTCGAATGTAACTCTGTCTCTGGGCATTTCTCGCGTTATCAAGGCTAAACGGCTGAGCAGATCAAGCTGATTTTTTGCATAGATATAGCTCAAGGGTCGGATAAGTGGCATATGCTACGCTACTTTTTATAAATAGGTCCACGTGAATAAAGTCGCGGGTAACAGCTAGTCATAAATAAGGTTTTTAATTTTGTTTAAATTCGTTTGTTTGGGTACCTTTATGGCGATGCTTACTTTTCAGGTTATATTAAAAAAAAACGTAATTATGCTCATTATTCGTTTTTTTTTTACTTTTCATAAATTGTAGGTCCAGTTGATTGTCCTATTACAACAAAGCTAAGCCATGCTAGAGGCCTTCAGACAGCATAAAAACTAACTTTTCAGGTTTCATATTTATTTATCCTGTTTCTAAGTACTCCTATTTCTTATTCTGGTGTCAGTTTTTATGCTGTCTGAAGGCCTCTAGCATGGCTTAGCTTTGTTGTAATAGGACAAACAACTGGACGTGCAATTTGATACAAGCTGTTACCCGTCACTCTGTTCACGTAGACATATAACTATGTCCATCTCTGTGATATACAGTAACTACTTATCGAGATCCGTTCAGCTGTTTAGCTGCGATAACGCGACAAATATCTAAATAGAGTGACACCATTACTTTCCCTTTTATAATATCAGTTAGGAAGTTGTCCGAGCCACTTTGATGCTCAGTTGTAAATCCCAATCACCATTCAGCACCCATCGTCTATTCAGTTATCGTTTAGGATAACTGAATTGAAACTGAACTAAACTGAAACACCTACATGGCATCTAGCCTATAGATACTTATAAAATACTCTAGATGTTGCAAGCAATGCCAGATGATGAGGATAGTTTCAAGATAACCTTGCAGCTTGTTTTCCTATATCATGATTGATAGTGAGATTCATTATGTTACATATATTATGTAGATACATACATTAATTGGCGGCATTAGTTAAATCAATAATATTAGTAGCTCATAATTGCAGGTTTGTTTAAATGGAATGAGAGAGTGCTACGTTAAATGAAAGTAGCAAGTAAAAGTTATGTCCTCAAGTGACATTTTAACAGTAGTCTAGCTTCAGAGATTCATTATGGACTTCAGGACAGTCACTGTTTATTTTATTCTGGAATTGTAAGATTAAAAACTCAGAATGGTGTCAATTCTATGTGCCAGCCTGTAAACTATACTCTCTATCTGACAGTTAGGTAAAATTATCCATACCTCTTTTCATTTTAATATGTGAGAAAACTATGACAACATCTTTAGAGCTGTCAAAACTTAAGTTTAGAAAATGGCTTAGACGAAGCATCATACTGGACAGACCCATGAGACGTTGCCGCTCCGACGTTCACATTGTCATGTTTCTCTTTTTATTTCACGGGTCGTCGCATAGAGTAAGCGAGAGAGCTATTGTAAGATTGGCAACCTCGCACTCTGTGTCCACTTTGACCGACTAGTCGGTCACAACATTGCGACCCGTCTTAGTAAAAAAGCAAATTGGATCTAAATATCGCTGTGAATACTTAATATTGTTATACATAGTGGCATTATGGCGTGTTGTGCTGTGTATTGTGCATCGAGAACAACGAAAGGGGGAGTAAAAGATCCAGAATTATCATTTCATGCGTAAGTCTTTTTAGCGTTTTTTACCTAAAATAACCAGAATCAAAGCTAAATATTCGTTTCACTTAAAGAATATACATGTTTGAAGTCATACAACTATCACGCAGTGTTATTTAGTAATGAATTTAAGCATTAATTTAAGATAAATAAATTCATTGTTTTACGTGTTCCTGCTAGTGAAGTACCACTGCACGTTTCAAACTTTGTCGATATTTGGTCGATATTTATCTAATAATATTCTTGTAATATACTACATTAAGTGAAACATGAACCGTTAATTCCTTTCCGCGTTTAATCGGCTTGATACGTATTCTATCGATAATTAATTTTAATCTTTTTGAAGCTTTCGCGGCTTGAAATATATGATAATTTGTACCAATGTTGTGTCATGGTTAAACAATTAATTAAAATAAAACATTTTGTTATAGGTTTCCAAAATGTCCGGAAATCAGAAATCAGTGGATAAAGGCTGTGAGGCGCGAAAACTGGGAGTCACCTAAATACTCTCGACTTTGTTGAAAACATTTTGAAAAATCTAGTTTTATGACTGGGCTGTCAATTAAAAAAACTAGGAAGAATAAAAGAAACTAGGAGACGGTGTAGATACTTATTAACTTTCATAGTTACTATATATAATATATATATTAGTACTATTTACATGGCAATTACGAGTTTCGATGTTCAATAAAGAACATATTTTTGCAAACATTGTGTTCTTAATTTACAAATTCTTAGTTTTGTACACTGTGTACATTTTTATCGATAGATTCTGCACTAGTTTTCACTTCCCTACTCACTAAACGAGCGAACAGAAAGTGGACACGCTGCCAAACGAATCACTCTATCCAGTGTGATACAAGATCCTTGGAAAATGGTATAACGGAAATGATACCATTATCTCGGGGAGAAGAGCAACAACCAACAAGCATTTAGAAGTTATGTTCTGAGCAGCATTGCAACTGTTATGGACAGGAGTGGTGCTTACTACCAGAGCGACTTGCTAGTTTTACTGCAACTGTTATGGACAGGCCTGGTGCTTACTACCAGAGCGACTTGATTGTTTTATTGCAACTGTTATGGACAGGCCTGGTGCTTACTACCAGAGCGACTTGATTGTTTTATTGCAACTTTTATGGAAAGGCCTGGTGCTTACTACCAGAGCGACTTGATTGTTTTATTGCAACTGTTATGGACAGGCCTGGTGCTTACTACCAGAGCGACTTGATTGTTTTATTGCAACTGTTATGGACAGGCCTGGTGCTTACTATCAGAGCGACTTGATTGTTTTATTGCAACTGTTATGGACAGGCCTGGTGCTTACTACCAGAGTGACTTGATTGTTTTATTGCAACTGTTATGGACAGGCCTGGTGCTTACTACCAGAGCGACTTGATTGTTTTATTGCAACTGTTATGGACAGGCCTGGTGCTTACTACCAGAGCGACTCAAGTGTTTTATTGCAACTGTTATGGTCAGGCCTGGTGCTTACTACCAGAGTGACTTGATTGTTTTATTGCAACTGTTATGGACAGGCCTGGTGCTTACTACCAGAGCGACTTGATTGTTTTATTGCAACTGGTATGGACAGGCCTGGTGCTTACTACCAGAGCGACTTGATTGTTTTATTGCAACTGTTATGGACAGGCCTGGTGCTTACTACCAGAGCGACTTGATTGTTTTATTGCAACTGTTATGGACAGGCCCGGTGCTTACTAAAAGAGCAACTTTATTGTTTTATTGCAACTGTTATGGACAGGCCTGGTGCTTACTACCAGAGCAACTTTATTGTTTTATTGCAACTGTTATGGACAGGCCTGGTGCTTACTACCAGAGCAACTTTATTGTTTTATTGCAACTGTTATGGACAGGCCTGGTGCTTACTACCAGAGCAACTTTATTGTTTTATTGCAACTGTTATGGACAGGCCTGGTGCTTACTACCAGAGCAACTTTATTGTTTTATTGCAACTGTTATAGACAGGCATGGTGCTTATTGCAAAGAAACTTGATTGTTTTATCACATTATTGTACAAAGTGTTATCTACTTATTCTAACCAAAACAAAGTTAACTATAAGAATATTTTCTGACACACATTTTTTGAATAGGTAGGTAATTAGTGTGCAAGGTTATTCATTTAACAGCTCATCAAATCTTACAAACAATGTCTTGAGAAAACTCAAGATTAAAATGAAAATTAATTACTTAGCGACTTTTTTCTAATAGGATTATTAAAAAATTGACATGAAAAAGTATTTGTTGCAAAGTAAACACTAACAATGCAAACCTCTTCACTTAAAAGGTAGAACTAGCTGCTGTTTCCGGTGCAGTCATTTTTTCATATTAGACATCTAGCAGATTATAAAGTTGTGCAAGTTTATTCTCAACTCAACAACCAAATTTACAAAATTTTTTTTTACTACACCCACCAAAATATTCAGCTAAACAATAGTAACATTATGAATTAAAGAAAAGAACAAACTCTAGTTAAGAAATTTGGATACTTGCCAGGGTGTACCACCGAGTAGTGCCCTATGGAGTGAAAGTGGCTATTAAACCAACTTCCTATGCATTGTAAACTAATGTAACAGAGTGCTTTTGTTTGTGATTGCAGTGGATAGGAAGTGTGTGGGTAATGATTGATGGTGAGGGCTGAACTTACTGGTGGATGAGTTAATTCAGATTATAAACTTTATGAAGAGAGTGGGGCACACACGGCGAACAGCTGATCCCGTGGCTATATTAATCGACGTGAGTACGCAGCAAAAGTAGGGCAAACACCTAGCTGTAGAGTCGCGCCGCGGCCGCCGCACGCGCCGCCCCGTGTCATCGCACGCAAAACAAACTTAGTCCACCCTTGTGTTTACATCACATCTTCGCGACCCTGGCTTTCAGCGTGAAATGTGATTTACAAAATAGCGAAAAATTCGCAACGCACCCAACACTTGATAAGTATAATATCTAACAACAAAGACATGTCATCGGAACACTGAAAGTTAGCAGTTACCTCGGCGGTTGGCGATTTTTGCGTTTGCTGTTCATGTCTCCTTCGCCTGACTGCCCCGGCGGGTAGGCACCTTCTCGTCTGCGCGTAGGGACCGGAATTTTGGCTAATTGTCACTTCTTTCTTTTACAACACAGTCCTTTCAACTTTCGCGGATGCACTAAACTGCAGTTGGTATTACGAGTAAGCACTCAAAATGCGACAACAGGGATGCATCGATTTCACTAGGTTGTTTGACATTTGCCAACAAATATAAAAGAAAATATATTTGAATACAAAATCGCGATTCGATTTATTATCGGGAACTAATCCCGAAAAATAAACGGGTTTGCAGATTCTCGTGCCTGCAATCAGCGCAGGAATACAACATGGCGCTGTGACGTATCCATCAACGCGAATTGCAAAAATGCAAATACTCGTTCGTTGCTCACTGAATTACTTTAAATTGAACACTAAATATATAAATTCTTTTTTAGTTATTTTTTGAGCTACGTATTGAAATGCAATAAACAGAAATCCCTAATAAGGTCAGCGTTTGACCGACTTCCCACATAAGAACTTTCAATATGGCGGAAAGTATTTGACTTTTTGGTGCTGCCACTACAAAAAAAAGGCATTGGTTGAGTCCAAAAAGATTTTCAATATTCTACCAATTTCTACCATGTTTTAAAAAAGTAAAATTCTAATATTCTATAGTGTATTTTTCTTGGAGGAATGAAAGAATAGTATTTCTAATGTTGCGCCTTGGGCACATAATCGAAGAATATGGTAGATACATAGAGCCAAAGGAGAGTTTTGGCGCCAACGTGAAAAATTACTTCGCGCGATTTTATTTTCCAAAACCTGTATTTTTCATGTGATAAATAATATTTAATAGTAAAATAGAAATCAGTGGTAGTAATGGTCGAATATTAATCATCCAACCATCATCCACCCTAAAGTAGAGTCTTCTGGCTGATGATGATGATAATGATGATCAAACGAGTGTAGGCAAGGCTTAGACCATGGCAAGTAAAATGCTGTACATCACTTTACTGGGGCTAATGTTGGACTTACTTTGCTTTACTTTGACTGTGACTTAATGAAGCGTTTTAAAAAAAAAAAAAATCCTGGTTATAAAAGTACCCAATAGATGGCGTTAGATGTACCTTGAGTTTTTCTGTCACTGTCAAGACATGTAAGACAAAACAATGTACGTGTGCCTTTTTTTTCTCGTGTTTTTTGGCTCGACATTTGTATTTAGACAATTTCAAGTAACGTAACTATGTATTTGATTTCATTTGAAATATTACAATAGTTGACACTGGCTAAATACACAACGTGTGGAGCCAAAATTTACGATTTAAAAAATTAAAAATATTTCGACAGAAATGACAATGACAGGTAAAACGATAGGTCTGTTACGCCATCTAGTAAGTATTTTAGAACTACTTTTTTTTTTGGAAAACGCCTCATTACAATATCTTGAAAATAATCTAATATTTGATCCTACCTGGTTTTTTTCTCACCTAGCCTAAATCCCTTCGAAAGGAAAAAAAACCACATGAGGCGTTTTCCAAAAAAAAAAAAAGAAATACTTGTTATAAAAGTACCCAATAGATGGCGTTAGATGTACCTTGAGTTTTTTCTGTCACTGACAAGACATGAAAGACAAAAAAATGTACGTGTGGAGCCAAAATTTACGATTAAAGAAATAAACATAAAACATTTCGACAGAAATGACAATGACAGGTAAAACGATATGTCTGTTACGCCATCTAGTAAGTATTTTAGAACTACTTTTTTTTTGGAAAACGCCTCATTAGTGTATTACATAACAACATACTATTAAATAATTAGTTAAATTTTAATGAATGCACAAATTATTTAAACACCAAAATTTTATTAAATGTTATATTTTATTAATCTTACTTGTTATTATTGAACTACTTACCCATTGACTACAATTAGACACTTCTGTGACTTCCGCACAGAAGCACAACGCGCGCGCGCGAAATTCGTTATCGATAAGCCACGCCGCATTCTCCCAAGTTTATTATCGATCGTTTTGCGAGAGTAGGTCATTGTGCAAAATGAGTCTAAAAACCGGGACAGCGATGTCCCAGCGCGAGAAATTCGAGTTAATAAACTCCGAAGTGCGTTCTTTCTACGAATATTGTAAAGAAGCCGGTATAAGTGATGAGGAGATGGATATAATATGCAGGCCACTGACCAGTGCAGTGCGCAAGGCGTCTATCAAGCGATGGACCAGAATGCTGCTCTTTCTGATCATGGTACTGGCTATAGGGTACACTGTGAGCCAAACAGATGCCTTTCAGTGGCACGCTTCAGCCGCCGCAAGGATTATTTTGATAAAATTGCTGCCTGTCTGGGACTGGACGCCTCTGTACACCAACAAATGCCTGATAGAAAAGTCACAGCAACGGAATTTGGACTCCACTATCGTCTCTACTGCCGATTGTATTGCTTGCGAGGCTGTCAGTAAGTACCTGTCCTATTATTTGAGTCATTCACGCTTATTTATTTGTATCGTGTTTCCCGCTGCGATTTCGTTTTTAGTAACCGTGGTACCCCCAGTCGTACCTACCACCAGTAGTATCGTCCAGTCCACCAGTCGTAAAAGTTCTGAACATGCGACTTTATCATCATTTTCTCGTTCGGTATGTACAGATGAGGGTGAGGTGTGGGGCATGAGGGCGAGGTGTGGGGGATGTGGGTGAGGTGTGGGGGATGAGATACTAACGCTATAACGTTATTCTGATAAGATTACGAATGTAATTCTAAGTTCCTCTCACGTTACCTATACAAAAAAAAATACAGAATCGATTTTGATGAGGTAGTGGTGTGCATCATGAGACCTGACTGACATAACGAACTCTCAATAGCTTTTAATTTTTAAGGAAGAAAAGAGGGCAAAACCGCATTGCGCAGCTATTTAAACACATGTATTTCATATAAGGACACATATGTTTATAAATATTATAACACATAGGAGCAGCACAAGCGGCGCAAATATGCTAATCTCGGTACCTTGTTGTTACATATTTGAGCCGTTTGGAGTAGAGACTTTGGGCCCTCGGGGACCGGGAGCTCATCTTATTATATCATAGCGCCTGGTTGACGCGACGCGTGACCAAAATGCTGGCGTTTATTTGGCGCAACGCATAAGCATTGCCATTCAGCGTGGTAATGCCGCCAGCATGCTGGGTACGCTGCCAACTGGTAGTGAGCTTGAATATTTATTTTGGTTTATCTATTGACCTTTAAAGGTCTCTGGATATTACAACTGTTATTTTTACGTAGTAGACTCAATAGTTTATTAGGTAATTGTAGTTTGTATGTATTTTGCTTAGTTTATAAAGAAGAAAAAAAAAATAGAATATCTTCTTATCGTATTTCAGAATCCATCGCTCGCGTGTCAGACTCGAGTTACAACGAAGTTTTCAACCACCACCTCTTACGCGGGGCTCCAGTCATCGTCTCCGATGCTTACTACGACTGGTCCATCTCTCAAACCGACCTCAACCTCACCGGGCTGATCAGCGACGATGACCGCCTGCGCCTCTCCGTACCTTGCCGGATCCTCTCCAACATCAGGATAGGCCGCCAGCCCACCGACTTGGAGGAAATCGTCTCCAGAATCACTAACACGGACATCCCAAGCTGGTTCGTCCATTTCCAAAATTGCGACATCCGGGCAGTGAAGTCTTTCAGGGTTTTAGCGCCGAGACCTTACTTCCTATCTCCGCACATCCCTCCCTCTCACTTCAACTGGTTGTTACTCTCCAAGAACTACGACACCCATAGATATAAACACTTAGAGCTCGATGTAGGACTGGTGATCATGTCTCAATTGAAAGGGAACAATTTTATTCAGTTAAAGCCTCGAGCTCCTTGCGAAGACGACTGTTACACTCTCAACTTTGAGCTTTCTGAAGGTGACACTTTAGTTCTGGGCAATTCTCTGTGGGAGTTGGAATACTTGCCCGGGAAAGGCGAGATCGTGGCGATGGTTACTGAAACAGATTGGGTCGAATCCTAACGCGGCGATTTAATGGCATTACTATAATGTTGTATGGTAGCTTATTGGACATGGGCCCGTTCAAGTTTTAACTTATTATGTACCTAGCAGGTATTTAAATATGAAATTTATGTCGCAAAAAATTGTAGTAAGGTAAAGGAAAGATGAAAAAAAAACCATAGACGAGATAGTAAATATCTCGTAGATATGCTCAATAAGCCCGAAAATGGAGACGAGAATAAGTAATGAATGACTGAATACATGATTGAAACTGAAGTCCATGTAAAAAATCTGCACTACATAGTACATATCAATATATAAACAACGTCACGCCTTTGTGAAAATATAGAATAAATACCTACACAAAAGTTGTAATTGCACAATGAATTATAATACGGTTTAGCTTATAAATGTTTAAATGAATTTACAATGTTAAGTACCTCAGTATTACATATTAATATATTACAATATGAGCCAAAGTTCACGAGTGTTTTTATCCATTTAAAATACAAAACATGTTTTATTGGCGTCACATTTTTGAGTAAATAGTATAATACACCTATGTATAGACAGACAATCATGTGACCTACGACAGGTATAATGCATGTATGAGATCGTTGTTCTGACAAAAACTCACCAAAGTTGGAGGATAGTGTGGGTTGCGAGGACAGCGACCAAGTTTTCTCATTGGCGCCTACTCGCGTCTAGCAATTAATCAATGAGAGTAAATTTTTGTAGGTGTCTTTTGACCGATGCGTAGTGCGCTTCGATCGCACTGAGTGGGGAATCTAGGTGGGAAACCTACCCCCTTTGGATAGTGTAAAAAACGACTACAACATTTCTATGGACCTTTTAATTTTTGTTTCAGTTTCGGTCCCACATTAAATATTGTTTTTAATTAGAAGTATAATGATCCCATTTGTCTAACCCTGTGTAGGAACGACAGAAACTTATCACATTCGTATACCATCGTATTATTACACTATTATCTAATTATCAGACAAATCGACATTTGTATGTATATTTGTCCGATGATAACTTGCGAACCGTTGATCCGATCTTCATGAAATTTTGTAGGCAAGTAGTTCATTTCAATACAATTTTTAAGTTCGAATATGAGCTGAATCGTTCCAGGGGTTGTGAAAATATAGGTATCGCGAGGTCTCAGTTCGCCGCGAACTACTAGTTAAAATAGACTTGTAATAATTTTTATCTTTTGGTTTTACAATCGAAATAGATTCGTTTAAAAGGAAACGAAAAATTAATTACAACTACACTTTATTCACAACAGAATAAAATACTATTTTAAACTCCTCAGTCCGCCTTCTCCTTGTGGAGGGGTTTCCCCCGGAGCCAGAGCAGCAGGTTTTTCAAAGAGAGCACAACTGGAAACATGATGGGCAGAAACAGGGGGATGTAGATCGCGTATCTGGAGAAACATAATTTACATGATGAGGGAGATGTGCAAAATTCTTACTCCGGATGTCTTCCCGCGGTTACAACATAGACCGCTTAGACCGTGTCAACAAACACTTCTCCAGGCGAAACATCGTGGAGACCACCAGTGGCCCTGGAGTCCGTGGAAGGCGATTTGCTTACCACCAGGCGAGCCGTTATCTTGTTTGCCGCTCTTTTTATAATAAAGATACTACCTACCTAGTAGCATCCCGCGGGTACTCCCCAGTTGTATGGTAGGTACAAACAAGTAAAAATTTTTTTTTACTTTTCTACTTGTTTTCGGTTTTATAAAACACAATACATATAAAAACTAGTTTGTTTTTGGTTCAATTTATAAGCAAAGATCTTTTTGGCTATCTTAAGTACGAGTAGATAAAGATAAGTTAGAGGCTAATTAAGACGCGCGTTAGACAGTCATTTCAATGGGTTCCATCTTGCTGCGAGTCCTAGGTAGCGATCTCAAATAGCTGCTAGTAATCAGAGAAGTAATAGTCTCGAGCATTGGCGCGAACATCCTTCCCCTCTTTGAAAGGCGGTGAGTAAAAATGTACTTTTTAATTTAAAGTTTTAATTTAAAAAATGTTCTTAGTAATGGGGTTCCGGGAGTTAGTGCAGCGCCAGGAGACTGGGCTCTGTGGAGGCCGTCTGCGACTCCTGGAACCATTCTCGCGCTAGGCCTGTCAGTGGTTTGAACATCTTCCACTCCTTGAAAGGTTCTGCTTACTATTTAGAAAAATAATAAAAATTGTGTCGGTTCCGAGAGAGAGAAGTAGTCGCTTCCGGTCTCGGGAAAGTACAGAAGGGTACATCAATCATTAACGCGAACAGTTTCCCCCGGCCTAAAAGAATCTCTCAAAAGAGAAGTACCTCCTCTGGTCGTCAGTGCAATACACAATAATTGGCGCGAACACCCGGCCGCTTCTTAAAAGAATAATAAATATGAATGGGTCACTTTTGGTCGTCCGGGAAGTAGAGCAGCGCCAGCAGGCTGGGCGCCGTGAAGGCGGCCTCGGCGGCCCGCGCGCCGCGCCGCGCCGCCGCCAGCGCCGCCGCCAGCGCCCCGCGCCGCAGCGCCGCGCGCGCCGCCCGCGCCGCCTCCACGGCGGAGGCGATGGAGGCGCCCACCTCGTCGTTTATCACTATGTTGGATATTTCACCTGAAATATCAATTTCAGGTCTTACTATCTTACACTAGTATGTCAATCAAAGTAAGTCACGGTAAAGTCAAAATCATGTGTCAGTTAACTTTACTAGGGTTTGGTTAACTTTATAAAGGTTACTGTGGGAGTTATGGAAATAATTATTTTAGTTCCATTTTTGCCAATCAGAACTTGAAACGTAGACTTTTCTTGTTTTATTTATAAAATGGTAATTTCCGGTAAACAAGACCAATTGTTTTGGCCACAACTACACTGCAGAAAAAAATACAAATACTGAAAAATAAAATGAAGATGAAACCAAATACCTATATCACCCATGATCTATCAAAAAAGAAACTTCAGTTAAAAAAGGAAAAATCTAATAATTCCAAGAAAGACAACGAAAAACGAAAAAGATCAGAAACCGGTAAAGTCCCGGTAACCAGTGCCAAAAACTGAATACTCCAAAAGTACAGAAGAAGGATGCATTTCAGTTCATGCGCGAAAGATCATACTCATTATCAGACAAACACACTTACAGATACTAAAACAGCATCTACAAAAACCGGAAAAATACAGCTACAAAAATCACAAAAAAAAAAAAAACTCCCAATACGGCTGGTCCCCGCGGGAGTAATGGACCAATACCCTCCAACAAAAAAACGTGAATCAATCGGCATAGCAACACTCAACACAAGGACTTTAAGAACACAGGACAGTTTACTGGAATTAGAAAAGTCACTGGAAAGTATTAATTGTGACATCTTAGGTATAAGCGAGATGAGAAGACTAGGTGACAAAATAGAAGAATATAAAAACTACATCCTATATCACAAAGGTGAGATAGCAGGTCACAGAGGTGTGAGTTTTTTTATAAAGCAATCCATGAAACACTATATACAAGAGCTAATAGGAATTTCTGACAGATTAGCAATACTCAGCATCAAATTACCTGGCTACAAGAAATTGTGGACGCGCATACAAGTATATGCTCCCACCGAGCAAGCTGACAGGGCTGAGACTGAAAACTTCTATAATGACCTATCAGACATTGTGAAAAAATACTACAACAACCACCTCATTGTTATGGGAGACTTCAATGCTCAGATCGGCACCAGAGAGGTAGGTGAAGAATACATATCGGGAAAGCATAGCTATGGTAAGAGAAGCGCGAATGGCCACACATTAATAGAGTTCCTACTATAAAACAACCTAACGGTTCTCACTTCAGTATTCAAAAAAAGACCTAAAAACAAATGGACTTGGATATCCCCTGATGGAAAGTACAAAAATGAGATTGATTTTATTATAACAAACAGAGTAAAGTTTTTTAGTGACGCACATGTCATTCAGAATTTAAACTTCAACACCAACCACCGAATGGTACGCTGTCACTTAAACTTGTATCCACTTAAACAATCTAGAAAGGCCACAGCAAATAATCCAGTTTCATCATCAAAATATGACTCAAAAAACTATGATTCATCATCTCTGGAAACAATGTTGGAAATAGTTAAATCCAACATCAGTCTACAGGAAAAATATGAACATTTAAATAAGAAATTATCACAAACGAAAATAGTTACAGTACATATAGGAAATAATAGCAAATTTAGTGAAAAAACAATAGCATTGCTAGAAGAAA
Source organism: Apocheima hispidaria (assembly GCA_947579745.1). Taxonomy (NCBI): domain Eukaryota; kingdom Metazoa; phylum Arthropoda; class Insecta; order Lepidoptera; family Geometridae; genus Apocheima; species Apocheima hispidaria. Next base: position 309,706 of record OX388166.1, on the reverse strand, counting down.
GAAAAATGTTTTTATCAGATAAAAAAAATAGGAAAGAAAACCAAAACGATATCTCCAGCCTAAGCAAACAGATACTAGAAAACATGAGAAAAGACAGAAAAGCAAAACAGATTAAAATATTAGAAGACAAGATAGAACGGACAGGTGGAACTAAAAAAGCTCTTAAGGAATTATGTGATCAAGGAAAAGAGTGGATCCCGAGGCTGAAAAATGACCATAACAACCAAGCGACCAAGCGCAAGGAAATTCAGAAATTAGCTACAGATTATTACAAAATGCTTTACTCTAGTAGAAAACCTAACCTAACCAAGAAACGGCAGACAATATCACATCCATTCACTGTTATAAAGATGTCTCACTAATACTTGTAGCAGAAGTAAGAAACGCCATAAATTCTCAAAAACTAGATAGAGCTCCTGGGCCCGACAATCTATCCGATAATCTAAGGAGATAAACAAAAGAATTGCTAGTGGCTGGAAAAAGTTTTGGGCTCTCAAAGAAATTATGAAAAGTAAGGAATTATGCACACACATCAAAAAGAAAACATTTAATACATGTATTCTCCCCTGCATAACATATGGATGTGAAACCTTGTCTCTTACTGAATACAGATAAAAACTAGTTAAATGCGAACGGGCAATGGAGAGGAGTATGCTGGGAATAAAATTAAAAGATACAATTCCGAATGCAGTAATAAGACAAAAAACAAAAGTTGCCAACATACTCCTTCGCATTGACCATCAGAAATGGGGATGGACAGGATACATGTTGCGTTGAAAAGCAAACAAATGGAGTAAGATAATGGAGGCCTGATTGGTCGCAAATTGGTAATGGAAATCGTGATTGGTTGATAATTTTGATGTTATGTCTCGTGTGCGGCCACGCTAACTGAGATAAGAGTAAGATAACTACTTTATGGTACCCAAGAGATGGTACTAGAAGACAGGGACGTCCCATACGAAGATGGGATGACGACATTAGACTAACCTTGGGGCCATACTGGACAAGAGTGGCAGAAGACTGCAGTCAATGGAGAAAGTTGGAGGAGCCCTATGCCAAAAGGCACACCGAGCAGAGGGACTTTTTGTGAAAATAATTTAATACAAATTATACATTACTTACCAATGTTCGGAATAAATGGCTATAAATAAAATAAATAAATAAATAAAATTTCCGGTAAAACAAAGTTGTATCGATTCGGTCGCTCCACTGGGTTACACCCACGACGAGGTTATTTTATAAAAAGAGCGACATAATGACATATTGCCACCCTCGTAAGCGGTTACCGTTGCCTACAGACTTTTTCGTGTTTGACAGTTTACAATTTTCAACTTGAGGGTATCCAGCCGAGTACTAGAAAGTTTCCCACCACCACCACCGTGCTATGATATCGTCACGATGTTTTCCTTCACCGGCAGCTCATGCTCAATATTGCTAGGATTTGAATCGGCGCCCTGCGGCGTGCGATCCGAACTCGTTAACCAATAAGCTAGCGTCGCTACAAAAACAGACTGCACCAGAGAAGTTGTCGATGACCAGTTGTTGATAAATCTCCTAACTTAGATTATAGCATCGGCTGTGAGCCCCGGCTCCGGCAAATAATCGCCATTTCAGAGGCGTTCGAGTCTAGTTATTCTGAAGTCTGACGCTAGGGCCGGCGACTCTCACCCAGTAGTTGCGCGAGAGACTGCAGCGTGCGTTCAGCCGCCGTCAGCTGTTCCAGGGTTCTGATGCGGAGCAGGTTGTCTATCTCCCACTTGCGAGGACTCACCGACCGGAGCGGTTCCAAGTATGCGCCTTCAATACGTTCCTGTAAACATAAACGAAGACTATTTAAAAATATCAAATATCCATCTATAGCTCTCTCTGTCTACCGCCGACACAATACAAGAAACAATAGAGAAAACAATAGATAGCTGGATACATATTGTCTCTTTCCCACGGAAAAAAAAGGATGTAAATTAAGTATTACCGCCGTTTAATTAAGACCGTTTAAAAATAATAATTCATTTTTAAGTTTATTTGTCTTTTTGGTGCATAATAAAGTTATATTGTATTGTATTACTCTTGTAGAAAATGTATTTATAGGCACATGGCCAATATCAGGATTATTATCGGGAGATTCCATTTCCTTGCTCATATTCTACGGGTAGGCGTGGTTATCGGGCGAGAAGAATAACAAAGCTACAAGTTCACCGTACGAAAATTATAATCGCCAATTTTACAATAATAGGTTTCAAATAAGCAAGAGGGTAGGTTAAATAACAATCACAAGACGACACTCCGCCGAACACGTAATGCGCATCGCGATGTAAAAAAAATGGATTCAATGTCCGTAATGGCGCCCGCCATTCATTTTTCGCTTCAGCACACTAGCGCCCGGAGTTGCGTCAGAGTGGAGAAACCTCATTTATGTTTCTTGCCACTCTAAAATATTCGAAGCGCCCGCCGCGCGCCGTCACGGCCAGACTGACATTCGCACGTCCTCGTGCGTCTGCTCGTGTCATTCATCCAATTAATCTGAAAGAGACAAAATAGCTTGTAGACTCATCTTTGGACGCTCGTCCATCACTGACATGTTTTCTGTCTGTCACCCGCTAAATAATATCTCAAAATTAAGTCAAGTCTTACTGTCAATTCATCACGTCACAAAATCAAGTCGCGTCACCATACACTGGACCGGACAACTGATCTCAAGCGTCCCTTCGAGCAGTCTTCTAAGTGTCGCCCAATACCAGCATAGTGGTTTGATCCGGAACATCGACCCGCAAAAGCCAGTCCCTTAGATCTTCCACTAGCTGCACACACCAACACTTTACACGGAGCCATCGTCTTAATTTCACTCAACACCAGCATAGTGGCCCGATCCGGAACATCGACCCGCATAAGCCAGTCCCTTAGATCTTCCACTAGCTGCACAAATCAGCATCGTACGCGGGGACGTCGACCCTCATGAGCCAGTCCCATCGACAACGACACACAGTCAGTCACAGTCATAGTCAGCGTGTTGGAAACACGAGAATTAACATGGACAGTAAACGGGATTTACACATAGAGCATACACAGCACGATACTTACGATTTTACAATTCATCACGCTCCGAGACGGAGAGGGTTTCAGAGCTAGCGGTCAAAGTGCGTGAACTAGCAATTGAGACTGTATCACTATCGTCATCCGATGAAATCCCTTCAATCCTTTGACCGTGGACCGCCGTCTCGGCCTCTTCTGCGTGGTTGATTAAAGTAGTAGCTACCTCTACTAGACCATCATAGCCTCCGGGTACCGCTCGCAAATTCTCGTGTGCATATTTGTAAGTTCGGCTAGACCCATTAATGTTTCTTAATTCGTACCTATCATTATCTAGAACCCGGGTGATGGTAAATGGTCCTTTGAACTTTCTTTGCAATTTAGTTTGGTTACGCTCACTACATTTTATAAATACGAAATCACCCTGCGAAAACCGTTTTACTGCTGCTTTACCACGGTTGAAACGCTTTGTTTCGGCTGCAGCTGCCTTAACGATATTTTCGGATGCGTTTTTTCGGATTGTCTCCAAATCCAAACGAGACTCAGATTCTGATGGTGGTAAAATGCTAGACATACCTAATGACTGTGATCGTATACCGAACATTAGTTCTGTTGGTGAATAACCAGTTACTCTAGAACTTGTACTGTTCAATGCCAGCTGAACCTCGGGAAGTTCGTCACGCCAAGTCTTGTTTGGATCATTTTCAACAATCGTAAGTAGGCTTTTTAAGGTGCGCATCACCCGCTCTACCTGTCCGTTGGCCCTACAAGAGCCAGTAGCGATAAGATGCAGTTCTATGTTATGGTCACTACAGAATTGTTTGAAATCTGCACTTATGTAGCACCTACCCTGATCTGCGATGATGCGCTTTGGTGTGCCAAAAAGGCAAACAGCTTTTTTAAGAGCTTTGATGGCACTAGCCGCATCAAGCGAAGGTGTATATTCAAGAAGAACATACTTAGTGAAGGAGTCAATTATGACTGAAGCATATTCTTTCCTGTCGCTCTTCCCGCTGAGTTTCCCTGTGATATCAATATGTATAGTATCCCAAGGCGTGGCAACTTTTGGGATAGAGTGAAGTTGAACTTGCTGTGCTCCCGAACACCCTTTAGAAGCTTTACACACTATACATGAATTAACGAAATTTCGGACTTGCTTAGACATCTGTGGAAACCAATACTGTTCGTATATTTTATCCAGAGTCTTTTCTGCGCCAAGATGCTTGATTTCTGTGTGGACATGATTGATCAGAGTCCATGTCAGGGATCTCGGTACAACTGGGAGCCAGAATGAATCCCTATTTCGTTCGATTTTTCTATAGAGTATACCTTTTCGGACGTCGTATGTGTGAGCCACTGCTTCCGGTAGCTCTTTATTATTGTGCTTAAACACGAGATCTTGAACTTCACTATCACGTCTTTGTTCAACTGCAAGCCAGCCTTGGTGCAGCTCGATGTAATTAACGTCTCTACCCCTTTTTGGTTTGTTAGATTCTTCGTCTGTGCGGGAGGGTCCAGGCGTTGGATCTGGGAGAGGATTCCGGGATAAAAAGTCGGCATGTTCCATGCTGCTTCCTTGTTTGTGGATTATATCAAAATCGTACGCTTGCAAAAAGGCCCACCACCGATGGACACGCGGTGTGAGATCCGTTTTTGATTTAGACGCCTTGAGGGAATTACAGTCAGTGAAGACAGTAAAATGTTGTCCGTACAAGTAATGTCGGAAATTCTCTACAGCTCGAACGACTGCCAAGGTTTCTAATTCATAAGAATGATACCGTGATTCCGCGTCAGTCGCTCGGCGGCTGAAATATGACACCACATGAGGTATATTGTCTTTTCTTTGTATCAGTATTGCTCCATATCCTTCCGAGCTTGCGTCAGTATGAAGCTCTATAGGGGAGTCGCGATCAAATATTGTCAGAACCGGTTCTGATGTAAGTATTGTCACAACCTTTTTGTGGATATCTTTGTGTGCATCTGTCCATTTTATCGGACCTTTCAATTTTGTTAACGGATAAAGTGGACCCACAATGCGAGTAAAATTCGGTATGAATCGCCTGAAGTAAGACGCAAGACCCAAGAACTGTCTAACATTAGTAGCGGTTTTAGGAATTGGAGCATTTACCAAAGCTTGTATTTTTCTAGGATTTGGAGTAACTTCTCCAGCCCTGATCACATATCCGAGATAATCCACTTGGCTTTTCATGAATGCGCATTTATTAATGTTAAACGAGAAACCAGCATCAGAGAGTGCTTTCAACGTTAAGTCTAGACGTTTTAGACCTTGAGTGACGTCACTGGAATAACACAAGACATCGTCCATGTAGGCCAGCGCTGCTTGATCTTTTAGGGAACCTAAAGCATTGTTAATGCACCTTTGGTACACGGACGCTGCATTTCGCAAACCAAAGGGCATGGCCAAATATTCATATTGACCGTCCGGGGTCACAAATGCAGTTCGCGCTATGCTGTCTCCGTCTGGGTCAACCAAAATTTGATGGTAGCCAGAGGCCATATCTAATGATGAAAAAAAATGCGCTCCATGAAGCCGGTCTATTTGTTCGTCAATTATCGGTAGCGGATAGTGCTCAGGTCGTGTGTTGGCATTGAGTTCTCTATAATCTACGCACATCCTATAGGTGCCGTCCTTTTTTCCAACTAGCAGAATGGGACTGGCGAACGGCGATGTGCTTTCCCGAATGACGCCTGCTTGCAATAGTGACTCGACTTTATCCTTAACTATTTCCTTTTCCGCAGGCGCCAATCTGTATGGTCTTCTCTGTACTGTTTTATTCGGATCAATGGGTTCTATACGTAAAACACCCGTCGTAACACGTCGCGTAGGTATGCCGTCGATAAAAAAGTCACTATACTTTTGTAAGATCTTTAACAAAGCAGCCTTATCCTCACCTTGTAGATCAGTGTTAATTGTAGTAAAATCAAAAACATTAAGTTTTTCGGCCACGTTTACATTTTTTTGCAAAGAGAATTTAACCTGATCAGTGTCAATTTGTACATGTATATCGTTTTCCAAGACGTCCCTACCTATGATCACTGGTTCAGAGACGGAATCGTCGGGTACTATATGAAACAGCACTGATAGTGTGATGCCTTGCACATTGATGGGGCTAAGAACCTGTGAAACACATTCCACATTGTCTCTACCTATACCGGTAAGGTACACCAAGTCACTTCGCAATGTACCCGGAAACTTCTGGGCAAAACTACGAGACACTAACGAGCAGGAAGATCCACTATCAAAAAGAAAGGAAACGGGCTCACCAGATGATGTAGTTAAGGTGCTCTTAGTTGGTTTGCGCTCACAGACGTGAACCTCTTTGACCGCTGCGCCGCCGCCTCCTTTCCGATCTGGACACGCCGATGCTAGATGTCCAGTCTGTCCGCACACAAAGCAGGTGATCGGTCTTGCTTTTTCGATACTCTTCGGCGCCATCGTTTGGTTCGGTATCTTGAATGTGACAGCAGGCTCTTCTCGTCGCTTGCGGCAGTCAATTGCTCTATGTCCTACTGTTCCGCAGCGATTACACGTTCCCGTGAAACGATGTTCGCCGTAGCGAGCTCTTTTCGTTTCAACTTCTTGGCTTTCATTGCCCTCGTATTTTCTCTTCAGTGATATACCGTTGAGGGCTCGAAGAAGTTGAGATCTTGTAGAAAGGTTGTGAGAATGAAGCTCTCTACGAATCGTTACGTCTCTTTGACACAATACTGATGTCACGAACCCAGTAGCGATATCTTCGGCCATTTCCATTCGTGGGATTCGTTCTATAATATTCCAGAGACGCATAGCCGCTTCGCTCGCAGTTTCCTTTGAACTAATTTGAAAACGCAATACTTCGTCGAAATAATCCTGAGGTAACATGGGCTTTGCAAACTTTGCTACCAATATTTCTTTTATTTGAGGCCATGTTAGCTGAGAAGCGTTTAGTTTGGTTAAGCAAGTAGCGGCTCGTCCTTTCAGGGCATGCGTTAGCAATAACAATAGCTCCGCACCCTCAAGCTTTCTGCTGGTGACGATTATTTCGGACACTTTGCACCAACCTTCTATATCTGCCTCGGCATCATCGGGATCAAATCTAATCAGTCGCACTGTTTTATTCGTCGGTTGAGGTGGAGAGCTTGCCACTAATCTGGATAACAACGTCTCCATATGATGTAAAAAGTTCGGCACGGGCGATGATCCAGATGCTTCATGGTTGCGGGTATTCTCCTCTGACCTTTGCCCTTCCAATCCCACTTCTGATATAGGCACATGGCCAATATCAGGATTATTATCGGGAGATTCCATTTCCTTGCTCATATTCTACGGGTAGGCGTGGTTATCGGGCGAGAAGAATAACAAAGCTACAAGTTCACCGTACGAAAATTATAATCGCCAATTTTACAATAATAGGTTTCAAATAAGCAAGAGGGTAGGTTAAATAACAATCACAAGACGACACTCCGCCGAACACGTAATGCGCATCGCGATGTAAAAAAAATGGATTCAATGTCCGTAATGGCGCCCGCCATTCATTTTTCGCTTCAGCACACTAGCGCCCGGAGTTGCGTCAGAGTGGAGAAACCTCATTTATGTTTCTTGCCACTCTAAAATATTCGAAGCGCCCGCCGCGCGCCGTCATATTTATTAATTTATAAAATATATATTTCATTAGAATATATATTTATTTATTTATAAATATATATTTATTTATTTATAAAAAAATAAATAATAAAGGAATAGGACAAAGTTACAATATTTCTGTCACGTAGGGTCTGATCAGTTTTTTCTAGGTTCGGCTAGCTATATAATTACTGCATTCTGATTGGTCGCAAATTGGTAATGGAAATCGTGATTGGTTGATAATTATTATGTTATGTCTCGTGTGCGGCCACTGACGTTCTATACCTATACTTCTTCTAAGATGATACATTTTACAAGATGCACATTATCTTAGTTTTTTTGTTTTAATACGATTTCCGCATTGACTGTGAAATATCTCACGATGTCAGCGATGCCGAGCAGTTTCCTGAGATGCGATATGAAGGCTCCCATGATGAGCCTGGTCTGCGGCCGCCACGCCCCATCCTCGCACTCGGCTTCGGTCGGGTTGGAGATCACCACCCCGCCCCACTGCGGCGACAGGAACGCTTGGATCGGCCCGTGGTTTGGCATCCCTGGAATACAGATGAAAAACATTAAAATACGTTTTTTGCATATAAAATCCAGAAATAAATTAACCACTTTTTTCTTTAAATATAACCGAGAACCGTCTGGATAGAACCAGCTTTAAAATAGGAATTATCATTGAGCAACTAGGTACCGGCCCGAACGGCGAATTATCAACAGAATAGTACGCAGGAAGTGACATTGGGCTAATCATTTCTTTGTTTTAACGTTTTTCAAGAGTTTATAATTTAAACATCTAGTATGAAATAATTGTACGCTGTTTTCGAAGTGCTGTTCACAGCCCGGCTAGCTCAGTCGGTAGAGCATGAGACTCTTAATCTCAGGGTCGTGGGTTCGAGCCCCACGTTGGGCGACAAAGTTTTTGGATTAATGTTCATATTTTAGAAGTTCTTTTTATCTATTCTAAACACAGATTGTAATTGTTAATTAATTTATGTACATCCAAAGTCGTATGAACATACTTTCATCAGCTAGGGTCCATCCTATACTCGTGGTAAAAAATCAATTTTATCAAATTTTGTTTCCGTAATCACACAAGGAAAGATCGCTCCTACATCGTTGACAGTAGTTTAAGTTAATATGACTAGTGGATAGGCTACTTGCCACGATACTCAACTTAGTATTGTGCGAAGTTAGTATTCTGGAGTACCGCAAGGAAGACTCTTCGCACCCGCATTATTAGTTGTGTCATAGAGAAATTATAAAGGGTGGCCCATCGGCATGACCGCCCTAAAAGGTAGGCTTGTAGTACATTATGAACAACTTTTACTATAGGACCAATCCTGAAATTGAGAACAAAAAATCTGCTGTTCCATACATTTTGTGAACATACCGTCAGTATCGTATATGAGGAGCGGCGCCGCCTGGCAGGGCGCCCGGCACAGCGCCAGGTTGAGGACGGGCCGGTGCGGGGCGCCGGCGCCGGTGGCCGCGCGCTCCTCGAGCGTGGTGAGCAGGTGGGGCAGTCTGTCGGAACGGACTGCGAAGTGACGACCGCGTGGGGTGCTGTCCTTCACCTGTAAATGTGACATGTAATTTGACACTAACAGAATATCATTTTATCAGAATGTGACATTATCAGAAAACGACATCACTATATAGATAGTATACGAATGTCAGAACGTACCTATTACCTCCCTTAGAATCATGCGTGACATTATTTCCGCCGGGTACAGGCGTACACCAACAACAATTTTATTATTTTAGACCAAAGATCTTTAAAAATATAGAGTCAACATCGACGCGACAAACAACAGCAAAATGCAGTTCTTACATACGCGAGAAGCGCGCCATAACTCAAAGTCGCGTATTTCAAAAATGAGTCTTAAGTGTCAGGACCATAAAGCAATATTAATTTAATTTATTTAAAAATCGTTGTCACAGTTTTACATATATTAAAAAAAAAACTTTTAAAATCTTTGCTGTAGACAATCAACCAAAATATCGGCGCTTACTGCTTGCGACCGCGGGTTCCTAGTTTACCTGTCTGACTGTTACTCGGACCAGCGGGCTTATCCCGTAACTCTGAAAGCGATAGTGATAGTGCGCGAGCGGGACCGCGCATAGTGCGACTAAGTCGGTACGAGCGGGATGTCATGCTCTCGCAATCAGAATCACGAACGTTCCAAACTTAGAGGATAAGCGGGCTGGCCTGTGTCATCTGACTGGTTTCATTGTTTATCAATGAAAAACGATCAAAGCTATATAGCACAATCAGCTTTGTATTACGTTATAATATTTATAAATATAATGAAATCGAGGAATGTCGAGGGAAAATAGTTGGAGTGGTTGTATATTAATAACTTTGAATTGTGAAACCTCCCGGTATTCAGATCCCACGCTACTGTATAGTCTCACGCGTGAATTTTAGCTAAGCCGCACTACCTATAAGAGAGCTGCGTAAATAATGACATTTCTGGACTTCGTCTGATTGTTTCGAATTATGAATGAGGGAAAGGTAAGTGTCCCTGTACCCGAGCTATTGTCGTAAGAACCTTTACATGAAGGTAATGTGATGATTGGAAGTCTAAGTGCGGAATGCGCGCTGCATTTCACCTCGCCACGTGGCGGCTTGCTTCCAATCGTAATAAAATTATTGCGGGGAAGCAAAATGGTAGCGTCGGCCATAGCATTCATATGTTTCTAACAATGACGGAGAAACCGTCTCGCTTTCTCTTGTGGATAACTCGTCGATTGAGTTTTGAATCGAATTAAATTCCCCGATTAATAACTTTAAGGTTTTGTTAAACGTTACCTCTTTGGCTTGAAAGTCGAAGTTGAGCATGTAGAGCGACTGCGACTTCAAGGTGAAGTTGTGGAGAACGCTGAGCTCGTCTGCAAAGGAGCCGATGTAATCTGTAACCAGAATTAATTCAAAATTAACCAGAGATTGGTAGACATTGGTGTTGTAAATGGCACTTACGGTCGCCAGTCGAGCAAACATCGCAGATCTATTAAGACTGGTAGTTAACCTCTGGCATTAGTTCTACTCAGGTCTCTCCGTCTTGTTTCAGCGATGAAGCCGCAGTTTCCTATGTATGTATAATTTGGCGTAACCAATAAAGGATATATCCCCGTGCGCCTCCGCTTGTTATTAGAATTTTTCACATTGCGAATAAATTTGATGTATCAAATAATTACGCCTGAACTAAGCTATCTTCTAGGCCGTGTTCTTCCACCTTGCAGCATCCAGCAGGTAGAAGAAGAAAGGAGTTACCTTCGATGTCCTCTTCTATGTTATAGTCATGCGGCGTGTGCACGAGCACGCGGTATGCGGGCGCGGCGGGGAACCGAACCCGCCTGGCTGCGTCCGCTGACTCCGCCCGCGCGCCCTCCAACACGCGCCGCTGATACACCCACTGGTTGAGCGCTTCCACTGCTGTTCTCGATGCTGGAATTATTCATCGAAATTTAAAAGACAATGACGTTCAAAATCTATGGGGTACCGATATGAAGTATTTAAATATCCTTTAGCGTTCTACTTCGTATCAAATGCTTTGGGAACAAAGTTTTTGATAATCTTATTCCAGACGTCATCATGTGTTTGTTCTAAACTTTATTTGCAAAATTTAATCAACAATTTCGCAGACCTTTTTTTTTGTTCTGCTCGGCGAACAGAGAGTATTCCGCCGTTTCGGCTTGACCAAAGTTGTCCTGTTCAATTTTGTTTTCATTCCATTTAGGAACGTCAAAATTACTCAAGCAGTAATATGCGTAGCCATTAAGGCTGTCTATACTTGGTTTTGTATCAGAGCAATCAGCAGGTAATTAGATACAATAGCGATCATACAAGGTGGTTTCAAATCTGCCGATCTCACTATAATCTTCTCAGGCACTAACGGCCCCAATAATGATTGAGGGTTGGCACCAAAAGAACACAAAAACAAACATCAAATCTTTACCTTTAGCGTCTCTAAAGAACATGACCCTCTCAGTGGCCAGCCAAACATCCTGGAACAGGTTCTTCCTCTGCACCAGGTAGAACCGGTTGTGGGCCTCCAGGTCGTAGCGCGAGGCCACCTCCTCAACGGCCTCGTGCTCGTCCGCCACCGAGTCCAGAGTCTGGCGGAGGGACTCCGAGAGGACCGACTTCATGATCTTCAGTTTGATAACGCCTGGTTTGGAGAAAATTTTGATGTGAATGAAGGTATGACGAAGGGCGGGTTTTTCTTAGCTTAAAACAATAGGTAGATAGCTGGATTTATAATTTTTCACAGTATTACAATGTAAGAGGGGTTGAACGTAACACGACAGGATACACGCAATTGTAAAATTTTTGAGGATATTATAATGATTGATGAGATTAAGATTTCCTATGAGAAGTTTAAAATCATTACGATTAAAGTAGAGCCGGTCGATACTGCGAGATTTTTGAAAGCGCAAGTGAGGATAATAAGCTAAGTGAATGTGCATTTTTCTTAAGTACCTATTGAAGCAGAGAAATATTAAAACATCGAATTGTGACGGTGAGGATCGATATTCTGACATTTCTTTACAACAATCAGCAAAAACACCAGCAAGTTCACTGAACGTTACACCACACTTGAACGGTCGTTTCGCTTGCAGAATACTTACTTACTCAGTACAGGGGTAGCGTACTTTTTTGTGCTCAGCCGATTAGCTCAGAACCCTCAAATCGACTATAATTACGGCTATAATGAAGATTGTGCGAATCCGATTGTTAGTAAAATTAGCAGATAAAGATACTGGCCCCGATCTGTACAGAAGCGACACAGGTGGTACAAGAAGAGAGATACGACTTATCCAGCAGTGCGATAAGGCAGGCTGTAATGATGAAGCTAACCAGAGTCCTCGAAAGCCGTCTCGACGAGGCCGGTTATCTCAGCGGCCGTGGGCTCGTCGTTCGCCAACACGGTCAGCTCCGAGGTGATCACATGGGATAGCGGGTCGAAGGCGGCTATCTTATCGTAAGGGAGAGATACCCTGCAATATTGAAATATTATTTTAAAAAAAACTTATTGCACCAATCGAGGAAACTGTGCCTTTACATGTAGAAAGATTTTTTGTAAATAGCATTAGTAATATTATATATGCGAAAGTTTGTAAGTATGTCTGTTCTCATCTACCTAGTAACGGCTAAATTCGGTATGGGTGTAGGATGCTTTTATCTCGAAAACGTTCTTTATTACAGTGATTGAAAGAGATAAATAAACTTGTGTTATCTCTCGCTCGCACGTTCTTTGTTTATAATTATGTAAAATTAGTGAGGGTGATATGGAATAATGTTTTTGCAACCAGTTTTACCAGTTTTCATGAATTCAATTTAATTTTGTACACCAAAATGTTATTTAAATTATTCAGTAATTAATACCAAAGCGATGCTAAAATTAAATTGAAGATAAAACATTTAAGTACATAGTTATAGCATGGATAAATACATTTTTTATTTTCATTTTTGATTTCACATTTGTTTTGAATACATTTAAATTGTTGTCACTCATCATTTACGTAAATTTCCAAAAAGTTTGTGTTCCAAAAATAATCGCATCTATCTATGAGTACAAGAACATGCAAATGTGTGAGTGCACAACTCTACATACACACATAGATACATCTAAGACTGACACGACACGACGTGAACTGTGGCACGACACGACTTATTCTATGTATCTACATGGAGGGTATAACTCTCTCGAGCTTTGTGAATATGTATATTTTATAATTGTAATGTCTATGTACCTAGTCTATATGTGAACACAACGTGCTTTCCAGACTATCTCATTATAAACAGACATAAAAAATGTATAACTGAAATTTTATCACATTTCCAAAAGGCCACGGTCTGTCACCTCTGTGCAGGAGCTCCATTTTTTAATCGCTCGTATCATATTTCGCATGAAAATTTAATGCGAAATGATTGATTGATGATTGATGATTTTCTATGGATAGAAGCAAATTCGAATGTTTCAAACCAAGTGCGTTAGCGAGTGATATGATTATTTCTTTCATTCGAAAGTTCATTTTACATGATATTTTTATGCGAAATATCATACGAGCGATTCAATCATGGAGCCGCAGGTCTTAAAGAATTATCAGTACAAACATTACGCCACACGTGACTTGAATTCGAGACAACGAGGCACCAAGTTATTGAAGTAAAATATTATTATGTTAAAAGAAAAATAAAAAACACTGCAAAATGTAAGCTATGACATTGCGGACATAAAAATGTATTCAACGAGACCTTATTCATCAAAATCGGTCAAGCCGTTTAGGCTACAGGAGGTAACATAGGAATAAACAAACTTACATACACCCCGAAAATATTACCGGGCAATAAAAGTGTAATGTTCTCAAATAACCCAATAAGTTACTTTCACGATCATACGTTTTTGTTTAAGACCATCATTATGATGACGATGATTATGAAACGAAAACGTATTTTATTCTTGCTATGATCATTCAAAAAAGTTACCACTGGTTTATTCCATGGCGATATCATAGGTTTGTCATATACCTGTATACTTCTGTAGTTTTCCACCACAGTGGTAGACCGATGACAATCAGCACGCCTACGAACGAAGCGCTTGCCCACATCCTGTTGGACTCTGAAACCAATAATAGCATTAATAGATAATAGATCATTTAGATATAGGAGGAACAAAGGTGGACCTAGACGAGTACATTGCGGCACGCCCGAGCCACGCTAAGAAACGTTTCACTGCTGCCAATAACACTGTAAAAAGCTGAACGAAAACATTTTCGTTTATATTTAATATGCTAGCAACGAAACTCGGAAAAAAAAAACTAAAACAAACTGGCGATTCTCGTGCGTTACATTTAGGTATTATGCAGTAAAGCCAAAATAAGAAACTATAGTGGCGATCGCGTGCAAAAATCATGATACTACTGTGTATTATTTCCGAAAACTCGAGTAACTCGAGTTCTTTCGAGTGTAAAAATGGTGGATTACCTATTCATTAAGTATGAGTGTGAAGAAATCGTAAAGAGTGTTGTTTTCAAAACTCTGTAGAAGCTTCCAGAAAAGCTTCCGCCACTTTGCTGATGGACCGTGTCTTAAATTGTTGACTTAGAAGGTTGCAATTCTAAATTTTATTGGACTTAATTGAGATGTCATTCTAAACAGGACGCATACGTAACGCTTGACGTATTATTTACTATCATTCTATCCAATACTATATTTACTGGAGCACCTTCAATAGCACATTCATATTAATTAAGACTTGTCAAACCTACTTTATGTTAGCGCCACAAGCCAGAGATCTCAGACTATACGAGAACAGCTTTTTAGTGCTGGCCATCATATTCTTACACTGATAAATGAATCTAGTATATTAAGAGCTGTAATGTTAAGAAGTTTAGGACAAAGCGTAGGTCTGGTTATGTGGTTTTTTGCAAGTGTCAAGACGGTATCAATATAGGAGGTCAGGTGTTAAACAAAAGTAATTGAGAACAATTTACACGCCCCTTTATTAGAGCTGGTGCGTATGAAGTTAGAATTAATAGCAGTTCCAAATGTTAGACGACCTTCAGGACAGCAAATATATATTATTATCATTGAACAGTTTCGAAAGTTCAGTGAACTAAAACCCGGAACAACAATCAATATGATTTGAACACAGATTGTAGACATTTTTAAAATATAATTTGTGGATCTGAAGTGCAATATTTTTTTAACAAAAAGATAATATTTGATACTAACGTTTTTAAGCATTATATTATATTACTATGTCCTACTATTACTATATCCTTAGAATAATAATTATTCTAGAATAATATCATTATTTTTACATAGAAGTTTAAACCGCCATAGTTTTCGACGTGGAGTATAGTAATATTACCTATATTAAATCGTTGGTAAACTAAACTGTCAGTATGATATTGTTCATCTTCTCGGTATAATCGAATTTAGTTAAAATTTATACGAAACCTGTCTTACACTCGGTTTCTAGAAGGTTAATTAAATTCAATGATCTCTAATTTCAGGCAACATGCCCAAAATGGTAGCTGCGTTACCCCGTTGGATAGAGAGGCTTATTTTCTGCCCGAAATATTTATTTATTTATTATTAAAACAATACACTATCATTACAGGAGATTCCCTAATACAATAGAGTAGCTAAGATATTAAATTAAATATACATATATAGGCCAGCATTTTGGTCACGAGCAGATTTTTTTAGTCTTAGTCTTAAGTCACAACTCCTTAAAGATGGCGGAGATGCCGCGAACTTTTCAGTCGAGCAAAAATGTAAAACAAAAAATATATAATGAAAACAGAAACTTATTAGAATAAATTGATAGAAGAGATCTAATAATTAACGTCAAGATGAGCACAGCCGATGCACCGGTGTTCCGGTGCACCGCTGACATGGCCTGATCGACTCGAACAACTAATCAAGTAATCATTATGTCTTGTATGCGGGTGGCTTTATAATAATTACTATGGATCGATTAACACAAATGCCTGCGTTGCGCAAATGGCTATTAACTCGACTTTAGAATTAATATAATATTCAACGTTTTTGTGGCTTCGCAAATGTGTGATATGAAGCCCTGAGGTAAAAAAATTATGTATTGTTTTTTGACAATACTTTATACCCACAGCATGGGTATAGAATGAGACAGTTTTGGCATATCTGTGCTTGCCTGTGCATATCAATTTGAATATACAAATGTATATTTATATTGTTCTTCCTCTGGTATACTGTCCATAGAAAGTGATCACAGACTACAGTGCGGCGTACTTTTAATTTTCTAGGTTATTATAAGTCTTTTTGGAGTCTTGCTACTAAGAATCGATTGTCTTTACTATGGGTCCGTACATGTAATTATTCAGAGTCGAAATTAAATATTTACAGTGTATTAACGTATGTTTTTATTTATAGAGCGATATTAATCGCTCTATAAATAAAAACAGATTTACGAAGAAACAAAATCAAAATTTGAATGCTACGATTGTGTACTGTAGATATAAGATTTCTTTAGATTAATACTTTGATGCAGAATGTTGAGAGTACATTTGGGAAAGTAATCGTTTACGTATAGTGTTATGCACCAAAACAGTTAGGGGTCGACGATTCAGAGGCCTACGCTGCCGTCAAGAAGGTGGCGCCGTTTTATGCAGATCACGAAGCGTGCATTGTGCCAATTTGGTAACGTTGTATAATTTCAAACAACACATACTTCGAGCTCGGCATAAGAATGGCACGATCTTTTTGAATCGACAGTGCAGGCCGCCAAATAGTCCGCTCTTATAATCACTAGATATCTTCCAAGGTAAAACTTCGTGGTCTTACATGGCGTAACACATAAGGGGTAACTTTTTTTTTTAAAGTAATGCACAAAGTTGTTTGATTCATTGATTAATTGTTGAAAAATAAAGGACATGTATTTTTTGGTTTTAACCACTTTAGTACAAAATTATCGAAATAACTTCAAATAAAACAGCAAGAGGTCATGGTCACTCTATTCGACTACACTGTACTACGAACACCTACGATACGTATAGGTACCTACATAGCTTTTTCTCAGTCGCTACAGCGAGGAGGTAAGTAATTATGGTATTATAGGTTTTCCGACATTTCGTGGTCAATAAATTAATTAATAAACGCAAAAATATGGTATTTTTATTGGTTAAATATGCTCTATAACGATACTGATTGCTTGATAAAAATATGCGCACCACGTAAAGTCACCCTGTATATTGCATATATACTTAAGGTACTATATGTTTACCGTGAAAGTGTTCTACTTGATTAAAGATCAAACTATCTCGACAAAAAACTTTCTTAACTATTAACAAAACTCCACTGACTGTATCCATTTCCAGGGAAACTTGACCAGTTACGTCAGCTGCTGGATGATGTGTTTCACAAAAGTCGTTATCAGCCGTCCGTTAATACCTTTTATCTTTATATCCACTCCGCATATTTGTCTAGATGCGGCGACGCGCATAAACTTTGCTTGTAAAGTAATTAACAGTTCCACAGTTAATTCTTGTAATGAGGTTATACTCAGATTATGTATTTCTGATCCCCCGTTTTTTGACGTAAATGAATCTACGTTTGTGTTGCAACGTCGCTACTATAGTTTCTTATAATTTTCTTTTCGTCGACGATAACTAGATTTGATAGTTTTCATATTGATATGAATATCAAAATTAGCACTTTGGTCACTCCCTAGGAAGGGCCCCAACGTGGTCCCAACTTAACAGAGATGTAAGGTCATCTGTCAACATCATGTTACCGCCAAGGTCGATTTACTAAACTGTGCTAACTATTTTTATGATGGTGAGATTGGTGGTTGATGACTTAATCCAATACTATGAGAATTGGTAAAGTTTACCGATTCTTTAGCTCAGGGTTTCTTCGTTTTAGCATTACTTAACGCAGTTCATAGCTTGTGTAATTATTAGTAGCTTGTATTATCATATTGAAGCCCTTCTCTCACTGGAGGTTTCGCGTGTTAGTTTTGGCTTGGTTCTCTTGACGTCCGGATATCCGCCACCATTTCGATGGTGAATGAGATGGTTTGCGTTATCATGTGTTTGCGAAATCGACATCAGTGCACTACCAATCTTAGTTAGAAATATACTGCGAGTGTCCTTCCTGTCCTTACGATACTCTGGTGAAAATAAGGAGCAGTTCTATACCAGGGCACCAAATGGCACCGAGTGTAACGATTCATTTCTATGTCTAGTCTTGGCGTTCAAATGCATATCAGCATAGGTACCAATGAATGCATGAGAGAGAGAGAGCGACATAATACGATTTCGAAGAACATTTTTCAAAAAATAATAAACAACAAGTTGTCCTAGGTAGGAAATTTTCCAAAGATGTGTGTCTAAAAAGACATACACAAACCAAACGCCTCTCAAGATCTTGCCTGTTAGCTGACACCGACGTTCAAGGGCAACGATGCTTGCGCAGTCACATAAGATTGCCAGGTATACTTTTATCTGTGGTATAACTGTATAAGTATACTATGAAAACTGACGTGGTTTTGACACATTTTGTCTTAATAAAACGGGAATACTCAGGTTAAATTGAGTCGGTTATTCACACTATAGTTTCAATCACAATCGGTGACCTTCATCAAGGAATGCTCAGCTTGACACGCGCGCGATCTCGTCTGCCTTGTAAAACAAGAAAAGACAAAGCCGATTAAGCTCATTAAAAACGGTGCGGTTTTTCGCGAAAAATCAACATACAATAGACAGAGAGATAAGTTCGGTAGATGACGCCGGCAGGGCTGTGGAGAACACACCCCGCGCGGGACAGGGACACAGGAGGCAGGACTCCTCGTCTCGACATCGAATACAAAATGGAATCGTTATTGCCACTTTAACCGTTTCTCCTTATGTCCTCTACGTGTATTACGTATACGACGAAGTGCTGGAACAATATTATGCTTGTGTTTTGTATTTTTTTTTAACCGTTCCGTGCGGTAATAGTGTGTGACGACACCAACGGTTCCAGCGGAAGACTGGCGCTGGTTGTTCGCAACCAGTATTATGCTGAGCTAGAACCGGTTTGTGGTTAACAACAATGTGTATTAGGTCTTTTATTTTATTTTTTTATCTACCTTTATGTTTTTGGTCCTTGTGTTCAATTTGTTTTTTTCCATAAATAAATTATTTGTCTATTGTCTATTGTATTCGTGTATTAATGTTCTGTTAAAAACAGAGAATCTGCTAATGTCTGATATCATATAATTTGCTTGCGATTATTTTGGTCAAGGTTGACCCTTCTCTAGTGTAAAATGGGATTCAATGGTTTGACGTGCTCATGATCGCGACTTCCGTAAATAAGAATCTCAGTGGCGAAGGACAAATTTATTTTTCGCTTCGCTCAAACGAATGACTATTATTACGTTCGTCATTTCATTTAATTTTATAGAGCCGCGCCGCGCTCGCGCCCTCTCTGTTTCTATATTCACCTTTTTACCTTACTTTTACCTTGCAATCGAACCGAACACATTTTTTTTTAAATAAAGCTTTATCAAAATTCATTTCCTCAAATATTGAATATAAAAAAAACCTAGCACAACTCGGTCACGTGTGGTGACGTCATAATATGATATTATAAACTAGGTACTTTAAAATGGTTTAATGGTTCCAAAAGAGTCCAAAAACTAAAAACTTGAAAAAAAAAAGAGAGTACAAAACATAAAAAAAAAAACTACTCTTAGTAATTCAATAATGTTGATATGGAAACGTAGAGCTAGTGTTTCTTGGAGCAAGACTTCGTGGCTGGCATGAGCGGGACGTGATGGGTTGAGGACATGACGTGAGATGAGATGAGAGCCGAGCCAACCAACTCGCCGCGCTAGACGCTAACGACCAATATTTTAAATCAAGGCAGAAACTACATAGATACTAGAGGAACGAGAAAGACTATCGATCACAATTCACAGCTCAGTGATCAACGTATTCGAATCGCGCGCCGCAACGACGTGGCTCAAATCCCAACATAGCTTGAGCTGAAGAAGGCGAATAAGTGAGGTGAAGAAAACATCGTGAGGAAACCACAGCGCGGTGGTAGTACTTATCTACTAGTTCTCAGCTGCCTTGCGACAACCCACCTAACGGTGTCGTCCGGCAGTCTCACTTGAGTTGAGAGTCAGTGCTCATTCCAGTTTTTACCATCCTCGACCAGATCGTCACTGGTCAATTTGTGGTCAAATGCCCATCGGAAAAAAAAGAAAAAAATGAGGATGAAAGAAATACTAATAGTCACAGGTCATTCATAAAAAATCTATAATTTTTACTAAGTATAACCCTGAATATGAACATTATTATAATATTCTGGATTGTGAACTTCATTTAGCTTACTGTTATCAGAAGCAATATTACGGTCATAAGCTGGGTTTTATAATATTACTAAACTAGTATGATATATTAATTATTACAGAGCAAAATAACCAAAAGGATATACTAGTCAATTGGGTATACAACCATAGATATAAAATAAGTGCTTGACACACTGTGCTTCGGGTGGAAACTCGTTGCCAAAGGGTACTAACCATTATTAACCACTAGCTTTTACCCGCGACTTCGTTCGGGTGGACCTTAAAAATATATAATAGCCTATTTCCGTCTCCGACCCCTAAGTTGTGTATTGCAAAAAATCTATTCAATCCGTTCAGCCGCTTAGCCGTGATAACACGACAAACATCCAGACAGAGAGACAGATAGAGTTACTTTCGCATTTATAATATTAGTTAGCAAGTTAGGATGAAGGTAAAATGGCATTCGAATAAAAAAAAACGAACGCGTGACTGTCAAAATTATTCGCGAGAATTTTTATTATCAAACAGAGATAACCTTTGGTCCTGCAATAAAAAAAAGTTCACGCAGGGGTGATGTTTTACTTGGCTTATCGACGGATAGAGACAATAAAACCAGTGATCGCGCATTCAGAAAAAAATACTTTAAGGGCTCGCTTCTCTGATTCAGTTATCTCGTTCGCATTTTTTCAACATTTTGTAATATAAAAATTACTGAGAGGAAATTAAAAAAAATATTATCGTCAGTCAGTGTAACAGTTCTATTTTTGCGAAGAAGAAGGAAAATCGACATTTTTTCCTTCTCCACCGTCAGAATAAAAAATAATTATAATATTAAGATAATTGACGATAAAATAAAAATAGTTAGCGAGAATCGGGAGAGCGGGCCCCACCACGCCGGACGAGGAAATGAATGAGTTTATGCGCTTATGATTGGGTGGATCAAAATTCATTAATGCGATCTAACGGTCCGATGAGCCTGTCAATCATAATCATAGACGACCTTATTGACGAGAATATTCTATTTTGGGCATAGTATTTTCGTGAGATATAACTAAAATACTAAGGGTACGAGCTGTCACCCACACATGTAGCCTGTGTCAGCGAATCAGGCACGATGACATTGACAACAATAGTAATAATGACATTGGATGGTTCCTCGGTAAACCGGTGAGAAGCAGAATGTGGTATGAGCTGCCGCAGTACCCGATAATACGCTTATTATCCTGTGTTTTCTACATAATAAACATTTATTTAGGTAAAGGATGGTACAGAACTATGTAAAAGTTTGAGATGTTGTAGTACTTAGGATTAATAAAGATTTATTCTCATAAAGATAATAATTATCACTTACATGAGAATCAATTACATAGAAAATTTTAGTACTTACTATTAAGTACCTATAAAGGTGCTTATTGTTACTAGCAACAGTTATTCAAATATACTTGTCTGATATATTCAGCACAACAATTGTCTACAACACGGTTAAAAACTTTTAAAGTTAGTTTCAATGACTTATGCCCGTTTATTCGATTATTTGTAAATTTTATTTATGCCAAAAATTTTCGTTAGTCTGCTGTTTGTTTTAGTAGTTACCTCCAGGAATACAGTAACACTTGCGCGGAGCTACTTTAATACCTTCATAAAAAAAGTTAGAAAATGCTAAACCATAGTCACGAGTCACGTTTTATTATACAAAACTATGTTTTTATCATTACATAAGATTGTTATGGCAAGCCGATAAGGGAACCTTGCCACTGCTGCCGTCACCAAAGGTTATGGCATTTATGTTTTATTCGCGATATAGGTTCGAACGAGTCGAGGGCTTGGCGTCGCACCATTATCGCATGGCGTGAAGTCTTATCGGGAACCGGCGCGTACTGGTGTTTCACTGGTATGGTACCTACAGTTGTTGTTATTATTATCGAAAACACCATGAAATAATGGAATGTGAAGATCATGGGGCTTCATAAACTATCGATGACAAAATATACATAGAGCAGCTCGGTATCGGCCCGAACGTCGGCCAGAGGCCTGTGTTGCTCTAAGATTTTATACAGGGTTTTATGAAAAGGGTATGCTAAGCCGAAAGGGGCTGCATCAATCATCAAAGGCATCAAGGAAAGGGGCATCATTGTGAACAACTTTTACTAAGGGACCAACCTTGAATCTATAAAAAAAAACAGCTGTTCCATACATTTTGTCGAGTGTCATTGACATTTTTCTATGGAACAGCTGTTTTTTTCTCGATTTCAGGGTTTGTCCCAAAGTAAAAGTCTTTCATAATGATGTGCACTATGAGCCCTTTTCGGCTTAGCATTCTCTTTCCTTATAACCCTCAATAAATGTTTAGCATCAATTTTAATATTATTTCTCGTTAGTAACAAACTCTAACTTGGCCGACGTGGTTTCCGAAGAACCGATAACGGCTACAGTTATGGGCGCTGGAGTAGGATTCTAGAGTTGACCGAGTTGAGGTAAGCGTAGTGTAGCGTTAAAGAATACATTTAGAATTAAGACTTTAGTGCATTACATTATTTATACAGAAACAAAATATCAAGAACGTGACCATTATAAACCCCCTAAAAAATTAAAGGCGCTGCGCGAGACTAATCCAATTAGCAGTGCGACAAAACTATAGGTAGGTATAGGTTGTTCACTTATTATTTTACACAACAAGGATAGACGATAACCTGTCCAACATTACTATTAGCATAAGGAAGATTTTCCTAATTCTAAATCACACTGGGTGCATTTGAAATGTTAGTAAAATATTTTGCGTATCTTATAGGAATAGTAACGAAGCAGTAAGAAGTTCAGTGATAAACTGAAAAGCTGTTAAACGAGTCTGATTGCATTGCTATAGCACAGTAAGTCGTCCGAGCAGCAGCGCTCCACACGTGCACTCGATGCAGTCCTCGGTCAACAAACAAACCTGATTTCATCGCGCCAAAGTTCACTCCTCACTCGCGAAGATATCGAAATTAAAAATAAATAGGCCAGAGACACACATCCATATCGCCCGGTGGTAGAAAAAACTGCGAAGTAGAGGAATCGACAGCCGTGAGCCGTTCCAGTCCAGCCAGTACGCACCCGCGTCGCGCAGAAGACGCTCGTGCGTCCAAAATTGCCCTCTCAAACAGAAACTTTCGTTCACTGTGAAAACTTTCGGCTTATAAACAACGTGCTGTGATATTTATAACACATACATATTGCAGATTCCATACGGATACCTCGGACTTCTTCGCACCGTTCGGTAAGTTATATTCAATATTATGCGAAATTACAATATTAAAGTTTTCGATGTCCAAGAAGCAAAGGGGTTTCTAAAAGTGTGCGCGTCTAACCTTGATATTCAGCCTGTTCAAACATTAGTGACATAATTAAAAGTGTGCGATGATGTCAATTTGACCACATGGTCGTATAAATAGCTCATACACGAGTATAGCATCAAAACAAAACATTTTAATCAAGCAAATTAAAAGAAAAGCATAACATTTCAACAGCAGAACGAGAAAGATCAAGTTTTGATTCAGAAATTGAAAATTATAATTCAATAACCGCATGACGATTTAAGGCGGTATCTGTAAAATAAATGTTTTAAAACAAAGAATATCGAAACAAACAGAAGCCCAGTGATGTCAATACAACCACTTAGCATACAATCCATAATGACTGGGATTTTATCGTAGTCAAGCGCCATAATTTATTCATATGTTAATCAAATTATAGGAACATTATAGTGTACAGGTGAATTATGAGGAGTTTTGCCGCCAATGTAAAAATATCATGTCACAGTATAATATTATGATTTTCAATAAGACTTGAAAATGTTACATTACTTGATACTAGCCTATGCACTCGACATCCGACGCCAAAATTCTAATAAAAAAGTACATGACGTGGTAAATGTTTGTGAAAACATTCTCAAAATAATAACGCATAAGAAGATGCTTAGCGATTCATTCTTGCAAATCTACCGCCTTCAAGATTTTTTACACAACACAACGACGCGAAGCGGCGTCTTATTCCAGCCATGCTTTTAGCATTTCCATCATTCATACATATTATGAAAATCAAAAATAACTTAAAAACATTATTAATACTCACGTACTTTTATTACATTTTATATAATTACTAGCTGTTACCCGCGACTTCGTTCGCGTGGACATACAAAAAAAAAGAGTAGCCTATGTCCGTCTCAGACCCTTAAGCTATATCTATGCAAAAATTCAACTCGATCCGTTGAGCCGTTTAGCCGTGATAGCGTGACAAACACCCAGACAGAGAGCCAGAGTTACATTCGCATTTATAATAATAGTTAGGAGTATGAATTTCGACCCGACCCCCGAATACTGAAACGCTTTGACAACAGATTAATTCTAATACTGCCTTTGTCTGGCACTAAGCAAATGACAAAGACAGTAATAGACTTAATCTATCGTCAAAATTAACAAACGTTTCAGTATTCGGGGGTAAGACTTTGAATGCTAATCTATCGACAACTTAAGTTGAAAAATATCGAAATCAGGTAACCTAGGGTTTTGAAGAATTGTTGCTCAATCTACAAGCTCTGTATATCATACCACTGACTCATCTTCAAATTACGATTATTGGTGATCTATCGAAAACCTCAAATAACCCAGACACAAAAATAATCACGGTCGAGTATTTGCCCATGGCCATGGAAAACGTCTTCTAAGTTATTTTCTTCTTACCATTAAAACAATGGCTAACGCACTGTGTATAGCAAAACATGCATTTTATAATTGACTGCTGATAAGAACCTAGCCAAGGATACAATACACAAGCATGGAAAATAAAATGGCACTTGTAGCTGATAGTCACCACTCATTTTATTCCTTACCCACCTTACACCCTACACTCAATATACGAAAATTTTACTGGTAGTCCAGTTTAAAATCTGATTCAGAATGAAACTTTATGACTCGTCGTCATAAATCATAACCAATATTTTTTTGGTGTCGTAGTTGTCGTACATGTCCTCTGACAATGGTCGGGTAACACACTCATTAAATATTCCATTTAATTAAATTGTAACATGTTAAATTGACGAAATATAGTTATTAAATGGAGACCTAACAACGTAAATGAGTCGGACCAGAGATCTGCCGTCATAGCGTAAAGACCATTAAAGATATAAATTATCGATATACCATGCGAAGGATGTGGGTCAGAGGCTGGGCTAGATAATGGGCAAGCATGGGGGTGGAGACTAGTTCTTAGGTCCATTAACGAAGTCTTTGCTGTCATTTTCTAAACTAAATTTGTCAGCTTTGAACCATGTTTAAACCTCATGCCATCCTTTTCCCACATATTAAAAAGAAAAGCGACGGGGATGATTTATAATAATAATAATAATTAATTTCTTTAACTGAGTTTCAGTAACATATAAAGTAGGCAGGAGTACGCTTGTAGGCATATAACGCCTGTGCCAGAAGACCCCGCTCTTCCATTTCTGACGAACATTTAGATAGGTACTTAACTTTAACTTAAATATTTTATTTTACTTTAAGATGTTTGATTTGACTGCTGACAGTTAATTTTAGTCTAAAGAGTGTACTATAGATATTGATAGTTGAATTGAATATGAGATTAAGGTCCATCTAAATTTACTTAAGCGGTTCCATGATCCGCTATTGTACTTGGAGCAATCCTTCATATCTCATCAACCTTTTAATATATCTTTCATATTATATTTACCTCTCACAATTATAGATTCCTGGCATATTGACGCAAATGGTATTTATTACAATGGATATATAGTAAATACAGTTAATATAGTCATGCAAGTAAGTAAAGGGCAGAGTGTCATTGTCGCCGGAGGCGCGGCGCGGGCGCGAGCGCGGCTGCAGCTCGCGAACAAACACAATTTTGTAGTTCTTTTTGTAAATTACAATTTAAGAACAAAACGATCTGGAGACTGTGCTATTTATGAAGATTAAATCCCTTCCGATTTTTATATTGTACTGATCTCATTTTGAACTTCGCGTAATTAGATAACAATAAAGTTTTTGTAGAAATTTTTTTTTTACCACACAAGCTTTTATAAAATCCGTTATTGTTACTGTATGCTAATCAAAACGAGTTCAAACTCCATCAATCTACCGTTAGTATCTGAGGAGTTCCGTTTTCCAGCTTATGTTTTATCCATCATCAGATCAGCTCGCTCTCATAATATTGTATTGTCATCGGAACTTAACAGGCGTGCTAAATTTCATCCTATTTGAATAAAGGGAATTCATTTGCAAGATATGACCTTAACGTACGTACATACACACAAACATTACAAGTTAAATAAAAGCTTAGAATAGGAAATAATATGTATTATAAACATCATTTTGACGACGCACACGATATAATAAGTAAACAAGAATACGATGAATATACACGGTGTGAAACTAAACATTTAAATCAAAACAAAAGTGCATTAAGTAGTACGTACACGTAGTTATTTAAAGATCTAACTAAAGGTATAATAACGTTTTTACGTCATACATATTTCTCCTCAAGTTTTACACATTCTCACGCCCTGACAACAAACTCAGAAGAGATCGTTTGATGATCCAAACCAGTTTTCGACTGCACAAATCAAAACACCAGTGAGCAGTTCGAGCCCGACCCAAAGGTCGTTGAGGAACATTGCTCCCTTTTCGTTG
Source organism: Apocheima hispidaria (assembly GCA_947579745.1). Lineage (NCBI taxonomy): Eukaryota > Metazoa > Arthropoda > Insecta > Lepidoptera > Geometridae > Apocheima > Apocheima hispidaria. The sequence continues at coordinate 282,539 of OX388166.1, read as the reverse complement.
CCTTTCGTTCGTAAACCCAAAAACGCAACCGCAATAAATGTATACTGAATTTATTACGTTGCAGTTGCAGCATTGCTTTTGAAATAATCAAACCATTTTACATGTAAAAGTTTGGATGGCTGTTACTAAATCACGTATTTACCCGAAGTCAGTACCACTTTGGACTAGATAAGAACATAACAAGCACATTTTGCCTGGTAAATGTCGGAAAATGCAAAGTGACGCAGGTAATTTCGGTTAAAAAAATAGAATTGTCTCTAATTAACGCAACCGCAACCGGCAAAATCAAAGAATTTTGAATATGAGCAAAATCGGTGAAGAGGTTGTCAAGATATAAGGTCGTGAGGTTTTGGTTCGGTACTTCGAACTGAGAACTCACGACCTTATATTATCTTGAGAACCTCTTCACCGATTTAACTCATATTCGATATTCTTGTTAAAAATTGAGTACCGAAAGTTTATTTCAAATATTATCAAAATCGGCCGGTAACGAGCGCCGCAGCAAACGTCCCTTCTTTTTGGGGGAATACGCCACCAATCAAAAATCACCGACGACTAAAAAAAATCTAAGAAGTTTGTGCTTGCGAGGTCTACCATTCGCAGAACTACTAGTCGGATCATTCATCCGCCATGCTCTCAGCTCAAACGGAAAAGTTTCGATTCGAAATCTACATTCACATTCTCCGTTTGCGTCATTCACAGTCAGGATGACGAAGATAGATAGTGTAAAGTTCGAATGGAATCCTTTCCGAATGGCCACAGACATCTGTCCCCATCGCACAAGTCCCCGTGATCCCAAGGGGACTTGTGCGTTTAACTTCATCAAATAGTCGAAAGATACTCAAACTAGTCATCCAGTAAAACGAGCAACATTTCCGCAACTAGATCTATAAACTTATTCGGTCAGTGTAATGATAACGTAATATGACGTAGTTGTTGTTAGCAAATGGAAAGAAAAAATTTAATATTTTATCGTTTCATTATCAATTTATTCTTGTTATTGAACGTTTAACACAGTTTTTGAGTCTTGCTTTGATACATATTAATTAGCAAGTAAGCAACTTTAATGATAATTAGAGTGCGTTTACCTTTCGCAAGTCAGGCGCTTGAAGGCTGGTATTTTAAGGCTTCAAATTTATAACTACATTAATTCTAACACCATAATCTTACACTAAATTTAAACATTATGCGTTATTTATTTAAGGAAGCACAGCATGCATTACGTTTCCTTAATTTTTAAATGGTATATATGTTACGGCCTGTGGTTACGGCTAAAACCCGAAGAGCGAACGCGGATGTACGGGGGGCGGGCGGCAGGGGCGCCCGGCTCGCGCGGTCTCGTCACCTATTACACGTTTGAAGTTGTTTGCACCTAGTTTTATCCAACAGGGATTGGTTAGATCTAGTTGTAGCCAGCATGATATCGGCTGGACTTAGTATCAGCCACTAGGGTTTGGTTGGACCTAGTTCTAGCCGGAATGATAACGGCTAAACCTAGTTTTACCCGAAAATAATCGGCTAATACTTGATTTAACCAAGAGTAAGTCGCTACACCTAGTTCTAACCGGTTAAAACTAGGTGTAGCCGCACTTCGGGTTTTAGCCGTAACATATATATTTATATCAGGATTCAAGTAACAATACAAAGAAGGTCCGATCCTACAGAATTTGGAAACATTGAACGGTAATCTTATGGAATGATTTTTGACTAGGCGCAACTCTACATAAAAAGAATGTGAAAAAAATCAGCCAAAGAAAAAAAAAATAGTAAAAGTGGTAAGTGGTCTTATTAATACCCGTATTATAAAGGTCTTACCCCAAACCCTAAACTCAAAGTAGTCATTTTTACACCCGTTACGCCGATAGTTATCCGGAAAGAATAAAATAAAATATGTCGACACCGATACCCACCGTATAATACGGTAACTTACAAAGATAGCCAACCAAACGTACTTCGGATTTTGAATAGAATTTTTGTCTTCGTGTCTTGTTCTTATTGTCTTGTCTTGTTTTAAAAAATTTAAATGAGCATGACGCCTGCTTGTTTGACATATATGGCATTAAAAAAAACGTGCGAGTAGTTCAGTCTTAATCTTTGTAAGTTGCATACATAATTAATTAAGTTACAGGTAGATAGTCTACTCTTTCAGTCCGTTGTATACCATTACGTCTTTACAAAAAAGTAAGCAGCTAAAGATAATTCGGTGACAGTAAACCGGGATTAGTACCTAATTCACAAGAGTACACAACGGGGTATGCTCAGCAGTGGGCCGGGTGAATACTGGATGAAAATGATAATAATGAAACACAAAACATGGACATGCTAAACGTGTACTCTTTTAGCGTCCCCCAGCCATCAACCTACTTTGTTAAACTTATTAGCCTTTCATAGATTTCATAATATATTTTTAGTCCAAATATAATGTTTATAAATATGCGTTGGGACAATAGACACTTTATTAATAAGACGTACTTTTTTCCATTCCGGGCACGCATGTGCTCGTACAATAATGTTGACAATATCCATTGTGCAATTGTAGACGTGCTGTTGGGCCGCTGGGTTGACTAGTTGCTACGTATAATTTCTGTTAACTGCACAAGTAACTCCGATGAGTGACGAGACTATTCGCCATTATTTTTCAGCGTCGTCACGAGGTTGAAAAATAATGGCGAATAGGGTATAAGTGGCAACCAGGGTCTTTCATACAACAAATATCAGCTATTTACAATGCCACCCGAAATAAAAAAAGCGCAGATTTGTAAATATCACTATAGTGAAATGATTTGTCTATCAAGTCTACAAGTTTTAATAATTGTCAAGTACAGAGCTTACATTACAGTTATGGTTTCATCATCATCATCAACAACAAATATACCTAAAAGAAAAAACTATGATTATACATTAAATATACATTACTTATGGTAACTTATGGTGACTCACAAACAATTGAACAAATCTCTGGCTGCGTCAGAGCTGGGTTCTGCTAGTAACTTATTAAACTGTCCAACGTCCAGCCTGTTCCTCCGGTAGGTTACCTCGAGTGCCCGTCACTCACGCTGAAAGCGGGTACACTCCACCAGCAGGCGGTGCACATCTTCCACTCCACACGTGTCACAAATCGGTGTACCCGCATTCCTCATAAGGTATGAGAACTTTTTTAACGGCATATGGACAGTCCTCAAGCTGTGAGCTGTGACAATAATCTTAAGAGACAGACTCGCGCCTCTGACGGTATGTGAGGAGGCTCACACACTATAGTCTAGGAGAATTATGTGCATAGCAAGTATCACATATCTATCTTCATAATGCATATTTCTTTCTTGCAAAACATATTTAATATCACTAGAGAGAGAGAGAGAGAGAGAGACTATAGACTGTAGACATTACAATACATGGGCAATAATATGTATGATTAGTACCTACAAAATAAAATATTATTACATACACATTATTTACTACGTGACTGAAGGCAGAACTTCAGTTAATGATTCAAAGAACAGCATACCGTTAAAGTATTACCGTACCACTAATAATAATCCAAATAATGATCGATTTATACGTATAATAAACAATCAGGAAAGAACAAGAAACTGCATTCATAGTACATACGCTTGCAACTAGTTGCGACACAGAAACGTTTCGTGCCTACATTACCCAGTAACTATTATATCTGTGGTGTAGTAAACCTCATGCCTTAGTGGCACACATACGAATGAGGGACATAGTCCACAGTCCGAGCATATATTTTGAAATCAAAGAGGCTAGTAAGAAAGCAGCTGAATAAATCTATATTGAATCGGAGATTGAGCTTCTTAGACATGGAACATATCGTTAGTTCGATTCATGAATTTTATATGTTGATGAATAAAATAAACTTTATAATATATACCTAAGGTTGTTTGTGTTTTATCAACAACCTCTACGCCATATCAGAGGCATTTAGTCAGCCTATATGAACTTACTTTTTATTATACTTATAGCAATCCGTTCATAAAAAAATATCAAAACAACCGAACAAAACGTGACTACATTCAACAGTCGCTTCAAAATTTGGAAATAAGTAGCCGAAAACAGATAACTTATCGGTCTTAGATTTGTACAATATTAGGCAAGATAATATGCCGGCCACTTCTTTTAGAACCTGCCAATTAGAATCTGAGGTCTTCCAACGAGCAGAAAGTATTAAATATCAAATAGAACAGGAAAAAAAGTATAGTAAAGGAAAAAAAAGGACGCTAGCACCCAGAGCCCAAGAAGTAAACAAAGCAATATAATGCAAAATCATGCCTAATAAAAAGGTAAATTCAACAAATGAACTTGTTAACATTGTCTACTTGCTTCATGGCTTATCATCGGTCAACTGGTTATCAGATTAATATGACATGGTCAGGAGCTCCATGAGGCGTCACATCTATTTACCATGAGATAGTAACCGTAAAAATATCATGACATGATAATGCTGAATGTTTAGGAAGTTTGCACAAGTTTTTAAAACGAACAAAGTCAAATGATAGCCCAGTTGACACTGGCCAAAGAACAAAAAACTTTTACAAAATAGAGCTTTTCGACACATATAAACAATTGTCTTTTTGATAATTTCTAGTAGGGCGGCAAAATACCTACGTTTATACGCAAATGTTCATTCAACTTCTTAAATGGCATGAATAAAGATGTGGTTACATTTGCGGCTGATAGCTATCTTAAGCTAGATGTTGACTCCTCGTCGGCTGGTACTTTTAGAACGGCCAGTCGTATATGCGGCTGATTCTACGAATTGCCTGCGGTATAGTGATAAAGTTCGTTCTAGTAGTTTGAATATACAGACAATACTTCAACTAGTAAGTCAATATCAGGAAGACGTTTCACCAGAAACTTGCGTTTAATTGCAGTATTTTACTTATTATACACTGATGCAGAACGGTCACGCCCAACGGAACAAAATTTTTATGCATATGCGTTATTGACGTTTCCAGACGTTATCTGAAGATTGCAATTTATCCAGTAATAAACATACAAATGAAAGATACGTAGGAAGTTCAGAGATCTATCTAAACAGATTTCAGTTTCGATGACTTCCCTGTTGGCGCCGTAATCTATTTGCGTTTCGGATTCCGAACGGAACTGAGGAATAAAGGGATTTTAGCAATGTTTACTGTCGGGACTTACAATCGATTTCTAGTACCAGTGGTAACCAAAGCAAAAGACTGAGAAATTGGGTAGATCGGTTTGTCTGCTAATAAGTTTCGAACTTTTTGTCATCCACCCGGATTTTTTTCCCACGATTATTGATCATACGATTATTGAGTTATTATTACTACGTATAGCTCAACGACTTTCATTATTAATAAGGTCCTGATATTGCGGCGCAGTTGCATGCGCCACGTCCACGGGGAAAAAAATAAGGAAAGTACGCGTCCAAAATGTGACCAAAATGCCATACACAGAGATACTGTGAGTGTACTGTCGGGGCATACTATCGATTTCTAGTTCCAGTGGATACTTACATACATACAGATTTTTTAGCTTTTATTCGATTTCTTCTCGAATAGCAATATTGGGAAGCCTAGATAATGCTAATACTTAAGTTACGTAACCATTTATGTATAGTTTGTAAACGTGTTTCCAAGGTTAATGGTTTGTATTTGTTTTAAACAGGAAACAGTCACAAACAGTTTAATGTTTCATGAACTATGCTATGCCTAGTATTCTGTTATTTATTTACATTATTAAGCCGAAGTATACTATCAAATAGCAATCGTCCTCTCATAGATCCGAGAGCCAGTGAATATTTATAATTTTGTTCTTTTTTTGTATCATTATTGTGTATTGTGCTAAAAAAAATAACATTGATAAAAAAAGTAAATAAAGCCAATAAATAATTTATTTATTCAGATGACCATATATGGTTATGTAAAAAGTAAAATACTGTTTTAAATTAAATAAAGTATAAAACTGGTAAAAGTTACCTGAGCACGAATCTAACTGATCATGCAAAAAGTGAAAAACTTGACGGCCGCATCCAATTATGTATTTTCATTATATACTGAAGAAAAGTAATCGCTAGGGCATGCCGGAGGCCTTCAGGTAGGCAAAAACTCAACATCTAAGCAGGCCATTCAGGCTAAACAAACTAACTTCCTTACATCATATGTAACTTTGTTTTTTTTATTGCGTGTAACATTGCTCTTGTCTGTCTGTACGTTACAGTGGCAAACCCATTACGTCAGCAAACAATCAAAATACAACGCAAAAAAGTTATGGGATTCATTCGAGGAAGCTAACAGATATAACCTTGGCACTGTATAGCAAATTTTATCGCTACTGGACTGAATTAGATTTTTTTCAAGATCACAATCTTATACGTTTTTTTAATGCCTGATGTTTGCATCTAAAAGAGACCTAGCTCTCAAGTGAGGCTGCGAGCCTGCTGGAACCCACCAATTATAAGATTACTACGTCCAAAACTTCAATGAAAATAAAAGTGATAAAGGAATCAGAAAAGCAGCAATAGATGGATGTATAGATTACTGAGTGCGTCGACACGATTCATGACACGACGCAAACTTTGATTTTCAACTAGTAGGTATAGTTTTACGCTGTTTGAAAAATGTATTTAATGTATTTAACAAGTTGGGTATTCGTAAGCGTGATATAAAACGAAGCTTTAATGTCATTATTATATTAAACAACGTCGTTCCATTTTACGCGGCGACTGACGCGTTTTCCTTTTTAAACCGAATGAGGTGTGTTTTGTATGTTTTTAGGTCACAAAATTTACTCATAAATGAGTACATACATTTTTTATTTCATTTAGAAACTTTTGAGCGGGCCCTGCAGGCAGATTCTAAAGCACTAATAATTGCCTTTGTCCCTGTCAGTCCCAAGTTCATTGTAATAAGTGTCACGTGGCGGAGTTAGTACATATACATACGGATCCATATTAAGACCGCCGACAGACTAAATTAGAGGATATATTATACTAGCTTGCCCGCAAGGCTTCGCTCGCCTAGTAAATGACTATTTCGCAATTTTAGAGGATAATTTTCAAAAAATCCTGAGACACACCTTTCTTTATTTTTTATGGTTAGTACACACCGAGTTTCATGCTTATCAAGAAAAAAAAAATATTTTATATTTTTTTTGGGGATCCATTTTACCACTTTAGAGGTGGAGTTCCGCGAAATCCGTTCATATTGTTCACCTAGACCATTTGAGGTGTATTGTGTTAAAATTTCACGTCTCTTAATCATAAGCGGTTTGGTCTATGCGTTGATTCCTAGAAAGGTGCTTGTTCTTTTTTTAAATATATAATATATAGATTGATTGGCATCATCATATATTATGTGCTTTGTCTTCTGTGACAGTGTTGATACATTGTTCCACAAAACAAGGCGTAAGGACAATGGACATACACACAGCTTCTCAATATCTACCTCGTGACAACCTTAACCTAACTTGGACGTAATAGTTACTCAACTAAATCCGGTACTTTTCCGGCATCTAAAGCATCCAACTGTATAAAAGCGAAATTATAAATACCTCCAACGATACGCGCGGAATCAGTTAGCTCCTAAAATAAACTCGATCAGGTTTTACCTCGCTCGATGTATGAAATTGAATCATTTGGATGGATTTCAATATACATGTTGCTAACCTAGTGCTTGACAATTCGTTTATTTATCTTTGTAGCCTAGTCTGTTTATCTCGACGAATTTCTAGTCAACAAAAGGCAGCCATATTGTATATTTTGTGACACCAAACCCAAGCCAAGAAAAGTTAGATCCTCAAAATTTCGTGTGACTAGTTATGTCTATCTATGCTAATTTCTTAAAGCTTTCAAATGATCTATTCTACAGGTTTAAACAGAATTACCATGCTAAGCCAAAAGGGTGTCATTGTACTCAAATATTTGTATCGGATCAAGAATCGATAAGGTTTTTTTGTCTGACCTTGTAATGGACGCTTTAAGAAAAGTAAGAAAAGGAGTTATTGCCCTGGAGTGAAGAGTGGCTACTCGGAAGTTAGCACACCAACGATGCTTACGATAGCGATGGCGAGGAGACTGGAATAGACACTCCACTTGGGTTGTAGGTATCGAGTATTCCCTTCTACCATAGCATTTAACTGAGCCATCTCTGCTCCCTGATCAATCGGGTTGTGGCTATTGACCGCTGACAATGTATGTCTACAAGCGGTGGCAGCCACATGCTTTCAGGGAGGAGCCGAATGCGCATTGGATATTGTCATTGTCACGTACTACGACAGATCATGAAATGAAGAACATGACATTTAGGAGGTAGAGAAGAAACTGGGCCGTTTGATACGAGTCAGATAATAAGAAAACCGGTTGCTATCACGCGTAGGAAAGTTGCCCGTTTGACATTGACCGACAGTACAGTATGATGCAATATTCAGAAGCAGGTGCAGATAGACGAGTATTATCACTATCACTTGAAGAATTAACGGCTTGCTATTTCTGTAACAGTTTCCTTTTCAGTGACCTTAAAATAGACAGCGTCATTTTACAGATTATTTGTGCAGTTACTTAACAAATCATAGTAAAAGTGTAGTAAAAGTGACTCCAACATTTAGATAAAAGTGTAAAAGGAACGGGGAAGAAAATCTGCGCGTATCAGAGAGATATGTAGTGACTTTCCACCGACTAATAGTCAGTCACATGTGTCGTTCTCATAGTACGTAGGTTAGCTTTACGATCTAAAATGTTCACAGACAATAACTACACGGACATAAATGTAATCATTCTACGCTTCAAAGTTTCCTGTCCAGATAAAATACAGCTACAGCTGGTATACTTCACTACGTTTATTACTTTCATACAACATTCAACTAATATTTACTTACTTAGTAGATTTTGTTACATTAAATACATTTGGGTGTATATGAAATACAGTAAAAAAGATGGTAAGAGACATTTGGATAGGATGAGAAATTGTGACACAAGTTGCAAAGCTATAAACCCAAGAATTCGAGTCAAGGCAGGTAGAGTCGGCCCTGAAGAGAGTAGCAAGGAAGGTTTGCCTTTGTTTTTGCTACTCTCTAATGCACGAGAGATGGTGATCGAAGGTAAATGATACTTACCTTTTTTTAAATTTAAATACATTGAAACGAAACGTGAGTGGTTTAAAAATTTCGAGATTTCATATGACAATTCTTCGTGACATGCAAAACAATCATGATTGCATAAAAAAACTTGGCACCTTCCTCATTAAAACGTGCAATACTGTTACTCACTCAGATTTTCACAAAAACTTCGACCTACCTTCTATGCCAATGAAGTTTTGGATGAAATTATTAGTAGCTGCGTCTCGCGATCTTTTATTCCAAAGATGGCAGACGGCCCGCCTGGTTGTAAGTAAACTGCCGCCAAAGGATATCTAATGTACCAGAATGGAATCACTACGATGGGGATGACGTGAACTTACAGTCGAAATCCCAGGAATCACTAACACATTGCAGACTTTATAAGATGAAATGATGATGAGACCTCTTTTGAAAACTTATAAAAATAATAATAGTATAACACGTTTTGATTTTAATAAAACGGGAATAGGTACTCACGTTGACTTGAGTCGGCTATTCCGGCTATAGTTTCGAACACATACTATGATCTTTTTCAAGGAATGCTATAAGCCATAGTATAACACGATCTGTCTTTGACATCTGCCAGTGTGACAATTGACACTTTGAAATCTCTTACTAAGATACAATCACTTTTATATGTGTTGGTAGTTGGACATTTTGCTAACTGGACGATATGCTTATTTGGGACTTCTCGATCATAAATTCATAACCCTCCGTTCAAATCTATTCAGCTATCAGTATTTTACATTTGTAACGTCGAGTGATTGTGATTCGTAAAGTTGTTTTGCAATATTTTAATTGTCAAAGCGACTTCATTTGATATGTTTTAAATTAGGTCAATTGATGATTGCAAGCGGCGTCAATTGATAATAGGAGTAGTTTCAACGGAAAGAGCCTCGAGAAATTATGGAAAAGGTCTATTTCATAAAATATATATTGCACGTTAATAATATACATTTAAAATCCTTATTAAAAGATAAGGGTATGATATCATCAAATTCAGGTTCAGATTATTTATTCACCTTGTAACAATGATTCCTTATACAGGGTTATAAGGAATGGGTATGCTCAGCCGAAAGGGCCTCATAGTACTCATGATTGTGAACAACTTTTACTATGGGAACAACCGTGAAATAAAGAAAAAAAAACAGCTGTTCCATACATTTTGTCAAGTGTACATAGGTTATTTTTATCCCGAAAAAATATTCGGTTTCTGAAGAAAAGCGGGTGAAACCGCGGGTCGCAGCTAGTTATAAATAAAATAAACTGAAAGTGCAATCGAGAGCGTATTGTATCAAAGCGTCTAATATCTTAGCAGCGAGTGCATCGGTGATCGGTGCTTATACTAAAAGTACTACGATATCAGCTACTATCAAATAAGTTATCAACCCATCTACTTACTTGAAACTTTGCCGTTAGTCATACATAGTCACACTGACAAGGAAAAACCTCGTTATTGGAATAGGCCATGTGTTGAGTGCCCAGATACCTACTCTAAATAAATCAGTTTGAAGCCCTTGACCAAGTTATCTCGGTGGTTGTTATACCGTGCTACTTTACAAGGTTTACAACTGCTTTTCTGAAATGTGTTTATGCGAGTTTGTAGCAGACCCAATAGTAGATAAGTAATTAGCTCAATGTCCGTGTATATATTTTTTTAACTTAACTTTTAACTTTGTATCATCGAAGTTGGGTATTAACTTTTTTTTTAAACTTGGATCTGCTTTGTTAAATTCTAAAGACTGACTTACACACGACTTACAGCCTAAGCCGGTGGATCTAGAAGCATGGCTTATGTACAACTGGCTTCGCCTCGCGGTTTCACACGCGGTGTAAAAGTACTATGTGTTAATCCAGTGAATAAGCTACCTCCATACCAAATTTTATCCAAATCCGTCCAGCCGTTACAGAGTTTAATGGTAACAAACACTTACATACTTACATATTTACCTACTTATAAATTAGATACACATAAACTCTCTACTCATAAACTTTCGCATTCTAATATTAGGGGGATGGAAGTTTGTATGGAAGTTCGTTATTCGGGCGCCGGCCCTAAGCCTGCGGAGCCGAAAGTCGGGCAGCACCGCATAATTATGAAGTCATTCATATTACTTAGTCGGCTTGGGAATCGCAGAACGCTCACCGTTTACTAAGAGATCGCTGCTGCCCGTCCTCCGGTGGTTTTGGTCGTAGTTTTAGGCCATGCCATGTCCGGTAAAAAATAATCAAAACTTTAGGTATTCAGTAGTGGAATGAAAACAACATCATGTGATTCGATGATATAATCTCGCCATAACTCGCCCTTGACGATCAACATCACGTCAAACTGGTTTTTTACTATCCCACTGAAAAAATCTGTAAGATGTGATTATGATTTTCCAGACATAAAAAAACAGTTTACGCAGACCACATCTATTCATCTGTGACGCAGACAAACATTCCCACAGACATTGAGTTAGTATTTATAGAGAGTCTGTCTAGATATGGCTAAAACATGATTAAGAGCATATAATCACCGTGACGTAACCACGTTAATAAAATAGAATTAAAAAAAAAAGTTTATATTATAACGTTTTACTATAAAGAAAAAACTTTATTAAGCTTATAAAATGAAATCGTATCGATGGAAGTCACAAAGCATCTCATATGTTACATTGGAACAAAAAAAAAAACAACTACCTTCTGCATAACATTTTCACTAAGAATCTAGACGAAGTTACTTTATGATATTTATAAAAGAAAAACACTATAGACCATATTATATTATGCAGATTTTTAAATCAGCTTTTTGCAAATCACGGCAGCTGTCTCCGGTGATTCTATTGCGAACGGACTAAAAGCATACATTGTTTAGCAAATAAAAACAGAAAAAAATACTAATTGGCATTATTTTTATTAAGCTAATTACTATGAAAACTGACGTGTTTTTGACACATTTTGTTTTAATAAAACGGGGACACAGTAACAAAAAATATATTTCGGGGTCGGATCTGGGACAGCCAGGAAATAATTAGTTTTATGTCTCGTTGGTGATTGGGGGACAAAACGTTTTCTCTTGTTTGTCACCCTGAGGGGACAGATCAGGGAGACGGAATGGAATATTCCTGTATCTATCGTTAGTCAAGATGACGATGACGTCAGGGCACGCCTCTGCTTTGCCTCTACGATGCGATCGGGTGCCGAGTGGGCGGTACCACTTTCTTCGTTTTATTTCGTTACCGAAAAGTTTTCACAGTATCAAAGTTTGGTTTTTACAAGACTACGAAAAAGGAGGGGTTTTGATTTTGAAAGTCTTTGAATTTTACTATATTCATAATAATTATGTTCCCTCTAATGACTTTGGGGTATATGACATATGACGTCATACTATATCCAATATGGAGGATTTTGTAACTAATATAATATGACGCATTATTCATCTAAAAACATATTTATGATTTTCAGGCGTGTTTGGTGTGAAAATAAACATTCGAAATATGTAAAACTTCCTCATTATAGTTACATGCTGTTTCGTTGTCCAGCTTCATCACGATCGTTATAGCCATTGGTAAAATACTTGAACTAGTAATAAAATGATGTCACGCAATATTATAATGATAGTAGTAGTGGTCATAGGTGCTCCTGGCGCACCATAATAATTATATTAACAAAGATTCACGTACGGTTCAGTTCAGTGTTTGGATAGGTGAACGCAACTGCATTTATTACTGAACACGGTGGCGAGTTACACTTTAGGTCTAGGCTATCCAATTTTTTTAGGGTTCCGTACACAAAGGGTACTAACGGGATCCTATCACTAATCCTGCGCCGTCTTTCTGTTTGTGCTACCAATTTAGGGCTCAATCTATTGAATCGTAATAGCATAGCGAAAATATAGTATATTTCTTGTATGGTAAAAGGTAGCCCGTAAAATAATAATAAAAAACCTTCCTTTTTCTAAGACGGTTAAAAATAGGAAAATATGAAGAGGGCGTTCCCATACGACGAACTACGAACGAATATTTCTTCATTTTGACTCTATCGGTACTGGCCAAGTGCGAGTCAGACTTGCGTTGTACATTCAGGGGCGGATTTACCAGCAGGCTGAGCATGCTTGAGTCTAGGGCGGCAGAATTTAGGGGCGGCAAATTTAGGAAGCGATTATTTTTTTATTACCTTTAACTCAAATAGCAAGATTTCTGTAACACGGATTTCAGCTATCTTCCAGAACTCTGTGTGCAGACTTATTTCGCTGGTGCATACTGAATACATTACTCTATGTTTAAAAGAGTTATATTTATTAGTAGCTTTAATTAATTAACTCATGTACCCAAAAATTTTTTTTTGCCCAATTTCAACTTGTCAACCGACAATTGTAGAGGCAATGCGGCAAAAATGCAACAGCCTATAGTTGGGAAATGTGTAAATCCGCAACCGAATACATTACACAAAAATATAAAGTGTGGTGGTACGGAACAAGAGAGGACCAGTGTACAGTATAGTCAAAGAATATCTAATTTATCTATGGCATAGTCTAGGTATGACAAGAAAACGTTGCAAGAACTGAGCTACTGTTGTTGTAGTATACCTAACAAAGGTTTGTTGAAACAGTGCTGTTTATACGGTTTCGCATAACTCAATCGATCGAACTTACACACTGATCAATTCAAACTGTACTAGTGTAGTTCGCCGTATTTACCTTTCCCCTATTGATAACATTTTTATTTGTGCACTTAACTGAATGTAGGTAGGTACCAACTGAATCTGGTACGGCGAAGTCACAGATGAATAGAACTAGATACCTAGTCTAGGACGAGCCTAGCGCGCAACACATAAGTTTTATAAGACTTATATAAGACGCCGCCCCAAACATTGAACCTCAGTACCGACCAAGTGCCAGAGCTGTGCGTGCGTGCGTGCGGCTTAAATAAAACGGTTGTTTTATTTTCCTGACAACCAACGGCAAACAAAAATGACTATCTGTGCAGTGAAATTGTGTGGAAAGTCATCCGCGCACTCAAACTACAAAAAAGACGGAATAACTTTTCATCGGTAAGTAAAATAATTCAGTTTTACAAGACATAGCTGAGCTCAGCATATAATGGACACGTCGTCACTTATCCCTTTTCCTTATTGCGGATATCCCATGCAGTTGTCCCTTTCTGGCGAACGCACGTATAAAGTAGTGTTGTGACTCATTAAACAAAACGCAGACTTGCATTTTCGATGTTCACCATACCGTAAAGGGATTCGAACACTGATGAATTCTAACTAAACTGTACACTCGGGACCTTCTGCTTGGACTAAACTCGACAAGCAACGAAATCACGATAGAATCGACCGGCAGCATCTAGCATGTGCCTGAGACTGTGGTGAGACTAGAGAAAATAACTTGTTAAGAGCATGTCGGGCCATGCTTAGTAGGGTTCCGTAGGTGCGTAGGATGTTTGAAGTTTTTATCCGTTACTAGCTTCTGCCCGCGGCTTCGCCCGCGTTTTTCTGGTAAACAATAATGGCGTTTTTGTCAGTAGACTATAGTATACGTCGTAAGTATTAGGTGTATGATTCAGTTGTTAATTTCGATACCCGGCTAAATAGATTTTTAGATGATGAATTGAAGTAACTGAGTTGATTCTGGGTAAACTAACATTATTTTTCGGACCTAACAAAACGCGTGATCTCGAGAAAATGTCACATTTTAGAATAAAACATTCTATTGAAACGCGCAAAGAAAGCAGGGACCTCGAAAAAAACATTCGACTTTACAGCTCGATCTCGAAAAATCCGCGAGTGCACGACACTGAGGAAGAATTAGTACTTTAATGGTGTTGTGTAGTAATGTTATGTTAGTGAGTTGAAATTCGAGTGAGTGCGATTACTATGGCAGAGCGGAAGTTCGCTATGTAGGTAAGTACCGATGTTGCCCTACTGCCACAGCCTACTGCTTACCCCATCACTACGGAACGTACTAGCTCGGTACAGTGGTGGGCGTAACCTTGATGATAGCCAATGGGATTTTTTTGTCACGCTCCGCGCACCCCGTGCTTTCCTCAAACTGTGGCGACTTTTGATCGGACCAAAACCCGCGTGACGAGGTATCTGGTTCATCTGTGGGCGAAGTACTTAGTCTACTAGCCAATGATTTTTCCAAGGTGTAGTGTGGTGTGTAGTCTGAGCGGAATAGTAGAGCCACGCGTTACATTTAGCCATTACATTAGATACCTAATTATTATTTATAAACGTAAAATAAAGTTTGTCTATGTGTTTGTTGCCTTTTCGCGACTACAATCCTATCGATCTTCATGGCTATTTGGTATGGAAGTAGTTTTCATCACGAGAATTGATACTGGAAGTTTTTTATTTGCTTTCAGGAAAAATGTTAGTAAACCGTAATCGCTAGTGAAACCGCGAGGCGCAACTCGTTCATATAATAATGGAAAGATAAGATGCAGCTATAACGATTTGCTTATATTGCAACACGTGTACGTATTACTGATCTTTGATCTAATTAAAGCGAAACATTTGTCGTAAAACGACACTTTGTTTTTATGCGCCTAGAATTGCAAAATTACCGCATATGTTAAGCTATTTGTTTTGATCTGTAATTTTATTTGTGCCAACTATTTACCTAACAGCTGTACCTATGTCTGTATAAGTTAAAAAAATATCTATTTTATGGCTTAATCCGCTCTATTTTATTTGAACAAAACATAGCCTATATATATATATCATCTAAGGATAGTGTAGCTTTATTCTAGTGCTAGTCATAGTTTTGGTGTTAACTCCCTACAAACAACAAAGGTTATATTCTGTATACCTCTTAATAAATTTTAGTGTGATGACACTACATCTTAGTGTTCGTTTTTGGAAGAGATTCTATTTTCAGCCTGGATGGAAATCCCACAATAAGGCAAGGGGTTGGTTGCCTTTGTTTCTCCGCGGTTATTTGCCAGCCGCATCCATCTGTTTATTTTATATATAGCTCACCTGCATCCTCAGCCCGTTATCGCCCACTGTTATCACACGGGCCTCTCTCCTTGTCCCACTTATCCCGGTCCTATGCCAAGCTTTTCCAGGTTTGATCCGCGATTTTCACAATATCGTCCACCCAGCGAACTGGAGGACGGCCGACCGACGGCTCTTTACAACATAATTATATAGTTTTTATATACATACTAGCTGCGCCCTGCGGTTTCACCCGCTATTCTACAGAAATCGAATATTTTTCCGGGATAAAAGTATGTGTGGTAATCCAAGATATAAGCTACCTCCATACCAAATTTCATTTAAATCCGTTCAGCCGTTACAGAGTTGAACGAGAACACAACGAGAACAAACGCACTTACATACTTACATTCACACACACTTACACACAAACTTCAGCATTTATAATATTAGTGTGATAACAAAGACGCTATCTATATTAATAGGGAGAATTTTGAGACATAGATGTAGTACCTATAATTATTATTATCGTGATGTTCCGATGGATGCGTTGCATCTTCTTGGATATTATGGATTACTGTATTATGGATCCTGGAAAATAGTGAAATCTCGGTTGAATCCGCGGGCGCAGCTCGGTGTACCAGGGATAATACGTATCTCAAACTAGATAGTATTGACGTCATATTCTGTTGATGCTATTCGACTTGATGACTATTGATCTTGAAAATTTAATATTTCATTTTATAAATAAATCCTCACGGATATGATTTGATATGTATTTTTGTTCCGAGATGCGAACAACATCGACCACTGTGCCACAGGATTTAGAAGTTTTTTATTTGTGAAACAAATACCTCATAAGGGGTCTGTGATTGGTGAGGAAAATATATGATTATGAAGATTTTTCTTTATGCTACTAAGTGACGATACCTCAGCTAGGACTAATAGTATTCTGTCGATAAACAAGTCACTCGCCCGATGGTGAGCGTCACGCCCAGAAGCCAGTGCACAGAATTTGGGACTTCAACAGTTATGGCGTGAAAGGAAGAAATCTTATGCAGTGAGCAGATTGAACTGTTGATGATGATGATGGT
Source organism: Apocheima hispidaria (assembly GCA_947579745.1). NCBI lineage: Eukaryota > Metazoa > Arthropoda > Insecta > Lepidoptera > Geometridae > Apocheima > Apocheima hispidaria. The sequence continues at coordinate 265,416 of OX388166.1, read as the reverse complement.
TGTTTACATACCTAAGTACTGAATCGTGAAAGATTAATCAAAAATATAGGATTCTAAAATTGGTATTTGCGTTTTATCTCATAAACGTGGATGTTCACTTAGCGAATGAGAATTGGTGAATATTATGTATTATCAACTCACGAAAGTTAAATGAATACATGATGCTGTTCATGATTATTACGTAACTCTTGTAAACGCTTTCGTTCAAAAGTACGAAAGTAATTGCAATAGACTGACATAAACGACAAGATCGTGAAGTCAATGTTTTTTCGACGAGCAAGTCTTTCGCCTGTTGGTAAGAGCAAATTGTGCTCAAAAAAGCTGTATGAGTTATCGTCAGCCTCCTACTGCGAGACATATCTCCCTCCCCCGAGGCACGCATCTCAGCCTGAGAGCCGCTCATCGTTTTCAGACACAGCCCTCCGTTATCGTCACTCCATCGCTTCGCAGGGCGTCCTTCCAATCAGTTCGTATATCACGTCCACTGCTGGATTAGGCATCTCCTATGTTATATTCCCCGTAACCCCTATGCTTGCGGCATACAATACATAGGCAGGCGTATCAGAGATTCCACCGTGCTGCTGGCCAGAGCTGTCTTTGCAAAAAAAAACAAAATTTTTGAAGATAAAAATTCATAGACACGGTATAAAAAAAAATGATTTTGGTGAAAATTAGACCAATCTGGAAGCAACTTCTTTCAAATATAAAAATACTTTTCCAAATCAGTCTATAAATGACGGAGTTCTGAGGTAAAAAACAAACTATTGCGTTGTAACGTTTTAATTTTATCTATTCCATGTCGAAAGGTAACTAACTACTCGACCTTAAAATGTAGGTAGCTACATATTTTTATTATCAGAGAATTTGTTCGAAAATGTAAAAATTATGTTATAGATAGTTTTGGTTAAGTTTTAATTAGCCTAATTACGAGTCGTGATATCGATAGCCTCTTGCACGCGGGGCCGTGTGACTTATTGATTATTTGATTCACTTTGCGGACTTGACCTTAATGTTACCTTTAACAGTGTATCAGAGTGCACGTGGGACATTCATCCATCAAAGCTTGCATTTAGATTTTCCAGTGTAGGTACGTTGATAATAATAAATCTGATGTAATGTAGTTCCGACAGTACTTGACGGAAACCTACTCGTACTTCCTAATTGTGAATTTAAATTATATGTACGTACTTTTTGTCAATTAATTTCATTTTAGCAAACTAGAGGCTTTTGAACTTTTTTTGAACGCGGATGTAAATTTTATTTGGGTACAATTTTCTTGTCAGTTTTTGATGAATTGTATCATTTCAGTAGTTTTTTTTTCCAATTTTTTGTTCACGCGTGTCACTCGAAGTGAAACGTCTGGACACAAAATGAATCAAACTCGTCACAGCAATCATTAGTGAATCAAGTCCAACGATGTTGGATTTCTTCATTGGCATCATTCACTCCAACGAAAACTTGAAAGAAAAATGAAACGTTCACTCGGGTTCTTCGCAAAACTTCGTTTGATGACATAGTAGAGAAAAAGTGCGGTTGAACGCTCATTTACTATGTGCCGTGTGAGCGTGAAATGAAAGAAAACAATAACATTCATTCGAGTGAGTATATTCACCCGAGCGAACCGTCTGTGCCCTCGGTCTCGATCCTCGGTCTGGCGCTGATCTTTATGTATATTATCTTATCTTATCTTTATCTTATATTACTCTTCTACCAAAGAATACTTTACTACTGTGCTCACTCTTCACTTTTCGGTCTAGCGCCGAAATCAGTTATACCTCCCCAATAGTCCTTGACGATATGAATCGGTTATGGTTTTAATCTTTATCTTTATATTTTAGTTTTTTTTTAAAATACGTCTCAATTTTCTGATTGTGATAATAAGTAATAAATGATATTTCATTTATTATTGCCTATAATATATTAAGTAAATTACATAATCAAAGATATTCTGCATTTTCATTCTTCATTCCGACTATTTTTTCATACAGTTTCTGATTGTTAGCGTTACTACCTTTTTCTTGTACTTGTTTTTAAACTATATTGCGTTAAATTCAACGAATCAACATATTCACCAGCGTATATCAAACCCTGGCTTCTAAAATATTCTCAACATGATTACAATTCTTATCGATCACTATCACCGATGGCCGAGGGTCAGCGGTGTCAATTACCGGCACGCGGTCGCTACTTCCTTATGGCGCGTGGCGCGGCGACCACGAGCGCATTACAATACTGTTGCAGTTTCCACGAAATGTGGGTGTGTCCTCTGACGCAGGTGAATAGAAATTATAGAGTACATACCCACTCAGTACATGTCATGACACCCGAGTTACCGAGCGAAAGGCTCGATACTGATATCGAGCCTTTCGCTCGGAACTTGTTACTACGTTTCTTAGGCTTGGTTTTATATAGCATGCTCTATCCAAGGTTTCAGGTCTAGGAAGTTGTCTGCGATACATGAAGGAAGGAAAGAAATAGTGACTATTTCTGATTTCCGCGTGTTAATTTCATTGAATAAATTAGTATTATTATGAAAGTACGTGCATAAAACTGGCCTTAAAAAGTCTGACAGCAGGGTCGGCCACTTTGCTTTTATTAAATGACTTGTTTTTTATGCATGAATACTTCAGTGTTATAGAATCTCGCCCGTTTATTCTAAAGTCAAACAATGTCTCTGAAACTGCGTCTATAGTATTTCGAGACAGTACCGTGGTGCCATTTATGATGTCTCGTGGCAACAGACACACGGACTACAGGCAGCTAACTGCACTCCGCATTCACACCCGTGCGATTTTACTGTTTTCCCGAATTATCAACACAGATCATAAATATGTGAATACAGTTTTATAGAAACTTTGGAAGATGTGAAAGATTTGCAGTGGACCCCAACCTAGGCCAGGCCTGTGTCTTGGGAATCCAATAATGCTTGGTAAATGCAAATGCAAAGTGTTATTGACATCGGTTCGGACGTTTAGTCATGGGAAGGCAACAAACAGACAGCAACAGAGTTTTCATAGTTGCTTTTATATATTATTAAAATATATTTTGGGACTGGACGATTTGAGAAGCTGGTCTGTTTAGTGTATTAGACAGTTCAATACTGCGGTCAATGCAGCCCCGAGCCCTCCAGGCATAAAGAGGAGTCCAACGTTATATGCAGTTTAAAAAGTAGGCATAAAGTACAACAAATCATAAATACCATTAATTGAATTATTTTCTTCAATATTAAATTCAAACAAAGCAATCAATAAGCAAATATTCAACAACAACAACTTTGTAAACCAGTAGAACATCATTTGAACAAACTATTGTTGTAATTTGCGCCAATATTCCATAATAATGAATAGCTAATAGTGTTATTATACAAGTTGTGTGTGATTGTTAATTAATTAAGAATAATTAGATAATAATTAGGATTATAAGTCGGTCAATTGAATTGTAAAAGACTTGGTGTGCGCCTATTGGTTGTTTAAAGATCGGGTTCGAAAGTTAAGATGGCGCTGTAGGGTAGGAGAAGGGATAGAGACGAGGAGGGAGTTGGAGCAAGAAGTGCGAGCAGTCTCGGCTGTGAGCTGCTCGCAGTAGGACATACGATTTTTAAATAGGAGATTTATAAATATAAAAATATAAATAATAAGATAGATAAATTATATAAATAAATTATAAGAAAGAAGAATAAATACATAAAAGTGTATAACCAGTGGATTTTATTACATATCAGAAGTGCAAAGACCTACGAGCCATGTCGGATGAAAACCGTGAGTATTTTACAATGTATTCCTAGATAATTATAACTTATAAAAAAAAAGGGTGGTTCTCAAAATTATTGGGACGTAAGTCTGAAAGTAAAAAGCAATTTTGAATAGATTTCCCTTCAGCTGTGCCATGCAGAACTTATTGGTAGAATACAGTGGTACTTTCGGTCGGGGCAACTCCCCGATAATGTTACCGTTGTATTGGACCAGTAGGGACTGTAGATTTTGCAATAAGGTTTGATTGGGGTCACTCTCCAATAATTATATTGCAAATTAAACAGGCAAGTTTCCAATTAGGGCAATGTAAGTGGAACTTTTGGTTGGGCAACTCCCAATATTGTTTCCACTGCATTGAACTAAGCCAATATTACAATAAATAAATTGCAATAAAGTGTGATTGGGGCCACTCCCCGATAATTTTATTGTAACCAGAACTAAACTATATTGGGTTATTAAGAAGCTTAGTTATTGTTAACCAAAGATTATTAGATTTGAATCTCACCAATACCTTGAGAACCACTTAATGCCTTATGAGCTAATATTGAATTCCGAGAGGCCGACTACAACAGCCATGTAGGTGAGCTGTAGTAAGTCGGCTAACAACAGCCATGTAGGTGAGCTGTATGTAGTAAGAAGTCGAGTATACAACAGCCATGTAGGTGAGCTGTGCAGCCATGTAGGTGAGCTGCAGTATAGAAAGAATATTAAAGAGTCGACTATGGAACAGCCATGTAGGTGAGCTGTGGTACGGCCATGTAGGTGAGCCGTAATGTCGAATTTCGAGAACTCGAGTATACAACAGCCATGTAGGTGAGCTGTGCAGCCATGTAGGTGAGCTGCAGTATAGAAAGAATATTAACGAGTCGACTATGGAACAGCCATGTAGGTGAGCTGTGGTACGGCCATGTAGGTGAGCCGTAATGTCGAATTTCGAGAACTCGAGTATATAACAGCCATGTAGGTGAGCTGTGCGGCCATGTAGGTGAGCTGCAATATAGAAAGAAATCAGACGAGTCGACTATACATCAGCCATGTAGGTGAGCTGTGGTTTTGAATATGAGCTTCATATGTAAAATCAATCTAAGTTAGGCTGGAATATGAATATACTGCATAAGTTTGCCTGTTTCTTGTCAAAAGTTCCGGGAAATCAAGTTGAATCAGATTAGGCTTTAGAAGTAGTTATTATTTATAAAAGAACATTAAGTGCAGAACTTTTCAGGAAACTGTGGTGGAAGCCATACACGGAAGCTCCCTAGTAGAAGACGTAGAAGATTCAGTTCCGACGATGCGGATGAGTTACCCAGCAAACTGAAGAAAACTTCGGTAGGTATAACGGCAAAAGATCTGATGAAGATTGTCACCAAACTTCCGAACAGCATTCCTTAATAAAATTACAATCTAGACTCAGTTAAGATACTTAATGATGAAGAATGTTTCCAATAACACTTTTTTTATTGTCTCTATTTACTCACTATGTTCGCGTGTTCTTTAGAAGCAGTACTTGCACTATATTCACTAAATAATAATTATAATTACATTACACTACACTGACTCGAACGGTTTCGTTCTTTTTAGTCTTCTTAATATATTCATGTGGTAGAGAAGCTGGATGGCCTCGACTTCACGTGGTGATGAAGCCTGTTATCGTGAACTTCTGCGTACATTTGTATTATTCTATGTAGGAACTAGACTTGAAGGTCCCGATGGAGATCGACGTTTCTTACGTACCAAGGTGCATTTGAAATGTCCCTCAGTACTTTATTTTGGAACCTTTGTATGATAAATACGTTGCTTTGAGCGGTACAGCCCCACAGCTGTATACCATAAGTCCACACTAGCATCAGGACTTGTTTATGCAATAGTAATTTGTTATGTAATGACAGCGAGGAATGTCTTCCAAGTAGCCGAAACATTTGCTTATACCGAAGGTTCAGCGCTTCCCCTTTTTCTTGAGTGCTTTCCAACGAAGTTTTGCGTCAAGTCATGCCTAGATATTTGTCTGTATTCTTATAAGGTATGATTTGATTGTTGATCAAAATATGAGAATACCTATGTCGTTTATTACTGGAGTCTATGTGGGTAGATTTTGACTCGTTTAGTTTAATCTTCCATTTTTTTTGTCCAGTCATAAACTTGATTCACAGCCACTTCAACCTTTTCAGCTGCTTCTTTATGGGTACTTCCTATGGCCATTATAGCAGTGTCATCAGCAACGGTGGCAATGGTTTTATTTTCTAGCTTTGGGATGTCACAGGTATACAATAGGTACAGGAACGGACCTAAAACACTTCCTTGTGGTATTCCAGCTTTTATTTCTTTCAGTTCTGAGTAGACATCTTCTTGTCTGATCCTAAATAGTCTATCGGTAATGTAAGATTCTATAATGTCTACATATTGCTTGGGAGGCATACTTCTTAGCAAAAGCTTGTGCTTCATCTAGAAAAACGGTGGACCACACTTTTTATCCTCAAGACTTTTTTTCAATGTTAGTGATTCTATGTACTTGAACGATGGTGGAGTGCTATTCTGTGAAGCCAAACTGGTGTTTCGGAATAAGGTTTAAACTTTCTATAACCGGCTTTAGCCTCATGAGCAAAAAGCTTTTCAAAAAAAAAAGCTTCGAAATTATTGGTAGCAGGGATATAGGCCTGTAAGATGTTTCAGGTGGTTTTTTCCCTGTTTTTGCTATCATGATCACTTCGGCAATCTTCCATAAATCTGGTACATACTTTAACCTTAGTGCGGCGTTAATTAAGGTTAACTTTAGCCTTTCTTGGAAGATTCTTAAGAATATCTCCCGAGATCAGATCATATCCGGGGAAATTTCGTGGGCTAATATTTTGTCTGATTTCTCTAACCACTTCTTGCAGAGTGACTAGATTTATATCTCTTTAGATGTGGTGTTTTATTCAAAGTTGGAATATCGTTTGACTCTCCCTCATTTTGTTGAAATAGGACTTCTTGGTGTTCTGCAAATCTTTTAGCTTTTTGTTCGTTGTTTCTTGCCAAACGCCGGGACCAATTTTTATCGGAGGATATTATTGATAGGTACTGCTACTGCTATCATTGGATTTCTAGATAGTTGCCAAATTCTTCCCTGCTTTCGTTTTTCGACTAGAAGCTGCTTTATGCATAAGGGATAAACTTTTCCCTTAGTGGTTTTATTTAAATGTGTTTTATGAATTGTTCTACTTGAACATCTAAGTGGTCCGAGTTCATATCAAAGTTTTATTCAGTTTGAAGATGGCTAGAACATATGTTTTAAAATATGAAGAATTATATTAAATCTGGAATCTTTTAGGGTCTGATAGCCAGCTGGTTGGTTTTCCAGCTGATATTGCATCGGACTTTGTCTCCCTTATAGCGGTTATGCCTAAGTAGACAGTATACGGAGGATATTGTTATAGGAAACCTCTTTGTTTTGGTTTGTATCGCAACGGCTTGGATTTAGTTTGCTTCATATTTCATTTCCTCGTGGTGTTGGAGGTTTTCTTTCACAATGACAGCACTTCCCGCTTTAGCTTTATTATCTGGGTGAAGAGCGTGGTAAGTTTTATAACCAATGAACTGTATAAATGATTGTATGTTTTTTTTTTTATCTAGGACTAGCTGTAATTAATTTTTGTGATTTGCGTTCCAAATAATAATTTTAAGGGTGGAATTCATTACTTTGGCTTAGATTTTGAAGCCGTTTTGTCGCTTTTTCTATTTTCTTTAGTCGTTCGTCAAAGGATATCATAAGATTTAATATGTTATCTAGTTTTTTATTGTCATTGTCAGATACAGAAAGATTCTGAGTTGTCTTACTTACGTTTTTTTGCAGCTGCTTGAGCGTACGATACGCTTTTCGTCGCAGTTTGCATTGTTTCAGCAGTATGTTTCCCAGTCGATGCACTATGATTACGTATCACGTTAGTTTTTTTTCTTTTAGCGGTTTTGTTTCTTATCAGTTGAATTTCTTTTGCTATAGCGCATCCTCTGTAGTTGGCAGAGATGAGAACCTCCACAGTGGATGCATTTAGGCTTATCTTCATCTCGTTTTGAACATTCTTTTGTTAAGTGTATTCCTAAGTGTGTTAAGTACACTTTACGCACCTCGGTTCTTTAGCGCAGTACTTTTGTGTAATGACCATAAACCTGGCACGTTTTGCACTGAGGGATTAGTTTTGTTGTTTTTAAAGATTGCACATCAACTTTAAATCCCAACACTCTCTTGATTTTGAAAACTTTGTTGATGTCTTCAGTATTTTCAATGTAGGTAAGCATGAACATATTCAGTGGATCTTTGGTTCTCAATTCAGTTTGCTCACTGCTTCAAAAATTTTGAATCCTTTGTGTCTTAAGTCTTCCACGATTCTTTTTGACTTGTTGTCAACTCTTATTGGTCGCTCCTTTTTAATTTCATATGAGTGCCAATGGCAATTACTTTGACAGTGATATCTCTCTACATTTATAATGGTTTTCTGGGGATACATGAGGCTAATTTACCAAAAAAAAAAATAAAAAAAATAAAGACATGCATCGATGCAACCTGCGAAGCAAGGAAAAGCTGTACAAGCCATGTACTGGGATAGTTAAAGTTAAAAGACAGGGTCGTCACGCCTAAATGCTAATGTACAATAAATTACCTGGTTCTATAACCGAACTTAAATCAGATTTAAAAAGGCTCTTAAGCATATATTTTTTAAAGCAATCCGTTCTACAATGTAGGTCAATACATGTCAATGGACTTCTCAGTGCTCATTTTTGTACGAACACCGTAATATTTTATAATAATTTGAAAACTTATTGTATTATAATTATTTGTAAATCATGATGATTAGTTTATTTTGCCGATGTTAAATAGTATTTGTCTGATGTTAGAATATAAAAATATTAATTAATATTAAGTAGAGTATTATAATCATAAAATAACCATGAAGTACTTTCGTTACTTGCCGAATGTTGTGATTTACGCGTGCTTCGGAGTTAGCACGCAGTCGGATGGCCGAATGTTGTAATTTGCGCCAATATTCCATAATAATGAATAGCTAATAGTGTTATTATACAAGTTGTGTGTGATTGTTAATTAATTAAGAATAATTAGATAATAATTAGGATTATAAGTCGGTCAATTGAATTGTAAAAGACTTGGTGTGCGCCTATTGGTTGTTTAAAGATCGGGTTCGAAAGTTAAGATGGCGCTGTAGGGTAGGAGAAGGGATAGAGACGAGGAGGGAGTTGGAGCAAGAAGTGCGAGCAGTCTCGGCTGTGAGCTGCTCGCAGTAGGACATACGATTTTTAAATAGGAGATTTATAAATATAAAAATATAAATAATAAGATAGATAAATTATATAAATAAATTATAAGAAAGAAGAATAAATACATAAAAGTGTATAACCAGTGGATTTTATTACACTATTGATAAATTAATCATTGGAAAATTCCTTTAAGAGCCCGTTCCCCTTGTAAGCTATCTTGCCCATTTTTGTAGAAAAAAAATCCGTTTAGCCGTTACATAGTTGAACGGGAACAAACATACTTACCTACATACGTACACACTTTTCGCATTTATAATATTAGTGTGACTTGTGTCTAGTTATAAGTTTTTCCTAGAAATAAATAAAAAAAAATTTTAACCAAGCAAGGAAGAGTAAGGAAATGGCTATGGTGTCACATTCAGCCCATTTAAAAACTGGATTAACAGTAGTTTTGGGTTCCGAGGCGATGTGCTAATTTAGTCGATACAAAGCATTATATGGATATATTACTCTACAAATGGTATATACCGGGAAGTCGGGCTGACTATACTTGATTCTAACCTATAAAATCTGAAATGTTTACCAACAATGTTTTTTCTCACCACACGAATTAATATACCTTTAAAGATATAAAAAATTGCGAATATTTGTTTGTTTTCTGATATAAATCAAAATTATTGCACAAAATCGTTAGGAAATGAAAATAATGTTAAAATTAACTTACCTTCGTTTTCAATTTTTGTCGTCGATTTCGTCATCGCAATTGGGTCCTGGGTCCTTACACCATTAATAAACACTTGATGGACTAATTAAAGACTGGATAATATCTAGTTTTATCTTACAATTCTAGACAAACAGACAAATATCTACAGCTGATTCTGATTTAATTTTTGTTTACGTTTTGACTTGACGTTGACAATGACATTGTTCTTGACAGTACTCATTTTTTCTTCTTAATTTTTTTGGCTCTAGACGTCGTGTATTTAGCCAGTGTCAAGTATTGTAATATTACAAGTGAAGCTGACTGACATCGTGTGAAAGAGATGGATATATATAACTTTCTGGGGGAGAGAAAGGGAGAAGCTGTAACCTTAGTAGTTTGTTTTTTTTGCTCCCGTGAAATTCAAGTCTAGCTGTCCCTGTCGCACGACGTCAGGTCGTGTTATGTAATTTTCGGGTGCGGCCGGATTATTAAAATAAAGCTCACGACACGAAGCGCGTACATCAGACAATCACGGACCGTAGACCAACGAGAGTAACTCTTTCTCTCTCGTGTGTTAGTTTTGTCAGCGCGCCAACCAAGTTGCTGTGTTTGCTAGCACTATCAAAGAGAATATAATCATTAACTACGTCAACTACGTTTACTACGTTTAAGATGCGTTTAGGAGACGAAAAAAGGCGATTTATGAAACATGTACTAGAACTGAATACCAATAGACATAGTGCGATAGAGTCCAGGGACCCTATTCGGAGAAATGACATTTTATCTCGGTCACTGTCTCTCTAGTTTAGAATTTAATGGGAATGAGAGTGACCGAGATAAAATGTCATTTCTCCGAATAGGGTCCCAGCCATCGATATAGTTAAGGCCTCGCTACATGGCCTGACCTGACATCGTGTGAAAGAGATGGCTTTATATAAGTAAATGGGGGAGCGAAAGAAAGAAGTTATAACCTTATATAGTGTGTTTCTTTTGCTCCCGTGAAATTCAAGTCTAGCTGTCCCTTTCACAAAATGTCAGGTCTGGCCATGTATAGACACCTATATGTAAGCCAGCGCCATTATTTCGCCATGATTTCAAGCCACTTTCAAATACAAGTTTCATATTCAAGAAGCACTTGCGAGCGCAATAGACTCAGAAAAATCAAAGGCATTTTTCATGTTGGCAAGATTACCAGGGCGAAAAAAAAAAAATTGTATCCTCGCTTTAATTTGTTAGGGTCATAGATAAGAATGTATACGCTATTTCACGAGAATTTCAAGTTTTCAGGCGTTTTATTTGAATTTGTAAGTTTATAGAAATATGTATTTTCTGTCTAGTATTATTTTATTATATAAAATAGGTACAAGGTCTTCCAAAAGTTTATTATATCCAAAATTCTTCTTTTGATAGCTTATTTTTATTTTTGTTTCCAGATGCTGACTAGAATGTGAAAAACAAGAAAAAAAGACGAAGAAGCTGAAAAAATATAATTATTTTAAAGATCTTCAAAGTACTAAACGATGTCGAATGCGATAGAAAATGGTGTTAACGATGAGATCCGGTAAGTTTTTAGCTTATAAATCTTCTATGGATCCTTTTGGACCAAATCTCAAGAACCTTTGAACCAATTAAGCTCATACAAACTTGAAATTTTATTTTATTTTACCTTCCATGTTTCATGAAAATATTTGTAAAATGATGAACACAATGTTAGAAAAGAACACTGGGCTGTCTTATCCTATTTTATTAACTTTCCAAGGGGTTTCTTCAGACTTTGTGCATTCTTCAAGTGTAAGGTAACATACATACATACACTCCACAAACTTTCGCTTATCTAAGTAATATTATGATTAGCTACGAAAGTTTGTGAGTCAATTTGTGTATCTGTTACGGCTAGAACCCGAAGTGCGGCTACGCCTAGTTGTAGCCGGTTAGAGCTAGGTGTAGACACTTAGGTACTCTTGGTTAAATCTAGTAGAAGCCGATTGTTTTCGGGTAAAACTAGGTCTAGCCGGTATCATTCCGGCAAAACTAGGCGAAGCCGCACTTCGGGTTCTAGCCGTCACATATCCACTAAACTCCATAATGGCTGAACAAATTTGGATGAAATTTGATATACCCTGCTTGCTAAGTAGTCCCAGCGGGCATAGCACGGGCGCCGGGATAAAGTTATGTCCACCCGTTTTGTCATCGCGTCAACGTGACAAAGCCATCATGGCGCCCGTGCTAGGCCTGCTGGAGTAAATAAATAAGCAACTATTAATCCTGATCAAATTTATGGGTACCAGTAGGCTAGCGCGTGAGCCCGCAGGGTAACTGTTATTAAACAGATAGTGTAATAAAAGTTAGGTGTATGTGATATATTATATTTCCATTCCTAGATAATATCTGTATAGCCCCTGTTACGTTCCCAGGGGGACGACGTACTTCTTCCCGAAGACGGGGTCGCGCGCGACGCTGTCGCAGCGCGCGCGGCTGTTCCTCTCCGTCTACTGGAAGGCGCTGATCGTGGTGTTCGCGCCCGTGTTGTTGCTGCCCATACCCATACTGTATGAGGGGCCTGTGAGTATTTGAATTTGCAATAATTATGTATAAGTACTTGTTAGGTGTGTTCCCGACTCTAGCAGCCGATGCGGCTCCACTCTTCAATATTGGATTTCCCCTGAAATATTAAATGGAAATAGTCTTTAAATACCTTCATATCTATTTTCAGGCTTTCCGCTGCATGTACGTGGTCCTCATCATGGCGATATACTGGGTATTGGAACTGCTTCCGTTGCCCGTCACATCCATGCTGCCAATCATCCTCTTCCCCACCATGGGCATATTAGACTCGGACAAGACTTGCGCCGCTTACATGAAGGAGACTAACATGATGTTCATGGGGGGCCTCATGATAGCCGCTGGAGTCCAGCATTCGAAGCTGCCGAAGAGGGTGGCGCTGTGGACGGTGCAGGTGGTGGGCTGCTCACATCGAAGGTTTGCACTTTGTATTTCTGGATATTTGTTCTGATTGAATAGGAAACTGGCAATTCTCTTCGTAAATATAAAAGTTTCAGAAAAAATAGATCGATCGTCGAGCGAGCGATGTGACGCGAGCGGTAAAATACGTACAAAGGTGTGTTAAATTATATTGCAGTGGTAGCAAAATAAGGAAGGAAAAGGCGAAGGGGCGAAGAGTGCCTTAAAAAAATTACTGGGAATAGAAAAAAAGTGTGTAAAAAAATTACGCGAGCGAAGCGATGCTAAACATGTAGAGTACAGCAGTTTAGAAAGGCGTAAGCGAAGCGAGCGCGATAAGATCAGCCGTGTCGCCGTTCTAATACAAAAGGCAATATATTTTGTTGGTTCCAGGTTAAACTTCGGGCTGACATTCGTGACGATGTTCATCTCCATGTGGGTGTCGAACGCGGCCGCCACCACCATGATGGTGCCCATCGTCGACGCCATACTGGAGGTTCTAGAAGCGGTACGCATTCATTCCGATATCGTTGCGCGCGTATCTCGCAGGAACTTTGCAAGTATAATTATTTAATATTATGTATCGTGTTTCCAGCAAGGCCTAGGAGACGTGTACGTGAACAGGAAGCGGAACCCGCCCGCCGAGAACGGGAAAGACTCCAAAGCGGTGCCGGCCAAGGGGAACGACGAGGAGTAAGCACTTTCAAAATATTTTTTTGAAATAATATGTTATATAATTACACTGTTTTATGCATTCCAGTTTTCCCTCAAGTTAAGGGTGGAATCCATTATCTGCTGGGCTTCTCTCTTTCTACATTCACGCTCTTTAGTTAATTTTTTAGATTTGTTCCTGAGAGACGGGCAAGTCGCTCAATATTTTTTTCTCAACCATTCTAATTCATCTTCTCTTCTTCTATCCACTCAAGTTTCTCTCATACACCCTCAGTATTCACCACCATAGATCAGCCGGTGAGTCCTCTGATCGCCACCGTTGCCCGTTCAGTGTGGTATAGAGGTCCTCGCTCCTCGCTGTGCTCGTGTGTAGTGTGGTGCCAACCCGCAGGAGCCCGCTGCCGTCGGACATCACGACGTGCTACTACCTGAGCATCGCGTACGCGTCGACGCTGGGCGGCTGCGGCACGCTGGTGGGGACGGCCACCAACTCCGCCTTCAAGGGGATATTCGACTCGTGAGTGTTATTCTCATCTCTATTTCACGCCGCCTCACACGACAGACTGTTGATATCTATTCCTCTCTCACGGAAATAAAACGAGCCGAAACTCGTCGATTAGGTCGCCTGCGATCGGCAACAGCTCGAACGTGTTTGTCGCGAGTTGCATAAGTAAATTTGGAACCGCCCGATCATTCCACTGGTACCGGTTGTACTAACGCAACTCGCGCTTTCCTCCGATTTTGGTCCGGTCGGGATGTCGGGAGAGTGACCGGTTACAGTTTCCGGTCTGGTTCTTCTAATACAATATAATATTTGTTTGCAGCGAGTTCCCGGAGTACAGCAGCAGCGTCAACTTCTTCTGGTTCATGGCGTACAGCACTCCTCCGATGCTCATCATGCAGCTGCTGGTGTGGGTCGCGCTCCAGGTCACGTTTATGGGCATGTTTAGGTAACTAATATATATTTTAATTAAAATCTATTTTTGGGCGAATATAGGGACGGTCGGATGCGATTGTCCACTCTAAGCAAAAATCCAAATGAATTTGCTAAATCCGCTTCTAGAATGTTAACGGACTTCGTTCGTAACTAACAGTTCTCCAGCAAATGTATGCTAATATATTTTAACTTGTCAGTTGTGCTTATTATAGACAGAAATGGTAACAGTAGTGAAATAAATAAATAACGTTTCAGAGTCATAGCTGTCCAGCACGTGGCCCCGCGGGGGGGCGCCATGAATAGAATATAATTATTTATTGGTCCTATAACATTAGTAGTTACACCGGGCAAGTCACATTTACAAAACATTGGTGGTCAATTAATTATTATATAATTCGTACATAATTTCCAATATAAACTTTGGTTTATATTGGAAATTAGCCACAACAAAAAATAAGTAATAATTATTTTTAAAAAAATAGATATAAATATAATAAATTGAACACAAACAGAGACAAGGACAACTAAAACTCAGACTAGATATTTCAATTCATCATTAAAACATCAGTCCGGCCGGGAATCGAATCCTGCTCATAAGGCAGACGTTCTACCGTCGCGCCAGGTCGACTTTATTTATGAATAGTTTTTATAAGGCAATCAAATATCAGGCAGGTTGTCTACTAAAAAGAGAAGATGGAGTGAAGTGAAGGTAGTGTGCGAGTCGCCGCTAGTACTGTATGGGTGTGTGTGTGTTACAGAGCCGAGAGCGAGGCGGCTCGTCAGGTGAACCTCGCCTCCTCGGGCTCCGCCAACACCATGAAGGTCATCAAGGACCAGTACAGGAACCTCGGACCCACCACCTTCCACGAGAAGGTACCTTACATGCGACTACACTCCACTACTACTCTCCACTACTACACCGCCGCCCAACAAACGAGGGAGGAAGAGAGATGTTATATTTATATTTTCTGTCGCCGGTCCGCTGGCCGTGGACTCCGTTGTTATGTTAGGGTGGACTTCGTTCTATGGTATTATTGTGTGGGTTTTCGATCCCGACTATTTCGACGCAGTTGCGCAATATTACTATTCACATTTCAGGCTGGGTGTGCTTACCATCTTCGACCACAACGCCACATAACATCGGGGGAGTTGCGACCAAACGCTTTAAAAAATATACTGACTAATGCCGTGCCATTTTATATAAATTATACGGAAATACTCACGTTATTCAATCTATAGTTTTGATCACCTGTGATCTTTTTCAAGAAGTGCTAAAATCGAAACGCGCGCGCCCTCGTCTCGCCGAGCGCTAGACGTGAGTGTGCCCGCATTACTATAATAAGTAGCGGTAGTTATATACTGGGAAGGGGGTATCACGAGTTTGCCAGTTATTCAACCGCCGATCGGTAGTGTGCGAGCATTACTCAGGTCCGGATTGAAAGGCAAAGTTTCCAGTGAAATCACTGCGCATAAAGAGATTGAACATCTTATTATCAAAGGGTGACGAGCGCACGGTCTTGAATCTTTCAAAACCCTGGGTCGCACTGGACTCCAGTGCCCGTAACACTCCGGTCAGTGACTGGACTGGCCGTTACCATTACGCGGGCGACGTGCTCGCCTCGCCGCATGTTCCCGGGTAGAGTGTAACAGAGCCCGTGTCCGCAGGCGTCGGGGCTGCTGTTCGTGGTGGCCGTGTTCCTGTACATCTTCCGGCGGCCAGGGTTCATGCCGGGCTGGGCCGACCTGCTCACCACCATGTCGGTATCTGTATTATACTACCGGCCCCCGCGGCCAACCGCATCTTCTACAGATAACTAATACTTTACCGGGATAAAAAGTATGTGCTATGTATTCATCCAGGGTATAAGCAACTTCTATACCAAATTTCATCCCAATCCGTACAACCCAAGGAAAGTTTATGTATAGATCTCAAGTATATTTTTTATTTTGTATAACAAGGATAGATAGATAAAAAGATAGGAACTCTTTACTCTCTAGCTTGCAATTCTAGCAGTCTTCATCTAGTAGTTCTAGTAGGATTGCCGACGCAAACAAACCGCGGGGCGCAACTAGTTTTTAATTATTTTGGGGACAAATGTAATGAGCACAAAAAAATACTAAACTATATAAAATTACAATGTAAAAAATGAAACATTGTAAAAAATGATATAAATGTTAATGGTCCATAAGTCGAAGTTCAAAATATAGTAAAACTGTAATTAACTGCCTTGCAAAAACTGTGAGCAACCTTAGTACAATTACAATAGTAACGTTTTCGAACATGTAGGGTGTTCTTATATATTACTTTATTGTCATTTTATTTGTCTTATTGTAGTAGTAACGCATTAACAAAGTAATTTGTTTTCTATAATGTCGGAACAACTTGATATGTTTAAAATATAAAGTAGCATGTTTGAATTGCGACAAACAAGACGCGGGCCGAGCGAGCGAACCCAGCGTGAAACCAATGGGCTAAAAATAAAGAGTCCTAAAAAGCTCAGACTTTAGTAAACATTTTACAATAGTACAGGGTCAAACTTTGGGGCTATGTTTGGGTAAACAATAATTTATCTACAGTTAATTTTATAGGATAACGAGATGTTAAATATTTGGAGTGCGTTTTAAATTCAAATGTGGTTAAAATGTTGGTTGTCATTTACAATTTTTTTGGGTTAGTAATGATTACTTGGAAACATTTGCTGTAATATTTGGGTACGATTTCTCAGTAAAATGGAGTTTTAATTTTGGTGCTCATTTAATATTTTTGGCAGCAAATAAAGTTTTTTTTGATGTTATATTTTACTATTTATTTATTTATTTATTTATTTAATAGACACCAACATGATGTACGTCGTTGTAACAAAGAAGGAAGCAAGCAGTGGAAACAGGCTAAACGTCACCACAATTATAGGTGCAGACTACATGATATTAAGAAGCGAGTTTAACAGTCTACGACTTAAAAATAAATTTACAAAATATATATATTTATATCTGGTGATAAGTTAAACAAAAGTCTTATTTATTTTTTAATTATTTTAACTGACAGTGCAGTGGATTCTGTTGTGCCGTGTTCTAAACTAAACTAAATTTGACGGCCCTAAAAAAATTGTTCCACCGTTTTTTCTCATATGAAATAAAAAAAGACGCAGATAATTTTAGTCCTGACAGATCAGTTTAGTGCAAGGTACAACAGAATCAACACCATCGGCTTACAAAAATGGTACTACTGAGACAAACTGTATATTAAAAAAAATACGTTCTTTCATGTGTTACGGCTCTTGTATAACAATTATATTATTATTTTTGTATAATTGTAGGAAAGTGAAGGACGGCGTGACGTCCATGTTCATAGTGGTGCTCATGTTCATTCTACCGATGTCGATAGACTTCCTCAAGTTCTTCTCGGCTTCCTCCTCCTGTAAGTAGTCCGTGCTGAGACCCTGCGCGACACACTACTACTACGAGGACATCTTTTTTGTAGTAAAAAAATTACCGTTAAATCATACGTAATTTTTCTTATGTCTTTTTTTTTAATGTAAACAACAGCGCGACTTTCCTCTTATTTTTTTCAAACTTTTTTTTAAGAATAGTAAATTTATTTATTTATAAAATTAACACTGTGAAACCAATTACATTAGCTAATCAAATCCAAAATAGAATTAAAAATACACAGTCATTAGAGATTAAAAATTAAAAATCAAACAGTTGGAAGTAATAGTAAATTAAAAAATATCATTAATGTCAGGTACAAATACAATTAATTAATATATTATTGAATGTCAACAAGGAATTTACCAGAAGTCGAAGTCACACTGACATAGATCGTCATCATCAAATAAATAAAAATAAAACAATAAGCCTACGCCCAGCAGAAGACTGAAAACAATGTCATGACAAAATGTAATGGTTTCCAGATGAAGAGTTGTCAGCGATGAAGCCGTCTCCCAGCATCGTGACTTGGAACATCTTGAAGGAGAAAGTACCCTGGGGCCTCCTGTTCTTGCTCGGTTAGTATCCTATAACTGCGGGTAGTAAGTGCTGCGAAAAAGGTAGGTAGGTTTCTATTCGTATTTTCTAATATTTTATTGTTTTCGTAACAACGAATTCAACCCTCATTATTGTCGTGCTTCCAACAAACGCGGCAGTAACTCACGGGGGTGAAACTAACAAAACTGTGTGCCTTCAGGTTTTCTATTCGTACTTGGTGATGTACGCAGTATTTAAGGTTGTTGATTTTATTGATGCGTTATTATTCTCGCCTTTATTTTACTCGCTCCTAAGATTTAATTCTGCTTAATTGTATTGCGCGTGCCTTGTCCGGACGTATGATGAGTGTCGTTCCCCTCCCAGGCGGAGGCTTCGCCCTAGCCGAGGGCAGCAAGGCCACCGGGCTGTCCTCCATGATCGGGTCCTCGCTGGAGGGGCTGGCCGGCCTGAACGAGGTGTGGGTGCTGCTGGTGGTGGTGCTGGTGACGCAGTTCATCACGGAGTTCACCTCCAACGTCGCCATCGCCAACCTCATCCTGCCCGTGCTGGCCAATATGGTAAGACTCGCTCGGAATAAAATAAATAACGTTTCACATATATTAATACTAGTTGTTACCCGCGACTTTGTTTGCGTGGACTTAAAAAAAAGTGTCCTATGTCCGTCTTTGTGATATACAGTAACTCCTTATCAAATTTTATCAAGATCTGTTCAGGCGTTTAGCAGTGATAACGCGACAAACATCCAGACAGAGAGACAAAGTTACTTCCTTTAGTTTGCTAGATGCCGTTGATCAATTTTTGTGCATTTTTTGACGTTTTGTATGGACTGACAGTTGTAATGTAGGGAGTTCCGAATCGCGCAAGCAAACGTTTTTCCTCTAGACCAGGGATCTCCAAACTACGGCCCGCGGGCCATATCCGGCCCGCCACTGCCATCAATCCGGCCCGCGACAGCTCAAGACTAGTGTCATCGATCTGGCCCACGACAGCCAATGTTTTACTGTTGTTACTATTGCTGTTATAAGTTGAATGGAAGAGAATGAAAACACAGAATGATAATTGATGTTTGCTTAGGGGGGCAGAAAAATTAAAATTGTTATGGCCCTTGCAACATACCGAAAACAATATTATGGCCCCAAGGCTTAATGTGTAATGTGAGTGTGATCAACGTGTGCCCCCTCCCCCCGCAGGCGCGCGTGCTGCACATCGACCCGCGGTACCTCATGGTGCCGGCCACGCTGGCCTGCTCCATGGCCTTCCACATGCCGGTCGGCACGCCGCCCAACGCCATCGTGGCCGGCGTCGCGCACATACCCACCGCCAAGATGGTAACCACACACACACACACACACACACACACACACACACGGCCCGGCCTAAGGTTTCATTTCACCATCAACTTGAAAAAATATTGCAAAGCAGTCATCAAAAAAAAATTACGAATCAACGGAGAAATAGCCTTGTGACTAGCCTTGTGGCTCAGTGGGTGGATTTCCGCCTTCTGATGTATAGGTTGTGGGTTCGATTCCTACCCAGGACAAACATATGTGTGATGAACATGGATGTTTGTTCTTTGTCTGGGTGTTTCTATGTATTCTATGTAAGTATTTACAAAAAAAAAAAAAAAGTATTTATGTATTCTATCAGTTATCTGGTTCTGTGTCTGGTTCCCATAGTACAAGCCATCTAGCCAAGTTTGGGGCTAGATGGCGCTGTGTGAAAAACGTCTACCAATATTTCACCCAGAAATTCGAATCCAAAAGTGACCCCTATGTACTTCTTTTTTTTGGCGGCCATTTTGAATTTGTTTATCGAGTTCGTGGTGGCCATTTTTCAAAATTATTTTGGGTTTACACGGCCTACAAAAAAACTCATTTGTTTACGAATCGAAGTTTATAAGCATTTGTATTTGTACGGCATCCTGGCTCTCGTACGGATCTTATCCCACCGCAGCCCACTAACATAACGTCCAACTTTTAATTTCAGGCTGTCGGCGGCATCGGACCTAAAATCATCACGACCCTGATCGTTTGGGGCGCGTACCCCACGTGGGGTAAGGTGATGTTCCCCCCGCTGGGGGCGGGCGCGGGCGCGGGCGCGGGGGCGGGGGCGGGGGCGGCCCGCGCCGCGCTGGACCAGGCGGTGGCCCTGGCGTGCGACGTGCGGTACGCCGCGCTCGACACGCGCGCTAGCTTCAACTGTTCCCTGCCAGCTAAAATTTCACCAGAATTAGCAAATATTACGAAAGGTTTTTTCTCTTGTGATTATTCTCCGTTCAATGAGAGCTAGAATCGATTTTAAAGTGTAGTTTTTTTTTTTTGATATTTAAAATATTTTGTGCAAAGGATCTCGGCACCGGTGGTTACCTGTCGATCTCTCGAAATTTTGATGATCCGAATATTACTTCCCCCATCACGTCACTAGCGATATTTTTCGTTTGCCCTACGATAACTATCAGAACCCATAATTTTCATTTGCTTTTTTTGAGAAAATTAGATATTACTCAAATGACACGAAACTCCTCATCATTAAAATCCAGAACGATATAAATCCATAACAACTTCGAAGAATCAAAAACCCAAAATCAAGAACCGCGTTCGGCCAATCAATAATCGAACTTCCGAAATTTCGAAACATCGATAGGTTACAGTGAAAAGTCGGCTGCGTATTTTTGGAATAGGTTTTCGTAATGGTGGAGAGGGTCAGGGCCTCGATAGATACCAATTTTTGGATGTATTCCCAACTTTATATGAATATTTAAATATAATATAAGGTATTTATTTTTTGTAAAACATTTCACCAAAAATACTCCACTGATAAGAGTATGAATGAATCACTGAAAGAATTTACTGTTTTCAAAGAAATTCGAATGCGTACAATGTTTTTCCATAGATCTACATCTCCAGGAGATGTATATACGTTTATAATATTATAACGAGTCTCTATCTTATGGTTGTATACCATACCATAATGATATGGTATGGTATACAAGTAGCGTTATATTTTTTAGCGCATAGTAGCGTCATATTTTATTATACATTTTAATGCAATGACGTAATTTGAATTTATACAGTGTTATAAGAAAATGGTATGCTAAACCGTAAAGGGCTCATAGCACTCATCATTATGATCAACTTTTACTATGGGACCATCACTGAAATCGAGGGGGAAAATCAGCTGTTCCATACAAAAATGTCAATAACACTCGACAACTGGAATGTATCGAATGTATGGAACAGCAGTTTTTTTCCCCTCAATTTCATGGTTGATCCCATAGTAAAAATTGTTCACAATCATGAGTACTATTAGCCTCTTTCGGCTTACCATACTCTTTCCATATAACCCTGTACAGTTTATTAATTAGTTAATTATTATATTGATTTCATTTCCACTTAACATACCAGTTATTTTTCAATATATAGAAATACCTTATAATTATTTTAAAATCATTTATTTGTTGTGTAGGTACATACATATAGTAAATATTGATGCATTTATATATAGTTCAACAAATGAAAACACGATGTAAGAATAGAATTTATTAAATGTCATATTTTTTTAATTGGTCAAAAAATATAGTTTTATACTATTTACTTATTTATGTAGTAGTACTAGTAATGGTGTGCAGTGCCAAGTAAGTGCGGCTAAAAATAAATAGTAACATCCCTTATTATATTCATTTTTCGGACAAGGCCACAGAAATAAAAAGGGGCTTGAATTCTATATTTTTATAGATATATGGTATGTAATGTATAGATATACATATTAATATGAATTCTCATTCGTATAGAGAATTCCCTAAGATAATAATTTTCATTGTGGTATTTTGATCATGAAATGTGATAAAATATTTGTTTTTTATTAGAATACGTAATATTATTATTGTATATTGTAAAAGCGTTTTATTGTACATGATATTTTAAAAAAATGTATAAAAAACGCTTACCAAATGTTTTAGAATCTGCAAATTTTACTCGAAGACTAGGGCTTTACACAACATCTGTGCCTTAAACACAGAATACCCCCTCAGGGGATAATCCGTGGCCTTAAATAATACAAATAAATAATTGCTACTTGTTATTTTATAATAGCTAAAGGTCAATTCATACCGAGCGAATGTGACTTCATTTTTGTGTTCGTGTGTTATAAATCCGTGGCGAGTGTGTCGGTATGAATTGGTGAATCTGAATACGTGTAAAATGTGCGGCCGCTGTAGGTGCCTATTAAGTGGGATGCCGTCAGCTCTGTGTGAGAATCTCGGAAACGCTACCGGGAACAAGAATGAGAATACCTACAGCGTTTGTGAATACCGTAAAAAGAAGTCTGTTTACGTTAATCCAGTCGCAAGATTCAGTCGTGTGATCAGCTGCAAAGCAAATCTTAGGGTAGTTATGGTCGGTGCGCATTATTCTAACAGCTGGATTTAGAAAGTTCAATCCAGCGCTAGACTGGATCCTGGATCAAATGCCGTTTATAAAGGTATTATATATATTGCAGAAACTGAATTGTAAATAATAAAACCTAAAACTATTAGTGTTACATTATGCCATATTTCCAGTTAATTGACTGTACCTAACCTATTACTATATTGTTCATATTATTCCAGTAGCTATCAAGTACTGGGTTAGATAACTGGAATGGATGGCTACTATAATAATTTGAACCGGCCAACAGAAGCAAATGTTTAGTGCTGTTTACGGCTTAGGGCTCGGTTAGTGCGGCGCGTACGCCGCGTGCGCCGCCGCTACCGCCACCGCGTCCTTTACGCACTGCCTTCCGCGGCAGGCGCCGTCATTCAGCACGCGCCCCACGACGCTCGACGGCCGGCGGCTTCATAGACGAGACTACATAGTATGGCCATCTGTCGCTTCACGCGCCGCCTCTCCGTAAACGGAGAAAACGTCCAACGCCCCGAGTATCCCCGAAGGAGCCCTTACAAGATAATTATGCTTTTTTTCTCTAGCTACTGGATCAAAGTAAACATGCTTATTTTTTTATGATTTTTTTAATAAGAACAAAATATCTTATAATGCATTTTGAAACGTAATTTTACTTTATAACGGAATGTCATTAATTCATTAAAAATAATAAATAATAGATTTTTCTACAAGTCTACATAATTATATTAATTTATTGATCGAATACATATGTAATATAAATATGATGATAATCATAAATATTTTTTTTATTGAATAGTGAAACCGAATGACATAACGCACACTGTCATAGATCATGTCTGAATAAACGAGTGCATGTATGAGTGAGTTAATTGAATGAACCGTTATGTAAAATGGGGAGGTCTTTTTTTAAATATTTTAAGACTCAGTGTTTGCGACAATAAATAACGCACAGGGAATTGTATTTTTATTGTAATTTGAAAGTGGCGAAATAATTATTTTGGTAGATAAGTTTGTTTAACGGTGCTTATTTTTTGTTGCAAATATAAAGGTGTAATCACACCGCTAGCTGGCATCGTGTGGAAGTGCCATAATGCTCAGTTTGTAAATATCTACGTGGATAAGGAATGTGTTTGTTAGTTGTTTTAGAATAAAAAATATGTTGCAAATCATGAATGATTAGTATTTTTGAAAATGAGAGTGAAACCATACACAGGCTGTTTATTTTATTAATTATAATTTTATTCATATTTTTACTAATCGGCTTTTTTTTGGAATTATCATCGAAAAGTATGGGATTGAATGGGATACAATATCCTTTGGGATATCCAGTTACAAATTAATTGGAAATACTCCCAAAAATTGGACAAAAAGGCGCAAAACCTTGCCTGGTTACAACCTAAGCGCGGTCAGTAGATTTCTCTGCCGTGGATATTCCCTCGGTTGCTGTACCTACTGATAAGCATTTCGTGTTTTATGTTTCTCTGAGCGATGTGGCCTTCGGCTGCTCTGATCCATCTCATCATCATAAATATTCACCAAGTTCCTAAACGAGTTCGCGCCCAGCCCGTGTGTGGCGTATAGCATACTGCCTCATATTCCTAAATTGGTACGTTGTTGCTATAATAGTTCATTATTCTTCAGTATACCAACAACTGTTAATTGAACAACAATGGATAGCGGATTGATTTTGCTGCAGAGATATACGTATGTTCCCAGAAGTATACAATTGCCAGTTCAATTGTTTGTACTAAGATATTTTTCGTCTGGTAGGCCGTACCAGTGGCTTCTGAATTTAGAAGGGTAAATAGATTTTAGATTAATTTGAACCGAGTTACAACTACTATTGTAAGACCGTACTATACTTATTTTGGACGTTGTGAGGTCTGAGTCTACATCATATCACTGATTTTATAAGTGTTATGATGAGCGATAGTGGTGATACTGAGGAAGATATTTATGCGACGCCAAAGAAAAAGGATATAATTAAGACAAAAGTGATCAGAAAATAAAAGATTCAACAATTACCAATTGAAATAAGACAGAACCGTTATCAACAATTCAAAATATCATAATCTTGCTTGTAATTCATATTTTATGAACATAAGGCAATTTTATGTACTAATATACGGCAATTTTCTGGTTAAAATACAATACAGCAACCCTAAAATCGACTTGGTACAACACTGGGCTATACAGATATAAAATTATAAACACCAGTTGTTGCTACAGTTGTATATTGAATAGGTTTGTGTGCGCCCAGTCGGGCTGCGCGTACGAGTCGCTCCAGACGGCGGCGGCCCACGCGGCGGCCGTGAACCACGCCACCGCCACGGCCGCGATCGACACGCCCGCGCCCGCTTTCATCTGAATAACACGATACCACTTTATTTGAGAATACAAACACTGTCACATATGCGTTACGGCGCGAGAGGTGACTCGGAGAAAGAAGCGAAAACAAATAATAAATACATGAAATTGCACCTATTTTATAATAGATATCAAAAAAAAAAAACAATAAGGACCAATATTCGCATGGATTTAGCATCATACTGTTTCGTCCAAGAATATTCGAGTCGATTATCGAAATGTTACATTACGTCACTAGTTCAATCTGAAGAATCTAATTGCCCACATGGAAACAGTTTAATAAAGGCGGTGGTGCTGCCCTTAGTCGTATGTATGCGTCTCAAAAGGTATGCGTATGATCCGTATCGGTTAATAATAATTCCCGCCACATTCAGCCCGACATTATTAATATAATTATTCATTTTATATTATACATTTAATTTTTCCTCTCCGCGAGTACCAAAAATTACTGTTTATACTCGTGGAGAGGTACTTCGCCGTGTCGCAGCGTACTTTCTTTATTTTTTTGAAGAAAGAAAAATAAAGAAAGTACACTGCGACACGGACGTGAATATTGAACGTGATCAAATGTCGAAATAATTATATTTATACAGTAACTCCTTGTCAAATTTTATCAAGGTCCGTTCAGGCGTTTAGCAGTACCAACGCGACAAACATCCAGACAGAGAAAGAGACAATGTAGCTTCCTAGTTCGCTAGATGGTTTGATGTATTTTTGTGCGTTTTTTGACGTTTTGTATGCACTTACAATTGTAAATATGTAGGTAGTTCTGAATCGCGTTCTGAAGTTTTTCTCGAGGCGAACGCATTCGTTTTTATACCTCGAAGCTTTATTGGTCAGCTTAGAAAAAAAAAAAAAACTAAACTGTGTACAAAGATGGTAACGGTAAATAAATAGGTAACAACAGTTCTGTTCATCACGAACATACAATGCTACTTACCTATAAGTTATACAGAATAAATAATTATAAGCCTAAACATATATAAAATATTACTTATATGGTAACAGTACCTTACTATTATTCTATATTTACTTCAAAATATTCCATAAGGTCATAATACGATTTAGCGAAATCAGACCAATCCAAATCACTCTTTTAGGCTGCGGCCAAGAACCCTATTCCTGGGCCCCTATTCGGAGAAATGACATTTTATCTCGGTCACTGTCTCTCTAATTTAGAATTTAATGGGAGTGAGAGTGACCGAGATAAAATGTCATATCTCCGAATAGGGTCCCTGTGCGCTCGAGATTATCTCGGTCACTGTCTCTCTAATTTAGAATTTAATGGGAGTGACAGTGACCGAGATAAAAATGTAATTTCTCCGAATAGGGGCCCAGTCCTGACACGACTGCGGCTATATTCCTCTGAACTAAAATATTAGTTAGGATTATTTCTTTGAGAGACAACTAATGGAAAACGTACCATCTTCCGAGGTGGTATGTGAACGTAGGCTGCCACCATGGCGTTTACGGGCGAGCCGGTCACCAGGTGGAACGACAGGGAGCAGGAGAGAGTCGCGGCCATCATTAGATAATGAGGGTTGATACCGCAGCGTACGCCCTGAAATAACTAGTAAAAATACCCGGAACAAAAAAACTGTTCGGATGTCTATACATGGCTTTACCTGACATCGAGTGAAAGGGACAGCTAGATTTGAATTTCACGGGAGCAAAAGAAACAAACTATTAAGGTTATACCTTCTCCCTTTCGTTCCCCCAGAAACTTATATATAGCCATCTCTTTCAAACTGTGTCAGGTCAGGTCATGTAGCGAGGCCTTTAAGGTGCAACGTTTCGCTCAGCGCGGCAAATTGAAATTTTCTTTCGTTTTTTGTCAATTACAACTTAATTACTCATCGTGGGTTCATGAAAACGATTTTTGCGACGATAGATAGGTCGTATCAAGAAATTACACCAACTGAAAAATCAAGGTGAAAGCTAGTATAAGTACACTTCTCACTAAACACAAAACCAAGATAAAAATCAGCTTATTGAGATTCGTAGCTAAACCAATATTATCTAGGTGATCATTTTAGCTGTAATTTCTTGATACGACCTATTTATCGTCGCAATATTCGTTTTCATGAACCCACGATGAGTAATTAAGCTGTAATTGAGAAAAAACGCAAGAAAATTTGAATTTGGCGCGCTGAGCGAAACGTTGCACCTTAACCACAAAGGGAGACAATAATGTACGACACGATAATTGACGACTCGATAATGTACAGCCCTTGGAGGAATGAAAAGAATGGAGTCGAGCAACCAATGTTAATGATAAGTCTTAATCAGTAGTGAACTCACCAATCTAGCAATATGAGGCAGCATACTATACGCCACACTCGAGCTGGGCGCGAACTCAGTGAAGAACTTGGTGAATATGATGACGAGAAGGATCAAAGCAGCCGAAGGCCAGCTCGCGCACCCAAATAGGAACTGCTCAAACTCCTCCGTCATCTTCGTGTCACGAAGGGCGTCAAAGAGCGCAGCGCTGCCGGCTAAGAATGTTTAACTTCATTGAAGTTACTACATTCTCCTAACTAACTCGTTTGCTCGGTTATGGCCGTTAGTCATGGTCCCGATACGTTACTTTCTAGAATACAAGATTCTAGCTAGCCAAGCTGATCAGTGGCTAGTAAACTAGCAACCTGAATCGTATCACTGATTTGGGTGTCAAAATACTTATTCAGGCATCTGGGTCAACCCGTGCTTATGGATTTTGACTTCTCGATGTTGATTTTTTTGACAAATACTAGGCTCCTGTTGGTGGTTCCTGTATTAGTCTTTTCACAGATACATTCGAATGCCAAGGCCATTTTGCAGCCACTATACATGTGTACGTCGGGCCTTCAATAAAAAGTGAGAATGAGTATGTTGCCGGTAACATTTATAATTTTTTTCTTTTTTTTTATATGCACTTAGTCGCCTTTTAGCATAATACGCTTAGAATATTTTTATTCTAAGATTTAAATTCGTTTCTTAAATAACTGTTCATCCGGAGCACCAAAAATTCCTGTACTGCAGCGACTACTGCTTCATCATTTTCGAATCTGTATCCTCTCAGAGACTGAATATGGAGGGTGGATGCTCGAGTATTTCGAAGCCAGCATCACGAATTGTAGCCATGACAACGGCGGACCTGTGTGCCGGGCATTATAATTAATGGAACAAAACTATTTTTGATAGTTTGCCTGGCTGTTTCTAGTTATTACGCAATTTTTTTATACATATATTTGTTCTACATACAAAGAGCACGTAAGTAATAGTTTAGATATTATAATCCCTTAATAGATATAATAATCCTACTATCCCAGAAATGAGAGCCCATAATCTTTCCGGCGGAACGATTCGCCTTAAATGTCTTAGGGGTAGGAGACGATAGTCTTAAGTTATAGACTGTTATTTTGTTTCTGGATCGTAATGATGAAGCTACGTTTCCTCCGTGGTTATAAATCGAGACAAAAAACGATCAGGATCTTGTTGTAACAGTTCCAACGAAGCTCGAGAAATATCCAGCCTGGTTTGTTTTTGTGCCTCGGTAAGCATACTGGGGACAGAGCTCCCAAGCGTTCGTGCAAAATGCTATGCACACCTACAGTCGAAATCTTTGTTTCTTCTGCTATAAAAAGGACACGACACGACGTTCTGCTTAAACAATGTTTTCGACTTTATTGTCATTTTTTCGGTCACTACCGTTGTGGGCCGGCCCGGGCGAGGATCAACTTTGGTGGATGTTCTTTCGCGTTTAAATTCGGCGCACCATCGTGTAACTGTAGAATACGGTGGAACATTTGCTCCTAAAGTATCCTGTAAGTCTTGATTAGCTCGTTCCGTAGTGATTTTTTTTAGACCAAAAGATAATTAATTTAAATCTAATCAATGTTCCAGCCTTACAAACCAGTATTAACTTTTTTCGGTTCCAAAGAGTGTGTA
Source organism: Apocheima hispidaria (assembly GCA_947579745.1). NCBI lineage: Eukaryota > Metazoa > Arthropoda > Insecta > Lepidoptera > Geometridae > Apocheima > Apocheima hispidaria. The sequence goes on along the minus strand of OX388166.1, from coordinate 236,463 downwards.
CCTCATTCTCACTTTATAATGAGCGCCCCTCGTATTTCTAATGTTATATGCTAGTTCATTTCAAAATGTATGAAGCTGCCAAAGCCCAAAATAAACTAATTGAATTGAGTTGAAAAATAAATGATAGCTTACCAACAATAAACATCACGCTCCAGTTGCAATTATGCTTCACTACTTCCCAATTTAAGCATGTTTTACTCGGAGAAGGCCAAGGTTCTCTGTTTCCTTAGAAACATGTACAAAAAATCCAGTTATTTTTCTTTTAATTCTTTAACGACTATCAGTAAATTTTAAAATTAGATAAGTTTTTTTTAATGTTTACCAGATCGCTTTTTAAAGAACTTCCAGAATTTAAGATCTCTTGGTATGATAAACAGTAAGACTGCGCATAATGTGCAAGGAGATGAAACTCTAAAATGGCTAAAATGCAGAAAACAAATCATTAATTTTCTTAAATAAAAGTTTCTATTCTTTCTCGTTATGTATCGGGGTCGGTTTTTGTAGCATAATGATATTATTTTATTTCCTGTGTATAAGTACTTACTTATGAAACCATCCAAGACTTGTCTGGTCAATGTAAGCATAACTTATTGTCGCTTGCATCGCGGCAGTCAGTAAGATAATGGTCAATATAATCTACAAAAATAGCGTTAGTAAAGATTTTTAGACTTTCATGTTTTTAGCACACTAGAAACTACTTACACGTATTTCATTTTGTCCGTCTGTCTGTCCATGCGTGTCACTTTCCTTTTATGCATAGACTATATTAAGAAATAAAATTTGGTTCACGTATAGAAAATTATACCCAAGAGCATGGAAAATACTGAATGCTATAAAAATAAATTGTAACTTACTCCTTCATGAAATGTTATTTTCCTCATTTGCCTAAACTGTGCTATTAGCAGAGTATTGATATATTGAGCTTCTTCCTCGGTCATTCCAATATCTAATGAAATATCTGTTTGAGCGCTGAAATATTAAGTTATGTTTATAGTTTGCGGGCTAAATAAAATAAAACTATAGTGGAGAACTATTATGGTTATCTGATAGTCAGAAAATAGTTTTATGTCGCCAACAACCCCGCAAAATAGACACATTGTTGGCGTTATTTTGGCCCCTTGCCCGCTAGTAGTTTGATCCCCGGACCTTACCTATATTTATATACCCTATATAGGTAACGTTGTATTGTATGATAATAGAAAGATCTATTGACCAGGCGACTGATTTTTGCATTTTTAATTTCAGCGGTTCGGCAGCTAATCGCCATTGTGCTATGACCCTTTTGATAAACTTTCAAGAATACATTATTCTAACGCATTACACATTTGTAACCGACTCACCGACTCAATCCCAAGAAGTAGAAGTTCATCCAAAAGTACAAAATGGTCTCTAGCACAAGAACGCCCGGGAGGTTAATTAGCATAAAATGTGGAAATTCAATGTTTGGTCCTGTTGGAAATAGCCTAGGAAAAGTAAGGAGTAGTAAAAGAGACAAGGCGTGGAAGAGAAGAAGAGACAAGACAGGTTCCAAGCAACAGTATCTTTCCTGCATCAATGCGATACTTCTAATTCGTTTGAAATGTTGTACCAGACTACCAGTATCAAAGCCAATATCAGAAATTTAAACTACTCAAACCTTTTTTATACGAGGAAAAAATAATAAAGGGTAAATATATTATTTTTAGATCATAGCAAGTGATTAAGTAACTCATAAACCTTACGTTTCGCAATAAACCTTAAATATTTGATTGGTCTGACTGCCAATCATAGTTGCCATGGAACCTGAAATTGAAATATTATATTTTTAATTAACGTCGTAAGTAATGTTACATTTTAATTGATTCGGTATACAATTTGGCTCTAAGAATGGCGTCATTACGTTGATATTTGTTTTTGTTTTATTAATTATTATTTTTTACAGCAACTGGACCAAAAACTCTTTAAATTGTAAGGATTTTGGATTTTTGGATTTTGGGAGGTTTTTGCCCAGCAGTGGGACGGAACAGGCTAAAAATAATAATAAACTTTTTAACGAAATAGCAATAACCCGAATAACCTGCTTTAAAATTATTGAAAGTATTGTAGAAAAATATTTTTTTAATTTTCTGGAATAAATACCTAATTTTTAAGACTCACCTACCGAAGAAGAATACGCTATTCCAAGAAAATAGAAAACAGTAAAATTTGAAGGTCGTTCAATACTGAAACAAACGATTTATTGTTGTTACTTAAACCGCCTTGAAGTAGACAACTTACTACCTATCTTTTTAATCAATTCAAATTACTTCTCTCCATGTCTAACTGACTTTCGTTTTGCTTTCCCAATGGCTTCGTATACTTCCAATATACCCATCTGTAATGTAATTCACCAAGTTTTTTATAACTATTCAACAATTTCTTTATAACAGCAACTCAATTTAGACAAGGTAATTAATTGCATATGGAATGGGACAAGCCATCTATAGTACAAATTTATTATTTTAGTCGCAACATCGATGAGGTTTCGAAAATTGCGTAAAATATTTAAGATGCGTTATTTTGTTGTTTATTTTTAATCAATTTATGTAGGTACCCGTTCTAGTTCTATCAGTATAGCCTTGACTAGCGGCATCATCAGGCCACACGCTATAATGCCGGATATCCACATCGATAGAAACATGGTCATGAAGAATAAAATAAAACTCAACCTGTGAAGAGAAGAACTACTTTTGAAAACTATAATTCATTTGAATTATTATACCATTTCACAGAAAGCCTACCCAGTTGCAGTAAAGGAAAGAACCTTGTATTTTCTTATTTTTCTGAGGGAAAGAAGAAATGAGCTGTACCAATTCAAAATTTTATAAGTGGTATGGACCTGTAATGAGAGCAGCCAAAAATTTGCAGTGATTTAAGAGCCATCCTTCGGGGCAGATGACATTGTTCTATGGCAACTATGATTAGCATTATACCGATGCAGTCTAACGCTTCATTTATTATGGAAATCTGTAAATCATCAATGTTTCTTAAATACTCATATGTAGGCTACTTTTGTAGGCCTACTAGACTTTGTTAGAAGTAAATCGAGTTATATTCAAGACCGATGGTGGAATTTTGAACGATGGCCTTCGAAATAAGAATTTTCTCACAGAATTTTCTAATTTTCTTGCCCATCTTATTTTATGTTTCAATTCATCATGGCGTACTTACTTTACTGATAAATCCACTACTTGCCATGACAGAAGACACAGCAATGGGAATCAACCCCACAATACTAGGGTGCATTGAATCTGTTAACCAATATGTAGCTGTCACGAGAAATGCGTAGAAACATTTATACGCCTGAGAAAATTGAAATTTGTCTATTATTGTCTATTATTTAACGACGTCTAATGCACCGGTATATACTTACAATGTTGTTCTAACAGAATAATTTTATATTTTACTCTGTTTGAATTTCACTGTATTTTGTAAATTACTCACATCATTGTGGCCGACAAATGCGACTGGTAATAACAGAAGTGGAGTTAGTATAATCACTAGACTCCTCCAATATAATTTGCAAAATGTCACATAGCGCACGTGCCATGTTATGATTACTAAGTTTGTCTCCCTGGAATTAGTGAGTTATTTAATTTTAAGAACAAGTATTATTATTAAAAGAAAACAATTACTCGACTGAAATAAACGCCTATGACACGTCGTTCGAGCAACTCGGTATACCAGCCGGCCGAAGGCCTGTGGTGGTCTTAGGACATGGCGAACATAAAGAGGTATCCAACGACATACCTCTCGTCAAAATTGGTCAGGCTTCAGGAGGTAACAATTAGAGGAACACGGCACACACACATACATACTTACTTATAAACGTCATAAAAATATTTTTTTAATTTTTACTAACAAGTTACAAACCATCAATTACATTAATTGATTAAATAAAACATTACAATTTAAAGTAGTTCATTACATAAATAAAATACTGGGAAGTTGGATTAAAGATACCAAAGTAACGACAAGCTTACGATGAGTCTGAATCCGGCGTTGCTGCATCAGGCATTATATAAATAGGTATTTCTTTTATTTATTTATGTAATACTATAATATTAGGTACATTAAACGAAATGCATCCCAATCCACAATTAATTATTTCACATTTTTTTATTGTGTTTGTTATAATATACCCAATGGCTCTAGATCCAGCTGGCTCAGCCTAATGGATGTTTAATTATCAAGCTGTGGCCTAATCATTATTAATAAAATTGAATTTAATTACTATAATAGCAAAGCCAATCATAAATTACAAGCATTAAAATTATCTCTCATAAATAATAGTACATTTATTAATCATCTAATATCTCATATACTTCTAGTTATTCTACCATAATAGTAGAATTGAAGTCTTTGTGGCATCACTAGAATTATCGGCAAAATCATTGTGATTTGATTTTGAATAGATTTTTTTCAGTTGTCAAAAATTTGTGCTCGGTGTTGGGTGTGTGTTGATTGTTGATTAAAAAAACATTATAATCGTAATTATTTACGATTTAACAATAATTAAAAGCATAAAAAATGTCAGCGGAATTAGAATTTGAATATATCGAAGCTACGGCTTCTATGGACAATTTTTCCCAAGATGATATCAATGAATTGCGCTCATGGACAGAAAAATTAGATAAGTCTAAATATGTGCCGAAAGATTTATCGGATAAACAATTACTTTTATTCTACAATGCGTGTTACGGGGACTTGGATAAGACGAAGACCTGCATAGAAAAATATTACTCGTGTAGAAAGAACGCTCCAGAGTTCTTCGAAAACCGTGTCCTGACCACAGAAGAAATGAAAAAGGCAGTTAGAGTGCTGTAAGTACTATTAAATGATTACGTCTTAAACTAATATTTGCTGGAGTTTGTCAACATCCAACAGTTATTGATCAAACAATACTCAAGAAAACCGAGGCAAATAGCTGTTCTTATTAATATCGTGGCACCATGCATATTTTTAGCTGCCACTTCCTCCTCTGGATATGTAGTTTAGTAGGTAAGTACCAAGTAAGCACCTATTTTTGTATATGAAAGTTAGTTGAATGTAGGTAGCAATGCTGCCAATGCGGTATCGGGTTTATGGGTTAGACCGAATCTTGAAAAGGTCTAGATTTGCCCAAAGATTTAAAAAGAGGGCTCAATCGCTAAATACTAACTAATATTCTATATGCATATGTAACTCTCTCTCTCTCTCTCTCTCTCTCTCTCTCTCTCTCTCTCTGTCTCTGTCTGTCACGGCTGCACATATCAAGCTGAATTTTTGTAAGGGTAGGAGACGGACATAGGGTACTTTTTTTTTGTAGATCCACGCAAACGATGTCGCGGGTAACAACTAGTAATGAATAAAAGTAGTTTACAAAGTTAGTTTTCGACTCTGAATGTCGTTTTACGTCATATAATTTTGCAGTAAATGCACATTGCTTTTGAATCGTTACCAATCACTGGTATTAACAATTTTTTAGATGAATGCTCTTTCTCCCATTCTGTTCTGTAATGTTGTGTATAGTTTCCTTTTTTGCTGGCACTTCCATTATCACTACAATTTTCACAGATTTAACAGCATGTAACACAATAAAAACTCCAAATGGGACAGAATGAAAATAATGTAGTAGATAATGAGTATAGAGTACAATATGGTGAAGTGAAACAGGCAAAAACATTAAAGTAGATACGGGGATATGGCCGCTGCCAAGAATACTTTCAGGGAGGTGCGTAAGCATCTAACACTATGTATCTACTACTACTACAAACTATTAAATTATAGATACAATTATATAGATATAGAGAATAAATTTGTTGTTCTATAAAGGTTAATGTCGGAAAACAAACACGTCTGTTGTATGGGATCCTAAAAATGAACAATAATAATTTCTCATGTAATAAAATTCACTGATCTTTCAATTATTATTATTAATGAATATGAATTGAAATTAGTCCTACAGTGATGTTCCACTTTTTGTGTACATTGACTACCCACCACAGAGACATAGAACTATCTGTGTACCCAACCCACAGATAAAAATCAAGTCTTAGAAGTTCAGGAGTGTGGGTCAGCTCCGGGGCGCTGGCACTAGATGGGTACAATGTAAATGGAGATAGCATCCAACCCATGTTAATAGCAAAATTGTATCAAATTGATGGTTACTAATTACTATATTAAATGAATATATTCTACCAAAATTATTAAAATAAGCCCATTTATGAACAACATAAGTTTGTTCAAGTTCAAGTTATTTTGCCATAGGAACACAAGAGTACACTTAGCCATGTCAAGAATTATTATTTTGTCTGATTGTGCAAGGAACATGCATTTTTGGCTTCGCCAGTGCTTAGAGTCATATTTTCACTTTTGCCCTTAAAAGCCGCTGCAGTAATGTACCTAATACTTAATATTTCTTCAAGATCTAATACAAGAACTAGACCTTGCCAGTTTAACAACTAAAATACAAGTTTTTGCTACTTCAACATGTTTTATAGCATGGCAAAGTGACTTTGCTAATACCTAATCGCTCAGTTGTTTTTTTCTTCTCGAGCTCTGAGTGATTTGTGACCCTTGTTTGTCAGGGTCACTTTAAACAAGCCACTGTGGACTGTGGAGCAGAACATTGTAAACCTTTCACAAATGAAAATCATAAACTTGAAAGAGTGTAAAATAGACTCTGGCTAAATAGCCAATACGCCTAGACCAAATGTAATCAATCCAATCCCAAAATCAATGTTATTCTTTGGATGTAATGGTATTGAAACATGCGGAACTTAAACTTTAGTTTTAAGTCTGGTAATGCGATTATTAAGACTATCAACGACGAGTTTTGACCATTGTTTGAGTCTGCTAAAACAATGGTCAAAACTGCTTTTGTGAAGTGATTTATTATTTTTATATTATTGTACTGGACCTAGTTGTCTGAAATAAATTAAATTATTATAATATTATTAATAAAAACAATTTTTTATGTGATTAATAACAGTTTCACGTAGTAGGTACATACCTATGTACGAATATTATTTTCAGCACAACTTATATCCAATAGGTATATCATGATACATTGCCAAAATAAAAATTAAACAATTCAATAGAAATTACAGTGAAATATTACAATATCTTCGTAAGTAGGTAGTTATAGACACCTAAAGCGACGAATTTTTTCGTTGAAATTATGACGAAAAGAAGTAGTTTTTATTAGAATAGGACCTGTGTATGTCGTAACGTGGTCCTGACCACGGGCCTTTTGGAGAGACTCAGAGTCACACAGCGGGCAATGGAGAGAGCTATGCTCGGAGTTTCTTGGCGCCAGTGGCGCCATAGAATCCGGAACGAGGATATGCGCCACAGATGAACCAGATACCTCGTCACTCGGGTTTTGGTCCGATCAAAAGTCGCCACAGTTTGAGGAAAGCAAGGGGTGCGCGGAGCGTGACAAATTATTCCCATTGGCTATCATCAAGGTTACGCCCACCACTGTACCGAGTTAGTACGTTCCGTAGTGATGGGGTAAGCAGTAGGCTGTGGCAGTAGGGCAACATTATTAATCGGTACTTACCTAAGTTAAGGTAAGTTGCGAACGCTTGGGTCGACTGCCGATGTCATAGTAATCGCACTCACTCAACTCACTAACATAACATTACTACACAACAGCATTAAAGTACTAATTCTTCCTCAGTGTCGTGCACTCGCGGATTTTTCGAGATCGAGCTGTAAAGTCGAATGTTTTTTTTCGAGGTCCCTGCTTTCTTTGCGCGTTTCAATAGAATGTGTTATTCTAAAATGTGACCTTTTCTCGAGATCACGCGTTTTGTTAGGTCCGAAAAATAATGTTAGTTTACCCAGAATCAACTCAGTTACTTCAATTCATCATCTAAAAATCTATTTAGCCGGGAATCGAAATTAACAACTGAATCATACACGTAATAAAATTGAAATACTTACGACGTATACTATAGTCTACTGACAAAATTATTGCCAACTATTATTAATAAACGCCATTATTGCTTATCAGAAAAACGCGGGCGAAGCCGCGGGCAGAAGCTAGTAACTTCAAACATCCTACGCACCTACGGAACCCTACTAAGCATGGCCCGACATGCTCTTAACAAGTTATTTTCTCTAGTCTCACCACAGTCTCACGCACATGCTAGATGCTGCCGGTCGATTCTATCGTGATTTCGTTGCTTGTCGAGTTTAGTCCAAGCAGAAGGTCCCGAGTGCACAGTTTAGTTAGTTAGAATTCATCAGTGTTCGAATCCCTTTACGGTATGGTGAAAATCGAAAATGCAATTCTGCGTTTTGTTTAATGAGTCACAACACTACTTTCACCAGAAAGGGACAACTGCATGGGATATCCGCAATGAGGAAAAGGGATAAGTGACGACGTGTCCATTATACACTGAGCTCAGCTATGTCTTGTAAAACTGAATTATTTTCCTTACCGATGAAAAGTTATTCCGTCTTTTTTGTAGTTTGAGTGCGCGGATGACTTTCCACACAATTTCACTGCACAGATAGTCATTTTTGTTTACTGTTGGTTGTCAGGAAAATAAAACAACCGTTTTATTTTGTAAGCCGCACGCACGCACGCACAGCTCTGGCACTTGGTCGGAACTGAGGTTCAATGTTTGGGGCGGCGTCTTATATAAGTCTTATAAAACTTATGTGTTGCGCGCTAGGCTCGTCCTAGACTAGGTATCTAGTTCTATTCATCTGTGATATGCGCCGAAGAACTAAAGTCACCGATATAGCTATCAGAGTTTGCAAGCTGAAGTGGCAATGGGCAGGCCAAATGACTCGAAGAACCGATAAGCGATGGGGAAGAAAGGTTCTTGAGTTGCGACCACGAACTGGAAGACGCAGCGTAGGCAGGCCTCCTACTAGGAGGACGGACGAAATTGTTAAAGCCGCGAGCAACCGGTGGATGCAAGTGGCACGTTGCAAGATCAGTCTTATGTATTTTATTTACCTCGTACCTACCTAGTGGTACCTGTTATGTTATAGGGGTACAGTAGGTAGAGTACGCGCCATACTTGACTGCCGCTCTGAATAATTATCATGCCATATAATTATTATATTTAATATTAAATAAATAAATAAATAAGGGGAGCTATGAGTGTCGAGCGTTATTTGTTACTAGCCCGCGGCTTCGCCCGCCTTATTGTATGGAAAATATTAATTGTGTCAATGTAAGTGGAGTATTAATAATCAGCTGATGGATGCTATTGTTACGGTGTAAGTGATTTTTATGAAGTAAGATTTTTAGGGGATGAATTTAAAATTTCTATATGTTAGTTGTCCGTATGTATTACTTGTATGTGTTAGATGCACAGATTACACTAGATACCGCATTACGAGATTCGTTGTTCCTACAAAAAGTCACCAAAGTTTGAGGAAGGCGTGGGTCGCGGGGAGTGCGACCAAGCTTTCTCATTGGCTATCTCAATGTTACGCCTACTAGCGCCTAACAATCAACCAATAGAAGTCATTTCTTATGAGTGTATTTAGACTGATGTGTGGAGCGCTTCGAGCGTCCTGGATGCAGAATCTAGGGTGTGATCAGTGGTTAGATGGCAATCCCGACATAAGGAAGCCTAGTATAGAGTGTCCTGAGTTATAGGCTGTCATAGCGTGGCCAGCAGCAGCAGCATTATGGACCAATGCTTGTATAGTGTTTTATACAAACAATAGGAGTAATTTAAATAAAACTAGCTTAGATTTGATTTAATTCAATTGAATTTAATCTGTCGAATTTCTAAACTTCTCAAACATTTCGCATGTTGGGATTTAAAAAAAATGTATTTTTCTCTATCTTCTCTACTTTTAATGTTTCAATGCAATTAGTTTTGTTAGATTTTGTGTTGAAATTAAATGAAAAAAAAAAGTATTTAAAAAAATATTACAGAAATGTGGCGTCTACATAGTTTTAAGGTCGATAAGTTGTTTAGTTTTTCAGAAAATTGATGTGACCCAAATAAACTGAATAAATTAGTAGGTAATCGATATTATATTAATCTTTTAACCTTTATATTTTTATTTCTTTCTAACTACGGCTATTTTTGTCACAAATAAATAATTAGTTGACTATTGAAACGAAAGTCTCATTATAAGGTTTTTTCTTCTAACTGCCATTTCGATGCGGTGATGCAAACCATTATAAAAAAAACACGTGGGTGTGTGAATAACGCAACGGTTTCAAATAAGTATTTAATTGCTTGTCCATGAGATACCATTGCCAGTACCCTGTCCAACCAGATAGTCAAAATATTAGTTACACTACCTATTACATAAGCATCTTCTCTACGTAATAAACTTCAAACGACTGACAGACAGTAGACAACGCAACGCTCGACTAGCTAGAAGCATTAAATGTTGCGCAGGAGTTCCTTATATAACGTAGGTGAGCACTTAGGAAGGATTAGTGACAAATATACCCGACTGCAAAATGTAGCCTCCGTCACCCCGGACGTAAAGACAAAACCGATCGAGCCGTTCAGGCTAGAGAGTACCAGAGCAACACCGGCTTCCGGCTGACCCGGGTTCGGGCCGGAACCGTGTTGCTCAAAAATTATGTTTAGATGTCCTTCGGAAAAACAACAACTCTGGGAACCGTGTTCGGCCAATAAAAAACGAACTTTAAACATTTCGAAACATCGATAGGTTACCCATATATGTATTATTAGGTACAAACATACAATATTCCCCAAGAACACCCCTTCTTGGGCAGTCGGTTAAAAAGTAATCTCCTAAAAAGGTTAGTTATAGAGCATAAAAGGTTGCTACTTTACTTGTACTCGTAATTTTGACTGCATGTTGCGACTTGCGAGGCCAAATGCCGCGTCAGGGTCCACGAAGTCGCGGACTACACTACACCTAGTAGTATATAATATTACATATTATAATGTATTTAAATATATAGTTTGACGTCACATGGCCAGCGAACGGGTTAGCGGTCACCTTTGATCCTTCGGTTATAAATTATCAAACAAACTGTCACAAGTGTTGTTGTTGCAATACTGTTTGCTGACATGTACTTGGCATTGATTAGTTAAGTTTTTACCCGACTGCCTAAATAAGAGGGTAGTGTTTTTGGGTTATATTGTAAGCTTGTATGTACCTAATAATATATGTGTATATAATATATGGGTAACCTAGCGATGTTTCGAAATTTTTCAAGTTCGATTTTAATTGGCCGAACACGGTTCCCAGAGTTGTTGTTTTTCCGAAGGATTTTTAAGTAAACATATTTTTTGTAATCTGGTAATTTATTTTTTAGGAGTATCATTAGCTAGTACCATTGTTTTTCCGATTTTTATTTCCTTGTTTTTATTTTGTTTATGACATTTTTTTTTGTTTTTTTTTTTAAATGATACTCTGTGACGAGCCGAGCAAGTCGCTCACCTGATGTTAAGCGTCATGCTTGCCCTTAACAGTTCAGTGTCACGCAGAATTTTCAACAGTTCAAAACTATGCGCGGCTATGCATTGTGCTCGTCACCCTGAGATGTTAGATGTTAAATCTCTGTATGCCCAGTAATTACACTAGAAACATTGCTCTTCAATCCGGAATAAAGTAATGCTTGCACACTCCTGCTTGGCGGTTGAATAACTGGCAAAAGTGTGGTACTTCCCCAGGCGGACTCTGCAAGAGAGCCCTACCACTACAACCCTACGCTTATTGTCCGAACTTTCGAAATTCTACTGTATCTTTTGTCCGAAATGTCGAAAAATTATAATTGTCTTATATATTAAAGCTAGGCTAGTGCAATATATGTTTTTTAGATGTATGGGTTCCTATTTATTTTTATTGAAAAGCATTGAGGTTTTTGGCGAGCGTTATGTTGTTATGTTTGAACTGCTAAAAACAACGCGCGAGTCTAGCGAGCGAAGCGAGCGTACCGCGGCAGAGGCCGGCGAAGCGCTATAAACTGTAACATAATAAATTAGCCCCGAACACAAGGTTAGTTTATTTTTGAACTGCGACAAATAACGATATTAAAATGGCCCCGAACATAAGGTTGTGTTATGTTTGAACTTATGAAAAACAACGCGCGGGCCGAGCGTGGCGCGGCAGCGGCCGGCGAAGCGCTAAAATCTGACTGCAGACTAATGTAGTGGCCCCCAACCCCAACACTAGGTTAGACTATGTTTGAACTTCAAAAAATATTGCGCAAGCCGAGCGGGTGAAGTGAGATCTAATCACGTTATTTGGCGCCTGTGTGACAGATGTCTTGTACGTGGGCGTGAAAGTATTTTATTGGATTTTTGTGAGGCGGTTAGTGAGTTATATGTTTTTTGTTATGGATTTATATTGTTCGCAAATTTAAATTTCGGGTTTTGGTATCATTTGAGTAATAAGTATTTTCAAAAAATGGTGTTCCGGAATTCTGGGTTCGGTAACTTGTAGATTTTGTATTCTCGGACAAATGAAAAAAAATGGTATTGATAATAGGGGCTACCTGTTTGGGAAAGTAATATCTACTCTAGATCTATCTAAGATCTACTTTAGAGATTCGTATAATTTATCTGATAATATGTGTAAGACAAATTATCAGGTACAATTCTGCCATCGGTACAATTTAGAGATTCGTATAATTTATCTGATAATTTGTGTAAGACAAATTATCAGGTACAATTCTGCCATCGGTACAATTTAGAGATTCGTATAATTTATCTGTTTACACAAATTATCAGGTACAATTCTGCCATCGGTACAATTTAGAGACTCGTATAATTTATCTGTTTACACTAATTATCAGTCCGGTTATGGGCGATTGGTACAATTCTGCCATAGGTACAATTAAGAGATTCGTATAATGTATCTGTTTACACAAATTATCAGTTCGTATAATGGGCGATTGGTACAATTCTGCCATCGGTACAATTTAGAGATTCGTATAATGTATCTGTTTACACAAATTATCAGTTCGTATAATGGGCGATTGGTACAATTCTGCCATCGGTACAATTTAGAGATTCGTATAATGTATCTGTTTACACAAATTATCAGTTCGTATAATGGGCGATTGGTACAATTCTGCCATCGGTACAATTTAGAGATTCGTATAATGTATCTGTTTACACAAATTATCAGTTCGTATAATGGGCGATTGGTACAATTCTGCCATCGGTACAATTTAGAGATTCGTATAATGTATCTGTTTACACAAATTATCAGTTCGTATAATGGGCGATTGGTACAATTCTGCCATCGGTACAATTTAGAGATTCGTATAATGTATCTGTTTACACAAATTATCAGTTCGTATAATGGGCGATTGGTACAATTCTGCCATTGGTACAATTTAGCAATTTGTGCAATGATGAATGAAAACTCCTTTTTATTAAATATATTACGAATATGAACATGCATGGCCTTATGGATACAATACAATATAGTTCCCCGCAACAGATTATAATATATAGATATCGCATTACGAGATCGTTGTCCCGACTAAATCTCACCAAAGGAAATCGTGGGTTGCGGGGACTGCGATCGAGCGTTTTCAAAGGCTATTTCAAGGTTAGGCCTAATTCGCTATTGGTAAGCACCAATGAACAAAGGAGGACACATTTTTATAGGTGTAGTTAGACCAATCCGTGAGGCGCTTCGATCGTTTTGAGTCTGGAATCTAGGGGTGATCTGTGTTCCCCGCCCTTTGGCGAGCTATACTGCCGATCCATTCGTATGTTAAGTTCAAAGCATGTTTTTCGAAATCTTTGCGGTTATACCTTCAATATAACAGAGCTAGAAGAACGCGCGCTACGAGCTCTGCATGGGAATGGAGCGGCCTGCTTAAATTGGTAGGGTAAGCCGAGAGCCGACAAATGACAGCGCGTCAAACTGCAGAGTGCAGCTAGTCTAATAACATGATGTCATCTATCGGTTTCATAATATAAACAGAACAAATTTAATGTTACGTGACCATGAACACGAGTAACTCGAATATCACTTAATATTGTAACAGTTATGAAATAGCCACCTGCGGTCAAACTGTGTCTAGCTAGTAATGTAGGTCTGGGACGTAATACGGAATGCTACCCATATCAGATGTTAGAGCGAGACCATTACAAGGCTTCAGAAACTGAAGCCTTGTAATGGTTTTGTATTTAATGAGTCAATGAGGTTTTATATTTATTTTTAATGTTCCTGATGTTCAGTGACGGTGTGGTCGAAGATGGTTAACAGTAAACACACTCAGCCTGGAATGGGAACTGGCACGCAAGTGAGGCAGTCGGTACACAGCGGTTAGGGTTTTTGGCTCAGCCTAGTAGTAGAGCGTCCACCATGATAATTATGGTTACCTCACGAACACGATGTTTCTTTCACCGATACTTCAATATTGTTGGGATTTGAACATTTTAACCCAAACCTTGCGGTGTGCGAGCGGACGAGCGCGCCTGCTACTAAGTTATCATGGCTGCGAGGTTGCCAGAACAAGGCGCTGGCATAAGGGGCTAGATTATATATTATTATATATTATTTGCCCCTAGTCTAAATTGCTTTAAAAGTCGTCTGAAACGCTGGCTTATCGAGCAGACGTATTATGATTTTAGCAGATTTAAATGTTTGCAATAATAGTTTTATTTTTATTTTATTTAATAATAGTCATAATTTGAATATGACATTGAATTATATTATCTTATTTTTAATAAGTAAGTACTAATGACATTATTAATTTACATTTGACATTGAATTATTATTATTATTTCACATTTAATTTAGGAATGTACTCACTACATTACGCATATATGTAGTATACATTCAAACAATTAAACATTTTCTAGTTCTTTTTTTCTTATAATGTAACTGACGTATAAATGTTTTTATGAATAAATTGAACATGAATATGAATATATATTTTCGAGAGTAATAGAGATCTTTTAAGCTCAAAATATTTCTCTCCTTCTTGGCCATTCAGGTAAAAATACGCGCCTATACCTACGCAGAACACTACTATTATAAGACTACTAGTTGTTAACCGCGACTTCTTTCGCTGGGACTAAAAAAGTATCCTATGTCCAACTTTGAGTTGGTTTGAGGTTTGAGTACCTTATCAAATTTTATCAAGATCCTTTCAGCCGTTTAGCCGTGATAACGCGACAAACATCCAGACATAGAGACAAAGTTACTTCGTATAGTTCGCTAGATGGCGTTGATCCATTTTTGTGCATTTTTTGACGAATTCCATGGAGTGACAGTTCTAATGTAGGGAGTTCTGAATCGCGCAAGTGAAGTTTTTTCCTTGAGATGAATGTATTTATTTCCATACCTCGAAGCTTTATTGGTCATGCTTGATGCGACTGCGGCACATTCCTATATATTCCTCTGAATTATAATATAAGGTAGGATTATAGATACTGTAACACAATATTGCATGTTTTGTAGAAGAGCCACAGACAAACACACGCACACCACAATCAAAAAATGGTGACACGGATTAGTTATGATTCTCGTAAAGGATCGTTAGGTTAGGGTGCGTTTCTACCAGAGATTTGTGCGAGGTAGCTGAGCGGTGCGCGAGGAAAAATTCCATCGATAGGATACCTCGCGCACTGTTTACATACCTCGCAAATCTCTGCTGGAAATGAACCCTAATACATAAATGGTTACCCCGAGACTTAAGTAATAAAAGTGTTACCAAGATAGAACATAGAAATAGTTTTCATTTTCAAGCTTAAAAGCGTAAAGTAAGTAAGCGTAAAGTTTGGGTAAACGAGCAAGTAAGTAGGTACCAATTCGTACGTGTAAAAGCCTGAAACAGGTTCGCAAACCTATATTACCTATTTGTTGTTATATTGCAACTATTGCAAGTCAAGTAACCGTGAAGGGTGAGTCGTGTCGGGTCGGGCTTCATGTTACTCACCCGGCACTCGGTAGGTGGGTATCTAAAAACGAAGAATAAACTTCGTTAGAAAGGAAATTAGTAAACAATAATAACATATAATTAAGTATGTATAATTTAACGATTATAACAACGAATACTTTCGTATTTACGACTATGTTTATTATAAGCCTAGTTGCGCAATAAATACCGAGTTGCGAAGCGCTGTACTACTACTAGGTGCCTGACCTCGTGGTGGTGCTCCGACTCCGACCACCCATCGAACCGAGCCCGGGAGGACGACGACGCCGCGTGACTGACGACACTGCAGTGCGGTGGCTGCCGCTTTGAGAGATGTTTAAACGCAGTGTTAGGGGAGCATTCCTCTGGAGATCGTTGCCTTCGGCTGCCCCAAAGTCTACGTCTGCCGCCCTTCGGCTACGGTCACTGAGCTAGTATGTTCTTACTCAGTGGCTAAAATCTAGTTATCTTTGGTTAAATCCGACAATGCATCATATTATGTATAACCTGCATAATTATATGGATTATGCTGTGATAGAATACACGTCTTTGGCAAGAGGATGGTCCTCTTGCTTGGTGTATTTATTGTATTGTTCAAAACGGTTAACAATGTTATCAGTGATCGGACCGGACTGAGCTGTCGGCTATCGGCAATGTTGATAGCTGCGTTCTTCTGACGCTGACTCAGCATCTAAAGAACGCAGCACGGGATAGCAACATATTCTTCAGATTATCTTAAACGTCGAATCCAGTCCAACTTCAGTATGAAGATAACACCTGGTAATGACGATGAAACTCTGGCCCTTTTGTTCCAGAGAGTTTTCGTTCCTGCCTGGCAAGTCTGTGGAAGGCTACGACATCCTGTTCCATCGGCTCCATGACACGGAGCCCGCCAAGTACAACCTCGAGAATGGAGTTAAGCTCATGTTTATGGCTCTAGGTGAGTACCTCATCGCCAGATTTAAAAAAACATCAGGCGGCCGCGGCGTGCGGCGGGGCGAGAGCGAGACCTACCTCTCCGTACCGCGGCGGAGCGCCGCGCGCCGCAACCGTTGTCCGCTGAGCTGACAACGGTTGCGGCGCGCGGCGCTCCGCCGCTGAGGTGGAAAACTCCGTGTAACTACTACCTTGTACTATTTATTTTATTATTCTGGCTAACCGTTACTTTCTCCATGCGCTCATTTTTGTCACAGATGAAAAAAGTGATGACCTTATTAATCCATGAAGTGCACTTTAGACTAGCGAGAATTAGTCGCAGGTTATTGCATGGACCGGCTGCTACACACTGCAGGCCTTCAGTACAGGTACTGGTACTTACTGGCGGAAGTGAGCTTGTCTAATATCATTGACTTGTCGCGGTTTTTTGCATAGGTATAGTAATATACCTAATAGGGAAGGGCTTACGACAAGTAAACTACTTTTGCAAGAAATCTTGACGTCAAATCTTTTGTTGGAATCATTTTTCCCGTTTATAATTTTTTGTTGTAATTTAGTTGACCGACCGAAGCGCACGGCCCGTACCGTGAGGTGCTTATTGCGATGATTGTTAGGTTCAGCCATCTATTCATCTGTGGGTTCAGCCGAAGACACTGCGCGACTACGAACCTGTCGCCGCGCGATAAGGAGTATGGTCGCGCAGCGTTAGAGGCTATGCCTAAAAATCATCGCAATAAGCACCTCACGGTACGGGCCCAAGTCTCTGTGTCTACGGGAACAAGGCGGCGATTGTACTATTGTATGTTTGTATTTTTGTCCGACGATAACTACCGAGCTGTTGATCTGGAACAAAATCGGTCGTGGAGTTGCGTAGTTTTTGGAGACGTGGTCGCGAGGTGTCAGTTCGTCAAGAACTAGGCTTACTATAAGTTTATATATATATGTACGTAGTTCACTCATATTTACTTAAACTTGATCCAAGGCTACCTGTAATAATATGACCTTGAATTTGTTATCCACATTAGCGCAAAAAAGAATAGGATTCAGACATGAAACAACTATTAGCGAACCAGTTTTGATAGTCTTTTTACAAAAAAAAACGGTTGCAAAATGTTGCGTAAATGAGACAGGACGTAAAGACGGATACCAAATCCAACTGCAGTCCGTGTCCGTTCCGCATGCAGGACATGTGGACCAGTAATGTATGAAATTATTTTATTAGGTATATCACTCTACTTTGTAGGGAGTGCGTTGAATATATAATACTCACATGTAGGTATGTAAATGTAAATGATTTGTCTCCGTCTTGAATAGCAGAATAACAATAAAAACATCATAGGCCGAAGGCCGAGCTTGCATCGCGGGCATCAGCTAGTTATACATAGATATATACATATTGTATATGAATAAAATATGTTCGCCGTCACGCGACGTCTTACCGAACGAAGGAAAATGTCCAGACATTTTTAGTCCCCTAACTATAATGTCCGTTGAACCAAATTAGCCACAGGGAAGAAAGACCAGTGTGATGGATACAAAACAGCTCCTTGCAAAATATCATAACAATCGGAAACGAGAGAGAGCTGTCTCTCTGTCAGTTTGTTCTGTTCGTTATTAGCGTTGCTGTCCCTGTCTAATAAAAATAGTACAAAATATTTTGTGCTCAATGGCTCGAAAAAATATCTCAGCAGATTCGTAGCGCTACACAACATGTACAATCATCTCGATTCTATGGCTATGGTAGGTACAACTGCAGCCATAGAGAAACTATACTGCTAATGTCCATAGAAAGATGCGTAACTCGATTGTGGTATGTGTACGTATGATGTCGCTAGTGCTTTAATCTGCGACATGATCGTCACGATTTCTGCTTGACTTGAACATGTAATGGTACGGAGAAAAAATGCGACTTGTTATGAATATTTAAAATTATTAATCTTAATATATAAAACAAAGTCGGATTTGTTCTATACAACTTATAACTCGAGAAAGGCTGGACCGACTTTCATGGTTTTTGATTTGTTGTATTTGTCTCCGTCCCGAATAGCAGAATAACTAGTTTAGCGAGGCCGATGGCCGAGCTTGCAGCGCGTACGAAGTCGCGGGCATCGGCTAGTTTTAGATATTATGTATTCGCAAAACTCTAGGTTCTCAAGAGATGCCGTTGAAAACATTATTTTTGGAAACACATTTTTTATGTTTTTATACGTTGTAAAAATACTTGAGCGTGAGAAGAGACATGACAATTAGTATAAATGGGTACGTATACATATATTATCACCTATAATCGTGGGAAGTAATATAGGTAGTGCTGCTAAAGGTGAAATGGTCATTGTGGGTTATCGAAATGGATGACAAGTAACTTCTATGTACTTATTTTATATTTAAAGTTAATGACAGTCAATTAAAAAAAAATGACGTGTGCAATGAATCGGGTTTACGTAAAACGTGTATGAGTAGCATTCGGACCCACAACAATAAACGTATTTCATAAATAGTATAGAGGCCATCCGTAAGTATAAGAAAACTGAAAAATCACAGGTAAACATTTATTGTTCACTTCGACGATGTTTGAGCTCGTCGAAGGGCATTCCCAATAGGCATTCGAAGGGCCTTTGGGAATTGACATTTCGGCGAAAATGTGAGTATACATTTTTCAAATACAATCTGCTGGAGGTCGTCCGCTTTTATTCGTATTTTTTCTATTTTTAGAACGATTGGCGGATCCTTTATCGTTTGTACAACTATACTGTGGGAGACCTACATAGCGACAGTTCTTAAAACTTCATCGGTAATATTCTCCAACTTTATTGCAGCTTCAAACCCAAAAATATCACCAAAAACACATGCTAGTCGCGATGGTATTGAAAATTCTTCATTTGGGAAACTGGTGATAATTTTCTAAACAAAAAGTCAAACAAAACGATGCGGTAACACTATCTTCGTGTACAGTGTTAGGTACATTTGCGAAATATGCTTACTGTTTGGCAACTAAACTTACCTACTTATCGAATCAATACCTACCTACAAAGGTGAAGAGGAAGCTTCTTGCCTTTGTAAAGCTTCGGGTATACCTAGTTATGTTGTCTTATTTAGACAAGGGGCTTAACAGTTCATGGTAATAACTGATTAGAGATTACAGATTATTTATTAATAAATTATAAAATTTACAGGTCAAGATATCACTTAATTTCATATTAGGTACATCATAGGTACATACTAAGTTTGTAAAGGCTACAAAATATCATTTATGTGCTCTTTAATCGAGTAACAGGCCTTACTGAGTAGGAGTAGCTCTAGTTTCGATTTAAATATATTGTTGGAAGCTGCAATTTTTATTGTCTCTGGTAGATGGTTGTATAAGTGTACACCACTCACATATACAGATTTTACAGACTTAGCAAGTGTTCTCAGTCTGCAGTAACTGTTATTATGGCTATGGATCTGCTCCCAGCGGCTGTCACGAGGTCGTCTGCTTTGATATTACGAGTACCTACCTACTTGTACTTACTGAGAACTGAGAGTTATCAAGTCTGATGTGAGTAATTCAAATCCCTATACATAAAATGTAAGTTAATACCTATAGGTAAGTGGCTTCTCCCATATTAAAATGTTTGAACATAGCTATTACATTTGATAGCTATCTCTAAATAATAATAATAAATTTATAATATTCTCATTCCTTATGTTAATTTTACGTTTTCTAAATTATATTAAATTTAATTAAATAATTTTCTTATGTTGTGATAGGGTAACCATAGTATATGAA
Organism: Apocheima hispidaria; assembly: GCA_947579745.1. Taxonomy (NCBI): domain Eukaryota; kingdom Metazoa; phylum Arthropoda; class Insecta; order Lepidoptera; family Geometridae; genus Apocheima; species Apocheima hispidaria. Next base: position 215,905 of record OX388166.1, on the reverse strand, counting down.
TGTACATGAACAATGGGCGAACCCCCGTTCCCGAAACACAGTTTTATACTAGTTCGGACCCGGTGGATTCAATAATTTTTTGTGTTAAATCTATTTGTACCCGAATAAATTTGTATTTGCATTATTGAGAATAATAAAAAGTTACGAATATTTCCAAAACTCTATGGCAAACCTTTCAAACGATTTTAATTTTATTGTCTTTTGAAAGTTAATTAAATATTATTATGCAAGGTATTTTAAGTATAGTGTAATAGCTATTGTTAAATACCTCAATCCAGGATATAACTGTTAACCCGGTCCAGGTTATTTTTTGTAATTTTATATAGAGATAAAACTGAAATCCGAGATGTAACCGTGAGGCGCAGGTTAGTAGGTGACACCTATATGTGTATTATTGTTCGGTCGCTAATCGCGAAGTAAATCGTCATGTTAAAATGTACCTATTGAACAAAACGATGAGTTATTTATTTAGTTGTTTGCACAGATTGTTGTTTGGCACACAAAACAGAATACAGTCAAGTAATACAAAAATAATGATTTACAGCTTCGATCAGGGCTATATCCCTAACGTGTGTGTACACAACACGATCTATACTTACATGCGGAATTGAAAAAGGTTAAAAGAAAAATATTAAAGAGGCTAATCTAGATTTACATCTTAGATTGTTTAAACTCCTGACATCTACGTTGGTAGTTTTTATTTAAACTTTCAAGGGATTCGTGGTGCTCTTTTGATATTTCATTGTAAATTGGCGACACATCCAAAAGGGTGTATGAATAATTATAGTTGTTAATGAGATAGTTATGATAGCGGACATTAGGCATACGGACACAGGGCCTAGTACAAGTGGTGCATTTGTGAAAATTTCACCACTTGGCCACTTGCGTAACGGAAATGTCCTAAGCTCTCGCACTCAGAAAAATTGGATATAATATATATAATCAAAGACCTCGCATGACAGTCGATCAAAATACTGACAAGGAACTGTATTCCTACGAACAGCAGCGAGTCTTGCTCGCTTCGTAAAATAACTATTAAAATACCTAGTTAATTTTTAAGTTATACATCTTGAGATTGCTTATTACATAGATAATCTTGAACGACTCAAACTTGTTTTAGTGAAACCCATTATAGGTACAGCATTGAGCAACTCGTTGCCGTCGGCCGGCGCGGCGGCCCGACCGGAGGCCTGTGTTGTTCTAAGACGAACAGCGAACCTTTGACGTAGGTCGCATACGGGCACATTATGATTGGCTATACCTAACCTACTCTTATACAGGTATAGACAGTAGCTGAGATACAACCTAATCGAAATAATTAAAACTCGCACTCCAAAATTAGTTTTAACTTTAGGAGGTCACATAGAAATAGTCAAATATGTGTACGTGAAGTGTATGTACACATGTTTGACTATTTCTATTGACTATTTACTTCTACCCCAGTTGTACCCCAGAAGGAGGCATGTGTATGTTTGTCTATCGGATAATAAACGTGAGGTGACAGTCCCGGTACTTCTAAACCCAAATTCCCACTTCAAGCTGACTCGTTAAATAGTTTGACACAAGTGCCAACGTTTGTATTTATCTTATCGATATCAAAATAACTTATGCTCGTAACTCACAAAGCAAATAACGTATGAGAGAGCCACCATCGTAATTTCGGAACAAAAACAAAAGTCTCCCTTGTCTTTGGCGAACTCTCGATGCCTGTTACGATGTCTATAGGTACGTATATTGTGAATTTATGGAGGTACTTAGGTATTGAAGTGTACTGTGTACCCTTTATTGTATAATCTCGCTGTGCAAAACTAAATACTTAACTTATTAGGCACATAGTATCACAAAGAAACTAAAAAAAGATTTTTCTATGAAGTGCAACCGATGGTATGATTGATTGCAGCACATTCGTTTTCTAGATTAGAAATGTTAAATTGAGATATATGTTTTTGGTTCTATCGTCTAGTAGGTATAGCCAAGGGGGAAGGCATGATCAGGGGCCGTTCAAGTATTACGTAAGCAGATTTATTACAATTATTTACTCCCCCATCCCCCCTTGTCAGCAAAAGTAAGCAAAGCTCTTACCCCCTCCCCCCATGCTTACGTAAACATTTTTCAATTATAAATGTATTTTTTTTAAATATTATTATTATAATGTTATAATTATAATTTTAAAAATAAGAAAATAGATTTAGGATAGAGATTAGATTTTACTGAACCAGTATTCAACATAGAGTAAGGGACAAAAATATTATAATCTTACGAACATAAGAAACTTATTTTAAATTTTTGGTACACATATTAAATTCAAATTAACAGTTCATGAAACCTGAATCCATGATTCTATGTTGGAAGGTTGCCATTCGTGTAAAAAAGTAAATAACTACCGATGACGTAATCATCATCTAGACTCCCCTACCCCCCATGTCATCCAAAATAAGCAAAACAAAGAACCCCCCATAGTGCTTACGTAATATTTGAACGGCCCCTTACAAGAAATCTTCTCGATAAAAAAAAAAAAAACATTGAATGGACCTCGATTCACACATTTTTGATTGCCCTCGGAGCCCCTAGTGTATATTCAAGTGATTATTACACTAATAGTGAGGTAATAATAATATCTAGGATAGCATCGAATACAATTTTGATTGATTTCTTTACAATACAATACAATATATCTTTATTATACACCAAAAAGACAATCAATCGAATCGTCACATCAGAACGTGTGAATTTACAGAAATATCATCAACTAAACGTAGATAACTGTGCGTTATAATATATACATTTTGTAAATAGCGTTTATCAAAGATAAGTATTTCGTATTACAAATCTTAAGATATTTAAATGAGCTGCGCATATAATCTGTTTTAAAGGTTTTAATTTAAAAAAAAAATCTTTTATAAAACTAACGGAATTACGAAATTGTGTTATGTGTACTCGTAGGTATTTTACAATAAATGCTTTTGAAAACATTGTGCTCCTGATTCACATGCCTTTTTTTTTTGTTTTTCTTTCATCCTAAGAGAATTTTTTGGCGTCGCACGTCTTATGCAATTGCCATTATCAAGTATACATATATATATTCTCAAGTTTTATTAGATTTTGTCAAACAAGTCATAGCCACGGTCAGTCGAGTAAAGCAAGTCACGGTCAAGTCGAAGTCATGCCCCAGTAAAGTGGTGAAAACTTTACTAGAGCCTTCTATGAAGTTTTGGAAACAACACGAAAATTCACGTTTCGCGACATTATACCATTCACCAACACTCGTGCATGTACACGAACACTTTACCGGTAGAAATTCACCGTTTTTACACATTAACACTCGAAATAACACGAGTTTTGGAAAATAATAAAATGACGCGACATGAATTCTTCACGTTCCCGCCAAAACTCCTTCATGCCACAACATGCCTTTTTCGGCCCTCCATGGCGGGAATAAAAGGTGCTGTCACAAATCCCAAAAATCTAGAAATTATTTTCCTATCTCAACTATTTTAGAATGTTCTAATTACAGTTATATTCATAACCGCGCCGACACTAGTCTTTACGTTACTGACGTCTTTTATGCACATTGTGCCAGGTTCGTGTAGTGCGCCCATAAATTACGCTTTTTTCTGTTACTTCTGCTTCAGTTTATGTAACATATTTAGTTAACATAATTTTAATTTATATTACTAAATTTTAATTAATTATAAACGAAACCGATCAAGGGACAAAAACGGACTGTCGCCAGTCATGAAAAGATTAAAAATTAAAATAATTATTCTTTAAAAATAACGGTTTGTTAACTTGAGTGTATTTTTCATAATTTTCAGATGCAGGCCTCAGCAAAAGGGGTCCACAGCCCGGATACATATTCTTGTTCGATATGCGCGGAGTCAAGTTCGGACATCTCACCAAAGTCACTTTATCGTACGTATTATTATTTATTTTGTTTTTATAAAATTACAAGATATGATACACAATTATCCCAAATGCTATTTTCAAACATTGTCATTTTTCTGCTTTAATGAAATATTTTTGTGTTATTTAACCTACTCGCCTATTATTTCTGTGAAACCGGAACCAAAACAAAAACTAAAAATGAATTTAATGTTTTACTTATTATTATTTGTTGATAAAAAGTTAAAATGTTGGATAAAGTTTAATTTGCTAATTTATAAAAAAATATTTATTTATTTAATAGACACCAACATGATGTACGTCATTGTAACAAAGAAGGAAGCAAACAATGGAAACAGGCTAAACGTCACCACAATTATAGGTGCAGACTACATGATTTAAGAAGCGAGTTTTACAGTCAACGACTTAAAAATAAATCTTTATAAGTATACATAGTAAAGTGTGAATAAGCTAGAATTTACAGAAAAAAACAAAAAAAAAAAAAAAACACTCTTTGCCAATACAAGACAATTTACTGCAAATCGATAATTTAAACTTACCTGCGCCGCCAGAAAACAGGTCAATGTCTTTATCATATTTAAAAAAACTTATTATCCAGTTAATCGACTGAGCAAAGAGGTCTCAGATTCTATAGAAACTATCGGGTGTATGTTAATATGTCTGTGTGTATATTTGTTCGAGGATAACTTGTTAACCGTACGTTGATTCGATTTTTATAAAATTTTGTAGGAAAGTAGTTAATGTTAATGAGCAAAGTCGGTCGTGGGGATTCGAAGATATAGGGTTTGCGAGGTCACAGTTTGTTGCAAACAACTAGTTTTCAAAAGCTCGTATCCACTATCTACTGTTCACGGTTTAGAGTTGAATCCGTGAAAAGTACCTAAGATTCATGAACATCTTTGGCGTACCTCTTTTCGTAACGACATCGAGGCGATAATGTGGACGGATGTAAACCGCCAACTGTTCCAATAAATTACAATGGAAAGTTGTCGTCACGGAGAGAGGAACTCAATGTACTCAATGCACAGTCGTTGATGCTTTTAATGTTTGCCGTCTTTCCATACATGTTCACACGTTTCATTCACTTTGTGATCGTTCTAAAGATATTAATACAGATGTGTTTCTAGCTTTCAAAAGGACAAGCAAAGGTAAAAGGCGTGCAGTCACGAACACAAGTCATTTCATAATACTGCGAGTGACTGTCGGACGAATGAGTTAGTTGAAGGCAGTTAGCGACCACCGTTTTTGTATTAAACTTAATTATACAGAACCGGTACCTATTCAGTCTACATTTTTGAAATCACACTAATATTATAAATGCGAAAGTTTTTGTGTAATTATGTAAGTGTGTTCGTTCCCGTTCAATTCTGTAACGGCTGAACAAAATGATGGATTTGAATGAAATTTTGTATGGATATAGCTTACACCCTGGATTAACACGTCCACAGGTTTTTTTTTTTATTCCGGAAATATAATCAGTTTCTGTAGAATAGCGGGTAAAACTGCGGGGCGCAGCTAGTGCGAAATAAATAATACGACTGAATATTTCTTGGTAATAATGAGATTATTGCTCACAATAACAATCTAAGTATAATTGTTAGATATATATAGTCCGTTCGCCAACAAAATATAACTGGCAGGCGTTGAGCTACACTAACTATGGTATCAATAATATTTAGAATAACGGTATTGTGCGCAGGTCACTCGGCTGAACAGGGGTATTCCGGCGAGTATTGTGCTTAAACTGTAAACGTAGTCGGGTAATACAAATACAAATACAAATACAAAATTCTTTATTTTGGAACAAAAACTTAGTGAATAATGCAAATAGAACGATGCTGCCCGCAGTAGTTAAATAACTGTGTCGCGGGTAGCAACGCCCACCTCCGAAACACCCATTAAACGGGAGCTCCAAAATGAAGAGAGTAATTACTTAAATTTTTACAAATTTTTACAACTTACAAATAAACACGTCTCTAGCAAAAGATCTGGATTAACTGAGTTTTAATAACACAAAATGATCATAAATGTATTAATCCGGTATTTTATAACCTGCGGTAAATTCGTAGTTTTACTTTTCTTTGCTTTTTGACGTGCGACTTTTTGTTTTTAGTGATCATTTGGATTAAACTCGATTCCTAACCAAGTATCTTTTGGAATTTACTTAATACTAGGACAGGGGCAAATTAGAAAGAGAAAAAAAAAACATTATCTAAGAAATTGTGAAAACCGCATCATAATCCGTTGCGTGGCTTACGGGGAATTAGCGGATATACAGACAGACAGACGCTGGAAGCGACTTGTACTTGCGACTGTAAAGAAGTCGGACTAACTTCACCTCGACGCTAGTTTTGCCTATCGATAACAAATACTAATGAATGTTGGTACCCGGACTGGCATTTCACATTTATTAACATTAATTACATTGTTCTGTATGCCTTTTTAGAACATTAAGTCTTAAATATTTTTGTCAAATTGTAAAAAAATAACATTTCATTATAACATGCGCATGTTACAGGCGCAGAAGACAAGCATTTTACAATAGTAGTATACTAATCTACTTACTATAGCTTAGTTATACGGCTTCCTCACCGATGAAATAAATAGTGATAATTATCCCAGCAGGCCTAGCACGGGCGCCGGGATAAAGTTATGTCCACCCGTTTTGTCTTCGCGTCGACGTGACAAAGCTGGAATATGGATACATCCGTCTCGTTCTCGCGGGATAAATATGGTGGACAAAATTTTATCCCGGCGCCCGTGCTTGGCCTGCAAAACATACATTTCTTATTTTTCTTATAGTTCCTACTGTTATGCCGATCTTGGCTGGGATTATCCAGTTGATGTATTGTTATTGCAGGGCGCTGCGCAAGTTCTTCCAGTACGTGCAGGAGGCTCTCCCGGTGCGCATGAAGGCTATCCACGTGCTCAACACCGAGCCCGTGCTCGACAAGCTGCTGATACTCATCAAGCCCTTCATGGACAAGAAGTTCTTTGACATGGTGAGCAAACTCCTCGCTAGTATTACTAGTGATTCATCCCTGATAGACGCCTCGCTCTTCGATCTTGCATGAAACTTGAAAAACTCTGCCACTAATGATATTTTTTTTACCGAAAAATGGTAAGAAAACTTGATTAACTTAACGTACGATTTCGGATACTATCAATATTGCATCGTCGAAGTCGTAGTAAAATATTGTTATTTCGACAATTTGAAAACCAAATTAGTTTACCTACTTATCTAATTTTATTTTTAAATTTAATTTTGAGCAAACGGTAATTGCATAATTTATAACAAAAGTTTTTTTCGTTGCGAGATTAAATTTATAATATAATTATGGTTTACAAACAGAAACAATAACAATGGAACAATAACCTGTTTCGAATCCTGCGGACAATGGTTTTGTTTGCTTGCATCGCAACAAATCGCAGCTTCCTTGTTTTGCAAACCATCGTTTCGTTACCTACTGAGAGTTGAGAGTACGCTTACCTACTGAATGAGTCACCTAAAGCTACAATTCTTGCAATTGTAGTAAAAAACTGGCAACACCATTAAATAAAATCAAAGACGGCGTTTTGTAAAGCTATCATTTTACATTAATTACATTTTCTATTTTAGCTCAAATTCCACAACAAAAACGATGATCTCGAAAAGTTCTATAGCACGGTGATTCCCCGTTCGTCCCTGCCCCCCGACTACGGCGGTACGCTTCCCGACACGCAAACACTACACAACAACTGCATGCACACTATACAAACGATGGAGACCTACTTCAAAGCCGAAGAAGAACAGAGAATAGCCGCGCTACCCGACAAGAAACGAGAAAAGGCAATGGAGAGGGCATTCAAAAACCTGGACATAGATTAAACAGGTCATAATTATAATTCTAAGAACTATTCAAGAGCATGTCGGTACTTTGTGCAATTACGAGTTAAAGGATTTTTTGGTGTGTCAACATTTATCACAAATTAAAGAATCGGGAAGACTTGGAAATGATCTTTATCTATTAGTGCTCGGTAGATGAGCTAAATCTTCAAGCACTTCTGTCCAAACGATAGAGCCTCATGACAAATAATGTAAATTGTGTTTTTTTTTAATGAAAATATTATTCGTTATTGAATAAGTTTTTTTTTAAATAACTAAGAGACGAAAAACGTAAATGTTTATTTCCATTCAGAAATTAAGATTTAGAACGAGTACAAAACTTTGTGACTGTAGAAAAACTATATAGTAAATGTTATGCTAGATGCTAGTCTTGAAATATTATAACAATTATATTTACCAGGGTTATACAACAAACACAGAATATTATAACATTTTTTGTTAGTAATGCATAAATAAGAATTTATAATTATATATTGTACAAACGGGAAGTGTGAATTTCTTGTTTAATGTTACACAAGAATTATAAAAATCTGCCTGTCCTTTACACAGACCGAGCGTAGACCGAAAACAATATGTATTAAAAAAAGTCTCGAAACGATGTACTTATTGTAGTACAGCTTTAATACGAATATGTAATTAGGTATTATGTAATGTCATAATTATGACAAATGTACCAAGTACTTTAATTTTAAAAATTACTTATTGGTATTGATGTGTAACAAGCGTCAGTCCTCTGAATGAGAAGGGATCATCATCACGGTCTTTCCTCCACCTCCTGCGGCGTGGTGAGGGTCATCCCCGGGGCATGCTTCCCTTCGCCAGAGCCAAAGCCGGTGCTTCCTGCGCAGACGGCGCGCCACACTGTTACGCGTTTTCGTCTCGTGTGTAGTCGTGTAGTTAGTCGGCAGTGGCCACCGGCGCCCTCGTGCCTCGTCTTCAGCCTCTTCATGTCTCGGGATTCGGGACTCGACTGTTTGTAATTAAACCACAGAATACCAGATGACGATGTTACTGTTGTTGCAAAATAAAATTATTTTCTTTTCTTCTTTCTTTCATATTAGTCGAGTCGATTAAAATTTTAAAAAAATTAATTGAATTTTAATTTTAATTGCATTATGCTTAGACAACATGAAATAAAAAAATATAGAAAGATATTTTTTTAATCACATGTATGGAAACGCTTTAATATAAGTTAAATTTCTTAGTTGTCTTTAAAGAATGTAAAATGCGATAAAATGGTATATTCATGAAAACCGAGATGTAGTCAAACTACGTTAGCGATGCGCTCAAGTTAATTATAAGGTCTTGAGGTCTCACCTCGGGACACGGCCTTGTCTTGACAAACTCTGGACCGATTTTGCTCCTATTCAAAATTCTTGTTTAGTAACATTCAGTAGTATGTACTACTGAATGTTTATTTATTATGTTTTAATGTTTACATTCAGTAGTGTGTACTACTGAATGTTTAGGCCAAATATTATCAAAATCGGCCGATAGAAGGCGCCGCAGAAAAATTCCCCCCTTTTTAGACGACTAAAAAAATCTAAATAATCGTACAACCTGTATACCAGGTTTCGTCACGATTTGTTGAAAAACACGACCTGTACGCGAGTACCAACATACGGACAGATGAAAACAATTAGCTTTTTTCTATAGATATATATATAGATCGTTCCCAGCTATCGTGTGATATGAGTCTGTAATCCTCTTGTGAATTTGTAATTATTACGCTGTGTAGATAATATAAATATTACCTAGGTAAGTATATAATCTGCCGACATATTCGTCGTTTACACCACTTGTAGAGAATAGCCGTTTCTATCGAGCGCACTGTTTGTCACAACTTTAAATAACTATATAAATATGAATATATAATAAATAGTCATGTACAAATAATGCTATGTGTTCTTCTGTCTTATTAAAGTAAATAAGACAGACTTACAAAACATAACTATTTTTATTAACTCAAAATCAGTACACCTAATTTTCCAACAATTAGGTATATTGTTTTTTTTAGTATATTGTTTTAACTATATTGTTATGGGTGATTATAATAGTATTTATTTACTACATTCCATGTTTGCGGGCATGTACTTATATTTTGTACTAACCTCTAATTTAATATATTACCTTTTATATATTTATTATAAATATGTATTTAGCATTTTTTTCTAAATGTTAGTATGGAAAGGTGATATTACTTCTCTCTGTACTTACATATTGTTGTTACCGTTATATTTTTTTAATAACTTGCTATCTACAAAATAGATAAGGAAAATAGATTTTTTGAGGTATTGGGGGTTTTGAGGGATATTTTTTGTGTTAGGCATTTTATTTTTTTAGTACTTTGCTGGTTCAAAGAGCCGAAAATTGTGATTTAGATTAAAAAATATATTTTTATTCATGATTACCCGCGTTGACTTTTATTTTAAGTATTTAATCTAGCTACATAGGTAGGTAGGATACATTTGTTGAGTAAAATATTTCGAGTAGACTAGAATACACCCTGCCTGATTTGCTTACCTACTTTTTTTTTTGTTTCCACTGACTTCTACTAGTAAATAGAGATCAGCCGGCGTCGATTCTTTTGTACCACTCGACTAAACGACTAACATTATCTGCATCTCATTTAATTCCAATACGCAAGAATATAATATATTCTAAATTTGACAGCTCTACATTGTTGGTAATATTATTAGCAAAAATGTAGAGCTGTCAAATTTAGTTTAACCTAAAAAATGGCACAACAGAATCCACACCAGTGTTTGTTCCCACACCATAATTATTATATTTAGTAAAAATAAATTGTGTATTTGACGTTATCAAGTGTTGTGCTATCCCGGGGTCCGAATAAATCAATTGAACTGAACCCTACTAGATGTTACCCGCGACTTCGTTCACTTGGACCTATTAAAAAAAAAGTAGCCTATGTCCGTCTCCTACCCTTAAGCTATATCTATGCAAAAATTCAAGTCAATCCGTTCAGTCGTTTAGCCGTGATAATGCGACAAACACTCAGACAGAGAGACAGAGTTACATTCGCATTTATAATATTAGTTAGGATTATGGTAGATAATCTAGGGTTCACACTGTTTTTTTTTTTTTCTTTTTCCTCCTAAGAGGATTTTGGCGTCGCACGTCTTATGCATTTGCCAGTGTCAAGTATACATATATATTCCCAAGTTTTGTTAGATATTATCAAATAAGTCATAGTCACGGTCAAAGTCGAGCAAAGCAAGTCACGGTCAAGTCCAAGTCATGCCCCAGTAAAGTGGTGAAAACTTTACTAGAGCCTTCTATGGAGTTTTGGAAACAACACGAAAATTCACGTTTCACGACATTATACCATTCACCAACACTCGTGCATGTACTCGAACACTTAACGGGTAAAAATTCACCGTTTTTACACATTAACACTCGAAATAACACAAGTTTTGGAAAATAATAAAATGACGCGACATGAATTCTTCACGTTCCCGCCAAAACTCCTAATTCATTCACACTGTTTCCCGTTTGACAGAAAGCACCACAGTGAGCTTACGCCATCTATCCGCAGCGATTTAAATTAAAAAATAGTAGAAAACGTATTTTTTTTTTGTCCATCCTGGCAGCACGATTTGTTTCCTGTGAGCGCGGTCCGAAATTCACCAACAGTGGCCTTAAGAGTGTCTATACATGGCCTGACCAGTGTGAAAGGGACAGCTACATTTGAATTTCACGGGAGCAAAAGAAACAAACTATTAAGGTAATAGCTTCTCCCTTTCGCTCCCCTAGTAACTTATATATAGCCATCTCTTTCAAACGATGTCAGGTCAGGCCATGTAGCGAAGCCTTAAGCACTTTTTAATGAGGCGTTCTCCAAAAAAATAAAAATAGTTCTAAAATACTTACTAGATGGCGTAATAGACCTATCATTTTCCCTGTCATTGTCATTTCTGTCGAAATATTTTATGTTTATTTTTTAAATCGTAAATTTTGGCTCCACACGTTGTGTATTTAGCCAGTATCAACTATTGTAATATTTCAAATGAAGCCAAATACATAGTTACGTTACTTGAAATTGTCTATATACACATATGGAGCCAAAAAACACGAGAAAAAAAAGGCACACGTCAATTTTTTTGTCTTTCATGTCTTGACAGTACTGAAAAACCTCAAGGTACATCTTACGCCATCTATTGGGTACTTTTATTACCTGGTTTTTTTTTTTTTTTTAAATTGCCTCTTTTAAATGCAAATATCTCGAAGCTAACGAAGCTTGTGCTGTATTTATTTATTCATATTTTTCATTCCATTGGGTGAGCGGCGGGTGAACACCGACCGTATTACGTGGTATTACGGGATTCCCCTCGCTGTGTAGTTATAACTTTCTAGGCGCGTTAGCTACTAGATCCGATACCGCGGTGGTAACACTGGCTCGTAATTTGTAACCGTCACTCGCTTTCGCCGTCTGCCGAACACCTGCCTCTTTTTTTGTTTACATATTTCAAATCGGAAATCGTGAATGAAAGTTATTATATTGTACTATAATTTCTTCTGGAAAAGTTGCAGTATTTTTTTATGTTAGAGAAATTTATATTGACTGGCGTATAAATGCCGGGATTTGGAGAAATTAAGGTACATAATAATCGCTAAGAATATGGCCCCCATTGTGTGGATTAAAATGCGAACTAAAAATGAGAACTTATCAAAAATTACTGAAACCAAAAACACTTATCTATATGGATAATTCTGTGCTGAAAATATATTTTGTATTGTCCGTTTAAATATTACTCAAAGTTAAATCTAGGTTTGTTGGAATTATTACAAAACTAAAAGACGTATCTAGGTACCACCTGCAAGTATTTAAACTTTGTTCGAATTTTATTCAGAATATCACCGAGACTGGAATTAGCCCATTTGATAGACTTTATAGTAAAATTCACATAAATACTTTCTCACAAACTGCTTGAAAATTTAAAATCTAATACTTTCTTTCATTATCAATTCCAGTGTCATGGATAGTGTAGACAACAACCAGTTCGAAGTGAAGCCAATTAACAGCAAGCGTAAGATCACCGCGGCCTGCTCCAACGTGTATCTCAACCCGGCGCTAGACCTGCTCGCCAGCGAGGACCGCATGTGCAACACCGCCATGGAAATCCCTCACAAAAAAAGGAAAAGGACCAAAAGCTGTGACATTGCCACTTTTGAAAACTCTGCCTTGGATTTAGGTATCAGTAAAGCTGCCGTCAACGAATACTTGGTTCGAGAATTAGATAATGTGAAAAGAAACCTCAAATGTGATGACGAGGATGTTTATTTAAATGTTGAGTCAAATTATGTAGTCGATAACACGCATGAAAACACTTCAGTAAATGCAACAATAGATCAAGCAGTGGTACCTTATCTTGCTCCGAGATGCCGGAACCCACTTAATTTTGATATTACAAATGCATCAGATAACATTGTAAACACTTCACAATCTATTGTCGCTGAACCGATATATGCAAACATAACAACTACTTCTGATATGAAGACTGATAATTGTATAGAAAACACAGAAGATATATTACAGTGCCCAGATATATCAAGAATACCACATGACTTTGAAATCGATTCTGGTATCTCTGTTTTAGATCAAAAATCTCTAACTGCGGGAAATAATTTTTCCAACATCTCTAACTTAACAAACATACATACAAACATTACCAATCAAGTAGTTTTAAACAACAGTAATTTGAGTCTAAGCTTCATTGATAGACTAGCTTTAGACTCTCCAAACGTCTCGGACCAATCTCTATACTTAGACGATGATTTAAATGAAAGCAATATAATGGAAATAAAAACGATCACTATCATAACTAAGAAAAAAAGAATCGTTGAAAAGATAAACACTAATCCATTCTTAAATCCTAACTTGAATACAGATGAGGTTCATCCAACGTCAAATCCATTTTTGGACATGAACCCAGATATAGAATATCACGATGAGGTATTGAATAGACCAGTTGTAGTCCCAGTCTCCAATACTAACACTCTAATGCCTAAGAGACTGTTTTCTGAAAACACAAACAGTACCATATCTACTATGAATGAATCGTCAGAAAGTCATCATGATTATGAAAACATTGATCATTTCAGATCCGACAGTCCGATATATGAAAACATAGAAGAAGCAAATATTAACAAACAAAGCAAAATATTAGGCTGTGATGTCTCACGATTCAGTGCTATAGATATCATGAATTTGAACAAAAACAGTCAAGCGAATAGCTCAAACGAATCTGAAACTAAAAAAGATCTTAAACACTCATTTTTAAAAGCTAGCAATAAGCTATCAAAAAAAGTTTTCAAGAGTTTAAAAAAGACTTTCAAGCACGACAAAGTTGAGGGGAATACTAGTCTTAACCCGTACGAAGTTCCCAGGAAACCGACTAAACAGAAAGAGTGTAAAAAAGAAGCCGGCATAGAAAACCCCGCACTCAATCTTGACAATTCCGATGACATAGAAATCGAAGAAATATCAGATGAGGAACATCAATATGAGACAGTAAAAACTAGAAGGAATACTCAACTCAATATGAATGTTACACCATTAAGAGTGAGAGACAATGAGATAGATTTTATGCAGGACAAGAGTACCCCGGGGAAGAATACTCCGGGGAAGAAAGTAAGGTTTGACTCAACATTGAACCAGGAGAAGGTTATAACAGGCAATAGTTTTGATTACGCCTTGCAGAGCCCGGGGTTCGATGCTAAGATAGACAAGTACCACGATGAGCTGGAGAACTGTATTAATGAAAGGAAGTTTTTGCAGCAGAACATGTAAGAGTGTTCATTAAAAAAAGTTTTAAGAACTACACTTTATCTGGTTTCATAAAAATATTCATAATATAACTTTAACAGATATTTTTAAAATGCTTTTATGCACATGCACATAAATGATACAATTATTTTATGTACCCAATTAATGTTTTAAATTTATTTAATGTTTAATTAGTGCTTATATTACTATGTCAAAAATACACCCTAATTGCATTTTTAACCAGGTGTTTGAAACTCGGTTTGAATGATAGTCACCTGAAGCTGTCGAAACCTCAACTCCGCTGAAGCCTTATGTGTTGGGTAAAACTGTCAGTCTCTGCACTCATTCTACAAGTTGAGTTAAATGGCTTAAAGTTTTTTTAGTTTGTTATTATGATTATTAATATTTGTGATAATGTTCACCATTTATTTAGCTATTACTGTGACATGTAATGTTTTGTACCAAAATGTTTTTTCATCCCATCCAAAGTATTTTAAAATCCAAAGTTAAATTATTTCTTCTGTACCTACTACGTAATTTAAGAGGCTTTTAAGTGATTTTTATTTATTTTACTAGATTTAATTTAGGTTAGATTAAGATCTAGATTTAGTTAAGGCGTCATTTGTGTACTTATTTTTTCTGTATATTCTGATCTGATAAATTTCAAAATGCTATTCTTGCCTAATAAAAAATGATTATTCATTTTGTACTTTTTATTTTATAATTAGTACTTAGGTTCAATTCTCTGCCGTAATGCGGTAGAGAACGCATTACGCATTACGTTTTGCGCTTGTGTCGTAAATTCTAAAGTTGTTCGTCAAACAACTACAGTTTTTTAGTCTACAATTTACAACCTCGCACTTCGCAAAATCGCACAATTGTTATAATGAGAGCCGTTTGAGTGGCTGTCTTCTCGAGCCGATTGGATCACGATTGGATTGGATTGGATTGGCCGTGTGTGCAATAATGTCCCACATATTATTATTATTATTATTATGTATAAACGAATATCGTTTCTCTCCTGCAACAGGAGGTTTATTTGGCACGGGCCAAAGCCATTTTTTTTTTTTTTTTTTTTTTTTTTTTCCTTACTTACTAGTTAGTTATTTAGAAATTTTCGGACAATTCTGCAGGTGTTGAGTATTGCAGCTTTTTGTAGGAGAATGTGAGTCGTTGACGGGATACCTAAAGTGTGTAAGCTTGTATGTACTGTTTTCGGTATAACGCCTGTGCTAGATATTACTATTGGACGTATTTACGCGCCATTGGGTTTTAATTTCTATAGAGAGATCAACGTATTTCGCAATTTTTTCAGTGTGAGTGGAGGTGAGGTTGTGAGTGTTGCAGACAGCAATATCTACCAGGAAAACTGATTTCTTCTGTTTGTCTAGAACTGTTATATCCGGCCTATTGTAGTGTATTGTCTTATCAGTAACTATAGTCCTATCCCAGTATAATTTGTAGTTACGGTTTTCAAGGATAGTCTGCGGTTTGTATTTGTAATAAGGTACCTTCTTTTCCACTAATTTATATTTGTGAGCTAGGGATTGGTGTACTATTGCTGCTAATTGGTCGTGTCTGTGTTTGTAGTCTGTTTGAGCTATTGATTTACATGCACCTGTTATGTGTTGGATAGTTTCTGAGGCTACGTGACATTGTCTGCATTTATCATTATAATTTGGTCGACGGATAATATAGCGCTGGTAGTTCCCTGTGTCTATCACCTGATCTTGTATACCTAGCATGAAACCTTCGGTCTCTGGGAAGAGTTCGCCACGCCGCAGCCATGCATTTGACGCGTTCTTATCAACATGTTGCTGTTCCAGGTCTTGGCGATGTCTCCCGTGTAGAGCCTTCTGCTTCCAAGCTTCTACTTTATTTTCGTTTGATGTGATGTGTTGGTTGCGTTGTATGTTTTTGTTATAGAGATAAAGTGGGGTTATGCGTTTGTCTGCATCTGCTATTGCTTTATGTAGTTGGGTTTGTTCGGACTTATTATGAAAAAACTTTCTTAAGCTAGTGATCTGTTTGTTATGCAGATTTAATATGTCTATGATACCTCGGCCCCCTTCATTTCTCGGAAGCGTCATTCTTTGTATACAGGATCGGGGGTGGTGTTTACGCTGCGATGTTAGTGTGGTGTTAATTAAGGTTTGATATTATTACTGATAAGTGACGGACTTAGCGCGCACTGCACGTGCACGGGTGACTTGCTTGCCACCGTGACTATTTCGTCAGGTTGTGTTTCTTTCGTGTTTCTGGATCCAGTTTATGGATGATGTTATTGTTAATTATATTCGATTCAAAATCAAATTCCAATTCAATCAATACCAATACCATAATACAAACTGTAAAAACAGCCAACAAAAACTGTTTCTCACACTGAGCCTACATCACAGATGAATCTACATCACAGATGTATGTGTGTATTGCAGTTAGTTTGTCCTAGGTAAATAACGTAACGTGAGCTCTTTGGTAATTATAGTCTAGTTAGTCTGCTGTATGACTCCTCGGTAACACGAGTAGGTATCTTGTTACCATGAAATGAGCTTTCATGAGTTGTATCATGAAGGCGAGTTTTACTCATTGGTAGGTAAAGGCTGGCCGTCCCGTGTCCGCGGTGTCCGTGTCATGTGCCGTGTCATCACTACAAGCCAAAAATATTTTACTCGTATTTTCACATTACCATTATATCTAAAGACGCGAATAAGGGAGCAGGGAGCTTTTCCAACGGTAGTCAAGGGTGCGAACAAGTATACTAAGTGCCGGTGTGATCACACTCACACGCCTACACCTCGTCGCCGACCGGTCGTCATACTCTTGAGAGCGATGCGTCGAAGTACAAAACGACGTGACGTAATTGGAAGAGATTTCGACAGATCTCTGATGAAGATTCACGGATGCCATTCGGAATAATTGGGTCCTAGCGATGTCATACACAGACACTAAAATGGATACAAAGACATTACTGGCGTTTCTTTAGACCGTATAGTGAGGAACAGAACATCTTTCGATATGCAGTCGTGTAAAATAAATCTTTGGAAGCAGTTAGATACTGATGGACATCACTACATTTTTCACGTTCCTCTACCAAAAAAAACTACCTTACTGACCGCGGCAGGCAAAGAAGAAGAAGAAGAATAATCATACTAATAATGTATACTTTTATTGCAACGTTTGGGGTTTGCGCGTGTTTCCCATTGAACTCTCTAAAGGCATGAAATATTGTGTGGCTTCCGCATCATCGTTGGTGCTATATTTATAATGAAGTTGGAAGGTCTGTCGTCCAAACTTCTTGCGATCCCAGGCTGCGTCTTTAGATGCTAGTAGCCCTTGGCAAAACCCCTGTAAATTAAATTAAAATTAAATTAAATTTATTTATTGAGACAAAAAACGACATAATCAATTACAATTATCTCACAATGAAAAGCAAAATAATAATAATAAAATCATGATAAAAAATAAAATTAAAATAGCACAAGAAATAAAATAAAAAAGTCAGGTTTTAAAACTAAGTTTATACAATTATTAAATGTCAAAATCATTATCGGCTTTATTGCCTCTGTCCCAGGATACCAGGTGGAACCGCTTTGTTATTAATTATGAAGTAGTAGGTTCAGATCAGGTGCCAGCGACGCCATACATATTTATAGCGTCACTGGCACCTAAACATCAAGCCTTACCTATCTGGTTCCAATCGTGGTAGGTATAGGAACGCTTAGGCCCCACGTGCCGCATTATCCAATAACCGCTCCGGCTGCGTCGCGCTGCAATTGCAGTCAAGGTCCAGGATTAAACCAATTGGCTGTCGTATGAGTTATTACTGGCTGGACTGTTGTTTATCACTACGGTACAGTTAATCACTTCTGATTTATCTCAAGAACGTTGGTACTGTTTTTATTTTATTACTGAGAAGTTAGGCGTTTGAAGACAGCTCATTTGGGGTGTGGTCGTAGTTGGTGCTGGAGCCATTTATCGGTCGAGCCTGGAATGGGAAGTGGACATACTGATACTGTCAGGCTGTATCTGTATCTGTCTCGCCTAACATGAATGATGCGACATAATCTTCTCTACTCTTATTGTGGTGACAAAAACAGGACACGGCTACGATTATGCGCATAATCGATTGTTTCATTTTCGACGATCGATTTACGTTTCTTCTCTAAATCAGAAATATTGATATCTACATTTAATGTAAAAGAACGTATGTATGTTTGTACGTAGATATATCTACTCCGAGTAGGTTGTATAGTAGGGAGATAGACAGACAGGCGGACTAACAAATTATAAATCTCAATTACAATAGACAAATGTTGATTTTCAGTCACCAGGCTCATAAAGATAGCGATTTAAACTGTTTAGCTATATTATAACAAACAGGGAATTACGTAATATAATTTAAATACACTGATACGTAGGTACGTATAACACTTTCAAAAGTAGGTAGGTAGCTCAGTTTCTCAACTCTGTCAGTTTGTTACGTTTTTACGACTAAACGGCTCAACCGATCCTGTTAAAACTCTGCAAGGAAGTAGTGTGCATCATGATCCACATTACTAACCACGCCATGACGATAAAAAAAATTCTGCGATAAAAAGAAGGTATAATCCAAAACAAAGATTTTTTTAAATGAACATGCTTAACATTAATACAATTGAAATAGATAGGTACGGATTAGAAAAAAAAATATTTTGCTCCGTACATACGTTCTTTAATTTTCTGCTTCTTCCGAGTGAACTTTAATTGATTGGACAATTAAGGACTCCAGCTACACTTAACTAAGATATTATCTTTCTTAATCGACTCTATGGATAGAGATATGCAGTTATGTAAATATACAGTTAATTATTGTTACAAAATAAAATGATTACTTACTTGAGACACTACATCCGGCTTCATCCGGGGTATAATAGTAGTTGAGTAAATTTAACAAAATGTTACCATATGCATTATATGGCAACGTATACAATAAATGTAAATAAATAACTTAGGTACCCAAGTAAAATTAGTACGTATTGGAACCAAGTGCTATGAGATCGTCACAACCGGCTACCTCAGAAATCAGAAATATGGAGATAGGTAGATAGATAACTCAGAAATCAGAAATCAGAAATATTTATTGGCCATAAATAACATTAAATATTACAGGCAAGTCACTATTATAAAAAAAAAAAAACTTAAGTTTAGAATTAAATTTAACTAGGCAAACTAAGTTATTAATTATTTGAATAATTTAATAATATATCATGACAGGTGGGTACTTATTATGCTTTACTCCGTTTGTTGTCCGTACCAAAATGAGGATTCTGAGAAGTCCATTGACATGTATTCACTAACATTGTAGAACGGATTGCTTTCAAAAAAATGCTTAAGAGCCTTTTTAAATCTGATTTGATTTAGTTCGGTTATAGAATCAGGTAATTTATTGTACATTAATATTTCGGCGTGACGGCCCTGTTTCTCAACTTTAACTAACCTAGTCCGTGGCTTGTACAGCTTTTCTTTGTTTCGTAGGTTGCATTGATGCATGTCTTTATTTTTTGGTAAATTAGCCTCATGTATTTCTAGCAAACTATTATAAATGTATAGAGATACCACTGTCATTATATTATTACTTTTGAAGTGGTTTTTCGCGGAACTACGTTTTTTTAAACCGTTGATAATTCTAATCGCTCTTTTTTGACATCGTAACACTTTTGTAATATTTACAGCATTACCCCAGACTGTAACTGCATATCTTATAACAGAATGTATGTAAGCATAATAAACGGATATAAGAGTTTTTTTTATCTAATAACGGCTTAAGTTTTAGCGAAGCGTAATTCCCGCTTGCCATTTTTTTACATATTTCATCGCTTAAAGCGATCTCTTCCAGGCGACCTTAGAATGGAGAGGATTTGTATGGAAGAGGTAAGGGACGGGTGTGCTATTAATAAGGGATGTCATGATGGATGTGCGATGGGCTTATGTGTTGTCAGGGTAGACCTATCTCAATGCGCAAAGCGTTTAGCCTCGAGCCCACCCGGGTTGGCCGCTTTTACTCTATTCTAACCTACCAAGTGCGAAAGGTACACAGCGATACTTTCGCCTCTTCACACGTTTTACGTGCCTGAAGACAAAAGTTACGTTTTCTGTGTGTGCTAAAAAATACTTTATTGTGAAAAAAATAATTATACGACTAAAACGTGGCAATAAGACGTCCAGCTCCCGAGGCGATATTTTCGCACCCCAGGCTTGAGTTTTGGCACGTAGGCCGCCTGCCTCACTCCGGGGGCATCGACCTCGGACAATACACCCTTACACAACGCTAGTGATGGGGTATAACTATTTGTAGAGTCTCTTCGAACTGTCAAATATCACTCATCTACACAGCTTATTTGTACAACTTTACTATGGGATCAACACTAATATCGCTAAAAATAATAATCCACTGTTCCTGTTCCCTATATTTCGTCGCGGGAACGATTTTTTTCTATGGAACAGCTACATTTTTTTCGTGATTTTGTTTTTGGCCCCCACAGTAGAAGTGGTCCATAATGACGAGTAGGTGCAATGGTAATACTGAAATGTGTAACTGAAGTGTGTAATACTAATGTTGTGTAACCGAACACCAGTATAATAATTGAAGGTGTTATCTGAGCCAAAGTAGTGCGCCGTTGTAAATGCCACTAGCGGCCATCCATCCAACATCCTATCCTATGTAGTACCTACCTGAGAGAGCCACCGAGGTTACCAACATGTTAGCCGTTATTGCGCAACTTTGGCAACGTGGTAATGACCCTTTTACGCAACGCTACGCTTTTATAAAAACCTAGTCTGGTTTTCATAAGATCCAGACTTGGCTTCTTGAAGGGTCGTCGGCTGCTCTCTTAGGATGACGTGTCAGGTCGTGGCACGAGCGCTACAGCGACGGGCTGGCCTCTGCGGTGGCGAAGCGGCATGGGCCAAGGGAATGGCCCGATCATCGGAGTACTACCGGACCTGACGACTCAGATACACGTTATGAGTAGATTAATTATTACTCATTTCAATGAGTGATCAAATACACAATGAATAGGTCACTGGTGTCGATTCTGTTGTACTTCTTTCTAATAAAGGAAGTTATCTCATAGGACTAAAAATGACCTGCATCTCTTTTCGTTTTATTACGTGAGAAAAAGATGAAAAAATGTACACCTCATTCTCACTCAAACATGTTAGACAATAAACAATTATCCCCCTCACTAAAATTCCTAAGAGTTATTCCTATCCGCCCTGACCTGCCTAGAAGAATGTAATTTTCTGAATGTGTCGCTGGCTGGTTGCCTCAGACGGCCGAAGCCCATCATATATTAGCATTTTTCAGCGACCATAAATGAGAGACTTGATGTCTCTCATATGGTCACTGGAATTTGCTAACGGCCTGGGCCCTTATTCTCTATTGCCATAACTAGCTTGTTACGCGCTATGTTAAGTTCACTCCGTGTTAGTCGCATGAAACGGTATTCTCTAAGTTTCTTAAACGCGCGTTTCTTCACGTCGTGCCACGATTAGGAGCCGCGTTTAAGTTTAGAGCATGTAATGACGTCACGCGTTATTTGCAAGTTATCTCATGTGCGATAGAGAATAAAGTTTTTCACGCGCGGTCATCCGACCCCAAACTAAGCAAAGCTTGTAATATGGCTGCCAGAGACTGATATACGTACATAGATATTTTTTAAATACATACTTATATAGATATTAACACCCAGACATAGAACAAACACAAATATTCATCACTTAAATGTTTGTCCTAGATGGGAATCGAACCCACGCCCACAAGCACAGAACGTAGGTTCACTACAAACTGAGCCACCGGGGCAGTCATTGCAGGCATAGTTATTAATTAGGGCTACCTAGATAATTTATTTATTTAAAAACACAATAATTTATATACATATTCACTAAACTTAAACCTAAAACTTGGAACTAAAAATGTAAAAAGAGTAACAACGCACAAGCACCAACAACGCTTTTACCAATTAGGGCTTGTTTAGTGCTAAGATAAATGAACATATAGCTGGTTTTTTTTTGCTATTTCAGTGTTGGTCCCATAGTATAAGTTGTTCATAGTGATGAGCACATACATACCTTTCAATATTGTCACACCTTTCAGTAACACACCCTATAAGTCAAAATTATTGTAGTTCTAAGTCAAGCACTGTGACCCAAATATTGGTTTGTTGGAGCCCTATCTACGGGCTAATTTGTTGCTACGAACTATGCCTTTCATGGCTAAAGGCACTTATGATTCAAGCTTCTGTTCAAGTAATAGCTTACGTAACCCGAAACTATACTTAGGTATTACATAGTTAATACGAGTAATTTCGATGTAAGTAAATTTAATGTTTGGGAAGGTATGTCTGTTATTCTTTTATGTAGAGCTACAGGTAGAATTTCGTTAATTTGTGATTTTAAATTGCTAGGTATAAAATGAAATAGTTTCATCGATCTCTAAAACACAAAAAAAACTTACGAAGACAATGTACTCTATTGCGTCACCCATGACGCAATAGAGTACATTGTCATTGAAAATTATCATAGAAATGAACAGAAACAATGTTTGCCGATTCTATCTGATTGAAAAGACGCAAGACGAGTTGTGAAGAAAACTTGATCCCAAAAAAAACAAAACGTCAGTTTTCCCGCGATCGCGCGTCACTCGGCTCCTCCGGTCTCGAGCGCCGCCGAGCCGCCGCCGTACGCATGTCACAATCTCAGTATTGAATGGACAGACGGACAGACGACTCCGCTTTACCCACAATGGCACATTTATCGATCACGCCTACGTTTTAAATCTCAAAAACAAATAAAATCGTGTTGTGGAAGTGAAAAAACAGTGCCTTGCGAGTGGTTGCTATTTTATTCGCTGAGTTTAGTACAGGTGAGCGAAACTGGGTCGTGGATTGATTTACTTCCATTTAATTGCCTCGAGTTTACATTGTAACGCTATTGACTGTAATAAAGGCACAGAAAGAATAAAGGTTGATTTTTCGCGGTTAAAAAAATACGGTCGGTGTAAGGAGGTTGAATGCGATAGGCAGGAAGTACCACGGAGGTACGTTACCTTAATGATGGTTGTTTTTGTTTACGGAAAAGTGATATTGATTGGTATGGTGCCTGGCACCGAGATCTGTGTGTTCAGTGAAGCGGCGCGCATTAGTGACGAGGCGCTCATCGCGGGCCGTGATCGGGGGCTCGGAGTCACTTATATGGTCGAGTTAGCTTATATTCGGCTTAATAGGTTTCCGTCCCTTGCTATAATTTGTAATGTTGTCATTGCTAATGAAACAAAACCAACATTTATTTGTATTTTTCTTTATACTATTGTACGTTTTAGGAAATTGTATACGTATTGAATTTTACGTGCACGTCATGCAGGACGCTGATTCTTCCAATGTTCGTTGGAAGCTCCACAGTCAACAAGTCAACAACACTGTGAGCTCGATTTAGCAACATTCTTGACCTTTTCAATAAACAAACTCATCTTATCGGCTTTTTACATAAAAATAAACATGTTGTTTGTTTTGCAACAGATATTCATTTGTACTAAAAGGCGTAGATACCTATTTACATTAGGGCCGTAATCTGTAGAGGTGGGACTCTTCTGCAGAGTCCGCCTGGGGAAGTACCACACCTTTCCCACAGCTATTCAACCGCCAAGTAGTAGTGTGCAAGTATTACAATGTTCCGGATCGAAGGGCAATGTTTCAAGAGAAATTACTGGGCACAAAAAGATTTAATACCTAATATCTGATGATCACGAGCGCAGTGCTTTACCGCGCAGGGTTTTGATCAAGTTCAAAATTCTAGATGGCACTGAACTGTTACAGGCAAGCGTGACGCTTACCATCAGGCTAGCGACTTGTTCGTCTCGTAATCCAGTTACATTAAAAAAAGGGCTGGCCACTCAGTCTATACGAACTTACTTACTTTATAGCAGATATGTACCTATATAATTACTACAGAACAAAGAGATGCAAAGAACGTAAAGAGGAAGCCAACGTCACCTCACTCTTCAAAATCGGTCAAGCCGTTTAGGCTACTACAGGAGGTAAATAGGAACCGTAGAGGAAATATTCCTCTATGATAGTAACATACAAACATACATACACCCCAAAAACATTACCCTCCTTCTTGGGCAGTCGGGTAAGAATGGTTAATCACAAAATATGCTACGCAGTTCGTAGAGTACCTACGAGGTGCTACGTGCTACATTTTGTCTACGAGTCGGAGTGTCGAGATTCTCAGCTATCCCGATTTTTAACGTAAATCGTAATTACATTACGTGCGTATACGTTATTTATTACGTTATATACGTTGATACTATCGGAATGTTCTTCTGTGTACTCGTTGTAGAAGATCGCAATAATCGTGGAAAGCGAACAGTTTCAGAATAAATACGAATAAATGAATGTTATGTTGCTACGATGAAATTACATTTTTTTTTTATGCAACTGAGATGAAACAAGCAAATCGCCTGAAGATATTAAACGATGAATTTTTGTAATTTTATTTTAAATAGCCCTTTTATCCCGATACCATTAATGTTTGCACTACACAACTTGGTGGTCGACATCATCAGTATTGGACTAAAAAATACAGTAAAGCATAAATAGTGAAGTATAGACACTAGAATATTTGTTTTATTATTGTTTGTTCCTATCCAGTTTGGTAATTAATTTCCCTTAAACATATCGATGACCTTCCGACCACTTACTAAATTGGATCTACTAGCGGCCTATTAGCTAACTACCCGCTAGCTTAGCGAGGTAATTAATGTTTACCTAGCTAAGTGTACAGGCTGCTCGGTATACAGTGTGTTCGGTGTACTCGTTTTTTTATTATATTGGGGTATTTTCTTGTTAGAATCTATTTATTGGCGCGAAATTAGTTTTTTGAACCTACGATGAAAAATTTATCTGTAATTTACAAGAAAAGCAAGTGAATTGGAATTCGGCGCACCGACCGACACGTTGCACCTTAACCTGTATTTTACATTTTATTAAAACGTCTTTTTTGCATTATCTCTGGGTGATGTTATAATTAAGTCAGTTGACCAGAGCAGTCAGCGGCCAGTCGTAGTCATTCTGTTAAAACGGAAATCTGTGGAAATGGGAGTCTGTAGACATGGAGTTGTTCCGATATACACAGGGGCGAAGACCGGGAACTGAACTACAAGGAGCTCACTGACCTCGTCCTCGTGGATAGCATTTGTAATGGGATAAACAGTATCAAAAACATCAGTTGTATCAAACAAAAAAATGTCATTCACTCTCGACGGAACATTATTTGCAGCAGCTGCTTTTTTTTCGTTATTTCGGTGTCGGTCATATCGTAAATGTTGTTCATTCACATTATGTTGTACGTATTCTCGAATTTGTCCGTAGTATAGCAGAACATCCCGGTTTAAGTACCTGATATTTTATTGAACTGTAAATTTTATATGTAATTTATTAATACATAATCTGTATCTGTACCTAAGTTTGTATAGAAATAGAAGGTTCTGTGTGTTGTGTACTAAGTCCGGTACTAGGGCGACTGCCTCGCTCTATTCTTAGTCTGTATCATGCATAATACATACGCTGAGTGGAGCTAGACCCTACCTAGGTACGTTCACCCGCACGGTGCATCCGATATCTAGGTTATAAATTAAATAGCTTCAACCATCTGGTGTATCAGCGAGCTTTATCACTCCAGGAATTAAGCTAAGCCTGGACCGGTCTGGCGCGTTCTTCGCGTTTTCACTCATAGCTAGGATTCCCTGTGGCGGGGATGCCACGGAACACACACAAAGACAAGTAACACCCAGACCCAGACTAGTTAACTAGTACTTCTGCGAACAGTAGACTTATAATTATGTAGATTGTAGAACATGTATACCAAGTTTCGTCAAGATTGGTTGAAACATAGGTACGAACCTGTACGCGAGCGCCAACATACGGACAAATGAAAACTAATTTTGCCAGTTGAAGCAAAGACTTTCGTTCGCTTCGCTCACTCGACATCCATAAAATTCTGTTGCGATCTAAAATATGTCAGCCTTGATTGAGAGATATTTATAATACGATAATATTATTCCTGCGCCTGCGCAAGTCTTCGACCCGCGATGCGATCATCTCTAATATAGGTATTCTAGTATAGACCCAGGGCTGTCAAATATAGTTTTCCTTGAGGAAAATGCAAGTGTTTTGTCTGCGCTTGCTCCTTTTGCCTGCCATGATCTTTGGATTATTAGTCTACGGCGGTCAGCTTACGGGCAAATTTAGCCAGTTGAAGTAGAGAGAGTCTTTCGTTCGCTTCGCTCACTCGGTCTACAAACCTGAATAGATTATGCTTTTATCTATCTATCATCACACAGTAAACAAACATTCACACTTGTTTTATTAGTATGACGTGTAGCTTGTAGCTCAGCACCAATCATGGTGATGTGCTATAAGGTACCAAGCTACCAATATTAACTAAACAATATAATATGACGCAATACGATCGGAAAAATCGGATCATTGTGGAAAATCCTAGGACGATTGCAAAGGACCGGATAGTTGGAATCCAAGGCAGATTATCGCAATCGTCCAAGCAATTTTTAGGATCGTAGGATATATATATATATCCCAGTTTGTTTAAGACAATTGGAAACATGAACGCTGATTGGCCAATCTAAGAATCAATTTGTAACATCTTTATTCTGATTGGTCAGAACATAGCTTTTCTTAGAAGTCTATGCCGAACAGCGCATCCGTCAAGTCCATAACATTATAGTCAGCCAATCAACGCTCATAAAGTGATGGTCGTTCGCGACTTACCTAACATAAGTGGGATTTTTGAATTATCCTAAAAATAGCTCGAAAAATTGCGAAAATCAGCCTTGGATTCTAATTATCCGGTCCTTTGCAATCTTCCTAGGATTTTCGCAAGGATCCGATTTGGCAGATTATCCTACGACATATACACAAAAACTAAAACTACCTAAACTATTTACTCTACTACACAAAACGAACAGTTGGATTACCCAGATACCATTGATGATCTAAGGATAATCCAAATTTTCAAGCCCACTACCAGTTGGCAGCGTATCCACCAAGCGATGCGCTTTGTGCCAAATAAACGCCAGGATTTTAAAAAAACCACTACAAAATTTATAAATATACCGATATCTAGAAACAGAGAAAAACAAACTATTATAGAGTGCAACTTACTCATCTGTCCAGTATAGAGGCAGTGGGGGAGCCACCACTACATTTTCTAAATAGAACTGACAGCATCCCGCCCGTCGACATGTTTAGGTCCCCCATCTGATTCTGTTCATCGCTAGAGATAACTTGGCGGATATTTATAATTACACAGACGTACAGACGTACACAGCTATACTAGGCGTACCGGGTGATGAGATATCATTGTACTCATTATTATAAAAAACTTTCATTTATGTACCAAAAATGAAATCGCGAAACAAAATCGGCTGTTCCATACGTTTCGTCGAGAGTGAATGTAATTTTCTATGGCTTAACAGCTGAAACATTTTCGAGATATAGGTGCTCAGTATTATCTTGGATACACAGCTATACTGAAATCCGTCGAAAATAGTGTCGATTCTGTTGTGCCACTTTGTAGACTAAACTAAATTTAACAGCTCTAAAATTGTCGCCATATTTGTCGTCTTGTCTTGTCGCCAAAATGTTTAGACGCATTTTAGTGCTGCCAGATTAGTTTAGTGAGTAGTAAGTTACAACAGAATCGACACCAAACAGTTTTTACAGTTGAGACGCGACGCGTTGAGCGGAGCGCGCACTGAATCATATTTTCGTGGTAAGTAAACACGCGTGACGCACAATCGTGCTTTTAACATTATTCTGAGTAATACGACATTATATTACTATTGTTCTCGAGTCAGAAATGCGGAAGACATTCTGACAGATTTGTAATGCTTAGAAAACACATCATATCGACATAAAAAGTTTGTTGTTTCTGGACGAATCAGTAACATGTTCTGGGCGAAGGACGAACATATTATGTACTACATACTCAAACGTTGCTCCGTATCGAGTGTGGCACAAATTGTACAATTCGAAACTGAAATTTGTACAAAACTCGATCGTATTACTGTGATGAAATGACTGTCAACCATAAAATAATCGTCCTTACATCGCCCCCACCTTTGACAATTTATTTGATTACAATAAGTAATATCTAGGAGCTCAGTATTCAAAGATAATGTTTTGACTAGGTATTAGTTAGCAAGAAATACCCGCAATCTATACTTGACTATTCTATTCTAAACTTTGCAGAAATTCCAGAAAAAAAAAACTAGCGGAAATATAGCTAAATGTAGCTACTTCTTTGCATTTAATTTACGCGGTAGAACTTTGCTGGTTTGATCTATAATATACTTCTCAACTCCAAGTTGGTTTGCAAATATTTAAACATCGTCTAAGTTCGTCGGAGAGTGGAACTCTTGCAGATCCCTAATTGAAAAGGTTAAACTATTTGACCGGCTTCAATAGAAGTGATCTGGTCCGCTGGCTGCAGACAATTGTTATCTATCAATTTGGATATATCTACGTATACGGTTACGAGTACATATTTACAGTTCGATCTTCTCGAAATTATTTCAATAATAGCAGCTTTGTGATTTTATCCATAATTAAACATAATGTTTCGTAACATAATGTTCATTAAAATTCTTTTGTCGCTCGTTTTCTAAATCATTTTGGGTCAAACAAACAGACAGACAAGAACTTTCGCAAGACTTGACTTTGTCAAGACTTGACAAAGCATAAAAATTACATTTGTTCAGCGTTTGGTTCACCGACTCCCTTGTACAAAGACGATTATGGGCATAGAGATCCTCTCTATGTCAGGGTGGTCGCAGTCCCTAGTAATATGTTGATCCAAAGGTTTGCAAGGGGCTCAGGTGACGCAAGGCTGACCCTGTTCAGAGCAGTATGCATTCTGGATGCTACAGGAGCTTCCGCGCTTTTGCAGCGCGTCAGGTATGTTTGCAGACACATAAATAGCCGGATTTTCGGCTATCATACGTAAACGTAGCCTCACTGCTGCGGCAGGAGCACGGCACGAGACTGTGGCAGACACAGACAGCTTTCCCATCCTTAGCCGCTTGTTTAAAACGCACGTGCCGCCTTGGCGTCACTGCCAAAAATATTTTTTCTTTGTGTAAAATTAATTTAATTAAATGTAATTTCATTTAATACAATTTAGTTTAAATCAATTTCAATAATTACCTGTATATGGATTTCTAACTGAAATAATCATATTTGAAATTGAATTTTTTTTAAATATGGGTTTTCCAAATATTAATGTTCAGTTGTAGTTGTAGCAAAGTTTTTTTTTTTTTTTCTTTGGTTGTAGCTAGCTAATGTAATCCGTAATCGTCCTCTATTATTGGTAATAAAATGTACCTACTCTGTAGCGGGTCACCGCGTTGGCCCCACAGTAGCTAAGGCACCCACGGTGACCTCGCTCAATAAATTTCCAAGTCAATATGATATGCGGTAAACTGAATGCTAATAAATATCGTAATAAAATCACACTCGGCCGCGGCACAAATATACATTTGCGAGTATACCGGTCCAAAATAAACCGGTCACTCTAATAATAGAAACATTTGTTTTGTACGTACGTATTGTATATGTTTACGCATATATACATAGCGTAGCTAGACGGAAATTGCCTTTTAATGAGTTCATTAGTAGTCGGGGCTAGGTCGGCCATCACATCTGGAGTAGTATGTATACCTATAGGTATGGCATAGGTTCTTAATTATTATTACATTACTATATTAAAAGAAAAACAAAAAACCCGACTCAAAAATGTAGAGTATGTATCCGGACTTCAAGGTATATCAAGTCGTTTATAGATCACAGGAACTGACAAAACGTACATGAAAATAATTTTAATCAATTTATTACATTTTTTATTGTTTTTATGCGAACGTGCTTAATTTGCTGAAAAATCAGAAATAACGTAAATGTAACCAGAAAAGTATTAAAGAAGAATCCAGAACCAGAAGGCGAGCAACCCTTAGAACTTAGGCGCACCACACACCAATGACGCATTTCTGTGCGGTAAGACACTAAACTTGTGTTACATGTCACACTTTTGTGAAGAAATGTGGTGTGTTGCCTATTACCTCACTCGTATTTAAATGTAAATAAGTCTACGACAAATGTTTTGTGTGGTGTCGGTACAACATTTGAGTTGCAAACATAGTTTAATATAGTATACAGAGCAATCAACTTATCTGAACTTATGGGAATGAATGGGAGAATGGGATTACTACTATCGTATTTACAGAAATATTTGTACGAAACCGAAACTCTCCGCGGAGAAAATGGCAACTCTGCTGGTAAGTTAGTGGGTATAATATAAGTTAGTATGAGGACAATGGACAGAAAATCCGGCGAGATTAAGAAATAAGAACACTTCGTTCCCAGCAGATAGCTTGTATTTGGCAGGTTTCGAGTTTCCTCCACGATTCTCTAACTTTCCCGCACGATCAACATTCCCGTCGTAAATCACGGCCAAGCGAACCTCATGCTAATAGACATCTCAGCAGTTCATGGTATAACTAGCTGCGGCCCACGGCATGACTTGCTATTATACCGGAGCTAATTATTTTACCTACGTACGGTTACCTCCTAAGCGAATTTCAACAATAGTATAACAACAAACAAGTAAAAAGGAAGCGAACAGAACATTACAGGTAGTGCAGGTAGTTTTAGTATATAGATTCAAGATTTTCATCATGAGTAGCACATTTATACTGAGTACTTAGTACATTTTTTAAGTACTATGAAATTTGATTAACAAAACATAATAACACAGAAGCATTGTGATATCGGGTGACGTGTTACAATCACAAGGACCACTTCGCATAAAGCACGTAGCAAGACGCCGCTCGTGCAGATCGCCGCGAATCGCCTTTATTGAATTTGAGGGTCATTTACCCGAGATGCGATTCTCTCTTGTAAACAGCGTCTGCTTCTTGTCAAATTAACTGTTTTGTTTATAAAAAGCAAGCATCGTGTCAATTTTAATTAATTATCCCATTAATATTCGTCTTTTACATTTCCTTTGCGTTTTCAGAGTTCCGTTTTGACTAAAGTAGTAAAGTGGAACCTTTATCGTGAAAGTATTTCTGACTTCTGATACCCTCGCTGAGAGATGATAAGCTCCGCCATATATAATGCCTGTGTGCCTCTCGCTCTTACTCGACTCGTAGGCTATAATTTACTATCATTATGTTATCTCTACATGTCAGAGGAGCCAAGCAGTTTGCCGTCGATTGTACCGATCACCTATATATAGTATCACCTATATATAGTTCGCTGCCGAAGTAAAAATCAATAGTATACCTTAGTTATGACATACCTACTTACCTGCTTATTAGGCATCTATAAAGGTCGACGCCCACGTGTGAGCCGGGAATCATTTCAATAATTAAAAAAACATGTATGTACGATATCACCTTATTTTTAGGTCCTCGGAGATTGGCTTTCAATCGATACTTCTAAGCACCTTAGTCCAAGCAGTATTGTTACAATTCAGGGGAATATAGCCGCAGCCGTAACAGGACCAATAAAAGCATCGGGGTGTAAACATTGAATACGTCCGTCTCGAGCAAAAAACTTCGTTAACGCGAATCAGGACTTTCATACATTAAAACTGTAAAGTCACATGTGTCGGTGGTGTCGGTGTGTCACAGGTGTCAAGTAAATACTGTAACCACAATTAATAAATAAAAAAAACTATCAGACATAATGATTAATGCCCGTTATGTTTACTACAAAAAGATACAATCCATGTAGATCCAAGGGAATCATCATCAGCCGGAAGACGTCCACTGCTGAACTTAGGCCTCCCCCTTAGAGCGCCAGAAACGGGATTAATAGGAATTAATCAGTTTAATCCTGTTCAAATGGGAATAACTCTATTTATTGCATTTGCTTCAGATGGTGCTAATAAGTATTTCTCATGTTAGTACTTTATTCTTATGGTTTGTTTTGCGCGCGGCGTATATACAGGGTGGCCCATCGCCAAGTGACCGCCCGAAAAGGGCTTATAGTACTCATCATTAGGAACAACTTTTACTATGGGACCAACCCCGAAATCTAGAAAAAAATCTGCTATTCCATAGATTTTGTTGTGTGTCATTAACATTTTTCTATGGAACTGCAGATTTTTTTCTCCTCAGTTTCAGGGTTGGTCCCATAGTAAAAGTTGTTCATAATGATGAGTACTATAAGCTCTTTCGGGCGGTGACAAAAGAAGTCTTTGGATTTATAATTTGACAATACATAATGACTGCAAAGAAAAGAAAGCTACTTGCTGAATGTGGCACGAAGTTTCTAGTAAACGTGCCGGAAACCATATAACTTCATGACTATACGATTACATAAAAAAACTACCGATGACAATCAATACAATTATTCTGTACTCGGACACACGTGGCGGGCAAAACGAATGAATGTTCGTGAATGCTTTTAACAATTATGCAATAATGCGTGCATGGACATGCATGCTTTGATCACAAGTTCCTTCTTCTGGCACATGCGCATATGGAATGTGATTTGATCATCCGGTAATCGAGAAGGCAAAAAGAAGGTCAAAGCTACTCGGCTTCCCAGATATGACAGAACTCCCAGAGATGATGACTACTGATGGCAGAAAAGGTGATTGAAATGATCAGGGATAGTTTTTACAACTTTGAGAAACTGCTGAAATGGCCCCTGATTTTAAGGAAAACCAATACGAACAAAGAAAAAGCACACTAGCCAGATATAAGCTCACAAGCAGATCGGCTGATAATCAACGACAAACCCGATTTGAGCAACGAAATATGAAATACGAAACTTTTAATGACTTTCATTCCAAAGACATGAAAAAGGCAGAAATACTTACAACCATTTCATTGAGCATTAAAACTCTTGAAATAGAAGCAGATGAGATGCTATGACCGTTCTTCCATTTACTTATAGTCACAGAACGTCACGATTTTTACAAGATTTTGCTTACTTCTGAATCGAAATGTGCAGAGGAGGACTGTCCTGCACAACTAAGAGGATACCGAGGAAGATTCAGAACATGCCCTTTTCTTTTAGACTCTCGTCCGGCCGGCTGCGCCTGGGTGTAAACCTTGAGTCGTAGGTTCTATTCCTGCTAGACAAGAGATTTTTGCATCGAATAAAAGTAGTATAAAAACACAAAGTGCATGTATGGTTCGTCATCATCATCATAATCAGCCGGAAGGCGTCCGCTGCTGAACAAAGGCCTCCCCCTTAGAGCGCCACACCGACCGACAACTTGCTACTTGCATCCACCTGTTGCCCGCGACTTCTACAATGTCGTCGGTCCACCATGTGGGAGGCCTGCCTGCGCTGCGTCTTTTCAGTTCATGGTCGCCACTCAAGAACCTTTCTTTCCCATCGGTTGCTGGTTCTTCGAGCGACGTGGCCGGCCCGTTGCCACTTCAGCTTGCAAACCCTGAGAGCAATGTCGGTGACTGGTTCTTCGGCGAATATCCTCGTTCCGAAATTATCGCGCAAACAAACTCCGAGCATGTTTATGATTATGATGAGTATGATTAGTACTGTAATAATAATATTACATTGATTTTAGTGTTGATTTTTCAAATATACATATAATATATTTTCTTAGAATTTTGTTTTATTATAGATGTTTTCGTTATTTTCTTTTGGTTATTAAAATGAAAAAATAAGTCGTGCTGTTCGTTTTTAGCAAATATAAAAATTGGAATAACTTTATGATACTCCTTCAACACGCGGAGACACATTAGTGTAAGTAGGTGACGTTGCTCCTTTAATCCTTTGTTAACAAGGGCACGACTCGAGAAAACCTAAAAGTATATGGTTAGATTGGTTAGTCAGTGAAGTGATTCCCAATAGATTAAAAGGCTACATTTATCTACAACTGCCAATTAATAGAAGTTGTGATTTTAATTGCGAAATAAATAAAAAAAACGAAAAATTAAAATGAATCATGAATGAGGCATTTTAAAAAAAAAAAAAATAGTTCTAAAATAGTTACTAGATGGCGTAATAGTCCTATCGTTTTACCTGTCATTGTCATTGCTGTCGATATATTTTATCTTTATTTTTTAAATCGTAAATTTTGGCTCCTTACGTTTTGTATTTAGCCAGTGTCAACTATTGTAATATTTCAAATGAAGTCAAATACATATTTATTTTATAATGTAATATAAAATATTACATGTAAAATAAAATATTACATTACTTGAAATTGTCTAAATACACATGTGGAGCCAAAAAACAAAGAGAAAAAAAAAGGCACACGTACATTTTTTTGTCTTTCATGTCTTGACAGTGACAGAAAAACCTCAAGGTACATCTAACGCCATCTATTGGGTACATTTATTACCAGGATTCTTTTTTTTTGGAAACGCCTCATTACAAATTTGGTTCTTGCCTCTCCTGTAAAATGTCGATTTTGAATTATTGTGCTCTTTTTGACTGGACACACTGACATATTTTACTTTACTGCCTAGGTACCCGACTAGATCTACGGAAGTATACCTGTACAAATGTGTATAATAACGCTCACGTGCGTACCTGCGACACGTAGGTACTACCACACGCAAACCATGACATGCCACATAGAAGTCGACAAAAATACATAAATCGGAATGGCAAACGCAAACCTCCGAGTACCTACAGCAAAAAGAATCACGAAACATTATAAAACTGTCATTCAACCGTAATCGGGCATACGTTCGCCAAAATTTTATGCGCATCTTTATTTTGAGCGGTGATTCGGCGGTAGAATCGATCGCGGTGAGCACGACATCACGATCAATTTCTTTTCATGCTGAGTAGAGTGGAGGAGTGCACGGTTCACAAGCAGTCTGCCGAGACCGCAGGCGGGCCGCGATCGTCCCGCGCCCATGGCCGACCCCTGGCGCGCCGCCACTCGCCGCTCCAACTCGGCGCTCTCCGGGCCCTGCCGCCGCGAGGGTCGCTCGGACGCGGTCCCTCTCCGCGCGAAGAGCGTTAGCCTCTCGGAGAGACCCCGTTCCAAGTATGGACGAAACATTCGCAGCGCGGATCCGACCCGCCTCCGCTTCACGGACAAAAAATTTTTTACGCGTCAACACTCCGCCGACTCGAAACCGCGACCGACCAGCAACGTCGTCGTCAAACAAGTCAATAGGAAAGTAGTCGAAAAAATACCTTTCGCGGTCTCAGTCCAAAACTTATCCATTCCGATGAAGTACGCAGATAATCCGAAAACTAGGCATTCAACCTCCAAGCCGGCTTCTAGTTTGTGCAATCGCCGGATCGATAGTAACAATACTAAGCACAGTAACCATCCTAAACAGGTCAGCGACAACAAGAGGCTGTGTCACGCCTTCAGCGACGGGAAAGCGACGGAGAACAAGCTGTTGGTGCAGATCAGCGAAGCTGAGCAAGTGTCCGACTTTGAAAGGATTCTTAATTCTAATGCGTTGGTGAGGCAGCGTGCTCAGGGGCACGTGTGGCGCGGATGTGCCGCGACTTGCGCGCCCTCCGCCTCCGTGGTGCCGCGCGGGGGCTCCGCCTACTCGCTGTTCGCCGTCAGTCAGGCCTACCACTACCTGTTCCGTCAGCACGAAGAGTCGCTCCAGCCTCTCATCGACAAGTACCGTCAGGCCAACGCCGCAGACAAAGATTGCCCTTCGAATAGCTTTCTAGACAAAAATTGGTTCGAAAATCTACAAGACTTATCCGAATTCTACGAAGACGATCAAGCTCTGAAGAAAGAAGTCGAGACCATAACCGATCGTATCATCGCCGAGGAAATCCAGTCGTCGGAGTCGCCGACCAAGGAACCTAACAAGCGACACAAGTACTTCAACGTCAACTTAGCGGACCTGTTCGGTCTTCGAGTGCACGGGGAAGGTTTCTCGCCTTGCCGCGATGATCTTGGACCCTCTCCGGACATAGAAAGAACGAGCGAGAATGAGGAGGAATGGCGAGCGCCAAGTATGAGCGCGAACTCCGATGACCGACAGCATCCCCAGGCCGACAACGACGTGGACCGTCTAGCACAAAACCTGAACTCGGTCCAAATAGACAACGATGCGAAGGTACCGACCATAACCTTCAGTAATTGTTGCGACGGGCGCGCCAGGAGCGATCACCCCAACAATACGGACGTCGTCATCCACCTGGCCGTGCCCTCCATTGACAGCGACGAGGCTCGACCGCCTATAATGTGACCTCGCTCGATCGATTAATCTTGACAATAGCGAGCGGAAACCGAGCAACATGATAGCATTAGAATCAGAATCACCTATGCCGAAAGAAGAGATGCTTCCGAAAACGGAGCCGCCGACGTCATCGCAACGAACTCTCACGCGGTCGAGCGCCGTC
This sequence comes from Apocheima hispidaria, assembly GCA_947579745.1. Lineage (NCBI taxonomy): Eukaryota > Metazoa > Arthropoda > Insecta > Lepidoptera > Geometridae > Apocheima > Apocheima hispidaria. The sequence goes on along the minus strand of OX388166.1, from coordinate 178,902 downwards.
AGTCAGAAGTCGGTGGAGATCATGGTCCATCCGGAGGGATCCAACAATCCCCTGCACCGATCGAAGCTGGCCCCGGTCCGGTCGTCCTCCGAGACGCAATCTTCCGGAAAGAAGACGTTGAACTTGCGTAAGACGAAGAACTCCTCGATAGAGTCGACAATGAGCTTGCCGAACCAGAAGTCGCTGGAGAAGAAGCACGGCAGCCTGCGGCACCAGACGGCGATCGGCGCGCACTCCGATATAACGCTCAGCACGCAGGCCTCCATCTCGGACGACAGGAAGGCGCTTCGGGAGGCGCTGTATCAGGGTATATTCCACAGGCATAGAAGAACTATTTTCGCTGTAGGATCTTTTCTGAGAATGTTGAGGAGCAAAACGTCCAATTATGACTCCATAAGATCCGACTCGGACGAGATATAGCAGCAGTAGAAATTATATAGTGTTATGGAATTTTTGTAATAATAAAAACATTGGTGCAGACTGATTGTGCTTTTTGTAACGGAGAGAGTAACCGAATGTTATTTAGATGTAAGTTTATGTTTGTTTTGTATTAAAATGTTCCTAATTAGTTACGACTGATTGTTTTAGTGAGCCCCGCTTCAATGTGGACCTGTAGGAGTAGTCGATGTGGTTGTTATACTCTAGTAATGGACGATCCAGCTGTCTGCTGATCTAGTTCTGGTTGAATAATGGTGTATTACCTTGCTTATTGATATTTACGAAAATCATAGTTACCTACGCGTACACAAACCTCTACTTGTATTCAAGGCAAGCACTGCTGTTCCAAACGCGATGCTATACCTAGTTCTCTACTTATATTATAAATATATAATAAACTTTACTCTGCCAAAAAATCACACCGTATAAAATGTACTATCCGTTTTCTGATAAATAGTTCGTCATCTGATTATTTGATGGGTCGACCGTCGGTCTCCATCAGTTACCGACCCATAATAATAGCGTCGTCGCTCTAACAGCGAAATATACAAATAAACTACAAAATAATTGGAAAATCACGAAAATACAAGCAATACATTTAGAAAATACGACGTGGTATTGCCATATCGCGTGCGCGGGGACAGTCAAGGGCGGTTTACCGCTAAATGATCACCTTGACTTACACACAAATTGGCTAAATTATTCCAACTCCAGGTGAAGAATTAACATTTTTACACAACGCTGAAATGCTAGAAATCGGTTTAATGGGAAAAGTTCGGTGGGAATTTAGAAACTTGGAAATACTTAACTCCAATTTAATACATGTTACGTCGCGAGGCGTCACCTCTTTGAATATCTTGTTTCTTTTTTGTACTAACAAACCAATTACGAACTATAATTAAAATAATTACAATGAAGCGCCTTGCTATATTATTTAGGAAAAATCTTTGCTAGTGTCCGTGTTCCCGGTCATTTTATTTCCAAATGTAGAAATGAATACGCTTCTAATAAAGATTCAATAAAGAAGAATTATTTTTGCATTTGATGTTTCAGTTTAAATTGAAACTAGGAATTACTTCCGCGCGTACTGCGCGTACGAAGTTACGTAGCTAGTAAATCCTAACTAATATTCTAAATGTGAAAGTAGCTCTGTCTCTCTGTCTGCGTGTTTGTCGCGTTATCACGGCGAAACGGCGAACAGATCGAGCTGAATTTTTGCATACCTAGATAGAGCTAAGGATCGGAGACGGAGATAGACAACTTTATTATTGTAGGTCCACGCAAACGAAGTCGCGGGTAACAGCTAGTAAGCTATAAAATGTTTACCTATTGGCGGCAAGGTTATATTCTAAAAGTTCTGTTTCTTTATACACCTTTATTCAGCAAGAATATCCTCACTACAGCATAATCTGTCTGTGTTATCAAATATTTAGTAACACTAAAAGAAATATTGTGGCACTTCTCACATGAACTCGTGTAGTGATGCCCATGCTTCCAATATACGTGTTTGCATATATGTAATTAGATCTATTATACAACATCTTATGAATTTGTGTTATTGCTCTATACGACACCAAAATACACGTTATTAAACTATGCTAAAAATGTTACAATATTTCTTTGATGTCTTAAAAACGGATGCAAACAAAAAACTAGAGAGCTTATACCATAAATACGTAGACGAGGTAATCCGATATACATATACATACATATGTTTAAATTAAATTAATTGCATAATTAATTAATTAATTGATGAAAAATTATATATTATACATTATACATAATAATGATATAAATATTAGCAATTTTCGTATTTGTTTGCGATTGTTGTTATTTATATACGAATATATTATAATATGTATACCTAGTAGGTTTTAGCGGCGGGATGAGGGAAGCGGAGAAACACATTTTTGGAACATTTTATGCACTTTTTTATATATTTGTACAATCCAATTTTTGTACATGTTATTGTGTATGTAGATATTACTATACACACACAATTGGGTCAATGGCGTAGTAGCATTTAGAAATTGAATACTTATAGAGTTAATTTAATGATGATTAGTTCCTTATTTAAGTAATATTGAAATGCCGTTTCATGTTTGATTATTTCTATATGAATTTTGATGATACAGTTTTTAATGAATTGGTTTTATCTGTAAATAATTACTGAATCATTATATATTATTTATAATTTTTAAATTCATATTACGTCATTGACTCATGTATATAAAAATATGAAAAAATACAAAGAGCTTTGCAATTTGTGTTATAATTATAGCTTTATATACTATACTCGGTTTCTTTTCCTTTGGGTATACCGTTTATTTAAAATAAATAAGTACATGTAAATAAATTTGAGGTATCTCATAATAATGCAGTTGTATGTAAACAGAAACTACTGTTTTATTGATACAGTAGCTATTGTTGTGTAATTTAAAAGTTGAATATTATTAAAAAAACAATTCGCTTTACAAACAGTGTTCTACCGGTTATTTATGAAGGATTATTATTCTTAATCCGATTATTTTTAGAATAATTTTTAATGTATTTTTTAAGAGACATCCCTTTTCAAATAGGTTATTATATAGGTCGCTTTAGTGATGTTCGGTTTCATTTAATATTCTGTTGAGTTTTGTGTTCATAGATAAGTTATAGGTAGATTAAAAACAATTAAATCTTAATAAAAATATATATTACTATACATAACACCATAGTTAATGACTTCACTAATTTAGATTTTTAATTTATACATATTTTATTAAAATTTTGATATTATTCAAAATTATTGTTGTCTAATAAGTTGTTAAACATTCCTTTAAATTCTTTTTCATTCTTCAACATTCACGTAAAAAATCTGTCCGAAGAAATAAAGCAGGAAATACAATATAAGACTGCAACATAATAATTATGAAACATGGTTACGATCAGTGGAACTTTGTCTCCTATGTCGGAGTTTATTACATTTACCATCTAATTACAGTACTGGATATTATAAACATGTTTTTTTAATTAGACCCATAAATTAAAGTGTGCGTACTCCTACCGGACAAGTGTCGAGTTTCAGGATTTGAGTGGAGTATATTATAGTGCACGAGGTCGTGTAAACGTGTTTGGTAATTCCAAATGTGTGCGTTCAGCCGTTATTGAGATAGTTTCCGCTAGCAGGACGCACACAAAATAAAAAGGAGATTTTATTTGTATGTTTGTTGTCTTGTTTGAGGTTCAAACAAGACCACAATATTTGAATTATCAACTAAAAACTCAATAACAAAGGTATGCGTAAATAGATGTTTTTTTTCAAGGGCTTAATGAATAACCATAATTATGTGTTTTAAATGGTTTTTAACAATTAAAAAACAAATCCCCAAGCCTGCCAAGCGTGGGGATTATGGCAACTCATCCCTTTTCTAAGGGGACGCGTTTATTCGGCAGTGGACGTTTTGGCTGGTGATGATGATGAAAAAAAAACGAATATAATTTTAGATTTTTATTGATCTATTTCAATTAGTTTATGTACCGTCAAGCATATTGGCGTTTACGTAGTCATATTACAGTCACTATACAACAACTTTTATAACTCTATAACATTTATTCTATCAGCCAAAAATACAAAAACTTTGGTTACTAGCTTATTCAATTTTTACAAATCTTTGTAAGGGTTCATTTATATGTAGATAATTTTACATGAGTATTTATTAAAGAAACGGTAGTATGAAATGTAGCTTAGTTTTTAAAGTCGAACTGAAAGTCCAGATAAACAATGAGGACTAGACTGTCACATTTTCCAAGCACAATAATATAAATAGTTATAATAAACAAAGTTAATTACAGATAACAACATTCCTACGTTATCACATAAAGGAAACAAAATCATCCATGATGAATAATTATAAACATTAGCTTAAGGCACAAATACAAAAGAGGCTTTGAGCCTAATCTAATAATCTGTAGGACACAATATATACAACGTTGGCCCCAAAAATAAATATAGTAATAAACATTATTTATCTAGACTACATCACACAAATATATTTTCTCTTCTATTATACTACATATAATATTTTTATTCATTTTTCAAATATATTATGTTATTCTAGAGCCTCTGACAGTCTTTCCGTGAAATATTGCTTCACAATCACAACACTGATGTGGATGTTACAGTAATTTGGACAAAGTTATCGAAATGTAAAATATATCAAACTGCAACTAATATTCAATTGAATATTTTTACGCGACAGAGATCATAGCGATACTTTTTGTTCTCTACAGAACTCGCATGGACTGGCTATCATAATAATATCGTCTATATACACAAAAGTCGTATTATAATCATAAATGTACAATCTAATTATGTAACTTATATTCACGCTTAAAATTATAAAAAATACGTTCGACACTCCAACTTTCAAAATCCGCATAATTATATCATCATGTAAATACTAACTACACTTCGTATAATATAATTCATAAGTGTACGTTTAGAACTGAACTTGCCGATACACTCCGTATACATCGGAGCGACCTAGATAGTTGCTGATCGTAAGCAATTGTCCATTTTGCATCGAAACATCTTCGAGAGCTCAGAATTGAGCTTAAAACTTATTCCGGATGTGCCGGCCATTTCAGAGTCACGCTTTTTTCTTTACTTTGGCGTTGTCCTCGACGAATATCTCGTTGAATTCGTTGAGGAGTATATCGACGACGTTGTTCTGCTGGATGCAGTCGACGGCGATGTTGTGAGCCTGCTCTGCCGGCGCCCAGAGGATGGTGGGCCCGAACACTATGGCCAGGTTAGCTGTGTGCATGCGATTGCGCTCGCTGTACTTTGTTACCCTAGAAAAATAAAAATAAAAATGATGCTCAACGATACTGACGTATGTTGCTCGATTAGGGTCAAGTATGAAGGCTGTCCCCATAGCACGCAGATGCACAACATGGTAAGTGATACAATGCACGTAAATACATTATAATCGTTCCTTTTCTCTGTTCTCAACAGCAACAGTAAAAATAATTAACGTTAAAACAGATATTTAACTGAAAGCGTCACTAATACTTTTATTAGATGTAAATCAGGATATAAAAATATGAACTTTGTTAATAAAAATCAGGATGTGTATCTAATGTCCGTAAAACAATCTTGAAGAATACTCTGAGCTTCAAACATGTATTTACGTCGTCCGTGACATATTACATGCTTGTATTCATAAAATATATATAAAAGAACCAGCCCTTCAACGCAAAGACCAAACCGCTTATGATAGAGACGTGAAAAACTGATTTTTCCGAAAAGTAATTCCGCCGCTAAAGGGAAAGCTCCTAAAGTTTGTTTGGCAATAAAATCTTTTTTCATGCTAAGCCAATGACACTCTATTTATGTACTAAGCATTAAAAATAAATAAAGGCATGTCTCAGGATTTTTCAAAAATCAACCCCTAACGAGATGAATGGGGTGTTTTATTGACTAGGCGAGCGAAGCAGTGCGGGCAAGCTGTAAGCACTTAACTCCCTGAACGGATTTTGATGAAATTTGATGTGGAGGTGGCTAAATAAAAAGTGAAATGCTAAGGTGTTAACAAGTATACTCTGGATTAATACATGGGCTTTTCACTATTTGTTTTAAATGAACGAGTCTTTTATGATAGCGGGCAAAACCGCGGGCCGCAACTACCATACTGCCGCGATTACCACGTAATGGATAGGAATACCTATCTAGATCGTAAGACACAGTGAGTCATACCTGATCAGGTGCTCCAGTAGATACTTCAGTGTGTCTCGGTTGCATTGTGGCAGTGAATTGATTATGTCTCGGAACTCTTTGATCTTGACTTCCTTTGGCTTTAATGCTAAAATTATTTAAAAAATAAATAAGAAACAATATTTTACAGAACTATATCTATAGTCATCTTTCTTCGAATAACTAGATGCTAATATACAAATCTGGTGTTACATATTATTTTATTAGTTGATATCCGTGACTTTGTTCGCGTGGACATAAAAAAGGTATCCTATGTCCGTCTTTGTGATGTATAGTAACTCCTTATCAAATTTTATCAAGATCCATTCAGCCTTTTAGCCGTGATAACGCGACAAACATCCAGACAGAGACGCAACGTCACTTCCTATAGTTGGGTAGATGGCGTTGATCCATTTTTGTGCATTTTTTGACGTTTTGTATGGACTGACAGTAATTGTAATGTAGTTCTGCTTGATCCTGATACGACTGCGGCTATATTATCTGAATTATAATGTCTCTCTGTCTGTCTGTCTGGGTTTTTGTCGCGTTATCACTGCTAAACGGCTGTACGGATCGAGCAGAATTTTTGCGTATATATAACTTAGGGGTCGGAGACGGACGTAGGCTACTTTTTTTGTAGGTCCAGGCGAACGAAGTCGTGGGTAACGCCTAGTAACTAATTAAATACACTGATAACCTACAGCAGGCAGTCAGGATTCTGTCAAACATGATGCAGGGTACGAGGGGCTCCTTTAGCTCTCTGAAGAACAGCTTCAGGGAACCGGTCAGCACGTGGATATCCGTGTTATTCTTGATCACCTCTACGTGGTTTTTACTCGTCTGGTCGATCTGAAAGCAGGTGAGATACGGGGTAAAACTCTAGTAAAAGTATAAACCTTTGAATTACTGTAGTGACTGTAAGAAGATTTATCTGGGCCTCGAAAAAGAGGTCTGTGCTCTTGGAGTGTCCGAAAAGTCTACACTTTTAGGGTGGAAAAAGAGTACTACTTTTCTTTAGATGGCATAAACCGGAATTAATGAATGGATAATATGAAACTTTAAAGCTACCGGAATAATTTAATTGTTTAATAGTAGTAGCATAGAGAAATTATATAAAGAAGAATGCCATTGCCATAGAAAGATGACTAGATTATGCTGTTTTAGGCTTTTTATTATGATATTGTCATTCTTCTCGTATATTTTTTTCTATGGTAGTAGTAAACTAGACGGAGTAAACGGTGTAGTCCTCACCTCCAACCGTATCTTCTGCACCTGACTGAGATTCCCGCTGGCTCGGTAGAGGCCGTCGGTGCACATGTTCTCCTCGCTGCTCTCGATTTCCTTGATGCAAGCCACCACGAACTCGGGCACGCGCGGGCTGCTGGCGGAGCACACCTCCTCGAGGTTACGGCCGAATACCGGCTCATCTGAAAGGTGGTTGTGGAGTTATGGACACACGGAGACAATACCATGTTTATATTGTTACAGTCTTACTCAGTAACGTTCAATACGGCTGGTTTTACTTAAAATACGCTTGGTCTGTATTGCGCGTCGATTTGGCAATAACTTTGGGACAAGAGGTATTTTCAATTTGTTATCCAATAAACTCATGTTTATTGGAGACCGATTATAATTCGGCCACAGACACAAAGAAGTCTGATCCTTAACAAAAAAACCTTAAAAAAACACGTACCTAAGTTTGCTTGTCAACGGGAACATTTATTCCCGACTACTAGTCACAATAATGTTGCAGATAAATTAAATATTCCTGTTATGGTTCAGATTTAAAGAAGATTCAGTATTTTTTTTTTACTTTTTAAGTTGTGGTCACAATTTAGTTAAATAAAACAAATAGAACCTTAACACGTATCTAGTTTTTGGAGCAATACAATACAGTGGGAGCTTAAGAAATTGAGCATATTAAAGCTGTACTTATGCAGTGCTCGCCTATACCTAGAGACACACACATATGTAGAGGTATTTAAATGTAACATACAATTATTTAAACGTAAAGGTACATATTTAAATGTGCGCAAATCTGCGCAATCACACAGATTACTATTTTTTTAAATATAATAATTAAATAGTCGCTACAATTAGTCGTTAAAATTAGTTTCTATTATACTACATTACTGTTATACTAGATTTACACTCAAAACTCAGTAGTCTACGTTATTCATATTTGTACAACCATCCACCTCTAAATCTAAGGAAATAAGGTTAAATATAAATAAAACACCTCTATATTTATCAACTAATATTAATACATATTTAAAAATTCAAATAAATATCACCCATAGCTAAACTTACCTTGTTACCTGTTAAAACTTTGCGTTTAAGCCAAAATAATAAAATAATATAATATATGTATTTTTATTGTGAGTAACTAAAATGCTTATTCCATTTCTTTTACATTTATATATTATGTCGATGTCGATAAAAAGGTTCAGCTATCAAAACCAAATCACAGTGAATGAATATTGATTATTATACACTTGTTAAGAACACATTTACTACTTATTTACTAAAAAGCACTCAGTAAATATTAAAATTTAAAAAAAAAACTATTAAATTTCTACATAACTACTTCTACTAGAATGAGGCTGATCTACAAAGCGTTTCTATCACCAACTTATTTTAAATTCCAACCTTTGTAGTACCCTTTTTTCATGAGAACCTCCATAGGAGGTCTCCTGGCGAAGAAGTCACGGAGACGTCTTTTGACATGTGACTTCTGGATGGAGTTCTCGGTGGAATCGCTCAGGTCCTCGTTGCTGCTGCCTCCGGCTGAAACCAGGAATTCAAAAATAAGAATGAAGGACAGGAAGAAATACCGAAGCAACAGATTGAGGCGATAGGGCTCTGACCATCAAATGAAATCCGCACAATTCAAAACATATTAAACTTAAAAAATTACAAAAGTATTATCTTAATAAGAATATAAAAAACTTACTTAAATATACATTAATTGCTTAGTTTAGTTTTATAAATACGTTAATTTTCTTTGATTGTCAGATTGAGTTGCATGAAAATGGACAGTTTAGATCCCCAACCAGAGTAAGACAAACTATTAAAAGAGAAAGTGCTTGAAGAGAATGCGAAGCCAAAAAGATACAAGTCACAGCTAGTATAACAAGTTAAAAGTTAGTTAAGGTATAATTAAACTGTGTTAAAATCCCACATCATACTAATCAACACATCAAATATAATTCGCCGCAACCATACCATAACTACAAAGTTATTAGTTTAACCTTATAACTTTATTATAGGAGATTTTTTTGAAGCGCTGATGTAAAATTATCCACGTGGCAGCGGAGAAAACACAGTGTATATGTAAGTACAAAAATAATAAACAGGTATTAAAAATTTTAATTGTTCGAATTCCCGAAAACGATGTAGATATACCAAAATAAACAGACACAGATAATACAGCAGGCAATGATTCAGACGATCACAATATAGGAGTTAGCATCAACATTGTTTTAATAACCTTTATTTTCATGTTATTTACCTTGCAGGGTCCTTAACTTTGTCACGATTGTGCTGTATCAGAACTTTACGACCAGTCATTCACACCGACTGCAGCAGAACTGCATATTAACTCCAATCAATGAAAAAATAAACAATAACGACACAAACGAATTTTCGTAACAGTCAAAAACAAAACACCTAGCAAAAATGTCTTCTACATTAAAGCCGCAAAGTTCTCGAGATAAAAAGATAAGTTATCGAGCCCAGATAGCTATGATAAGCGAGTTATTTATCTAACGTTAATTCTTTGGCTGTCGTATTGCTTAATGTGAAATTTAAACCTGAGTTGAATGAATACACTAGGAAGGACGTGCCGTATAGGCACAATGCACATTCACGAGCCAAAACAGATAGGTGTAGTGATTGACACACGCATTGTGTTTTAAATTGCTTTCTTAAAATAGCAAGTGGCGGCGGCTTATAATACTTAATGCCATTGGATTCGATTCGTATTTGTGTCTACGACACGAATAAGTACTTATAGGTGTATTCTATGCAAAATGTTTAAAATTAATTTAACCAAAAACGATTTTAGTAATTTCAGTAACTGCAGAAGGATGATTGTCGCATTTCGTTTTTAAAATAAATGGCGATCCTTGCTGTTTGGGCAACAAATTAACATCATTTCAGCAACAAATTAACCTACGGGGCTACGAGTATCTTCAGGTAGTGATTATACATAATACTTAAAAGGTTGGTACGTTTATAATGATGACTCCCGAAAATGTCCTTAAACTTGGAGTGATGATGCCCTTTTTCTGTAGGACTTTTATTCGGGTTCTGCTTTTCTGCGAGACTTTTATTTAGATTCACTCTCTCTGTCGGGCTCTTGTTTGTCTCTCTCACTTTAACGACTGAACTCTTATCTTCATTGTCTTTTCTTGTGGGACTTTTATTTTTCTTATCCATCACTTTTTTAACACTCTTATTTACTTTAACACCTTTGTTTGTGACCGCATCAGACACTAGAGGATCTCCTATGACCATATAATATGAAGCTGCTTCGATCATTTGAACCGATTCCATTCCAAGGAAAATAAAACGCTATTCAATTTCAGCACCGAGTATACACAGTGAAGGAAATAGTGCATAATCGTGGATTGAGGCTAGTTTTCTTTGAAACTGTGTGCCTTTGCGTTGAAATACACCACAATACTAAAAGGTTAATGCGATCAGTAATTGTGTGTTATCAGATTTTTTATCTAGCGATAAACGTAGCGTTGACAAAACTCAACACAAAATACTTTGTGATTTGGCCTAAAAATAATATAAATTATTTGAAATAATGACAGACATGACTACTAAGAGACAAGAAAATAAATGAAAAAATATTTTGTGTAGATACTAAAGCAGATGAGGTATTTAGTAATTTCAAGTATCAAAATTCACATTCGACGTACTTGTTGATCGCAGTATTCTATACCTATCACCTAGAACAAACCTAGTTACGATAAAATACTTAAGACTAACATTACATAGGTAAACGTCTAGAATGTACTATTTTAACTTTAGGAGTTTTATGAAATACGCAGCCTCTCCGCACTCTACTTAAATATTTTAATATTTCAAGCATACTTGGTGGTATTTTTATAAAGAGGTTGAAATTTACTAAGCAACGTGTCAAAATAACGTCAGCTTCTATAATAAACACAATTTCTAGAATATCTATGCCATGAACTGAATGGCAAGACGATAGATACATACGTATTATTTGGTCTTTTATACTGACTCTATCATCACGGATTCACGATAGAGCAAGGCTATCGCCATATTGATTATTTCAGTAATTATCTCGATACCTATAAACGTTTACTTACCTTTACTTGCGACGACACAAGGAGTGTTATTTTATAAATAAATGATATCTATCTATCTAATGATTACCTATTATAACATTATTAAGGAAAAAACAGTACCTATCCAGTTTCCGTTTCATTTGCTTTACGATTATCTACTTGCGGCTTTTATTTTTAATTGATAAAAATAAAAGCCGCAAGTAGTTGGATACTGATAAACAATAACATGTCAACCCACAAAAAAATTTACAGTTTATGTTTTAAATTTACAAAAAAAAAAAAAAACAATTTTTAATTTTGATCTGTACAGCAATACATAGAATGACCGGCCCGCGGCCGGTAGTTCAATCTCCGGTCTAAAATAAACTGGTGATTAAGTTGTAAGACAAACACTAACACGCTACGTCATGTTCTTTATCGTATTACTCATTCATAAAAACTGAACCAAGTTTTTACATAAAAATTGTGTTAGGGATAAGTATTTAATTATTACGAGTATTGTAATATATCAAATGGTTCAGTAGGTACTACAAGTAAAAGTTCACTTTCAGCACTTCTGTATTTTTCACAACAGCAGATTTAATTGACTGCCCCGGTGGCTCAGTTGGTAGTGAACCTACGTTCTGTGCTTGGGGGCGTGGGTTCGATTCCCATCTAGGACAAACATTTATGTGATGAATATTTGTGTTTGTTCTATGTCTGGGTGTTAATATCTATATAAGTATGTATTTAAAAAATATCTATGTACGTATATCAGTCTCTGGCAGCCATATTACAAGCTTTGCTTAGTTTGGGGTCAGATGATCGTGTGTGCAATAATGTCCCAGATATTTATTATTTATTATTATTATTTATTATTAATTATATTGAATTTATAAAAACCGAGCTTACAACGCTCCGGGATCCGTTGCTAATTCAGTTGTAATGTGTTATTTGTGTTTGCAAGTGAATGTTCACATTTATCAGCTCAAAATAATTTTTGAATCTGTTTTCCTCTTTTGACGTATTTTCGTTTTGAGAACGAAAAGTATGCAATTATTTAATTTAGAATAATGACATCAACCTTTACCTGAACTGATGATCTCTGCGCCATTTGACACACATGAGCAGATCATTTCATTTAATACTAAAATATTAAAAACTTTAATATCACTAAACTATATTCTTCAAAATAGTTTAGCAGATCAGTCTTTTTAAAAAATAAATATGGCTATATTGGTACATGAATCGTATGTCACTCTAATTAATAATTGTTTTTTTTAAGGAGAATATAACAGTTGTAGATAACACAGTTTAATTTTAAAACACCACGTCCACTCACTCAACATTAGTTTGACTCAAATTGACACACGACTGTCAATAACCAGATTAGCGACTATAATTAACAACTGTTTTACTAATTAGTGGATAAACGACTCAAACAGTGTTACTTGATGCTCGAATTGAAGCTGTTTAAAATAAGGAAAACCTGTGGCCATGGTTAGCGGGAACCGGATTCGTCATCCTTCGGAAAACTAACGTCATTGTTCTATGGATCGATCTAATGGGATTAAATACTTGTTTACCGCTAACAGTATTATCCTAACCACTTTATAAGGAAGTGTTATTATTATACTTTTTGATGGTAATTGCTGGTTATGAAACCGTGGGTTAGTTTTTTTAATGATTTCCTTCCAAGTTTACAGATCAAAGAGTTTATGTTTCGTCTTTTATGTTTTCGGATTTGGAGATATGTATCGACAATAATTTTGTATCTTGCAACAGTGCAGCAACCGTCAGAAATCAGAAATATTTATTGGCCATAAATAACATTAAATATTACAGGCAAGTCACTATTATAAAAAAAATACTTAAGTTTAGAATTAAATTTAACTAGGCAAACTAAGTTATTAATTATTTGAATAATTTAATAATATATCATGACAGGTGGGTACTTATTATGCTTTACTCCGTTTGTTGTCCGTACGAAAATGAGGATTCTGAGAAGTCCATTGACATGTATTCACTAACATTGTAGAACGGATTGCTTTCAAAAAAATGTTTAAGAGCCTTTTTAAATCTGATTTGATTTAGTTCGGTTATAGAATCAGGTAATTTATTGTACATTAATATTTTGGCGTGACGGCCCTGTTTCTCAACTTTAACTAACCTAGTCCGTGGCTTGTACAGCTTTTCTTTGTTTCGTAGGTTGCATTGATGCATGTCTTTATTTTTTGGTAAATTAGCCTCATGTATTTCTAGCAAACTATTATAAATGTATAGAGATACCACTGTCATTATATTATTACTTTTGAAGTGGTTTTTCGCGGAACTACGTTTTTTTATACCGTTGATAATTCTAATCGCTCTTTTTTGACATCGTAACACTTTTGTAATATTTACAGCATTACCCCAGACTGTAACTGCATATCTTATAACAGAATGTATGTAAGCATAATAAACGGATATAAGAGTTTTTTTATCTAATAATGGCTTAAGTTTTAGCAAAGCGTACCGCGCGTAAGCGTGCGTTTTACCGTACGAGTAGAATGATGGATTTTTGCTATGACTTATTAGTTATAGGTATTACTAATGTACTTACTAACGCACATTAGCATCCCATTCCCCCATTCCCATTCAATGGCATCCCGATGTGTTTATTCCTGTTGTAGTCAATAACTGTGTCAAAGACTCTAAGTAGAGTTGCATTTTCACCCGACTGAACAAGAAGGAGGGTAATGTTTTCGAAACATTTTTCTATGTTCAATTACAACTCGCGCGTATTTTGGTGATACTGTTTCGTACACGTTTTCATACTCGTTGGTTCAACCACATGCGGTGGTCTTTCTCATGAGTTCTAGCGTACCGTATGCTTCTAAAAAGGTCACAGCATGTGGTACCTATTTCTATTGTCAGAACCCGACTAATACAGGCTAGGATAACGACCAAAAAAATATAATTCATGTCTTAAATTAATGTAACCAGCGCTCAATTCCAATCAAGCTTCTTTGAATTCGACACCGTCAGTGGCAATATCCGCAGCGAAAGGGGCCGAAAATATTCTCTGCATCGCGATGACCTCACCAGCACCGGACCGAGGCAGACTGTAGTCCTAGATTTACTATAAGGCTGTTCCCCCGCCTTGGGAGAGTTCCACATCTAATCTATCGAGCGAGAGAGTGACAGAGTGATTCTGTAACGGTCAAAGCAAAATAAACTCCCTGCGCAGTCCGCGCAGTAAAGCCATATAGAGGGCATAATGACTAAGCTAGTCTGAAAGGAGCTCATACTATATTCTTCATGATGCCGGGCAATGGAGACAACGGAAAAAAAAAGTTTGTCTCGTTGGCCTCATCACTAAGGACAACGGGAATACACCCTCAGTTTGAGTTTAGTATGGAAACAAGAATTGTAAATAAACATCTGCTGCACTATAGAAAAATGTCATCCGCACTTAATTAAAACTAAGAATTTTTAAAGCACTTTTAGAGCAGTACACCAACCTGGACAAGTTCCTGTTGTTCTCACTTGCCGATTGATGTTCTTTCCAACGATTTTACGTAAGTCGTATTTGAAACCGTCAGTGACACACTACGTTAAAACATCTTAGTCGGCGGCAGTTAGTTTTCAATCCACTGGTCACGATCTCCAGTATTTTTGAAGCACGACAAGATATGCATTAGTCCAAACATTTCTTGTTAATAAGGGATGATGTGACCTAAGGTGGTACTGCACCGTCTCTACGTCGTGATGCTGCCGGACCATACTGATATTATCAGTCTCCTGCATGCTCGCTGAGGATTGCAGTCCTAAATTAATAACATACAAATGTTTGTTGGTTTGTTGGTGCCTCTTGATGACATGTCTTGAAGATGGCGATATTGGTCCCGACGACTGCAAATCACAGTAAGTTATTACCATTAGATCTATCATCTAGTCAGGATTTCCTGAGTGTTCTGCCCGTCTCCTGTGGTATTCTTGCTGTCTTCTGTGTCATCACCTTCATCATCAACAGTCAGAAGACCGCTGAATAAAGGCCTTTGAGAGGCAGAGCGCCACACTGAATGACAGTTTGCCATTAGCATCCACCGGTTGCCCGCGACTTTCACTATGTCGTCAGTCCGAGTCCAGTCCAGTGTGTCTTCTGTGTATTCTTGCTCTTTCCTGTGTATGGCTGCCGGTAGATAGTTTTACAACAATAAAATACAAACCTTTTTGTTTGTTCCTGTTGTTAGCGTGCCGGGAGGCAGGCGGTGTCCGGCCGAGGGACTCCAGGTCGGTGTTGCTGCTCTGCGGGTGCAGGGAAGGGTGCTCCGTGTTTATCAATAGAGGGTACTGTATGGAATAAAGTTTTATTAGAGAGAAGATTATGTAGAAATGGAGATGCAAAAAAAGTTTAAGCTATCTTCTCATGTAAATGTTGATAGCCCTGATGATTCTGAGTCTACCCGAACCTGTGCTTCCCGAAAAGTTTAATAATGGTAACTTCAAGCGTGATCCATCCTTGACAGCATCAGGAAGGATGTGAACTTCGTTTATTGTTATCCTGCAGGAACTTTCCGGTAAGTTAATACATGAATGACTTTTAGAAAGTATCTGGAGGGGCCCTTCCAGGTTTATTTACACGTCCCTCCATACTTTGGTCCTTCGAGCCGGATTTATGTAGGTATAATGAAATAACAGCGTAGAAATACTACCAATTCAATGAAATCAATTCTACTACGGTTATTTAGCGGAAGTTCACCTATCAATTAATTTCGTACATTAACTTTGAGTGTGGTTTAGAGATTTTACCAAAAGTAACGTAAGATTTAGGGCGAAAATGATCAGAATTTACCTAAATTACGTAAATCTGGATATTGTTAAGAGCGTTCAGAACGATATTCACCAGAATTACGTGAATAGCTTTTAAGCGGTATGAAAATGTAATGCGAGAAATCACCAAAAATTTAGCTCGAAAGGACCAAAGTATGGAGGGGCATCATGTACCAAACGAACACTGAGCGAGACGAAAACCCGGTGTGGGTCTGTCGATCTGCCAACGACAGTGTATTACGTCAAAGCATTTCCTCTGAGGAGGACCAGTGGCGACCGTTTTAGCTTCGCCGTTGGTAACGGCAAACGCCATCTCTTCAGGCGATATCACCGGCAAGCACACAGGTATTTACCTAATTTACGATGTAGCCTCAGAACGCGGTTTATTTATACTAACAAAAGATTGACTAAGATAATGGCGCTTCAGCAGAACCAAAACCGCAAAGACTTGCTGAAATACGCTTGACGCAAGTGGGTCGTTGAAAATCGTTTGGAAATTGCCAAGTTTTGCAACATTTTTTTACATGACTAGCAATAAAAAATAAAAAAAACTAATCTGATACTTTTGGACAAGTTAAAAAAAACGATTAAATCTACATACTAGTTAGAAACGTAGAATTCTTGACCAAAAGTACCTGTATTTTCCTGTTCATATTTTGTTGAACCATTTGACTCACCAATTTGTAAATAACATTCTTTATTTCTTGCAGCCATTTCACGTTGCCTCTTTCCGTTTCGTCCTGTATCAAGTACTCGTCGTAGTCCACCGTCAGCCAGAGGGACTTGCTGTGTCTGCCAACAATATCAGAACAACAATACAATAACATTACATCAAATTAAATATACCTAAGTATGACTATTAAAAATAGTAAATCCCTGCATTGACAGGATAACAAGGCTTCTGAAGGAAAATGTGGGTCGAGGCGAGTCTATCGACGCCACGGGCCACGACGGGGGACAAGGTCAGTCTTCGGACGGATTGGTCGCGAGTGGCAATGACGTTACAAATATGAGGCCTAAAAATCTGAAATATTTATTTTCACGAATATAGCGAAGATAATCTCAAAGTTACTACTATGTTGATAAACCAATAACCGAGAGAAAGATTGAGAGAAGATTTAACGTTAATTAGTGGTAATTTCGCCGCACAGATCACACTCTAGATTCTGCATTCAGGACGCTCGAAACGCACCACGCATCTGTCTAAATACACATATACGAAATCACTCCTAATGGTTGATTGTTAGGCGTGAGTCGGCGTAACATTGTGATAGCCCACGAGTACACTTGGGCGCACACCCCGCGACCCGCGCCTTCCTCAAACTTTGATTACTTTTTTTAGGAACAACGAATCTCGTAATGCGGTATCTAGTGTGATCTGTGTTTCGCCGGTACGTAAGTAGAGCTGGGCTAGGTACGCGGTAGGCGGTAGACGGCGCTGTGACTATACGTGGCGGTACCGACCGGCGGGTGTGCATGGCCTTGCACGGCAGCACGCGCGCGTTCAGCAGCGGCAGCACCAGCTCCAGCCGCGGCCCGCTCGGGCTCGGCGGTGTGCCCGGCTTCGACTGTCTCTGCAAAAAGACAAACATTATAACGAACGGTCATCTTACTAGCAATCAAGCATCTGACCAACTGTCTTTATTAAATATACAAAATACAAAGTTACCTAAACCTAAACTAAATGGTTGGATTATCTTTAGACCGATGAAGATTTAGATATAATTCAAATTAAGCTTAGTTCGAGTAGGTAGCGTACCGAACATGCTGGCAACTCTGCCACGCTGAAAGGCAATGGGTTAACGTCGTATGTGTTATAACCAGTAGAATCTATTTTATCTATCACAAAAATGACATGCTCAAAACACTGTCTTAGACTATCCCAGTCATTTACAAAATTACTAATTAGTACTCACGGGATATTTACCACGGTGTTTACTTCTTTTAAGTTCCCGATATCCAGTCCACCCGTGAACATGGAGCATGCAGATGGGTCGAAATATCGGGATCTCCACAAAAGTAAAAAGCGTGGTAAATATCCCGTGAGTATTATCAGTACTGCTCAAAAGAGCCTAATCTCGTCAATCGCGGTTTGGATGAAATAATTTTTGAGCGGCAAAACGAAAGCTCTATTTGTTACTTCGTCCTGCCCTTGACCAACGCTTAGAGATTTATTTTAAAAATAATATTTCTGTATGCGCTCGATCTTCATATTGCAAATTATCCTCGGGCCCGATAAAGCCAATATTTTGGTCGCCATCGCGTTAACCAGGCGCTCATATTTTTTCGAAACTAACATGAGGTCAACAACTCGACATGGACTCAGTGTAATGTTCTGAATGGAAAGATTTAGATGCGATATTTTAGAAATAGGCTTCATGGAGAGCTTTTCTGTTGGAATGTTTGAACTTACAAAGGCTTGATAAGTCTTTTGGTCCTTGTAAAACATGAGCGCGGTCGGTGTGAGGATCATGTAGCATTCCGTCCAGTTCTTTTTACTTTTCTTCCCGTTTTCTATGTACTTGGTCCGCTTCACCGCGCCCTCGTGGATCACTTGGAAGGTTGCCTGGAAGGTACAATTTAAGTTTTTTTATTGTATTGTTATTAATTCAGCTCCACGGACTCCGGGGTCAATGTCCTTTGTCAAATTTTACAATGTTTTTGTCAACTATTACTAATTCATCTCACTAATATTATAAATGCAAAAGTTTGTGTGTAAGTATGTAAGTGTGTTTGTTCCCGTTCTACATATACAGCTTATACCCTGGAATAATACATATGCTATTTTTTATCCCGGAAAAACATTCGGTTTCTTTAGAAAAGCGGGTGAAACCTGGGGCGCAGCAAGTATAACATAAAACTAAGAACATCACAAGAAGACTACTACTTAGAACAATGTTGCGTCTAGTCCAGCTCCCGCAAGCGACACGCGCAACTCATGATCATGATATCGGCAAGTAAATTCTAATAACGGCAAGTAGCTTCTAAGTTGTTAGACTGAAAAGTATTCAAACTTTTGAGTCTATCAAATAATAAACACTGTTTTATAAGAGTTCCCATAAACGGTGGTCGGCATGTTGTCGTATTACTCAGATGCCACTTGCATCCACCGGTTGCCAGCGACTTTCACTATGTCGTCGGTCCACCTACTGGGAGGCCTGTCTACGCTTCGTCTTGCGGTTCGTGGCCGCCCCTCAAGAACCTTTCTTCCCCATCGGTTATCGGTTCTTCGAGTGACATGGCCTGCCCATCACCACTTCAGCTTGCAAGTTCTGAAAGCTATATCGGTGACTATGGTTCTTCGGAGAATATTCTCGTTTCGGATTGTATTGCGCAAAGAAACTTCGAGCATAATTCGCTCCATTGCCTGCTGTGTGTCTCTCGGAGTTTCTCCAAAAAGTTTAAGAACCACGTTTCCGTTTCATATGTCATCACCGGCAACACACTTTGGTTGACCCGGATCCGAGTGTACATTGATATTATCTAAGTATACAAATATCCGCCCACCTTAGAATACCCTATCGATTCAACTCACAAAAAAATCGAATCAAACTATTATATTTGTATTAATTCAATGAGTCATAGGCGATGGCTTCGGTCACACTAAGTACTACTAAGTTATTATTTTGGCGAAGTAGAGGGAAAAAACAAAATAAAAGATAATAGCATGAAAATTGCTATAAACCATTGGCAATGGTATTCTAAAAATATTCCGCGATCTGTTTTTTATTTTATCTGTAATTTTGTATTATAAAAATGATGAAAAAGTGCGTACGAGTTAGAGATAATCAGGAGCCCGAGTATTCGAAGAGCTTGGTATAAACGCGCGAGTCTGGAAGACGGTACCATCACAGCGATAGTTGCATGCACGCGCGTTTATAAGCTCTACCTACATATCGGACGAAGTTCAAATTCGGATATTTCACCTCCGGCAGATGTCTGGGCGGCGGCACAATCGACCTAGGCGCGGGGACGGGCGACCGCTGCATCCTGTGCTTGTGCCCCACGTGGACGGACTGCGACTTCCTTCCATGGCGGGTCTTGGTCATATCTCCTCTGATCTCGATGTCTAGACTGTCTCCGGAAGATGACGCTGGAAGCTGCAGGTGGTGAGGCCTGCGAGGGACCCCGAGGATATTCTCTGTGGATCCACCTGGAAACACAGGCGGTTTGGATTGAGAAGTGTGGGTTAGGTTGTTGTTGAAATTTTGAATGATCTTTCTAAGTGAGAAAGTTTATTGTTACATTGAAATGTAGATACTCAAACGATTTTAGCAGCCTATATGCCTGGAAATGTTCAATGTTCAATTTATTTTTACTATTGGAACACAAAGTTAAACTTAAGATTACAGAGGTAAAATTATTCCATCTTAGATATTAGAATTTCAAACTAAATGCAGCAGTAGAGAGGCGTTGTGATGAGCCTAGAGATATTATTATGTGTAACCACAAAGTGTATCCCGGGGCACTCTCTCCAACACTGGAGAATGCGACACGTAGCTAGTTTCATGGACTAGTGAATACTACAAAGCTAAGGTAACTTACTGAGTTTCTTGTTGAGCCGGCCGAACGGCGGGCTGTCGGAGCTGGCTTTGCTGAAGCTCCTCTCCAGGTCGACGCGCGTCGAGATGGGGCTGTAGTCCATGCGCCCGTACTCCCGCATCGATGACTTCAGGGGCGCCTCCTGGAACATCAACAAATAATAAATATGTAAGACGGCTGGTATAGACTAAGTGGCCAGCTACAGTATCTATATTTTTAGGCCGGTGAAAAACCTCCGACAACGTTTTAACCACTTCTTGTGTTTCTAGATTCAACACTATTAGGACTCTCACTAACAAACCAACTAAGATGTTAATGCCACTTTTGGTAAGCTATCCGAAAACGCACCGATTCATTTGCTGATTGTAATTCTGTTCTGTTTTAAAGCTATTTAAAGATTTTCAAGGACATTTGAAGAGAATCAGTTACAGTTCCTAATGAAAGTGAGACGTGAACCCGCACCACCGTCACCACCGTCACCACCGTCACCACCGTCACCAGGCGACCTGGAATCAAGTTGTGAGTTGTACCCGCGTTCTTTGCAACTTACGTACGGCTATATCATACTGGCTTTTCGGTGAAGGAAAACATCGTGTGAAAACCTATATATTTCCGAAATTCGATGTCGTATGTAAATCCGCCAGCCCGCACCGGGCCAGCGCGGTGGATATGGCCCAATCACCCTTCGAGGGAAGGCCGATACCAGCAGTGGGATGTTAAAAGGCTAATGTAGTAGTATAGTAGACATTATCTATTATCTAAAAAATATCCCACGATGCGTGACGAGGCTGAGTCTCTTTCCACTGGTTTGGTCAGAAACTCCGGATATGTTAGTTTATCAGCGTCGCTTCCGATCGCTTCGCGCGTCGCGGTGCTTCACTACAGAAACAGCTGTTTATCGTCACATTTTGTAGATTATTATTAAATGGGAAGGGAACGAAGTAATGTTCACCGCGAAGATTCGCGAACCGCGAACATCACTTCGCTAAGGCATGAGTTCTAGATTTTTTTCCGTTAGATGGCGTTAGTGAAAATAGAGACCTGTCTTAAAAAATCACCCCATTCCGAAAATAAAACTTTTCCATGTGCTTTAATATACCTACCAAACAACATTTTTTTCGCTACAGACCACGAATAATCGCGAATAAGGTCCCTAAGCCAGCCAGAGCTCATACAATATTAGTATGTTGTTGGCAAACGAGGAAAAATATGCCATAATTTCAGGTGCGTTGCGTCATCCACAAGGGACAACAGCTTAATTAACTTTTAACTGTGCTATTGAAAAACATAATTACATTCAGATAATAGTGGCAACAGGTTTGTTTTTTGTGGGAACACTGTCGCCAGGGATTTAATGACCCAAGCCGTCGGAGGCGTTGTAATTGTGATTAGGCATAAACGCTCACAATCCGAAACATACTTAGGCGCAGAAAAGACAGCAGTTAATAAAACTTACAAACTTAAACACCCCACCGCACCTCCGCTGCTTGTAGATACATGTATAATATACACAATAGCATATTAAGTGGTGACTGGCGTAAGAGGGAGGCGGTTTATGCTTTGCAGTATAGTAATCCAGCTGCCCACGGCGATTTATAGGGCCGCGCGGTTTTAGCTTCGGAGAACTCTCCCTCCTTACGGACTAAAAAGAAGCTAAAAAGAAGCTGGGAACGTAATACACGGGATATTTACCTCTCGCAGGGAGATCATGGTTTTCCCCCGCTTCCCCAGCTTAAACATGTTCATAACTAGCACGTTCTGTCACTTCAATACCTAATTGTCTCGTCCATCACTCAAACTTCACCAAAACCCCTCTAGTCACATGATTATTGTCGATTTTAATAATATTTATTAATTTAAATGTGTATTCCAGCGGGAAAATGTCAAGGATATTGTTATGACTCCGCGATACATAGCTGGAGTGACGCACGCGCAGTACTGTCGTATTGTAATCGGTTTAGTACCTAGTGCTGGGGCGAGTCGATGACACAATGTCGATATAACACCTACCTACAGGCACACGAAGTAACTCGATACTGGGCTGGTTGTGGTTTGTCGATCGGCGTTTGCACTAAGGCTAGTGAAGTGCTGGAGGTAGAGTTTGCGACAAATTGTATGTCTGCTCTGAAGTTGGTAGCACTGGACTGTAATGTTGTAAAACGACATGATTTTGTGCTAGAGGTCTACATGACAAACTTTACGACCGCTCTGAAGTCAACCAATTAAGTTTGTGGCATTGTGAATTGAATCACTACAGTTACAAAAGAACAAAATAACAATTGTAAAAACATTTCTGAGGAATAATATTGGATTTCTGCACTTAATTATATCGAAAAAGGAGAAAACAGGAAAAATACCTTAAACACATCAAAAATGGTACGCTCCATGGCTGTGGTTCCTAACCTGTACGTACATCGCAGATCGCTTACGCGTACCCTTGGAGCCGCCACGGACCTAGGGGTCCGCGGACTACAGGATAAGATTCCATGCTCAGTGGTTTTTTAATACTTGAAAAGTTTAGTAGTTGACCACAACCGACCGATGTTAAATGACAGTGTCGTCGAGGATGGTAACACACACTACATACTAAAAAACAATAACTTGTGTACTGCAGTAACACTTACCGCTAAAAATATAGCATTAAACAAAGGCATGATCTTCACAAGTACGAGCTTCGGTCATTTGATTGCTCTACCTCCAATCTTCAATACAATACTCTTAAAATAAACACAAAACAGGGCAGACGACAGAGAACAGGAAAAATAATATTTTTAAAACACTTTCCCGTAATTCTTGATTGTAATTATATTTAGAACGGCAGACAACACTTCAGCTTGGTATGTTGGCTCAAAGGAAACTGACAAATAATTATTATTCCGATGATATTGGATATAAATAAATTGCATATAATTGAACTAAATAACATATAAAGTAGGTACAATGCATATACAATAATATGTTTAATTAGTACACAGTACAAGTCATAAAATATATTAAAAGCATTGCGTGTCCTGTGTGCGAAGATTTATTTTGGCAAGATTGTCTATAGACTACCCACACCAGAGCGAGTCGACCAAGCTCCACTGATTAGGACGCGGAAGCAGTAGCCGTAGCCGAAATCAGCGTGGATGGCATTACTATTTATTTATTACTAGTTGTTAACGTAGATTTACGTTCGCGTTACGTAAAAAAAGTATCCTGAGTCCGCCTTTGTGATTTACAAACATTAACAAATTTTATCAGGATCCGTTCAGCCGTTTAGCAGTGATAACGCGACAAACATCCAGACAGGGAGACAAAGTTACTTCCTATAGTTCGCTAGATGGCGTTGATCCATTTTTTTGGCGTTTCGTATGGACTGAAGTTGTGATGCAGGGAGTTCTACATCGCGCAAGCGAAGTTTTTCCCTCGAGACGAACGTATTCATTTTTATACGTCGAAGCTTTATTCCTTTCCGACTGCGGCTATATTCCTCTGAATTATTATATTATTTAGGATTTAAAAAGCATTTAATCCTCGCGTAAAAAATCTAGACAGGCAAAAAACCTTGAGTTTTAAAAGGTATTATTAATCAATTAATACTTTGTATGCCAGACCATAGATTCTACGTAACTATCGAACCGCAGCTGCGGATCGATGTCAAATCTGAATCTATGGATCGCTAGTGTTCCCTATTGAAAAGAAACAAAACGAATGTCTGTCTCATGTTAACGACAGATTATTAAAGTAGCGCTACATAGCGTTGGATATAAGTTTTGTTTCTTTTGTAATACGAAAAAAGAATTGATGTTTGACTATATTATTTTATGCACTTCCAATTTAGAACATTTTACCGACTATACTTCACATGACATTTCAAGATATATTTGTTGGAGGCCAGCACTAGCCCTTATCAGCTGGCTCGTTAGGAAGTGGCTGTTATCAGCAATATTACTCGCAACTGATTAGTACAGCGGTGACGTGCGGCGCGGCGTCGCGGACGACGGACGACCTGTTCTGGATGGAACACAATAAGCAATATACCAATACTGAATGGAGTTGTGCGGGTCACGTGGCTGGCTCAACATCATTGTTACGTACTTAGTTACTAATATGTTAAAATCGGGAGTCGAACTTGGATAGTAATAGCGTTGCGACCGAGCCAGTTGGCATAGCAAGAGAGAGAGAGACGCTAGAGACAGATACTATATTCAGCAGTGGGATCAATAAGGCTGAGGATGTTGATGATGATTTCAATGTTTCTGTTAAATCTGGTTTCCGGCAGTCCCAAGATGGAAATATGAAGAGGTAAAAGGTCGAGTTTGGTGTCAACTTGCGTAAATTAGATAAAGAAAGGCGGTGTTTGGAAGCTATATGAATACGAACTACTTCGAAATTGTTAAAGCATTGGTGGCGGCCGCGGGATAGTGCCCGTCACATTCTATCCCAGGAAAGAATATAAATATCGTTACATAACACCATCATTTTACATATATATTATTTTTAGCAAAAAAGTAATTAATTACGACGCAACAGATTTAAAAAAAGTATATTTGTAGGTATAATCTATTAATCGGTTTTATCCTTTCTGTATCCCGAACACTGCTCATCTTCAGAGTAAGACGTTAAGAACTACTTCAGTTCCAAGCGGTTGAGAGCTACTATTTAAAATGAATGCTCGCGGGTTATCCGCTGTTGACCTCTTAATTAATCTTAATTACACCCTGGGACTGCGGGCTGGGACGGGTGACGTCACATTTATATTCATAGTGCTCAACGATTTTTTGACTATTGGCTATAGTTCCTTGTGCTCTACCGAGCTACCAATTTTCTGCCGTAGGTTTAGAATAACCTGTAGATGGTAACAATCGTATCCGTTCTATTGACATCGCTCAAGGCTGCCAGTGGAAGAAAATATAAATCCTCCAAGTAATATATATCAGTTCGGCTGACGGGTAAGAACAGCCCACGAACACCCGGTCAGTGGGTCGCTACAGAAGACTATTTTCTTTTCACTTCTTTGGAGTTATCTTTATCCACTTGCATTTGAATGTAGTGGAACAATAACCAGGTTAATTATATTAAAAGTGTTGTAATTTAGTATTTGTTTCATCAAGTTACATTTAGCCGATGTCGGACGACGAATGGCAAAGCTTAAATATACGCGGGAAGGAATCATTTGAGAGGCACTTCCCGTTCCAGGCTATGTGTGTTTAGCATTTTCAACCAAACGCTTAACATAAGATGAGTTGTAGTAAAACGCCTGTCAACCACAAAAATAACTACTTTGTGTTGCAAACACACAAAAAGTTAACAAAATGTGGTTTAGCAGGTTGTTGCAAGACTCGCATCGTTAAGCTACAATGTCTGCTGGTTATGCTCCACTGGGCGAGCCTATATCGAAGTAAAATAGGAATAATTCGCTTGGAGTATGCCATCTCAGTGTTTCCAGAACAGAGCTCAATGGCTCCTTTATCGAGCATCCGATTAATCAGACGACTCTATTTAATCGAAACAGTTTTGCCGGATGGCGAGCCGACGCAGTACTGGGATAAACAGTACGTAGCTACGTTACGACACTGCTTAGGGCCTCCACAGAGGAAGTTATTTTTGTTGGCGAGTGCTTAAAAACCTCTGTGTTAAAAACTAAGACAATAGGAACATTCTGCTTGAGTTAGTGTGACAGAAAGAAAGAAAGTCCTTCTACTATGAGCCGACGTGCTTATAGAGTATCTGCCTTTACATACATGTTTACATTTCGAAGTAATACTCGTGTACACAATTTTTCGTTGCCCTTTCATTCTGAGATGTAAATATCTAGTAATAGTACTTACTTTTGTTTTGATAAAAGTGGTGATGTGCGCGACACGCAGGTGCGCATGCGTGAGCCTCGTTTGTGACTGAGCGTACTTCCGCACACAAACATTATGAGCGGCAGTATCTATTAAACACTTTAAACCACTTGCTTGTACATGAATATGTATATTGCACTTATATACTCGTACCTACATGCAAAAATAATAATAGTCAAACGAAGTAAGGAACTGAAGGAACCAGCGAGGTCGTGGAACTCTCTACCGGAGTGTGTGCGCCTCGGAAACTACGAATGGGTGCCATGAAATCTAGAGTAAACAGGTTTCGTCTAGGTTAGTGTGCTCCATCCTAGACCGCATCATGCTAGGATGTGGTCAAACACAAGCCTTTTTTCAGTTTAAGATCTTAGCGTGACAGACCTACATAATTATAAAATATATTAATATCCTGTCATATGGATGTCGTAGTAATTTCCGAATATTTTTCCTTGAAAACCTTTGCTGCCACCTATTATACTCCTGATTAGGGGTAAGTACTGTTGACTTGGTATTCGGTATTTTCTGGTAGATCAGCTACTGTCTCGCTGTCAATTTCACATTTGGCGCGTCAGCCATGTTGGCCTCTTGAACGGCACATTGTATGCAGTAATTGAACGCAACATATTAACACACAAGCGTGCTTTGCGTTTCGTTGACTCATCACGTGCCATATAATATTGAGGACCTCTGTTTGCAAATTAGCCTCTTACACAGATTTTGTAGGCAGAGATGGTCAACTTCTACGATAGATGGGGGAAAGCACTTAACCATGGTTTACCACATAAAGTGTGGCGATAAGTTCTTTAAAAGTTGGTGATCGTTATAACCAAATAACTATTTTGCCGGCTTGACACTTTTACCGAGACACCTCGAGACGGGCACAGAGCCAGAGTATACCCGACAATCTCACTCAGCGCCTCGCATCGGTCTCGCCCAAAGGCCTCAAGCGAGAGACCGGACATTGCACAACCGGCATCGAAGCTGAGCTTCTGCCACTATCCATCTGTGAGTGTCGTTGCAAGGAGTCGCGTCGCGGTGATGGAGACGATGGTGACGTAGCCGGGTGGGGTCACTCTCGGAGACTCGCCGGGTTCGAATGAAAAAAAAAATGAAAAAAACTGAACGGATCGAGCTGAATTTTTGCATACCTAAATATAGCTTAAGGGAAGAAGGCTACTTTTTTTTTGTAGTTCCACGCGAACGAAGTCGCGGGTAACAATTAGTCTTCTATATACCTATAAACCTATAGATATTATTTGCTTTAACTAGTAGTTCTGGCGAACAGACCTCGCGACCACAAACTTTTTTTGCAAAACTTAAATTCTACAATTTTATAGTTTTTTTTGTCGTAGGCAATTTTTTTTAGTTAGCTTTCATCTGTCCGTATGTTGGTACCTGGTCGTATTTTTCAATCAATCTTGACCTAACTTGGTATACAGGATCTACACTTTTTTTTTTTTTTTTTTTTTTAATTTCTTCTCCGGATATATGCAGGTTTCCTCGCGATATTTTCCTTCACAGAAAAGCCGAATATCCGTATGTAAGTTCCCAAGAATCCATTGGAGGTACGGGCCCGCCCGGGTTCGAACCCGCGACCTCACGAATATGAGGCGAGCGAATATGACCTACCACGACTTTCCTTTTTTGGGTAAGCGTACCCTATATAAAATACTATATACCCTACTTCTCCTGCTCCCATTTTTATCAATTAGGGTGCAGCGGTTGTTCGAAACTCCACCCTGTCAGCTATCGGTTGAGTTTTCAATACTAGATCCCGAATTATTAGAGCTCGGGCACTAATAATTTGTCGAAAATGCAACCAGCACCTGGTGCTGATGCAAAAATGGGGCTAGACCAACTAAAACTTCTTCCCTAGAGGTAGAATGTTAAGCTTTCCGAGTTTGTGTGTGAATACTTTTTGTGCCGAGTCGGAAATAGTTCGAGCAATCGGAACAAGCAGTGGTACTTCACGTGGCTTTCCGGGCCCTCCAGGGACGGAGTGGTATCCCTCGAGTCAGACGGAGGGAATTCGTTCCCCTCTTGAGGTGGGTCCACCCCGGTGCAAAAGGGGTGGACGTCGGCAAACCAGGACTGCGGAGAGAGCGCGAGCGATCCCGCGGCCCTGTTTGCGACTCCGAGGCCGAAGGAACATCTTGGGGCTTTTAGTCGGCAGGGGCGTCGCGTTTTCCGTGACGTCGAGTCCGACATAACCCGTCCGTTCACCCAGCGGACGGGAATGTGTAAATGCATTTGACCCACGTACAAAAAAAAATGGTAGGGGTAGTGGGCGCGCCGCGCGACGCGGATGCGCGGGATGACGAGTGTGGCTTACCTCAGGGTAAGGGTGGAGGGCGCGGCGCGCGGCGCGGATGCGTGGGATGACGAGGGGCGGCCGCTGCTCGCGGGTGTACACTGCGCACTCCTCCGCCGTGATCCACTGCAACAACACAACACACACACATTAATAACATTTTCTTATTGAAAAGTCGAGGCGCAGGCGCAGTAGAAAGTAAAAGTTAGTGAAAATTCCTTTGTAAGTGATACCATATAGAGCTCAAATCATTTTACCGTATCTACTGGTACTTGCAAATCCATGCAAAAAAATAACAAGCTGCATAATTATGTATGTGAAATTATAAGTTTACTCGATTGCATTATGACCGATAGCATAAAGCTCTCGACTGCAATGTAAAGCAGAGAAAGGTCCCGGATCGACTCTGAAATATGGGTTTTGTTGTGCTGAGAAAATTGGAGAAAATTCAGAAAACGCAAATTTTCGTTTAGCTTCGTGCATGCAGTCTTAGACTTATAACTAAAATAAAAATCTATTGGTATGAAATTCACAGATATTAAATGCGATTTCTGTAGAAAATGATCGCAATGTAATTATGCGTCGCAGCGGAATGGCGAGATTTCCTTTCGCCGTCGGATCGGGTCCGGTTACGGGTAAGCTCCAGCTGCGGACAGTGCGCTCTGTGTTGCGCATCCTGCCTACCAGCAGAGCTGGTGAGCTCCGCCTTGCTTCGTTTTGCAGTTAGGTATACCTAACTGGTATACGTAGCTGGTTATAACCAGCGAGTTATTACAGCTCAAAACTGACACTCGGACGAACAGTGACAGTAATAGGGTTCCGTTTTGCCTTTTGGGTTCGGTACCCTAAAAATCGACAGCTAGTCAATGGAGGCCTGCAGGTAGACGGTGGCTCTGAATAGGTGCTCCTGTTATAGTGCTAAAAAAAAACACGGACCGAAGACCACCGAGATAAACTAAGAGGAAAATATATTTCTCTCTCTCTCTCCCTATCGTTTGTTAGACGGCGTTCGGTGCGAACCGTGTCCTCCTTGTCCTCGTTAGCACTATTACATTTGAAATTTAAAGTTGTCTATAATCATCAGAGTGACTATTACTTACGCAATGTTTGGTATTTCCTGATCTATTCACAACGATTCTAAATGTTAATAGCCTGCCACAGATAACTCTGTTTAGTCAGCTCACCACTCTGCAGGCAAGTAATGCGATGGTGATGACTATCTCGCGAACTAACCAACTTCATCTCATGATGATCGTCATCAGATTACGCATGCATTTTAGAGTTATATGATTGGTGTTATATCATCATGAACTGTATCTACAAACATAATATATACCATCATCAAAGGTTGTGTTGTGTATGTAGCACGCTTGTTACACTTTTATATAAAAAAATATTATAATTACCCGACTGCCTAAGAAGGCGGGTATTGTTTTTGGGGTTGTAAGTAAGTACTAGTAAGATGTATGTAGTCTAAACGGCTTGATCGATTTTGACGACGATTTAAAGTATCCTATATCCATCTTTGTGATATACAGTAACACCATATCAAATGTTATCAAGATCTGTTCAATTTGACCGTTTAGTCGTGATAACGCGACAAACATCCAGACAGAGAGATAAAGTTACTTCCTATAGTTCGCTAGATGGCGTTGATCCATTTTTATGAATTTTTTGACGTTTTGTATGGAGTGACAGTAACTGTAATGTAGGGAGTTCTGAATCACGCAAGCAAAGTTTTTTCCTCGACACGAACGTATAATTTTTATACCTCGAAGCTTTATTGGTCCTGATAGGAAAAATGTCACAATAGACACAAACTCGCTTTTCAAGATGTAGACTACAGAAAACAAGTACTTCATTTATTGGCAACTGTGTACGTTTCTATAATATAAATTCCTGAACAATTGGTAGGTCTCAAAGAAAAAAACTTCAAAAATGTTATAAAAACTTACTTAATGACTAAAGCTTATGACAATGAGGAACATTTCATTAAAGATAAAAAACAATGGAAACAAACTGTAATGAAATCGAATCAATACAAGAATTTGACATAATAGGTAATTAATTATTATATTTTATATCTCTACTTTCTATATTAATCAATTTATTATAATTAAGGACATTTAGACTAAGCCCCTTTACAGCTGCATACAACTGACACGGCCATTATGAAGCCGCTCTAATAATGTATTTGTATTTAATGTATTTCAAATGAAAACTGTGTGTTTTGACGTTACCAAGTGTTGTGCTAACCCAGGGATCCAATAAATGAATTGAACAATTGAATTGATACGACTGCGGCTATATTCCACTGAATTATAAAATTAGTAAGGATAATATAATAATAATAATAATACTTGTTTTCTGACTGCACATTGCATTGCACTTTACTGCATATTTAGTGTTCCTAGGTGCGCGCAGTTACAGCTTCGAAACATTTATGTTCTGAACTAAACAACATTTGACAGGAATTGATACATTTGTCTAATACTCTGAAGTGAAAGTGAGAGAAAGAGAGATAATTAATTAAGATGTCTTTAGTTTAGAGTGCAGTAAGAATAGCGGTATGACATAACAAGCCTCTTGCTGACCTCGACGAAGGCTAAAAACCTGGACAAAATAAACAACATACTGATAAATGTGGGGAACACCCACTTTCATCAAATACGCTGCCGATGACGAATGGTGATCTCACGAGGCTGGTCCCGAGCTCCCTGCCTTCCTCGCCTTACCGGACGCGGCCTTGCTCATGCTACTGGAGGTCGATGTTTTTTATGAGAAGTAATAATATTGAAAGATTTCATAACGTGTGTAGGTTCCACGATCGTGAAGCGATTAGAACAGACCAGCCAACAGATGGTAGTCAAAGTAAATTATATATTATTATTATTATTATTTTGCATTTGATTCATGATACGAGCTTTTCGGAAGCCGGATGGTAATCGTCACGCTTGCTTATAACTGTTCAGTGCCTCCCTTAAGAAGTAATATCTTGCGAACTACACATGTTAACAAGTAAGTACTATTATTAAACGAAAAAGAAAAAACCCCGACTGCAAAACGTAGGTTATATCACCCCGGATATAAACAGGAATCCAACGACACCTCACTCCTCAAAGTCGGTCAGATCAGGCCGTACACAGGCCAACACACAATCGTACACATACACCTCAAATACGTTATCTCTTTCTCGTAAATTTGTCCGACAGTCGGGTAAAAAACCTCTGAAAACATTTCATACTAAATTTACATTACATTATCAGCCAGAAGACGTCCACTGCTGAACATAGGCCTCCCCCTTAGACCGCCACACCGACCGACAATGTGCCACTTGCATCCACCGGTTGCCCGCGACTTTCACAATGTCGTCGGTCCACCTAGTGGGAGGCCTGCCTACGCTTCGTCTTCCGGTTCGTGGTCGCCACTCAAGAACCTTTCTTCCCCATCGGTTATCGGTTCTTCGAGTGATGTGGCCTGCCCATTGCCACTTCAGCTTGCACACTCTGAGAGCTATATCGGTGACTTTGGTTCTTCGACGAATATCCTCGTTCCGGATCTTATCGCGCAAAGAAACTCCGAGCATAGCTCTCTCCATTGCCCGCTGTGCGACTCTGAGTTTCTCCAAAAGGCCAGTAGTCAAGGACCACGTTTCAGTTCCATATGTCATCACTGGCAACACACATTGGTTGAAGACCCTTGTCTTCAGGCACTGCGGGATTTCGGACGAGAAGATATTACGCAATTTCCCGAACACTGCCCATCCGAGTTGGATTCTTCGAGCGACCTCTTTGTCGAAGTTGGACTTACCTAACTGGACAGTCTGTCCAAGGTAGTTATAATGGTCAACAAATTCGAGCGCATCGTTCCCAACGACCACCGGTACGGGTACAACATGGGCATTTGACATGATTTTCGTCTTGTCCATGTTCATTTTAAGACCCACCTGTTGAGAAACGCTGCTGAGGTCGTTGAGCATATTATTGAGGTCCTCTAGCGACTCTGCCATGATTACTATATCATCGGCAAAACGAAGGTGAGTGATGTATTCGCCATTAATGTTGATGCCGTATCCGTTCCAGTCCAAGAGCTTGAAAACGTCCTCCAATGCGTTCGTGAACAGTTTCGGAGAAATAACGTCTCCCTGTCTCACGCCTTTCTGCAATTGGATTGGTTTCGTGCTCTCGTCCTGCAACCGGATTGACATGGTGGCGTTCCTATACAAACACTTCATCACCTCGATATACCTATAGTCGATATGACATCGCTGAAGGGACTGCAATACCGCCCAGGTCTCGATGGAATCGAAGGCTTTCTCATAGTCCATAAACGCCAGGCATAATGGCCGATTATACTCTTCGGTTTTCTGTATAATCTGGCGGAGCGTGTGTATGTGGTCCATGGTACTAAAGCCTTTACGGAAACCGGCTTGTTCGGGAGGCTGGAAGTCTTCAAACCTGCGTTCGAGACGGTTCGTAATAACTCTCGAAAACAGCTTGTAAACATTGCTCAGGAGCGAGATGGGCCTATAATTCTTCAGTAAGGTGTTATCACCTTTTTTGAAGAACAACACCACCACACTCCTGTGCCATGCTTCTGGCGTATTACCCTCGAGTATGACGGAATTAAATAACTTCTGGAGGACTAAAAGTACCGGTTTTCCACCCGCTCTCAGAAGCTCAGTCGTTATTCCGTCATCACCCGGCGCCTTGTTGTTTTTAAGCTGCTTAAGAGCCATTCTAATCTCGTCTAGGCTGATGTCTGGGATGTCCTCGGTGTAGTGTCGGGTCAGTTCGGCTCTGGAGTCCTGAGCTCTACTGACAATGGGTTCTCGTGTCGAGGTGTACAACTGTCCGTAAAACCTCTCGAGCTCTCTCAGAATCTCCGTTTTCGACGAAATGATACTGCCGTTCTCGATCTTCAGCTTCGTCATTTGGCTTTGCCCGATAGACGAATTCTTTGCGAACACTTTGGAGCCCTGATTCCGCTCGATTGCGTCCTTAATACAACTTGTATTATAGGATCGCAAGTCGTGTCGCATAGACTTCGAGATTCGTCTATTAAGCTTGCCATATTCCGACATATCAGCTGAAGATTGCAGTCGCATCTCAGTCCGGTCTTCCATTAAGTTAATGGTTCTGTCTGAGAGCTTTTGAGGTCTTTTCCGGCGTGGGGTCTTAAAGAACTTGGACCCCACTGCTTGAACAGCTTCCACCAACCCATTGTTTAACTCGTCCACATTCTGGCATTCGGCTAGGCTCTGGAAGCGATTATGCAATTCGAGTTGAAAGTTCTCGGGGTTCTGGATTTGGGCAGGACCAGGACGGAGCGTAGACTTCACCAGACGCGACCTCTCAAGCTTGACATTGATATTCAACGAGCCTCTGACAATGCGGTGATCGCTACCGGTTTTCACCTTAGCGATCACGGAGACATCATTGAATATTCGCTTCTCGGTCGTCATGATGAAGTCAATCTCATTTCTGGTCGAACCATCGGGGCTTATCCACGTCCACTTCCTGGATGGCCGCTTCTGGAAGAAGGAGTTCATCAAATATAGACCCTCCTTTTCCATGAAGTCGACCAACCGCTGGCCCCTCCGATTCCGTTGCCCGTACCCATACAATCCCACTCTCAACTCATCGACGTTCCGTGAGCCCACCTTCGCGTTAAAATCCCCCATAACAACGGTGAAGTGAGTTTCGGAGGTATGTATCGCCTCGGATATCTCCTCATACAAAGCCTCTACTTCATTGTCAGGGTGTGTCGTGGTCGGCGCATATACCTGTATGACCTTCAACGAATACCGATCGGTGATTCGGAGTATAAGGTATACTACCCTGCACGACACACTATCGACTTTAACTACGTTGTTGATGAGGGACCTACGGACGAGAAACCCAACACCACCCTGGGATTTCTGTTCACCTTCCCGGAAGAAGAGCATGTTGCCGGAATCTAGGACTATCGTATCCTGTCCCTCTCGTCGGATTTCAGATAGGCCTATGATGTCCCATCGCAACTTGCTCAATTCTTCCTCCAGCTCTACAATCCTCTCGTCAGTCCTCAGCGTGCGGACGTTGTGTGTGGCCAGGGCCAAAGTCCGTTGGGGGTGGTAGCGGGGCATCTGCCGGGGATTCTTCGCACCCCCTGCTCCTCCGTTACCTGACCCGCTACCTAGGCCAGGAATAGAGGAGCTGCCGGGGACTGGGGGCCGCGGTTTCACTTTGTCTATCATTGTGGGGGGGGGGGGGGGGGGTTGCCATAATCCCCACGCTTGGCAGGCGGCTTGGGGATCGCAGAACGTTCACCGTTCGCTATAGGACGCTGCTACCCGTCCTTCGGTGTTTCTGGTCTCAGTTTGAGGACATGACCGGGTCGCCGGAGATATTATATGTAAAATCTCTTTATGCCCAGTAATTACGCTGGAAACATTGCCCTTCATCCGGAACACAGTAATGCTTGCACACTACTGCTTGACGGTTGAATAACTGGCAAAGGTGTGGTACTTCCCCAGGCGGACTCGGCATGAGAGCCCTACCACAAGTGCTAAATTAACCAATTTTATTTTTATTTGCCTAGTAAGTCGTACTTCGTGCAAGTGTTTCCACATACAAAGCTTTACTCACTAAAAAAAAAAATTGCGTGATCATTTTGTAAATGATCATGTTTTTTTTTTTTTTTTATTATATAACTTTTATTGTACTTTTTTATTATGTTCCACAGATATTAATCTGCAGTAAGTTCCTTCTGATTTCTACCCACATTTTTATGAATGAGTATACGTTGTCACTGTAGGTGTTGCGCGCACGGCGGAGGTCACGGCAGGTGGCGAACCTGAGAGAACCGGTTCGGGCATTAACTGGTGAATCAGCTGGAGGTTCCACTCGGCGCGTAATACTTAACTGCGGTCTTACTGGCGATATCACAGCCTCTTCCGTAGTATAGTAAAGCCTTTGAGAAGTTAACCCGAAGCTAGTAAAGTAAAGCTGTAGAGGCCGCTGTAGTCATTAAAAAAACGATATTACAGTTTACCCGCAAATTCCGGGATAAGAAGTAAGCTACGTTCGTATTTATGATGTGTATTACCTCTGTGACAAACTAATGTCATCAAGAGTATGCATCACAGGTATGAAACCCTCGCTACGAGCTGAATGTCGATAGTATAGAGAAAATACAGACTTTGTCAACTACAGGCACAGGTTGAATTTTACTGATTATAACGCAAATCGCAAGCACCATCATTTGCTTCCTTTGTCGCATCGACGGGAGGAAGCTGACGCAAAATAGAATGTAGTGATTTACTGACAATGATCAAATTTCAGATACCTACGCGTATTCCTACCAGACGGAATTATCTTATGCTTCATGTGGATCCTTGTGTGACCAATTACAGACAAAACTCTTATTTTATAAGAGTATGCAACACTTTCAATGTCGCTTATTCAAAACATGTTGACTTATTTACTGCGAGACAAAATTTCTTCAAATGCCATGCTTTTTCAACTTTTTTCTGCGGGGATTATTAAATATAACACATGCGGTATTACTTCTCTATATTTCTATTTTTATTTTATTTTATTTCCCTTTTTATTGATATAGATTGTTACAGCTCTCGTTTATTTTTTTGTAAGTAATTATATATTTAAATATATTTTTTTTTTTCTTGGATTTTATATATTAATAATATATTTAAGATATTTACTTATACTGGACTATATACTTCTGCCATTTGTGAAAACTGTTAAGGCTTCTTTTTTTTCCTTATCTTGTCGTTCTATTTGTGTATTTAAAGCTGTTTGTTTTCCAAAAATAAATAAATAAATAAGACATCGTGAAGCATTTTTATCGTGAAAAGGTAACAAATAGACGAAGGCAGATGAGCAGATAGAGTTAATATCACACAAAAATATTTATTATGGTAAAAATTGCAAAAAAAAACAGGTAAAATTAAAAATGTAAAATATGTTCATTGTTGGCGTATCTCAATAAATAAATAAAAGTAAAGTACTGTGCGGCGATACTGTGGTAAAGCAAGCAAGCTATTGTATCATCATCATCATCATCATTATTTTCAGCCCGTAATCGCCCACTGCTGAGCATAGGCCTCTCTTTTTGTACGCCACTCATGCCGGTCCTGTGCTATTGTATAAGTGTACCTATTGATCGAAGCAAGCTATACAATATACATCTACGACAGGGGTAAAACTGGCAGTAATGCAGATTCCGAAAAGTCTTTGGCTTAATTAATTTCTCAAAGTAGACAATTAGACATTGATAGACAATTAAGTATATACGAGGTGTTTACCAAAGATGTAAAAATAGTGAGATGTATATGTACACATTATTATGAATAACTTTTACTATGGGACCAACAATACTAGTGTGGCGCCCGGACTTTCAATAGTATGTTCCACTTCCTTTGTTTACTAAAATATCTCAGATCTAAGCAATAACTATGTCAAATATATCAAACTACTCATAAATTACTTTAACTTGCCTATCTAGAGTTGAATCACCTCCTCGACCTTTAAAGTCAATGCGTGGAGCACCCATTCATAAAGGGCTAATATCTGTCTTGTTCTGTCGTCAGGGAAGATGATGCGATAGAGAGAGAGAGAGAGAGATGGAAGGCGAGGAAATTGAGACAATGAGCCATAATTAGCGTCAAATGGATATGACCGCTCATTGAGGAGGTGATCAGCTGACTCGGAGCTGCGTCCAGTTTTCAATCACGTATTTTTCGAGATAAGAAGCATCAGAAGCAGTTTCAGGAACGTTTTCAGGTTCGGGATTCAGTTCGCACTCGCTCGTTGAGATCAGCGGATATCCTTACGTTGGATATTCCTGTTCTATGTTTCCTCTTTCGCGGTAAAAGCTGTTAAACTGTGGAATCAAGCAAATCCAGCAAATTTTATTGTTCACACCAGAAATTAAATACATATAAGACAAAAATCAATTTAAACCTAGTGTAACAACTTTCGGCCTTATCGCTTAAAGCTATCTCTTCCACCTCTTCTACCTTAGCATGCTGAGGATTTGCATTGTTTGTCAGGAATCGATACGCTATGTAGTCTTCGGTTTCACGTGTTTTACCTGCATTATTTCTGTGTTATGATACTAAGCAGCTACTCTACGTATTTTAATTTTACTGAATGTTAAGACGAGCAAGGCGTTCCCCTGACACCAAGCGCCTGTGAGGTATGCTTTTAAGATAAGCTGCAAATTATAAGCATTTAGTCCTCTCCTCTCATGCGTAGATATAATGAGGCATCTCTCAACGCGCCTCGTGCGATAATGACAAATACGTTTACTTAAATACTATTAGGTAGTAGATTATTTTGGCAGTTGTGCCGTTTAAAATGAACTTGTAACTCAAACTAACACAATACGAGCAACACTCTGTCTGTGCGCTGCCTCAGGTCGGGTTGTTCTTCGCGACAAAACTTTATATTCGTCTAAACATTCATTCAGGGTAATTATAGAAAACCGGGAAACCATAGATAAAAGAAAACGTAAATATGTATATTTATATATATTTTATATTATATGAATATATTCGTTTTTTGGTAATTGAATACACTACAGAAATATATTGTGTGTTAGTACGGAGCTCTCGGTGCGCGAGTTCGTTTCGCACTTGGCGGGATTTTTTTAGCATCTTTTTTGCTAAAAATGAAAAGTAACGAGACAGTTAAGTCAGAGCCGGATTGTATTTAACTAATAACAGCCGTCAGCGTTAATCAGATAGCAGACCGACTGCAATAGTGTGTAAGCATGTTCTTGTACAAATGTCACACTCACAAAGTACTCTCTTCTGTGGTCACACTGATAAAAGGAAGTTTTAACCCCGTTTTAGAATACATATTTTTAAACCCGAATTCGTGACATTCCATCGTGAGAGCCGTAAACAGCGGTATAAAAATTTACGATTTCCGATCTGACAACTTCCATATTGACACAATGTACAATTTCCGTAAACAAATAAAAATGGCGCCACAGTCTTTACAACAACACCATTTCAGTGTTCAAAAAGGGAGTTCCTAATTTTCCCGCAACTTGTTAATAATTTTGTAATGCATTTTATGTTACTGATGACGCTACTGTCATGTCAAACGATTTTTTTAGTTCTTAGTTTATTCGCTTAAATACTTAAGTTCGTAGGATTCATATTGATTGCGCGCCTGCGCCTGCGCAGTGCGCTCCGCCACGGATGATCTCAGGACGATGACATCACGATTCGTACAAAAAGGATAAGACGCCGGTCATCTCATGAATCACAATATTAACGCCTAACTACTTACTTATTGAATTAATAAAATCTATTATTGACAAAGTGAATCTGAATCTAGTAAAAAAAAAAATGTTTATCTACGTCGATTCGATTAATATATGAAAGCATTTTGGTAAGAAAAATAAATAAATAAGGACCTACGGATAACGATATCTGTAGGATTGCGGGTACAATCTCAGAGGAAGGAAGTGCAATCGCTAAGCGCAGTTAATTACACTGCACTGCACCGCCATTTACAAATTTTGCCGTATTTCTGGGATAAAAAACAATGGTAACTACGCTCTATGTCATATATTTATGTATTATTATAGTCCTCATTATGTTATGAGCTACACCTATACTTCAATAAATTTGATGTAGGCACATATAGCCGTGTAGTCGCGGAAACGTAACAAGCGCAGAAACGAGCCAGATCTACTTTATTTCGTATATTACTGTGGAGCTACATTACTTACATTACATTAGTCCAAGGGCACAGATTACACGTTAGTTACTACGTAACGAAGGTCTCTCCAAGTAACATCTATAAGAGATGTTTAATATTCCTCGGCGCTCGAGTTGCTTCATTCTGCATAATGTATGTACTCGTGTACGTACGTCATCCTTCCTTCGTAGTTGAATAAAAATACCGTAACTTCCTGTATTGTAAAACAAACGGGCCCTACTATCGGAACTCGAGTCACACGTTATACTTTCGTGTCAAAATGAATTGAGATTCCAGAGTGATTTATTGACAGTTAATTTATTGATGAAAGAAACTCAAAACAAGAAACATTGAATCATTAAAATTATCGCATACTATAATATTCTTGTCTACTTAGAAGAAGACCAAAAAAAGATTTAAAAAAAGATATATTAGACTCTCAGAGAATACAACAGAATAAAAAAAAGTGTGTACTACGTTTTTCATCCAGCTAGGGAATGATTTAATAAAATGCATCGTTATCTATTTATCTTCATTGTTCTCTTATTAGAAATTGTTCGTATTCGTCGTTCTAAAATAGAATTATGTTCGAATTCTGTCCTTTCCATCGTAAAAACGACACAAAGTATCGATCGATCAACTCGAGTGACTGTTTTCCTTCCGATCGAGTTTCCGTAGTAGCCGTAAAGGTCAGCCCAACTAGGTTATTGCTCTCCGGTAATGTAAACAACAGTAGGGCCCGTGAATCATATCTATCCATAAACAGTTACTAGATGGATACGGGCCGGCGTTTGTTATGATGATGCCCTTTAAGGAGATTACACTTTCTGGTGAAGATTAACGTACATCATCGATACTAAACTAGAATGGTAGTAAAGAGTTGGTAAAAACAGTGCACAAAACGGTTATAGAGTACCTACCTACCTACTTCCAAAATGTGGTAGTACATAAACATTGAAAATCGCACTTATGGAAACCTGTTACAAACCCTAGAGTAACTTCTGTCTTTATGTCAGTGGTTTGTTATCTACACACGATTAAGCAATTAAATCAATTTTGACTTAGGTATTTGCTTATTATGGCATATAATTATATTAAGTATTGATGGCAGGATAATAATCTTAAGTGATATAAAAATGATTCAGCCACAGATAGTCCTTTATCGCGTGGATATCTCAGGACGAAGATAGTACGTATATGTCATAATCTTCTCCTAAAAATGAGAATTTTGTAGACGCACTTTCACCGCAAGCATTATACCTACCGACATACGGCGCTATTGTCTCGGGCACAATGGGAAAAACAACTTATACTATATCTCTTTATTTCATAATTTTAGAAGCATTTTGTTTGGCATCACATTTTACTTCTCATGTGATTCAAAATCTTCAAACTAGGTACCTACTACCAAATCTATTTAGCTTGTACTACACTACACTAACACTGGATTACCCACAGACTACTCACACAACTGGAATAGGCTACTTAATAATACCTACTCAAGTACACTACCAGCGAGCAGTACCCAGTGTGTTGGCGGCATTGGCAATGCTTGTACCTATGTCATTGTTCTATTGATTACGTTGCTCCAGAAACCACAATACATAAACGCCAGAATACTGAAAATTTGCCTAATTATTACAGGGAATTTGATATGAAATAAGTACCTACACATAACGGCGTGAGTATTCCAAACTAAATGTAGGTGGTATATTCAGTTGGTCAAACAAGTAGGTAGATAAGTAAATGGTTTAGTTCCAGTAAAAGATTGCAGCGTCCGATGCGGCGCCGAGCGGCTGCTCTGAGCCCTACTTATACCTTATTCGTACATTGAAATGTTGGAACCTACCTTACATGTGACCGTGTTGTGCAACACCGCAAGCTCGTGCATATTACTTATTTATCTTACGGCTAAGTTACTCTTGACGAGCAAACATTTTCATGATATATTTTTTTAGTGTTTGTGTAAAAAAACAAGTGGGGGGTGTAGCGCAGCCTGCAATAGAAAACTGAGAATGACATAATATTACATTATGTACTGATAGGTACAGACAGAGCGACCACATGTCTAGTTAATCAAATGAAGAATGAAAAATCGACTTCAACGGAACCATTTATTCGAATTTGCTCCGAATGAAGGAACGAATAATTCTAATTTAAAAAAATCGACTTCAATGGAACCATTTATTCGCATTTTCTTCCTCATAGTCCCTTAACTATCATAATCAAGATTACCTTGGCGTGAAATACGTATCATTCAGGAGTTCCGGTGGCCATCAGTGGAAAAATACTAAATTCGCTGTAGGTATACCTATTATATTTCAGGAGTTCCCTCAACCTTATGGATCCCATTATCACAACTGGATTTTGATAAAAATGTGACCAATCTGAAGATATCTCCTTTCAAATTAAAAAAGTTTTTTTTTTAATCGGTTCATAAATTACGGAGTTCTGAGGTATCAAATATAAAAATAAAATGAAAAAATGAATCAGTCGACTTGGGGATCTCCTCCTTTTTTTGGAAGCCGGTTAAAAGAGGCTGAGAGGAGGAAATTGACACGACGAGGTGTGGTCCAGAAAACACGATGGCCCCGATTTATGTTGACCGGCCTGTAAAGGGTTTCGATATCGCAAGCGAGGTGTCCTGCAGAGCGGCACGTTCTCGTAAGACAG
Organism: Apocheima hispidaria; assembly: GCA_947579745.1. Taxonomy (NCBI): domain Eukaryota; kingdom Metazoa; phylum Arthropoda; class Insecta; order Lepidoptera; family Geometridae; genus Apocheima; species Apocheima hispidaria. The sequence continues at coordinate 136,531 of OX388166.1, read as the reverse complement.
GCGGACGCCGCGCGAGGTGCGCCTGACACATTGTCTGCATATGACGTATGACACGTCCCACTATGGTAAACTATTCGCAATGTCACGTTGAATGAGTGACTGGTGACTGCAGGCTAGGCTACGGACTTAGATTCACGAGTAGATTTATTAAGTAATAGCTAGGATGCCTTGAACTATTTTAACAAGTCCTGGAGTTTTGATATCGAGCTGTGCTTGGCTTAGGCTTTGCTGGGCTTACTCCCGGTCCCATACAGATTACGGACTGCAGTATCCATTTATACACGTCATTATCGTTACATACTATTACATAAAATTTGTTCTTAGTAAGTAAGAAAAAATCCAATGGAAAACTTAACCAGAAATGACATTAAAAGGCAATTAATTCTAAGGTAGAAACGGTCTGGTATGAAAAGACATACTAAGTGTTAATACGCTGAAAGCTTATAACTCAGTCGAGGTACATTCGAAGGCCTGGGTTTTACGACGTAGGTTGCAAACTAAGAGACATGCTAATTACGTTTGCATTGTTTGTCACAATAATGCATCGTTTGATTATTTATTAGTGTCCTTACATTGAGATCCTCCCCGAGGGATTTTTGTGTGGACAACCGATGTTTATATAATTATTTACTATCTCGGTCAGACATCCCCCCGATATAAGTATTATTTGTGAATATACATAGTTAATTAGTTATTAGTTAATAACATGTCACCCAACTACAACTATACCGTATATATAATGTAAACCACACGATCTGTCATATAACCACGCCCTATAACAATATAACGCACATTTTGATAAGCTTACAATCGGATCATTCGATTTTATTATTGAAAAATTTAGGAGACATCGATCCTCAAGTAGATATCGATTTTATCTGTTCACGCCGGGTTTAGCTGAATGGACACATTTTAATATTTCTCTGCAGTATATCGTACGATCGAAAATGTAGCGAAAGTAAAAAATCGTGGTAAATATCCCGCGAGTACTAACAGTGATGCAGCGAATGTGTTCAGAATTGTCAGTATTGATTCCATTCTTTACTGCAGCTGTCGGAGCGGTCCCGGCGAGGATCGACTACTTTTATTATTTGCGTATATTTCTGTCATTATCCAAAAACGCTTAACTTTTTGATGTAAGACAAAGATATTAGTGCTTCATTTATCAATTGCACACAAATAAATATTGAGTGCTGTAATGTTGTACTACTAATAAAACAGTACCTATAAAATCAATTCCATTAAAATCGTACGTACAGACAGGCAGACAAACGTTGGTATTCGTGGAAGTCGTCAATCGGATCGCATGTGTTGTGCAAATGTCGCGAGATGTCACATCTCCACGAACGATATTTATTTTATACTTTCAACAACTGTACTGGTAAGTATTTTTAATTTAAAAGCTGACTGCAAGACTAAAATTAGTGCTTAAGTTGTGAACTTGAATTCTTGGTAATAATTTTTTTCATACCTAAGTACGGTATGAATTATTTTCCTAAAAAACATAGATACAGAAACTTATCATTTGAATGTTTTGAAATCATTTGAATTGAATGAACAAGACGAAAATCATGTTGGATGCCAATGTAGTGCCCGTACCGGTTGTCGTTGGAAACGGTACGCTCGAAGTTGTGACTGCCCAGTCAGGTAAGTCCAACTTCGACAAATAGTTCGCCCAAAGAATCCAACCCGGATGGGCAGCGTTCGGGAAATTGCGTGATACTTCTCGTCCAAAAATGGGGAAGAAAGGTTCTTGAGTGGCGAGGCCTATGTTCAGCATAGGACGTCGTCTGGTTGATGATGATGATGATGTTGAAAAATCCATTTCTTTTTTCCTCGAATTGTTATATTCTTATACATTTTCCAGATTGTCTTATTTGTTACCGTTTCTACTTTATTACATATTATTAATTTCGTTAGATCGACCAGTAATATCGTTAAAAGAAAAATAAATACCCAACTGTAAAATGCCATATGACACTCCGGACGTACAGGAATCCAATGAATGGCTCCTCGCTTGTCAAACCTCGGTAAAGCCGTCTAGGCTACAGGACGTCACACATACATACTTACATACTCACATACATACACCCCAAAAACATTACCCTCCTTCTTGGGCAGGCGGGTAAAAAACCGGCAAATTTTCGTTAGATACTATTATGATAAAATTACTGGGTATATGTATAGTAGAAAATGTTCGACATCAACGTCGATTCTGTTGGATCATTTTTGATATCTGGACTAAACTTAGTAATGCTTTAAAATTGTTGTTTGTGTTTAGTCATAATATTATTATTTACTGCTTACACAGTGACAGTTCACTTTACTCTCATATCAATAAATATGTACCTTTAACCACAAACTACGGTCATACAAACTAAGTAACCTAGTTCCATACAACTTACCAGCACGTAGGTATAATGTTGTATAGCGGCTCCACAGGCTACTACGACGTGCACTGTGGGTTGATAACGATTAGCGGACAAACTACTACTGGTGAAAAAACCATTCATTTGGAGTAAGTAGGTGGTGTTGTATGTGGTGTTGTATGTGGTGTTGGTGTTGGTGTTGGTGTTGGTGTTGGTGTTGGTGTCGGTGTCGGTGTCGGCCGCTTCTACTACTATTCATAGTCGACTCGTCATAAACAATGAACAAGGGAGAGTTAGAGGATTTATACTAAACAAACTAGATGTGTATTATACGTGTGCACGCGCACCTTTTATGTGCATTATTTATTCGTATTTTATAAGTGAGTACGCAGACGAGCGATTCGCTCATGTGATAGTAGATACCACTCCGACTACCAAGTGGAATTCCGTATGCATTGAGGGGCTCGAGGATGGTCACAAATACTCTAAAAACGTATCTACACGGGAGTCGAACTACACCACGAGAGTAGTCAAATTGAACACCGCGAGATTCCTTTGAGCGGGCACTAGGGCTTATATTCAGTCAAACTACACTACAGTCGAGGGGCATTCAAACATTATAAATACTAAGTAACGCAATTCGATATATACACGTGTAACTGGTGGAGGGAGCACTTATCGTGCATTTGGGTCGAGCCAGGCTTCTGGCCGGAGCGGGCGCCCGCCGAGCAGGCCGGGCGGGGCCTGCTCGGCCTGCTCGGCGGGCGCCGGGCCTGCTAATATTGTACTCCGTTATCACTCTAACCTCACATACATATAGTTATATGGAGTCATTTTGTACCGTGTTAAATGTCCTTTTAGAGACTGCTTATAGGATTCATCATTGGAGTGTCATCCGACGAGAACTTCCAACGAGGCTATTAATGAGGTTGGATGAAATTTGACGTGGAGGTAGAATCTATTGTTAACAGATGGACTGATTTCTACCCAAAAAAAATACTGTTTATTACGAATATCGTAGAAGGATAGAGTAGCAGTAGTCCTGTAGGACAGCGGGTGCGATGCTATTTTATTTAAATAGTATTCTCTACACCAAGCTGGCAGACACACTTTAGTTTCATTATATGGCCAACTCTACCGGTAATTGATTCTGTCGTTTTTGTCACAATAAACCTTTGAGAAGTTAACCACGACGGAGCGGAGACGAAAGGTTAACCCCGCTCGCCGAAGGTACGAGAGAAGCAATCATTCTCCTTATACTCATCCTTCTAATAATTATAACAGTGTTTGAACTAGTGTCCGCGCCCTTCACCACTTGTCAGTGCGCGCGGAACGTCTTCTAGTAAAATTCCCTGTTGCAGTTTTGGTTAACTCCTCAAAGCAATAAGCTAATAGTTTTTTTCCATTTTTGCCTCTGCAAACAGCATTTTATTTTTTTAAATTAAAAACATGTTAGTTTAATTTCAAAATTATATGCGTTGTGGACAAGTTGAGAAAAGTTTTACTAAGCATTCTGGTACAACAAAATACTATATAAAAAAATATAATATAATATATATATATATATATATATAAATACTAATACCGGTACTGAAAGAAATAATTATCATCATCATCACCCAGAAAACGCAAAACAAAGATAAGGTAAGATATGGGGTGTTGCAATAATCCCCGCACGCAATAATAATACTGGTAGGTGATTACCTATGTTTAACGTTCGTTGTCCGTCTGTCTGTCTATGTTTAACTGAGCTTAGTACATAAATAAATTCATATTGATTAATATGAATTTATTTATGAAGTGATCCTATAAGGGTTAATTTTTTTCCTAAACGGGTACGCAGCCCTAAAAACGCTTCAAGTAACATTAGTAGTACATGTTTTCGAAGAAACTAACCTAACTTAACCTAACCTAACCCATGTCATTTCAAATTACTACGCATGATAGAGTAGTATTCTTATAATAAGTCATATTAAATGGTAGGTTTTTAAAAAGGATTTTTAGTTGGAAACGCAATCAGTATTAAATTTGACCTCCAGTGAATGCGTGTGATAACATTATTTTTGCAGCTAGAAGGTAATCAGTGAGTGACCTCCGCTACTGATGTAAGTAAATGAATCTGACTTTAATACTAGCATCCGTTTATCAGTTTCATAACATTAAAATATTTACTCGGTTTGTGTATTAAAAAAAAAAGTATAATTTTTCTACCTATCTCATAATAATTATAGGCAGCACCGCAATCTCTCGCGACCATACAATAACAGACGGACATTACGAACTTATAAGGGTTCCTTGTAGTGCTACGGAACCCTAAAAACCGAAGTATGCACAGATGGGCGGAATATCGGAATCACAACAGTGTCCGTACGTTACGTTGCGTTACCTATCCCGCGCCGCGCGTGTTTCAACGCTGTTTTTATTTTTTATTCCACAGATGTCCAGTGGACCGTCGCGGAATATTTTCTATCTAATCTGTAATGTAAATATATTTTTCGTGTACGGTCAGCAGCATAGTAATGTGTTTACCGATGATTCGTAATGGCGTGTGCAATGAACGCATATTTTTTTATCTATAGGCGATGATAAGAGTTATGAAGATTTTTATTATTATTTAATCGTGAATAGGTAATAAATTGTCCCGTTGACTATATCTGAGTACCGACAACTTGTCGGTACTCAGATATAGATGTTATTATTTAAGTATTTACAGGAGCTTGCAGCTCGCGAGCAGTATTGTACTTTACTATACCTCTGCGAATACTAAACAACATTATGTACACGATAAAACAAAACTATTTTTATATTGATAAAAGATTCATTAAAACGAAAACCACCAATATTATGAACAATGTATAGAAGATTTATTATTGTAATGTCTTTCATTAGAAGGACCGAGTCGCAGAAGAATCTGACTCTACATGACTAAACAACAACAACAAAAATGGTAAGCGGTAGGAGCGGTAAAAGTGGTGAGCGGGAAATCCGGTGTAGAGTAAATAAACCTCATTTCCTAACGAAGGGCACTTAACAAAAACTCTATTAAATAATCGTTTCACATGCAGATATTACCCAAAGATAGCAGTGACTTGTAAGCTGTAAGCTGTAAGCAGGCAGATTGCTCAACAGTGGATTTATTGGCAATTATCGTTGTAAGTAAACCAGTTGACCGACGAACCGATCGAGTGTTGCGATAAGATCTGCATTTCGCATGTTACAAGTGAACCAACACAACTAACCACCCGCACAAAACTAACCATCATATTACGAACAAGAACAACTAACTACTATGACATATATTTCTTTGACTGCAAAGTGACTGCAAATAGAAGGAGATTTTTATTTGACTACTGTAGACGAATGGCGATTTGTGGGTGTATCTCTGTTACCATAGATAAACTTCGCTGTTACTTATAATTATTATGTGACGTCTTGCAGCCCAATTTTAAAATGTGAGGTGGCGTTGGTTTTAAATTTTGTCTTTATTACCGGAGTGTCTTTAACTACATTTTGTAGTAGGGTTGTACTCACAACTGACAATCGATTAATATGTGAAATGCGGGCTGCATCAATTACGGATAATATATAATAAATGAGGAAAAAAAACTTAATGCGGTAGATGAGAACATCTCGGTCACCTTCAAACTAAATATCACAACAACAAAAACCGGATAAGTGCGAGTGTATTTGATATACATTTCAACTTGACGCCTCCACGCGTTCCTGAGACATAGGCAACACACAACAGACAGACAGATGAACAACGAAGTGATCTTATAAGGGTTTCTCCATCCTCTTGAGGTACGGAACCCTAAAAAATATATAGATATAACCAGATGCATAGGGCTAGTATGAAAGAAGCATAGTTTTACTCGCCGTTCTACAAAACCCCACATGTGTTTCAAACCAATAAAGTCACTGCGGATTCGAGTAGAGCGGCAACCTCAAACCCAGTTTTGCGCTCATGACGTCAGTGCGATAAACAAGCTTTACATTACATGTACCACCTCAATAACAATACAGTTGCATGATTTCTTATATTGAATAACTGAATTACGTGTACCTATTAATTGTAATATAAATTGATAAATGTATATAATTGGAGAGTCATGCTGCTTTCACGGCGCTGTCGTGTCTGTCGGCAATACGCCGCGCCGCGTTCATCTGTATGACGAACTTTCGACATCGATTGGATAATACAGAGGCAAGATTCTGGTACTAATGTTGTATCTGTGGATAGAGGGTGTCAAGGGCTTTCCATAGAGTCCACTTTTATTATATAGTTCTAAGGAATTTGGTAACTTACGAACTGTGAACTTAAATCAGCGGCGTGATTACGTCAGCTGAGCACGCAATTATCTTTAAAAATTTCCTACCCGTTCGTCGGTTGCTAACTATGGCTTCAATAATCCATAAGTTTAACTGCATATAAAAAAAATTGAAAAAATACATAACAATCGTGTACGCGCTACTCGCCAGAAATAGCAAACAATATTTTTCGGAGATTTATCAACAAATCTCTAATTCCAGTTTTTATTGTTTAATTTTAAACTTTTATAGCTCTTATTTTTTTTTACCTTCTTCCTCTCCTATAAAACTTAACCAAATTAGTTTGGATTCAGAAAATAGTTCGCAGAATCGACACAAAGTTAATGAATGCCTCCGGTCGAATAATTAGGTTAAGCTTTACTAATCCAGCTGCTTTATTTACCTTTTATACTACAATAAAACTGTTAATTCCCTTCATTACATATTTGTTACGATACCAAGAAAACAAAACCACAAAGCGCTTTAACTTCTGTTCCCGGAAGTGTTTTTACTTAGTTGTTTTTCTTCGAATGCTGGCAGGTAGCGAGTTCGGCTGTAAGGTGCGGGTCGGCACGAACTAAATAATAGATAAGTACGTGTTTTATGTACTGGTAAATAGCTAAAGGTACAACTTCGAATATCTTGCGAATTTTTGTAAAAACCAAATTATATTATTCATGGAGGTGTATTAAATTTTCGCAGGTACTTTGTATACTACGCGGAACGGGCAGAAAGATATGACTTTTCTATGTCACGGCTAAATACTGTTTAGTTAAAAAACTCATGACTTAAATATAAAGACTTGATAGAGTTTTGATTGGAAACTAATACTAGTTCGATGACTAGAGCTCCAAACGGTAAGACGCAAATTAGGCACAGACAAAATACGTCTTCCGGCCGACGCGCGGCGGCGCGAGTCGCGAGTCGCGGCGGCCGGCGGCAGGACGAGCCCGAATCTTGATTCAAATAACTCACTGAGCACAATACACTCATATTTATTATGAACCATTGACTATTTGAACCGTGACTTTTGTTGGTTAGTTATAAATAGTAGATTTGATTCAGATTCAGAGTTATTTCTTTCGGAAATCCTAGAATTAAAAAGTCAGATGACTCCCGATATGGAAAACCAAATTCAGTTGACTGTTTTTGTTTTGCTCGAGTAAATATGCTTGAAGTGAACTTACGAAAAGGATAGAAAGTGTCGAGTGACGTCACAAATAGTCACAATGCAGTCATAAAAATCATTCCAATAACGTGCGAGTGTGGTTACGTGACAAGATCAACGGGATATTTGTTTGGGTTTACGATAATATCCTTAGATGTCTATCAAAAATGTTTTATAAGGTATCTCTTTCTTCCTTTATTTTTAATTAGCTGCAGCCCGTCGTTTTACGCGAGAAATCCCTACGAACCGTACAATTCTCCGGATAAACAGCCTTTTTGGTTACTCTACGGCTTGACGACGATTGCCTGAAAGAGGAACAAGCACAACAACGAGCATACTTCCGGCTTTAGTAGGGATAGTCGCTGGCCCCTAACTGTGACTTCACTACCCCTTCGTGGCTTTATCGTTATAACCCCCGCGAGTGATAACTCACATTCTAACTTTATAATTGTAATTTATATAATATAATAATATGAACTACTTGCCTCCAAATTTCGCGAAGATTAGATCACCCATGCGCAAGTTACCTGTCTTCGACAGATCGTCAAACTGATTATAATATATGTGCCAATTTGTTTTCCTATTTAGATACCCTCTGGAACCATTGCTTCGATCGGTTATTTTTATAATGCTTATTAAATAAGTACAATAAATGAAACTGTGTATCTCCGATACATAATATTATACGTATAAGTATTTCTGATATCACGTAAAAACGTGCTTTCTGTTTTACTCGCGGTTTTTGACAGTAGATAACTCTCTTGTCAACTCGTCACCAGATGGCAGCAGGCGACTTGGCAGATTTATTCACAATTTAAACTCATTATTATTGTAAATGATGCGTTTACAATTTGGAATGTATCCAATTAAAGACAATTAGAAATTACTGAATGATGCAGTTAGTTACCTAACGCCATTATATTTTAGCCTTATTTCGTTTACTTTGTTTTAGAAAGTGAGAATGAATGAACTTTGACTTGTTGAAGTTTATTTTTTTTAAGTTTTAAAGTTTGTTAAAGAGATTATGTTTCCAAAAAATAGTAAATAAGTTATTGTAATATTTTATTATAGAAAACTAGCTGTTACCCGCGACTTCAGTCGCGTGGACCTACAAAAAAAAAGTGGCCTAAATGTCCGCCTCCGATCCTTAAGATCGACCTGATTTTTTGCATATATATATATATATATGCAAAAAATCAGGTCGATCCCTGCAGCCGTTTGGCCGCGATAAGGCTACAAACACCTAGATAGAGACAGAGTACTTTGGCTTTTATGATATACGTGTTATTAGGATTAACATTATTTTGAGACATTTTGTTTTGTTTTATCGAGGCGTGTATTTGCCCGGGCGAATCCAACACAGCTATATTGATTAGTCTTGTAGAGTTTTTGATTTTGTACTAGTTCAGCCAGTTCATTTTGACCTCACCGGATAATATTCTGAGTTCAAACAGGTATAGAGATTCGTTTTAGATTATTTATATCCTTCATTTACTCGTCGCCTCCGCCGGCTGGCTCTGAATAGTTAGTTATACATACTGTATATCGGCAAGCGAGGGAGTGCGGATACCGACATTCTCCTCTAACTTGTGTATTACTGCCTTGTTTTGTTTACTCGATAGCAATAACTACGTCCTCAGCGTCAGCCATGATTCAGTGAATCGACACAATGCAATTACAAACTATCAACATCTCCGCCATCATTAATTAATTACTCATCGTCGTTAGATAGAAACGTACCGTTTTTAGCAGAAATAATAAGCAAAATGACGCACTTATATTTAAATCTTTTTTTCCTTAATTTACTTATCTATAATCTTTTTATGCTCAACTATTTCACTGGAAACATTGCCCTTCAATTCGAGACACAGTAATTTTTGCACACTACTGCTTGGCTATCTGGGAAAGGTTGGACTCTGCAAAAGAGTCTTACCACTATAAAAATTGTTCTATTAATATTTGTGATGGCATTTAGGCGCAATATTACCAAAGCGCAAAATGACAAACGGTCTCAATCTTGTTGTAGCGTACTCTGAAAGGAAAAATATTTTCCTCTGATGACATTAATTATGTTGCACTGAATAAGTTTATTTGAAAAATAATATTTTTTGCAGACAAGCTTTTATGAGTCTGAACTCCATCTATCTACTCTTAGTTACTGAGGAGTTCCGTCTTCCACCTTCCGTATCTATCATCAGATGAGCTAGCTCTCGGGATTGTCATCGGAACTCGACAGGCATGCAAAACTTCAACTCAATTCAACAAGGGGTCTTAAATTGAGTTGAAATATTTGACCCAAACAAGCAAACATTTAAAGTTAAATTAAAGCTTGTAAAAAAGTAGTAATTGAAAGGACCTTAAGGTACTTATTTTTAAAATGTATGCTACGGTTTACGTTTCAATAAAGTTAATTAAAACAGTGAACCCTCAATCACTAAAGGAAATGTGACTTATCACACAAATTCCTACCGTGTAAAAAGATCTATTCCGTCAGTTTTTGGGAGTTTTGGCACTTGCAAGGTACACGTATAATACAACTAACTATACTCGTATAACTGCGAGAAGGTTTTTTCTAATTTATATGGCACTTAGCATAAAGTTGAAAGTGATCGAAATCTAGTTGACCTTAACAATAGAATGTTGTGAATAGAGACGTAAATAAATGTTAGTCATCGCATTCGGGAAACCAAGTTGCAGTTCGAGTCTGAGACGTCTTGCATTCTAATAGTAACGAGTAAACCTGAAGGCGTCAAACGACACTTGGAATACGCACAAGGCATTACGAGTTGCGTACGTATGCCATAAATGAACAACTCATTAAAATGTAGCCATTAACGTGTCGATTCCAGCATTCGTTAAATAATGCGAATAAACTATCGATATTGTTAGATAATTAAATAATTATGTTAAATGTGTAGTTGGTTTTGTACAGATAGTATAAAACAGTTATCGAAACGTACCTCGTCCTCCTCATCGTCGCAGTAGAAAGGGTCCAGAAGCGAGTTCTTCCAATGAATGACATCAGGAGTAACGGCGTACGCGTCGTGGTCCCTTAGATTCATGTATAGGGGACTCTCGCGGCCGACTCCCTCGGAACTGGCACTGATGGAACAGCTCTCGACTTCGACGCTGGTGCCGCAGGAGCAACCCTCGTCCGTGTAGCTGTATCCGTATTCTATCTCCTCGTATATGTTCTCGTCGGTGAGCGCATCGCGGACCGGCTCGTAGCCGGCGTCGTCGCACGGTCGGTCCGGCGTCATGGCGCCGACTGGCCCGCCGTCCTCGCACCTGTCCCCGTCTCCCACCTCGTGCAGCGCGTACACCGTGTACTCCGCCGGCTCCAGCGCCTCCACGGTGTCGTAAGACAGCCGCGATATCCGCGACACTGTCGCCTTGTTCTGCGACAGCACGCGCCGCAGGATCGCGTCCGAGTTGTGGAAGCCGCTCGAGTGGATCCACACCGCGGCGTACGTGTTGTTTACATCGTTCTCCACGTCCGAGCATTCCTTGTAGCTCCAGCACGTGCTCTCGGAATCGCTTTCCGATTCGATCAATTTACTCCATTCTTGTGAATCGTGTAGCGTTTCTACATTATCGTATATTGAAGAGGACGATGATGAAGTTTTGAGTCTAGTCCGTTCGAGATCACCGTTTATTTCAATCAAATCTTCCGTAAAAACTTCGTTATTTGTTTGTTTGCACACTTGTTCCGTCATTTCACTGACTCGCTCGTTTATTTCACTCACTTCGACACATTCAGGCGTGCTAGTCACGAACTGTTTGTCAGGTAGAGTAGTTTCTCCGCCACTACAGTCCACGTCCACCGATACCGTCATCTCCGGCTTCTCATCCATCTGGTGCAAGCATTCCTCGAATATGTTCAGAATGCTGAGACTGACTTCCTTCTCACCGGGCACCAGGTGTTGCTGATACTGGTCTAGCTTGAAAATTTCCTTTCCGAGTTGCGAGAGGATCTCGTCGAATGCGCTGTCGGGGGAGTCCGACGTTTCAGGATGTTCGGAGTCAGGGGAGGGCGGTCGGACGACGATCAGAGGATCGTATTCTTCGACGGAAGCGCGCAGTGTCGCGAGCCAGGCGATTAGCGGCTGAGCCGTGTCGGCGCGCAGTGTCGCCGCGACCGCGTCCGGGATCCAACTTGCGAACTCGCGAGTCTCACAAGCCATCGTGCCGCCGCCCGCCGATAACCGGTGTATGATTCAACGCGCAGGATTCCGCGTAGGGCCGACCTCTGATGTCTCCATACTACTCCCGCACTGTGCCGCTACTGCACGTTACTGGCGCTCAGTGGAGCCGAGCGATGTGCGATGTGCGACGCGATACAGATGACATTTGCACCGACGACACTCGACAGCGATCGCTTATCGCTTCCTAATTATACACGGACCCATCGCTGACCTTTGCGATAGTGCGACGGTTTTCGCTCGATTTCGTTTTTATAACACAAAATCTCATTTTGATAAAAGTTAAATTTAAAAACACTGGCAAATATTGAAAGTATATTTTTTTTTTAAAGCTAATTTTTCACGGTATTCCCGCGCGATCCTGAGTTCGCGCTTTTTCCTGGTCGGAGCGGAAACGTGCGCGCGCGCAACGTCCACAGCGGTAGTGCTGCTCGGGCCAATTAATACGAAACGTTCATTCCTTTCCTCTGTAGTCTCGTGGCTAGTCGGTGAGTCTGTGACCGATATTCTGTGCGTTATTTCAGTGAGCTGACCGACGCTACGCGACGCATGGCGCAATAGAAGATTCAAACTGAATGCGCATGCATTGAGATAAACGAGGTTGATTGGGTACCTATCGCCCTGAAAAGCTACAAGTAAATCATATCATATTTTCGGACTACGCAATTCAAAGTTAAGAACTAAGTATAGCACTTACCGACCGTCAAACAACTTACTTGTTTCATTATTAGAGGAAATAACGAATAGGGAGAGGAAGATTCTTTAAAAAATATTTGCAAAATCGTACCTAATGCAACAGCAGCCTTAAGAGTGACGAAGTTCCAAAGAGCAATATCCTGTGTGGGGTCCTTAATGAATATCTGGCAAGTATCTTTATTGAAATCAAATCATTTTATTTCAGACTATAAGGTCCATAAATACACATTAATCACACAAAAAATAATATAGCAATAAAATACAAAATTTGAATTAGATTAAGTAAATGTCAATAATAATAATCTCAAACAAAAATAAAATTGCGTCATGTCAAAGTAATACAAGCAAGGTATGTAAAAATCTGTCTATAACTATTATTATTATACAAATAAATTTATTTGGCATAAACAAAGATTGTACAAAAAATAAATATGAACCCATTAGCTCCGAACTAGTATACACTGTATTTCATTTCGTTAATGGCCTCTCCCATAAGTAATGAACAGAAAAGATACACCAAAACAGAGATAATTATACAATAAATAAAAAATAAAAACAGGAATAAAAATATAAAGACAAAGATACAACTATTTAGTAGGTATTATTGACATTATTAAGTAAACAAAACACCTACACACAAACCATAACTACTCAAACTATACACTTAGCCTACTACGCAAAAGGAACAGTTGCATTACCCAGATACCATTGAAGATCTCAAGATAAATCTGACCGACCATCGGGTCCTAAATTAGACTGTATTTTTTTATGTAATGTCTTCGTGAGTACGGTCCGTATGACTTCGTTAGTAAAAGTAGGCTGCAGGTAGAAGGTCCACGATAATAATTGAGCTAAATACTACATGCTGAAATGTAAATAATAGTACTTATTGCCTAAAGTACCTACTACTACAGTAGATAGTATTGAAGCTGTGTGGTAATTGAGCCGGTTCCCTGAACCCAGTCTTGATGTTATTGTATGTTATCATATTTGTCGAAGCAAAGTAGAGTAATAGTTGTTTGTTTTCCCTGTACTGCTGCACACTACGGCTACTAGTAGTACGTTCCTGCTAGCTTCCAAGCTAATATCTCGTTATTGTGAGACTCGTACTTATACATGCTACCTAAACCTATAAAAGGCTTTGTCTTGAGCACAGTCCGGAGCGACTGACTCATAGACAACGTACAACCTAAACAGCTGGACGTGATATTTGGAGGGTACTTTTATGGAGGGGTGCAAACGCACTCTAAGAAAGGACTTTTCGAAAACCACCCCTAAGGGGGTGGAATGAGGTGTTACAGTTTGTATGAAACTTTTTCTCTAATTCGATTGGATCCAAGCCTGGTGGTATGCAATATTTTTGTTTCTCATATTTTGGCTATACATAATAATGGCTGTACATATTAGGATGACATTTGGTATCGGGGTAGCTAACAGTCTCGATAACGACGTAAGACGTTATATCCTTGTAAAATAAATAGTTTACGTAGGATAACTATACTAATTAGGCTGTATAGTATCTTAATTAATGGACCGAATGAAAGTTGTAGTAGATAGTTTACACCCTAAACTAACAATCTACTTTTTAAGTTAAGTCTATAGAATACCATTTCTAATGTTTTTTTTAACCAATTTTCATGTTATTATTTGATGGCTAAAGAAAACAAACAGAATCACAAAAAAACCTTCTAATCAAAAAATAAAAATTCTAGCATGAAGATTGTGAATGCTACTTTAAACACATTACAACAAGTATTTTTTTCTCAATTTTCATATGGTACAATTTCCCGTGGCCAATTATTTTATAGGAATACTTTCGCATATGCATGCTAAGATGCATGCAGCCAGTGTTGGAGGGCGAAGGTGTTTGCGTTTCGTTACTGCATAGCTCCGCAATTAGAGTTTTATTATCTTGCGTTTCTTTTCGAAAGCTATGGAGAGGGCTTTGTTTGAGTACGTTGTACGTTTAGTAAAGTTAGTACCTTGCCTCGTCCGTCGTCCACCTTAAGGAGCTCAGGGTAAGAAAAAGCGATCCATATGTGAGGGATAGCGACTACGATTACCTACTGGTGAGTAAGCAGGTAAGTCTGCTTCTTGTTAGATAGCAACGTTGGTAACATCAGGCACTCCGTGTTTGTGTCACGACTCGGTCAAATGTAAGCCCAAGAATTGGTACGAGATAATGATAGAGTTTACAACATGATCTGACTAGGGATCGGTTTCCAGGCAAACCTTACGAACTCGCATATTTGTAATAAATAATATCTTTTTGAGTTCCGTACCTCGAAAGGAAAAAAGGAACCCTTATAGGGTTATTGGATAGGATAGAGTTTTTGTATTTCTGTATATTGCGTCATGGGATTCCACAACATCAAAAATAGAAGTTACTTTGTATACCTACATAAGTGACAACGCTAAGATATAATTAGGTATTATTGTACTTATTGAATGAATTGTTTTATCCTGTACATAATGTCCCCTCGGTATTTATCTGTGGTCCGATGGGTATTTCACAAGCTTTTGGTATAATTATTTATACCAATTTTCTTGTTTCATAAAGTTACTTTGTTTCATTGCCATGCATGATTAGTAGTGTTAGGACTTTTACAATGGCTGCCTTAGGAAGTATCACGTATTTGTAAGTTATCCAACCGCCAAGCAGCGAGTCAATCAGTCAACGAAGAGAGCTATGCTCGGAGTTTCTTTGTGCGAAAAATCCGGAATGAGGATATTCGCCGAAGTAATCGATATAGGTATCCGAGTTTGTAAGCTGAAGTGGCAATGTGCAGACCACATCCCTCGAAGAACCGATGACCGATTGGGAAGAAAGGTTCTTGACTGGCAACCACGAACCGGAAGACGAAGCGTAGGCGGGCCTCCCACTAGGTGGACCGAAGAAAGTCGCGGGCAACCAGTGGGATGAAAGTGCCAAGTTGTCGGTCGGTGTGGCGGTCTAAGAGGAGGCCTATGTTCAGCAGTGGACGTCTTCCGGCTGATGATGATGAAGCAGTAAGTAGGGAAGTAAGTGGGATATTTGTCAGACGTTTAGTGAGTAGTATGTTTATAAGTTCGTCATGTCCGTCTGTCTGTCTGTCCGTCTGTCTGTCTGAATCCTTTACAGCAATATAACTTCCAAAGTTATAAACACAACGATGGTCTAAGTAAAGACATACAGTTTCAAAAAATAATAAAATTTCTAAATGAGGTACCATCGCCCAAACCTGATCACAAATATCAGTCAGGAGTTGCTTTGCACACACAGGAACCCAATGGACGTCGCGTATGCGCTGAGGGAAATATACTCCGGTATATATTCCTCAGCTCCCCGTATTAGGTCTCTTGAGCAGAGACGGTACAAGGGGGCGCAAATACTAAGCACCCTCCCCAACACCCTTTTCTTAGTGCACACGCAGGAAGAAAAGGAAAACCTCATCATCCAGGGTTATGGGGGAGGCACAGGGTCGCGCACTCTTACCATCCATGAAGCTCAGGGGCTAACATACGAGTCGGTAATCGCCATTAAGACCAAGCCAAAAATGAAGCTGCACGAGAGCGTGTCACATGCGGTTGTTGCAGTATCGCGGCACACCGGGACCTTCGTCTACTACGCCGACGACATTGAAGACGATGCCATCAGTCGATTCGTGCGTCGAGCGTCGGCTGCGTCACCGAAGACCATTAAAGAGTACAACCTGCAGATGGCCATCAAAGATCGGAACGCGGCGGTGATGGAGGCCCTGGGCCAGGAGTAGGCGATTAAATTGTAAAAAGATAGCGTGTATATTGTAAAAGTAACATTTGTATTATTTATTTATTTTTGTTTCCATTGTTGTAATTTTGTGTGTATACCCCAGAGCAATCACGCTCACTAAAAAGCTTCTTCTTGCGGCGGCGTTGTGTGTCGGGTCGCCCTCTTCCCTTCAATATGGTTGAGGAGAGCGATGGCTGGCACATGCGTCAACTCGTGAACGGGTGCTGCTTGCGGGAGCTGGACTGCTCGGAGTATATACGCAAATCTATAATAGCACTTAGCTCTTTATTAGCATATTCGTTGGTATTTCCTTTTGTAAAGTCTTTAGTTTTTATATTCCGTTTTAGTTGATAAAATATTTGTAAAACTTGATAAATGGCACGGACCCCGGAGTCCGTGGAGCAATATTGTAAATAATAAAAATAAATAAAAAATGTATATATATATAAAAAAAAAAACGTTTTTTTGGAAAATAAGGGTAGCTCCAATAAATGCAGACGGGGAGTAAAAAAAAATTTCGCCGCACTCCATCATGTTGGGTGTCGTTGAACAGGGTTTGTAAGGTGACAATTTTATATTAGAATATCATTCTACTGATTATTATGAACAATTACTCTGGAACCACAGATCACAATGGTACCAAAACTAAAAACATGAAAAAAAAAAACAGGTGTTCCAAACATTTCTTCAAGGGTGAACAACATTGTTCTATGGAATAGCCGTTTTCTTGTTCCGCGATTTCAGATTTAGTCTCATGTTCATAATGACGAGTACAATGATTGCCTAGAGTATACCCGTCGTATAACCGAACACCCTGTATAAAATATGGACGGACTGATGTGCGCACAAAAGAGTACAGTAACTCTTGTCACTTGTATAAAAAGCGTTCGTATCATTAATTGTTTCAATTAATGATACACTCGGTAAATTGGCTGAATTGTGTTCCGTGGGTGGCGGCGCGACATCTGCCGCCGCCCTCGGCCCTCGCCTCGGGACTCGGGTCCGTGGTCGATGCCGGCTGCGCAGTGCGCACGTCTTCTATGCGTACTAAACTGTGTCTTAAATTATGTAATCTGTGTAACCCAGCGGTGATCGCTTCTACGTCAGACATAGCGCGCCCTTACAGCCTTTCATTTTGCCAATGCGCTGAGCTACGAGTATGTCGGTGACTTCGGTTATCTGGCGAGATGCTCCGCTTCGGAGATTCCTCAGAGAAACGCCGAGCGACTTTGGACTTGAATTATTAAACTACTTAATTTAAATTACCGAAATCACTGATTCGTAGCTTTTCTAATTTTCTTGTGGTAGCTCTACCTCTGTAGTCAAGTACCTACATAACACAGCTCAATACATAAAAAGTTACATGTGACAATAACATACATTATTAGACTGTCAAAGTCATAAGCCTCCTTTGTCGTAGTCGGGTAAAAGGTCACACAAAATATGAAACTGCAGCGCTGTGTCTGCTTAGTACAAACTTCGCCCGGGTCACCTCGGGAGTGTACTTCGAATCCTAACAATACGTCTACCGATCTCCTTTCGTTCCTGATCAGCACCGCGTGTCGTCTACTGGATGCAGACACAGTACGTGACATGACAGCGCTCGGTTTTTAGCTCTAGTTTGTACGCGCTGTTTTTTTGTTATTTTTTGTGAATGCTGTCTGCCTCTGAGTCATCTAAGGCGTACCTCGACATTTATTAGCGATTATCACAAGGGCACTGCCTATTTGTATTCGTACACCACCATTTACTGATCGACACATTTTAATAACAGTATGCAGGCACGTGGCGGCAGGCGCAGGGCGCGGCGCGGCGCGCTGACACCGTGCACTCCACCCGCATGTTTACATCTGCTGATAACGGAGCGGACGCCCCTCGCACACGGACATGACGACTTGATTACCGTGGCTGTGGCGCGGTGTGCTGCTCACTCCCACCAGAGCAGTATGCTGTGGTCTGCTAAAGCCGGTTTTTCGTATTATAATCACTGCCAACAATACAAAGGCTAAGACGAGACGGCGGCATTTTTGAGTCACTCGTATGATATTTCGCACGTAAATATAATGCGAAATGAAAGATCTCATAGTGATAGAAGCAAACTCGAATGGTTCAAACCGCTGCTCAGTTCTGTAAAGTCTTTCATTTTGAAATCAAAACGGAGCGACGGTATATTTCACAAATATACTTTTCGGCAGATTTTTGTGGCTATCCCGATTTTATCCGCAACTTTGTTTCCCCGCGTTTTGCGCGATGAAGTCATTTTTCCCTCATTGCGGTTCCTAAGTTTCATCACCATCGGTTCAGCCGTTTAGCCGTGTAAAGGAAACTAACAGAGTGGAAGCCAGACAGCTTCGCGTTTTCTTCATATTTGTGTGAATATTGTAGTGACGGTTTCAGACAAAGTAGGTAAGGTACGAATATTATCTTTACAGTAGTAAGAACAGGTTCCGGATCAAACATATATTTTTTAAATTAGATTAATTCACTGTACCTATTATAAATTAATCTAATACAGAAAATGTGAATCCTAACTAGTGTGGTTCGTTCTAGTCCACAATATTCTTTCATTGGAACTTTTTACTGACGCATTAATTTATCAACTCTTCGCCATCAACATTTTATTGATACAATTTTAAGATGCGGTCTAAAGCTAAATCTATTTTGATAAATATAGACACTGTCTGCCGGATTTTGAATGAAAGCTATTTTTGAAATTAACAGCGGATGCTGAAAGGCTATCGTAAAATTGAATTGAAATTTTTATACTAGACTTTGCCGGTGAGTTCGCCTTTGTAAGAACCCTCGTGTTTTCCAGGTTAATCAGTAGGTAAAGCCAGACAGCTTCGCGTTTTTCTTCATAATATTTGTGTGAATATTCTAGTGGCTGTTTCAGACAAAGTAAGTAAGCAGGTACGAATATTATTATTACCTTTACAGTAGTGCGAATAGAGAACTGAATCTAGGTAGATACGTCAATACAATGAAATATTATAGACTTGATAAACTTACCGATCCCGAGAGAAACTAGGTACTCTACATATTGAGGTTCCGGGGAAAAACAACTTACCTGGAAATAAAAAAGATAATTGAAATAATTATTACATAAAATAGTTTTTTTTTTTGTAATTAAAGTAAGATTGTTTCAAAATAGGTAAGTAGTTGTGTACAACTATATATACTATATAGTACTATATAGTATATATAGTATATAGTAACTATATATACTATATAGTGCTACAAATATGTAGCATTATATAAAAACATACATGCTTCTATATGTATAGTATAGTTAGGTAACAGTCAAGTTGAAGTTCCTAAAAAAACGCGAGTTATGAGTCGATACAACTTAGCGAATATAATTATTTGTGACTCTACATTTCACTGATTTTAATATTACTGCCACCTAGCGATGAACGACTGAACCATTTCATAATGAAAGTCGGTCGGCCTAAACCCAGACGCGCACGCGGTACGTAACGCCGTCCACTGGTCACTTTCCCGTTTGCAGTTAGTATTGCTAGATGGCAGTATTCAAAATATTAATAAAATAATAGTAATTGCTAATTTGGTACGCAAGTATTAATTTTTTACCTAAAAATAAATAACAATTTTAATTGTCATGCGTTGAACTGAAAAAAAATATAAGTAAAGATAAGTAGGTAACCTACCTCTACCTTTATAATATTAAAATAAAATGGGCACTAAAAAAAAGCCTCACCACACCAAAGTCAAAACTTAAAACAAATACTACGTAAGATAAACAAACCGAATAGAAAATGAAGTGTCACAATTTAAAAATTGATTTGCTTCAGAAACTACACTAAAAATACCCACTAAACTTTAAAAACTTTTCACAATTCGCTCATTTAGCCTGTGCATGAACCATACAGCAATGGTTCACCAACATTCTAAGCTATTCGCGAGTAAAGCTCCAAATTTTTTATTTATTGCGAACAAGACACTGATGTGTAAATTATTTTGTCGCATCTCTAGACGGCAAGTTCTAAAAAAATTATTATAAATATACGCATTAGCCATCATGATAATCTATAAGTAGCTCACAAGTGACCGCCCAATTACCTACTGGCTAACACTGTCACCAATTAATTCATGGTCGTTCTCAAGGTCAAGAAGACTGTTATTCACCCTACTTGTTACAGCATTTGGTCAACTTGTATATACCTACCTACCCACTGTAGATTCGTGTGGATCTTAGGCCTTTCAACCTCGCACGGTCAAAGCCTCACGGAACGGAACAACAGTGCTTAGTTTGCAATCGTCACTCGCGGTGGCGCTAGTATCGCATTATGAATAAATAAGTAATAATAACTATAGAGTAAGTGATAAATACGCAAAACTTAACTCCCTCACCTAGAATGGGAACAAAATAAATCTGCGTACTGATTTGTACCCAAATACATAGGTAGGTTCCTACCTACGACCGATATAAAGAGTCCTCCGAACTTACTTTGCACACATAAGGTTTGTTTGGGAAAAACGGAGATGAAATATACAATCTTTAATTTGGTGTATAGTACTAATCCGTTTACCTAATCTACATAGTAATTATTTTTGTAAACGTAATTATTATCATGTAATGTAAGTACACCCACTGGGTGGGTGTATGCACCATGACAACGTTTGATATCAATGGCAAGGTGGCCGACAGAACTTGTTGTTGAATGTTGTTCAAACCAGTTACCATAATGAATGCAAATTACATTTGAGCATTTCTTTCGATTGAAATGCATTAGCGATGAGCAGTACCTACCTACATATACCTACCAAATGTAGCTACTATGTTTTGTAATTGTGTATCTACTCGTACTATTAGCTATTCTGTGATTAGGACATAAATAAAAGTAATATATGTTGAGTTCCATTCGGTTTAGTACCTACTACCGTTTCGTGCATCTCTATAATTTCAGTAGAATTATCTACCATTAAGTAAAAACTCGGCATGACGGTGCTATTTAAGTAATGGATAAATAAACAAACTATCAGCCGCGAGTCGCAGTACCTATTACCCGTTCCGCTATCTTATAGCATAGAGAAATAATATATATACTTATAGGAATTACTTATGTACATTATTTCAGGATGACATTGGATAGTGTTCATACAGACCAGAGCATACAAACCTCAGGTGTGTGTGTGTGTTGTGTGTGTGGGTGTGTCCGACCCGAACCTGTTCAGCCGTCACGAAGCAAAGTTTATGAATTTATTGTTCAGACTCTCGTCTCTTGTATCCACCTTGTATCTAACTAAGACTTGTACTCGGACGTGTATCGAGTAGGTACATAGAAATCAGCTCATGTTATAATGTCGGCGTGATGGCCGCCGCCTAACTGCTTGAATTAGTTATTTACTCTAAAGGCAGCTCTGAGACCTGACAACTGCTTTTCATGACCGTAATTTTGCTGTTTTAACATTTTACTGTACATTACTTGCTTATACAGAGAAAAAATAACTTTTTGCTTATTTTTATAAGTGGTATTTCTTTCATAAAACTTAAAAATAAGACCCGTAATGAGGCGTTTACCAAAAAAAATATAACTAGTTCTAAAATACTTACTAGATGGCGTAACAGACCTATCGTTTTATCTGTCATTGTCATTTCTGTCGAAATATTTTATGTTTATTTCTTAAATCGTAAATTTTGGCTCCACACGATGTGTATTTAGCCAGTGTCAACTACTGTAATATTTCAAATGAAGTCAAATACATAGTTACGTTACTTGAAATTGTCTAAATACACATGTCGAGCCAAAAAACACGAGAGAAAAAAAAGGCACTCGTCGGTCACAAAAAAAATCGGTCCAGGGCCTGTGAAGTTATAGGGGTCGCGAGGTCTCATTTCGGTGCGTACTACTAGTTTTAAACTGGTATTGTTTTCTAGCTCTCCTCGCCGACATCGTGTTTCTACATCGTTCTAGGTAATCTGAATCTATAAATAAGAAAATAATTATTTATCAATACCTTAATATACGACGTTTATCTAATCCAATAAGTTATACACTTTATACTCTACAGGTTATTGTATCATTAATTATATGTCGAGCTAAAACGAAAAATGAGCGAGAAGTAGTCAGGTTAGTCAGGTGATACCTACACGGTGCCTGAGGACTCCTTGTTAGTGAGAAGTAGTCAGGTTAGTCAGGTGATACCTACACGGTGCCTGAAGACTCCTTGTTAGTGAGAAAGGAGGAAAATGCTAAGTCGGAAGGAGGTCATTGTGCTCACGTCACAAACAACTTCTACCTCCGGGATTCACCTGAAATATCCGCTGTTCCATAGAAACAGGTCGAAAATATTTGAATGTCTCGCCTACCATTTCAGTTCCGAGTGATCCCGCAAGATGTTGTGTTCGGAGAAAAGTGTTACAAACTGCGAAATATGTAACTATCTTCGAACAATACCAAGCTTTATCAGCAAATAGTTAGTAATTAACGTCAAACAATCACTACGGTTCCTGGTATTTATAGTTCAAAAATCGTTTAGAGTTACTTCCTGTTGCTTTAGATAAGCTTTTGTATAATTGTTTACCATAATTATATAGACAGAAAGCCGAGTTCACGGTAAGACTAAAATACCAAGAATACCTGTCCCGTAAAACGAAACTATTTCTGGTGTCCGTGTCCGGTTCCCGCACTTGGTCCGGCGCCAGACTGTCTGCTCTACATACTGTCCGACCGACATCTATTTTCTATATCTCTACACGAATACCGACTCTAAAACTTGTATCACAAAGTTTAAAATTTAGTTTTTGTTAATGAAAGAAATTGACATTTTAAAAAAAATTAGTTAATTTAGTCGGTAAGTATTGCTATACTTTTTAAATTAAACAGTTGGTGTTTATTTTTGTAATTTTAAATAGGTAGTTTGTTAGTAGGTTAAGCGTCGTTCGGGCTAGCTACATATCATCTTTCCGTAGCCTGCGGTGAATTGTAAGCTGTATCCGTTTTGAGGGTATTTTATGTCGTAATTAACGATCAGATCTTAGTAGATATTGCCTAACTAGGTAACTTTACAATATTTATAAACATTTTTGACATTCATGTAGAGTACAGTACACGCACGAGTACAGTACATGTACGAGTATAGTACAAGCATCCTAGTACTGCTCCGAAATATCGTGAACTCAATAGCAAATAATCAAATAGAGCACGCTCGATGTGGAATTATATTAGAAAAAAAAAACTGTTATAAAGTCTGAGTACAAATACAAAAAACTTTGGTAAATAATTGCATTTCATTTCTTACCTAGCTCTAATGCCTATTCTTATGAAAATATAATTTGGTCGGTTTTGAGAAAAAAATACAAAAATATTGTACATATAATTAGTTTGATTTATCTCTGTGAGAGATGTCTGGGAAACGAAAGTGTGTAGAGTAAGTAGCATCATGGTGATCTAAGGGCCTTATCATGTAACCCTGGTGGCGATGATCTTCGTTTGCATCACGCTCGCACAAATGGTGCGAGTAAGTTGGCGCGAGGGGACGGCACGCGGTGACCGTCGCCACCAGACAAGCTTTCGATCATTTGAATAAACGACTAACCTCGAAGCGGCGTTCTGAAACGTTTGTTAACTTAGACAAAAGATTAATTCTAATGCTGCCTTTGTCTGGAACTAAGCAAGTGACAAGGACAGCAATAGGCTTAACCTGTTGTCAAAGTTAAGAAACGGTTCAGAAGCTCAAGGTAAATGCTTTATCTATTGCTCAGCTGTTACAATAAATATGTGATGCGTTAAAATTTAAATAAAATAATTAACTCACTGAAATATTTTAGGTAAATGTCAAATTAAAGATTATGTTGCAGAAACATTTTCTGTTTCCACCCTCGGCAATTGTCATTGCCATCATCATCGGCAGCTTATCCAGCCCAAGCAGCGCATAACCCGCCTCCGCCTTTCGCCAATCTACCCTGTTTTGTGCGAATCTGGTCCAGGTTTTGCCGAAACGTTTTTGGTGTCGTCACGCCATCGCTGTATCGGTCTTCTGGGGCTACGCTTACCATCATGTGGCCACCATTCCGTCAGAGACCTGTGTGCCCTACCCACCGCCACTACAAGTGACCCCCCCCCCCCAATTTTATAAGCACTCTCACAAAACTAGTATTTATGTAGTTACAAGACGGTAATTCGAGCGTTATCCTCACCACCGAGCCACCTCCGAGCCCGTTCCCAAACAGTGATTCACTTGTGAATCTTCATCACTTGTCAATGAGTGAAGTAGAGCAAGCGGACCTCAATCAAATGGGACATCGCAATGTAATCCTCTCTAGTACGTAGTACATAATAGTCAGAGAAGGCGGCGCGCCGCGCGATGATTCCCACTCATGGGTCCGCGAGCTCCACGGTTCTCGTCAGAGTGTAGTGGTGTCGGTATTCAGAAATGAATATATAGCACTCTATAACTAAATAATTACGATGATGGCGTTTGATGTGTTTGGCGCGAACTGCACCTGGTGGGGGAAATTATCTTGTGAGTGGGAAAAATATGATACTTTTAATTTGTAACCCCTGAAAATACAATAATACAATTAGGGTGAAACACCCAGTTGTCAGACCTTACAACCATTATTTACTTATAAATAGTGATACAATTTGCTTACTCGGTAACGGAAATATTGCATAGGCTAGATTTTCATACCTTGAGAATCAACATAATGATTACATTTTAATATTATGTAAATTTTTTTTTGTTTAGGCTATCTACTTTTGTAAGTAAAGCAATTTATTTCAGCTAAGCCTTAAGTTTAGGTTCACAACAAAGATATAACAATGACAAGATAGTAAGGCTAAGAAAACAATTTTACGAGCTTTGGCACCGGGCCCCACACTAAGCAACAAAGCCTGCTCAAAGTATGCTTGAGATAGGATGGGAGAGTGTCGGGGGCGGAAGAGGGCGTATGGGTGTTGTGCAAAC
The DNA here is from genome assembly GCA_947579745.1 of Apocheima hispidaria. Classification (NCBI taxonomy): domain Eukaryota; kingdom Metazoa; phylum Arthropoda; class Insecta; order Lepidoptera; family Geometridae; genus Apocheima; species Apocheima hispidaria. The sequence goes on along the minus strand of OX388166.1, from coordinate 111,106 downwards.
TAAAATCATCTATTCTGTGGTTATAGAGCATGTGTGTGGGGAAGTCGTGGCTGGAGTTTGTGTCGATTATACTGTTTTGTATGATGGCTGTGTGCTGTTTTGTAAAGGTCTGTGTGTAATGAGATTTTCTTGATGTCTTTGAGATGAACGTAAGGTTTCTGGTCTCCACTCAAGGAATTTGGAAGAGATTAATTGGAATGTTTAATTTACTGTAGCCTGTGCGAGCGAAGCCGTGCGGGCAAGCTAGTATTTAATATTCATCGACAACTGTAAGTATAAGTAAGATAATATTTTCTATCCACAAATTGCATTTTATAGACGTCTGAAATGCCATGATCGGATCTATGTCAGAGAACCAAACAAAACACTATAGATGTGCGTATTAGAAAGCGGCGCGCGCGCACCGCGCGGAGGAGTGACCCTACGCCGCAGAATACTGCACAGTATCATGAAGTACTCCCTCGATAGCGCGTCAATAACACTAGCCAAGCCATGTTAGCAACAACAACAATTATAAGCGACGGCGACACATAGCCACTAGCCAAGCCATGTTACCAACAACAACAATAATAAACGATGGCGACACCTAGCTATTAGCCAAACCATGCTAGCAACAACAACAATGAGCGACGGCGACACCCAGCCACTAGCCAAGCCATGTTAGCAACAATAACGACACAGAAGAAGAGACACTTTCATATCGTAAAACTGGAAATCGAAGGTAGTGAAAGTACAGTGAAGGTAGTTGTAGGTAATACATGTTCATCTCCAAGGAAACGCCCGGAGCCCTCCGTCAAGCCACACCAGCACCGGCACGAGGGGGTTTTAGGAGGTACAATCCTAACCTAACCCTCGACAGCAACCCTAAGCAACCGAGTATCTTGTGAAGGTTTCCCTTTCGTTAACAAATTAAATAAAAAAACGTATAAAAATATTGTTAGATACATTGTGAAGATTTTAGGCAGATACAATCTCAGTGAGTAGAGCACACTGTACATCGTTTGCAGCGAAGCGAACAACGCGAGCTTGAAAAAATAAGATCACTTTCTTCCCTATAACACTTTCCCTTGAAACTCACCGTCGTGGATTATTGTGAATGGCCTTGCCCTCGCCCTCGCCCTCGACAAAAAAGTCGCTTCCCGCGACAAAAAAGCAAGCGATCTCGAAAGAGAAAAAAAACATAACTTTTTCCAAAAAGAACTCGTAATCATGATACTGAACGAACTGATGAACTGATAATCGTAGTAAATAATCAGAGAATAAAAAGTTTAATACAAACTGTAACACCTCATTTCACTCCGTTACGGGTAGATTTTCGATAAATCTTTTTAGTGTGCTTTTACACCCGTCCGTAAACATACCCTCCAAATTTCAAGTCTCTAGGTCCAAAGGCTTAGGCTGTACTCTGTCTATAGATCAGTCAGTCAGGACAAATTCTTTTATACATACAGTCATACATGCCTACAAAATTTGAACGATCGCGAGCTATCGTCGCGGGCCGGCCGTTCTCCATACTTTATTAATAGCTTAGTAGAGCAAAGAACATTTATAAAGCGGTACATGTACATAATTGACCGAGTGAGCGAAGCGAAAGAAAGGTCTCATTTTTAGATGGCAAAATTCGATGTTCATTGACACGTAAATATTTGTTTGCCGTGAAATGCTCTAGAGCAAATAGGAATTTATTCGTTTTGTAGTGTTTTAGATTTTTTACAAGTACCGCCAATTCATTTTGTTAGTATTCTACGTTCAAAACAATACAGAAGTTCATAACAATACATAAATTAGTTTAGATTGTTTCGTAACGTAACTTGCACACGAGCGATGCCGCGGCCACAAGCTAGTATTGGTATAATCCAAGCATGTTACATACATGTAATACCACATCGTCGCTTCCCATCAGGAGAGACAGGGGCCTAGTCCGCGGTAAAAAAATAATAATAATACTTACCTATATTTTGTCGCCAAGTTGATCGTTTGACAAATACCTATGTATAGGAACAAAGGTTTTTTTTAAACAGATTGGAAGCATAATTACTTCCCAAAATACAAATACCTAGTGTTGTGATTTGCGCCAATATTCCATAATAATGAATAGTTAATAGTGTTATTATACAAGTTGTGTGTGATTGTTAATTAATTATAATAATAATAATAAATAATAAAAGTGTATAACCAGTGGATTTCATTACACTAGCCACAATCGAATCCTTTCCAAAACGAAGCAACACCATCGAAGCCGGTCAAGGCGCCGCGTCGTTGGTTCTGTTCTGATTAGTTCCACGGTAACCTTTGCTCTTGACAATTAGAGCTTAAAATCGTCTCGTCACAGAATACGTAAGAGTGCAGTAACGGTGGCCGCTGCCACTACTACTGGATCTGTGTCATCGAACGACCTCGAATAAAGACATAATGTGTAAAGCTGTTTCCTAAAAGAAAGTATTTTTAGACAATAATCATATACCTACTGTACCCGACTTCGTTTCAGACGAGTCACCGCTCGGTCCACGGAGGGGGCTGAGACGCCGCCGGTCTGCCCTGGGGCCAGTGTCCCCCAGCGCCCAGTCTCGGCAATGAGGTTCTCCTTGCCGCCCAATCCCCTACCTCTCTCAGCCGAGAGAGGTAGCGAGAGAGAGAGAGAGAGAGAGGAGGGTAAGAAGTCACCGTTCCGATACACATAAATCCAGAGTCGTCTTTTTGAACACTGGTGAGTTCCCTAAGCTGTAATATATCTTACACTGCAGCACAGCCTATATACGTAACCCACCAGTTTTTATAGAGCCGTGACTGGATTTATAAGCAATCGGAGCTGTGTACACTAATTAAAGTTAATCTAATAATGTAAATGTAATCTAATGTAATTAGATTAAGAGAATACTCGCAAATAAGACACCGAACCGAGCGTTCGTATCTCCCCTCATCCCAACGAGTCACACCCAAATTGGGTGTGACACGTTTGGGTGACCCAAACGGGTCATACAGGCCTTTTCTCATCCGGACGCTTCGTACGGTGAGTGTGACGCGTGAGGAAACATGGTTGCAAAAAGGAACAGAAGAAATCCCATCGGTCTAACTTGTGTGTTGGAGGGGTTTTTGGTACACGAAAACAGAACCATTTTCACTGAATGATCCTAACATAATTTTTGTTAAAAAACAGAACCGTGAGAGCGAGGGAAGGTCATTTATCAAACCCTGGCTGTTGGGGCACAGCTTACATAACAGCTACTGCGACAAGTGGCAAAAATGTAATAATGGCCGCTAACGAGGGGCAGTAGTAGGTACTATTTAGTCATAGGGTCGGTTAAGGCTAGCGTGGCAGGATATTGAAGTGCCCTCGGTATGGGTCCTAAACAATGGGAACTGAAAGAGCGTTCGGGATATAGTAAGTATTGGTAATAAACACCCCGTTAACATTAGGTCAGATAATAAACTTGCATGTATTATAATACCTACTAGGCCGGGCTAACCGGGCTGGCTTTGCACAGGTACCCGTGCCACTTCATAGGATCACCCGCTGAGCTAATCTGAAGATTGACTGAACCTTTCATCAAAATTGGTACCGTTTTGGAGTCTATAGGTAACATACATACATACATATTATACATCGCCTTTAATATTATAAAGATGTACTTAGTACATGTTACACACACTGATTTCCTATATAACCTAAGCTGATCTAGGTAGGTGTAAGGTTCAACAAAAATTGGGCCATAGGTCGAGCAAGTTATGTGGGTCCAGGTTACTCCTGACACAAATGATTTTTGTATTTGTATCATACATTTTGTATGTTGAAATGCAGATAGCGTATTCTCAGCCAAAGCAATAATACATAATTGTACATTACAACATATAATTTATAAAATAAAAGTTTATTGGGGTCCTTCGTGCGGCCACGTTACACTATAACTAGCTGGCTAGTGGCTGTAATACCCGAAACGAAAAGTAATAAAGGGGATTCACAAAAACATCATATTACTTATTCTTTCAGCCATGAAGAACTCATGAATACAGAAACACCAGTAAAAAAACTACATAAAAGTGGCAATCGAAACCAAATTTCAAAGTAACATAAAAGTATATCGTCTAGTTGTCCACCCTCGCGGGCGCTAGTCCCTCGCCCCCGCGCCGCCAGAGCCACCCTCGGGCGGCATGGAGGGGATGCTGCAGCGTTCCAAGGTCGCACCCTTGACCTTCGGGGAGGGTGTGTTACCGAGGCAGGGTGCAGCGCTTACAGCGCTGGTGTACTAATATTGAAGTAGTGCGGCTTTGATTAGCTCACGTTACTTATGTGCCTCGGCTGCACTCCGGTCTACGTATTTCAAGTTTGATCATCGATTTGTAGTTGCAGCAGATACGTGACTGCAGCAGTGCTGCTGGTGCTGCAGTCGTCTACTTCATCTTTACGTCAGTTTATCGAGTCGAGTGATATCTAGAGGCGACTATTGAAGCCCCGCTAGTGCCGGATCTAACGATGGAATGGAACCGGTCGGTCGCTTGTGCTCAATGCCAGAGGAGAGGTAAAGGTATATTTAAAACATAGCTCACAGAATATCATAAAAGAGAAGGTGATCGTACTGCACACTCTGCGAGCACATATCTCTAGCCGGAGAAGTCTTGTACATACAATATCTTCTGTACATTCACAATTTAAGTCGATTATATTTAGATGTACATAGTATATGTAGAATAGATATATTTAAATAGAATAGAGATTATGAAGTGGTCAAAATGACTATTTAAATTATTAACCACTAACGACACCACCAAGCACGTCAGGGTTTTCCTGACGCAGTGTTGCTAACAAATCGCTATAAAAAATAGTATAAACGAGATTTCATTTAATTATATAATTATAAGTTTAAAAAGTTGATAATAAGTCACAAAGAGAATAAAAATACTAGAAAGTCACTGCGACGGATGTCAAAACTGAGAGTTTCATTATCTTTTTTTCCGCATCTTATATAAATATTGCATTTATTTCTCTCTGTGATTACTTTTAATACTCTTCATGACGACCCTGTACAATGAGTACGGACACCGATTTCACGACCTACACCCGCCTAAAGACACGAACAAGCGGATACGGATACTCCTGACTCACTCTCACGTGACGTGCTGCGGACAACGACGAACCCATTCACGCACTTGGCTCGGCTGTGAATTTTATTAGGATATATTTTGTTTACCGAGATGCCTCGACCTCTGCATATGATGGGACTAGAACAACAACTTTGATGGCAGCACAGATGTGTGGATGGCAGTAACGATTTCACGCAAAGAAGGAACCACATGACTTATATATAGAGATAGAAAATATCATGAGAAAGTGCATCGTTCCGCAAGTGTTAAGAATTGCATTGATCGTAAGGTAGTGGCCTTATTTATAAGGAGAATTCTGTGCTAGTACTTTATTTCCTTGGCGCAGGTTATATATAGCGCTCGAGCTGTACCTCAACTAACCAGTCCTACTGATCACAGGTGCTGAGGAACCTTCGAACCAGTCACCTTCATGACATTGTTCATTTTAGAACTACGATCTTTATGCCTAGTTCTGCTCGGAAGGTGAGAAGACGAATATTACCATACAGTACATATATGTTATTATATCGCAGAAACTGTTATTTTTTTCCAAAAAATATCCTATAAAAATTGTGGAAAAAAATAACAGTTTCTGCGATTATATACACGGAAAAACGGCGGAGCGCAGCTATAGTATAATGTATAATAGAACAAATTAAAAACAGTTTTATTTCGAAAATATTGTGCGCTGTGGACAATTTAATAAAAGCTTTACCAAGTATTCTGGCACAACATAATAAGATTAATAAGTATACTGTGTTCAATGTTACTGATGTAAGTTATCAATTCAATATCATTTTTATGTTTGCACATAGCGGAATCATAGATTGTGACCACTTCTAAATTTAAAAATAATCAAGGGTCTTACAATTTTTTTTTGTATAAATATGCCTTCTTACAGACCCCACTGGAGCCTTCTGATCGCTAATAATCACACTAATATTATAAATGCGAAAGTTTGTGTGAAAGTATGTAAGTATTCCCGTTCAACCCTGTAACGGCTGAAAGGATTTGATTGAGATTTGGTATGGAGGTAGATTATATCTCGGATTAACACACAGGCTTCTTTGTATCCCAGAAAAATATTCGGTTTCTGTAGAATTGCGGGTGAAACCGCGAGGCGCAGCTAGTGGAGAAATAGAGAATAAATCAGAAATAAGAAATATTTATTGGCCATAAATAACATTAAATGTTAAACTTTATTAGGCACGTAGCGTAGATAACACAATGTCGAACACGGAAGAGTATAATTACGAAGAAGGTATGATGAGGTTCAAGTCCGCGTGTGAGAAGAAGCAGGGCAGGGCGTAATGCCCCCTGGCCCTGAAACACTACTCACGCTGCTTGATTTTAAATCCGCGTTGTTCCGGCTCAGCCACGGAAATTTATTTTAATAATAATAACTTATTTATATCAGAACGTGCACATGTATCAAAACTATATTTAGAACATACGTACCTTCATCTTCTATAAGTATATTTATGTAAGATGAATCCCTATTTCCCCTGGTCATGCCATAACTTGAGAACGGCTGGACCGATTTTGATGATTTCTGTTTTGTTGTGTTTGTAATTGTCAGGACAAGGTGTGTCATCCTCATCGCGTACGAAATCGCGGGCATCAGCTAGTACTTATTAAAAATCTTATCATAATATCCAGGAAAAACTGGCTTAGTCGTAACATCCTCATCAGTGGGAATGTAAATAAATCAAACACAAACTAAGTATACTTACTTTACCACAAATTATTGTAACATGTAAAACAAGGGTTGCACAAAACAGGTAGCGCTAGCACCCAAACTCATTAAAATTAAGTTAAATGGTATCTCCTACGTAAATAGTAATTTTTTTATAAAACAGTACAAAACCATTGAAACAAACAACGAAAGGTTGTCTAACTTGCAATGCGGAAAACACACGGACAGAAATCGGCAATAATCTGATAACGTTCACATGGAAGGTTTTATCAAAAATAAAATAATGCATCTAATTGCTACGTTACTAAGGTACAAAATGCAACTCATAATGTTTATTTCACTGTGCAACGGCAATAATTAATTAAATTACAAACTTATGCATTCTAATAGTAACATTACGTTTACGTTGTTATTGTGAAATTATGTTAACTTCATCAAATTGCTGTTTCACAAAACTGTGTCAGTTCAAAATGTACTTAATTACTTGAATGTTAAAAGACTTTCTTAAAAAAAATATTTATTACGGAGTATTATGTTAGACCGGCTCTGTCGCGGGCCTGGCGAACGACGTGCTTCTTTTGTGAGTTTTAATGAAGCGGTATGTGCTTCTTCCTCGGTTGAACAAAAAATATTTGGACGAACGAAACTATGTAACTCTCACACTAGCAATATTTATTGAAAGAGAAAAACAGAAATACGACGTTACAGTAACCTAACCAGTGTCGTACGCTGTATCTCTATAGGATTTCATGTTCCTATTATGAGACACGTACCTAACGCACCAAATTATTGTACTTATGTCCGTAAGGATACTGACTGTTGATACTTTTATCCTATGTTATTTTAAGATCTTTGTAACACAGTTATGCACAATAAATATTGATTGTATTGTATAATAACGAATCTTGTGACTATTAGCACAAACGAATCCAACGATAACTCCACTCCGAAAAACATTAAGCTGTTTAGATCACTGGTCACATAGGAACAGATTACCAATACTCAACGCCCATACTGGAAATACATATTTCTAGGATGCCCCAGAAGGATGGAGAAAAAGGAGGTCCAGTACCAATAAAACGAACTGATCTGATGACATTAACCTACTGCGGCAGCATGAACTTGGACGCTTAGAATTAGAACCGCTATACTAGCCAGCCCAGGTCAACTACCGAGTGAAACCTAGAATTCATCGAACACTCGGTTACAACACACTTTCTCACAGCGTTTATTCACTCCGGTGTTTGTTTTCATTAATTCATATTTTGTGCATCCTAACTAATATTATAAATCAAAGGAATATAGCAGCAGTCGTATCGGGATCAATAAAGCTTTTGAGGTATAAAAATAAATACGTTCGTCTCTAGGAAAATACTTCGCTTGCGCGATTCAGAACTCCCTACATTACAACTGTCAATCCATTCAAAACGTCAAAAAATTCACAAAAATGGATTAACGCCATCTAGCGAACTATAGGAAGTAACTTTGTCTCTCTGTCTGGATGTTTGTCGCGTTATATATCAAGGCTAAACGGCTGCAAGGCTCTTGATAAAATTTGATAAGGAGTTACTGTTTATCACAAAGACGGGTATAGGATAGTTTTTTTTATCCACGCGTACGAAGTCGCGGGTAACAACTAGTATAATAATGTAATGTGAATAGATGAAAGCAAAAGCTAATCTTAGTGGGATTTTCTTATTTTGCTTTTGGAATAAAGTAAGCTAGAGTGTAACTGAAACTGCATTGCAGTCATTTCAAATTTCTCGGAGTCCGTTTGCAGCCGTTGATGTTTTGTAAACACGGAGACTGGGATGTAGTGTAGTGTAGGGTAGGTAGGTATGGAATATTGTGTATGTCTGTCCACGAGAGTGAATGTTTTGACCTCGAATCTGAGATTGCAGTGGACTGGACCGATATCACTTGCATGAACCAGACAGAAATCTGATGGCTTTCTGGAAATCCTGTTATTGATATATCAGTTTGACTAGTTACTCCGATAAATTCATAAATCTGATTAAATCCAGTTCAAAGCGGTCTATGTGGTCCAACCCATATTAATATTGTGAAAGGTTTTTATGTTAGACTAGTTGTCACCCGCGACTTCGTTCGCGTGGAGCTACAAAACAAAAAGTAGCATATGTCCGTCTCCTATCTTTAAGTCTATATCTATGCAAATATTGAGGTCGATCCGTTCAGCCGGTTAGCCGTGATAACGCGACAAAGAGACAGATAGACAGAGTTACTTTTGCATTTATAATATTAGTCAGGAAGTTAGGATTGACACTCTGACCCCCGAATACTGAAACGTTCATTAACTTTGACAACAGATTAATTCTAATACTGCCTTTGTCTGGCACTAAGCAAATGACAAAGGCAGCAATAGACTTAATCTGTCGTCAAAGTTAACAAACGGTCAAAGTCAGTATTCGGGGGTGAGACGGTATGTATTCGAATGCATTGTGTCGAAGGTCTACTGTTTTCCTGTTTTAGTTTTTCTCATACATTCAAAGAAATCGTTCAGTTACCTTTGAATTCTTGTTGATCCCATCACCGTATAATGATCATTCCGAACTCGTCAATAGCCGTTCTACAATTGCTTAGCAGTTGGTTATCTGTCTGTGAGCAGACATTACACATGACGCCATCCAGCCCAGTGTGGACTCTATATATGACTGAGATCGAGGAGTAACTGTCTGTGTGCTGGCTGTGAGCAGACATTACACGTGACGCCATCCAGCCCAGTGTGGACTCTATATATGACTGAGATCGAGGAGTAACTGTCTGTGTGCTGGCTGTGAGCAGACATTACACGTGACGCCATCCAGCCCTGTGTGGACTCTATATATGACTGAGATCGAGGAGTAACTGTCTGTGTGCTGGCTGTGAGCAGACATTACACGTGACGCCATCTAGCTCTACGTGGACTGATGAAATATATGAGATAATATTGTACTTAGCAGCCTTTCGGGTTCGCCAAGAAAATGGTTGGACCCGGATATGTCATAAAATTGTAGCCATAACCACCCATATCTGGTGGAAATTCTGCGATCTCCAAGTCGCAAGCCAAGCGCGGGGATTATGACAGCGCAACGTTGTTTACGTGTAAGAGCTGATAAGAAGAAGATTTTTCACAGAACTGTCTGCTTTTCTTTTCAAGCAATAGTGCCAACATTTTTGGGACGATTCGCGCTGCTAGCGTTATATTATATTAGTTTAGTCTAATTTAAGTAATATAAGTAATTTCCAAACAATCGGACAACCACCTCGCCGGCGTGGTCGAAGAATGGTCCCAGGATCTGTCAGAAGATCGATTAGATTCTCTCCAAATAATCAAACCACTAGTGCCCCAGGGCACAGCCCTTCCGGGCTGCCATTTCGCGGTTGACGGCTCAGGCGTATATATTTAACAATTTGATGGGAAACTAACGCTTTCGTCTGTCTCTCTGTTCGTCTGTCTGTCTAACTCTCGACTATGCCGAGCTGTAAGAACAGATATTGATCATGCAAAAGAGTGTACAACATGAACAGGCAAAGGATACCATTTGTCCTGAGCAAAACGCGGGAAAAGTGGCGAATTGCGAAGCGTAGTAAATATACATGTAACTTACAGACGGCGTCTGCAACCAAACATAGCACTATGCCGCGCTTAGAACGAATGAGTAAGTGCACAATCCTGTGAAACCGAGTCTTTTTAAAACATCGTTGACTGTGAGACAGATCAGACGATCTGTTTGATCGATGATGGTACGGTATCTAAGCAATTATGATACTTGGAAATCATTAAAGTGATGATTTGACGCAAATTGAGTGTGAGCGCATGTGGGATGAAGTAACGGTACCGAGCGAAGGTGCAGGTCGAATGACGACAACGCTTGGCTGTTGCTGGCCTTGTTCACGGTCTTTTCTAATGTTTCGGGAGTACATCAAAACTGTCGGTTCAGAAAACTAGTCCTAGGGCTTCGAGCCGTGTTGGTAGCAAGGATTTATAGGATTCCGTAGTACTGTAGTACCTAACGAACACGTGTAATATATGTAATAAGGGTTGAGGGTTCCATACATAGAACCCTTATAAGTTCGTCATATCTGAAACCTTTACAGCATTACAACTTCCAAAGTTATCACTCACATTCAAATGCATGCATTTTGCACGACGACAGTCTAAGTATTGATCTCAAGTTTGGAAATATAAAAAACAAAAAATAATTGGAAGAGGAATGAAAACATTTTTGTTTCGCCTTCTTCCGCTTCTGGTGTCTTGGAAAAGTTCTTTTAATTTGAAGGTAAGGGGTCTTATACTAATTTTTATCAGATGTACCGACAAGTTTCTTGACAAGCTATTTACTACATGACATTGTATTGTTAGTCAGACGAACAAAAGTAATAAAAAGACGTGAATTGTGTGACGTGGCTTATTCATTGTGGTCTGACGTCAAATTCATCATTTAAAATGATCATAATGTCAAAAACGACTTTTAAATTGTATTGTCTGTGGCCGTTCATTACTAAATAATTAGCTTAAAACCATGTTGCAACTTGCATGTTGGTTCTCAATTCAAATATACTATATTAATTAATTATAATTTACTTAATCATATCATTTAATCATATTGCAATTAACAATGAATTTTTTTCTCGGACCGGAATTTTAAAACGCTACTTTGATCTCAAAACATTTATAACATTTACTTAAAATAATATATTAATATTAATTATTGCGTATGTATTTGCATTACTTATACTTTATATAATCATATATTGGATTGGATTGGACATTGGAATCTTATTATTCTAATATTGCTGCCATAATATAGAAAGCAGGAATTGCAGTTCAATTAAGCAATGCAAGTATGTCGGGATATGTGACAGTCACAGGTGATGGTGACAGTGGACTCCTTCACGTCGCGTCGCGATCGAATAAACAAATTGCTGATTATCTCGGACTTGGGCCAACTTCAGACTTGCTTTGACTGAAGATTACATCGAATAAAGTCAAAACTACTGAATCAATCTGTCGTAATTCCGAACTAGAAAGGCTTTCTTGTAAGATTCGGCATTTTTTTAAATCTACATCAGTTTTTCTAAACAACCGGGTATTTTCACCTTAAGTTCGATATTTTCGATGACTGTACGTCACAATATTGGCTGAAAATTGATGTTGGAGGCTATTCCCCCGATAAGAGCAACGGCAAAAATTTCGTAAGAATAAGAGGTACTTTAAGGTAAGCCGTTTATTTAAATCAGAAATTACTGAAGAGTTGTGCAAGTCTTTAATTAGTCACGTACAAAGAGCCTTGCAAGCATCCAATGCCATGAATTTCCACTTGTTTCATACAAAAATATGCAAACTGCGGGCACTAACACTAACAGGTTCATAAAAGAGCTGTATGTCGCAAGTCGCAAGCGAGGCGCCGCGGTCCGCCGCGCCGTCGACGCGACGCCGCGCACAATGCCTCGCTGGTTAGCTGAGAACCTGAGAACGACACTCGAGCTACGTGACGTGACGTTGTCGCTTTATTCCGATTATTATATTTGATGATGGAGGTAGAGCTAGCTTGTTAAATGTGTCCAACCCTGTGTGTGGTCGGAGATGGGGTTCGACTCTGTCAACGATAAATAATATTTTAAGTCCTATTAGGTATTATATACATATATTATATTATATATATACCTATTAGGTATTATATGTATAATATTTTAAACTCCCACTAGGTATTTTCATCTCGTTAATGTAACTTTTAGATAATTTATAATCTCTTTATAATATAATGTTAAATCCTCTTAAGGTCCTTCGTTTGAGTCCGCTAGGTAGGTAGGCGCCAAGAGATGGCGCTGTCGTTGAAAACTCAATTGAGGTAATCTGCCCCAGTTTTAATTCACTTTGCGACCTCTTACTATTGTTATAAACACATCTCAAAAATAATAGAGCCCATTAATAGCTGCACTCGACTGAAAATTCAAATAATGTTCAACGCCTGTATGCACGCATGAACATTACGCACACATGCGAATTCAAAACGGTTACAAGCAAATACGAAATTTCGTTGCTCTGTATATCGTCTCGGTGGCCGAAGTCATCAGTTTGATTAGGTCGCGCTCGTGAGGTTCTGGGTTCGAACCCCTAAAATTAGGTAGTATTATTTTTTATAATTTAATTTCGAGAATACTATTTATTTTAATTTTTGCTGTGGGTTTCTTGACAAACTTATTCAAAATTAGTAACGAAACTTATAAAAGTATATATCTACATAAACCTAATATTGTCGCATAAATATTTAAAATGCGAAAGTTCGTGTGTAAGTGTGTAAGCATGTAAGTTTTTTTTTTTGTTATTTGGTGGCGAGACGAGCAAGTTACTCAGCTGATGTTAAGCTTCACGCTTGCTCATAACAGTTCAGTGCCACCCAGAATTTTGAACCTCAACAGTTCAAAACCATGCGCGGCAATGCACTGCGCTCATTACTCTGAGATATTAGATGTTAAATCTCTGTGCCCAATAATTACGCTGGAAACATTGCCCTTCAATCCGGAACACAGTGATGTTTTGCACACTACTGCTTGACGATTGAATAACTGGGTCCCTGGAATAACCCCATATCGGGGGTTCTAAAGGCACCGAGTCTGGTACCTTCCGAACAAATTTTCCACTTTTTTTCGTTTTTTTTCAAATTAATTTCGAATTTTACATACCTAATACCTAATGAAATGAACCTAATGAAATATGCAATACCCAAAAATGTTGTGTTTTCCGCGTCGATAGACATTATTCTGCGACTAAAAATATGGATTTTAGACCCGGGTTAGATTAATTTAGTCCATAGTAGGTACTGTTGTTTGTTATTTGTTATTTACAACACACAAAACTAACTTATAGGTAGGTATGTAGTTCATCTGTGGTATGTAGGTAGGTAGGTTGGTTGCTTGGTTGGTGGCTAGGTAGGTATTATTAGTATAATGTGCATATTTTGATCGCGCAGCACGAAATATTCAAGATTTTCATATACCTCTATTTACCACCTTACCACCTACCTATATAGGTACCATACCTATAGGCACCTTTTACAAAAAATCTATTATTTCACTAAGAAGGAAGTTTTTCAGAATTTTTTCAATATTTTTCCCGGGATCAGTGAGCGTGCGCGCAACGAGATCATACATAAAAATGCAAAAACCACATTCATCATCATTATTGAGGTGAATTTTTTTCCAGAAATTTTGCATTATTTTTCCTGGCAGCACTGATGGAGCGCGCACCGAGCCCCATACTCAGAAATGCCGAATTCCAACAAATTTTAGATATGGGGTTATTACTTAGTCACACCAAAATGCGAAAGTTTGTGTGTATGTAAGTAGGTATGTTAGTATGTAAGTGTGTTTGTTCCCGTTCAAATCTGTAACAGCTGCATGGATTTTAATGTAATTTGGTATGGAGGTAGCCAAATTTAGGTATGGTAGCCTCCATTCCAAATTTCATCCAAATCCGTTCAGCCGTTACAGAGTTTATACCGCGGGTGAAACCGCGGGGCGCATCTAGTATCCTATAAATTTTGAAAGTAGCTCTGTCTTTCTGTTTGTTATCTGTTCACGATAAAACGGCTGGACCGACCTTTACGAATTTTGGCAAAGGTATTCTAGTAAAATAAAATATTTTTTAATATAATCATTTTATGTATTTTTTAAGAAATCTCGTTACGTTAGGGAGAAGGCTGATGATGATGATGGAAAATTTTAAATCGATGACCGCAAATGTAAAACGCAGTCGGACGGGTAGAAATCCCCCCATTGCTATGAAAATGGGTAAGAAATCTCGGTACGATAGGGAACAGGCGGATGATGATGATAATGATCCTTAAAATCTATGACCGATAAACGACGAAGGTCTGTGACGAAGGTCACAGTTGGACGGGTACCAATCCCCCCATCGCCATGAAAATGGGTAAGAAATCTCGGTACGATAGGGAACAGGCTAATGATGATGATGATGATATTTAAATCTGTGACCACAAATGAAATTCGCAGTTGGACGGGTAGAAATCCCCCCCATCGCCATGAAAATGGGCAAGAAATCTCTGTACGCTATCAACAGGCTGATGATGATGATGAATTTTAAATCTATGACCGAAAATTAAAATCGCAGTTGGACGGGTAGAAATCCCCCATCGCCATGAAAATGGGCAAGAAATCTCTGTACGTTATCAACAGCCTGATGATGATGATGATGAATTTTAAATCTATGACCGCAAATGAAATTCGCAGCTGGACGGGTAGAAATCTCCCCATTGCTATGAAAAATGGGTAAGAAATCTCGGTACGATATGGAACAGGCTGATGATGATGATGATGAATTTTAAATCTATGACCGAATCACATGCGAATTCAAAACGGTTACAAGCAAATACGAAATTGAGTACCCGATTTTCGGCGTTCCACCTATCAGTTCGACTGGCCGAGCGGTCGAGTGGACGGATTTTCATTATGCTTCGTTTTGTAGTGTGTCAATGAGACGAAGGATCAATCCTCATTTGAAAATTACTGTTTTTGTAGATTTTTGTTCTTTTTGTGCTATTTTTTTACAAAATAAGTTATCAAACAACACAACAAACACCACACACAAAACTAACTAACTAATAGGTAGGTAGGTAGGTAGGTAGGTTGGTTGGTTGGTTTGTTGGTAGGTAGGTAGGTATTATTAGTATTATGCACATATTTCAATCGCGCAGCACGAAATATCCAATATTTTCATATACCTCTATCTACCACCTTACCACCTACCTATATAGGCACCTTTTACAAAAAATCTATTATTTCACTAAGAAGGAAGTTTTTCAGAATTTTTTCAATATTTTTCCCGGGATCAGTGAGCGTGCGCGCAACGAGATCATACATAAAAATGCAAAAACCACATTCATCATCATTATTGAGGTGAATTTTTTTCCAGAAATTTTGCATTATTTTTCCTGGCAGCACTGATGGAGCGCGCACCGAGCCCCATACTCAGAAATGCCGAATTCCAACAAATTTTAGATATGGGGTTATTACTTAGTCACACCAAAATGCGAAAGTTTGTGTGTATGTAAGTAGGTATGTTAGTATGTAAGTGTGTTTGTTCCCGTTCAAATCTGTAACAGCTGCATGGATTTTAATGTAATTTGGTATGGAGGTAGCCAAATTTAGGTATGGTAGCCTCCATTCCAAATTTCATCCAAATCCGTTCAGCCGTTACAGAGTTTATACCGCGGGTGAAACCGCGGGGCGCATCTAGTATCCTATAAATTTTGAAAGTAGCTCTGTCTTTCTGTTTGTTATCTGTTCACGATAAAACGGCTGGACCGACCTTTACGAATTTTGGCAAAGGTATTCTAGTAAAATAAAATATTTTTTAATTTAATCATTTTATGTATTTTTTAAGAAATCTCGTTACGTTAGGGAGAAGGCTGATGATGATGATGGAAAATTTTAAATCTATGACCGCAAATGTAAAACGCAGTCGGACGGGTAGAAATCCCCCCATTGCTATGAAAATGGGTAAGAAATCTCGGTACGATAGGGAACAGGCGGATGATGATGATAATGATCCTTAAAATCTATGACCGATAAACGACGAAGGTCTGTGACGAAGGTCACAGTTGGACGGGTACCAATCCCCCATCGCCATGAAAATGGGTAAGAAATCTCGGTACGATAGGGAACAGGCTAATGATGATGATGATGATATTTAAATCTGTGACCACAAATGAAAATCGCAGTTGGACGGGTAGAAATCCCCCCCATCGCCATGAAAATGGGCAAGAAATCTCTGTACGCTATCAACAGGCTGATGATGATGATGAATTTTAAATCTATGCCCGAAAATTAAAATCGCAGTTGGACGGGTAGAAATCCCCCATCGCCATGAAAATGGGCAAGAAATCTCTGTACGTTATCAACAGCCTGATGATGATGATGATGAATTTTAAATCTATGACCGCAAATGAAATTCGCAGCTGGACGGGTAGAAATCTCCCCATTGCTATGAAAAATGGGTAAGAAATCTCGGTACGATATGGAACAGGCTGATGATGATGATGATGAATTTTAAATCTATGACCGAATCACATGCGAATTCAAAACGGTTACAAGCAAATACGAAATTGAGTACCCGATTTTCGGCGTTCCACCTATCAGTTCGACTGGCCGAGCGGTCGAGTGGACGGATTTTCATTATGCTTCGTTTTGTAGTGTGTCAATGAGACGAAGGATCAATCCTCATTTGAAAATTACTGTTTTTGTAGATTTTTGTTCTTTTTGTGCTATTTTTTTACAAAATAAGTTATCAAACAACACAACAAACACCACACACAAAACTAACTAACTAATAGGTAGGTAGGTAGGTAGGTAGGTTGGTTGGTTGGTTTGTTGGTAGGTAGGTAGGTATTATTAGTATTATGCACATATTTCAATCGCGCAGCACGAAATATCCAATATTTTCATATACCTCTATCTACCACCTTACCACCTACCTATATAGGCACCTTTTACAAAAAATCTATTATTTCACTAAGAAGGAAGTTTTTCAGAATTTTTTCAATATTTTTCCCGGGATCAGTGAGCGTGCGCGCAACGAGATCATACATAAAAATGCAAAAACCACATTCATCATCATTATTGAGGTGAATTTTTTTCCCCGTAATTTTGAATTATTTTTCCTGGCACTGATGGAGCGCGCACCGAGCCCCATACTCAGAAATGCCGAATTCCAACAAATTTTAGATATGGGGTTATTAGTTAGTCACACCAAAAATAAATATTATAAAGAGGAAAGATTTGATTGTTTGTTTGTTTGCATTGAATAGGCTCCGAAACTACTGAACCGATTTGAAAAATTCTTTCGCTGTTGGGAAGCTTTTTAGCTTTCTTTATATATATATTTTTTTTGTAACTTGACGCAAATAGAAGGGTTTTGTGTGTGTATTATAATTTTTATTTTTTTGTTATATACACGTGCGAAGCCGGTGCGGGCTGTAAAGGATTCAAACAGACAGACGGACAGACAGACAGACAGTCGGACATGACAAACTTATAAGGGTTCCTTGTAGTACTACGGAACCCTAAAAATTTATAAATGGTTACCTATGTCAAAGTCCTCAAAATACAAGAATAGGGGTTCATTTTTATACATATAAACTAGTATTTCGCGAGGCTGCACGGGCCGCGTGCGGGCCCGCGGGGCGGTCCTGCAATTGGGTATGGCTGGATCGTTTAGGTCGACTTGTAAAGTTAAAAAAAAAGGAGGAGCATGATGAAAACGGGTAAGCTACCCAACAGCGAAATAATTTTTCAAATCCGTTCAGTAGTTTCGGAGCCTATTCAATGCAAATAAACAAACAAACAAAGAATCAAATCTTTCCTCTTTATAATATTGGTATAGATAGATTATTCTATCATCATCAATAGTTGTCGCAACGCACGCGATGTAAAGGATATTTTAGGTATTTTTTTTTACATCTTGGGTTACATTATTCGAGTTTTAGTAAGGATCCCAAATTTTTTAAAAATATAATATAATATAGTATAGGGATAGTGTAGCTTCCCAACAGTGAAAGAATTTTTCAAATCGGTTCAGTAGTTTCGGAGCCTATTCAATGCAAACAAACAAACAATCAAATTTTTCCTCTTTATTATATTGGTATAGACTATTCTTTCATCATCAATAGTTTCCGCAGTGCACGCGAAATACATCATCTTGGTTTACATTATTGGAGTTTTAGTAAGGATCCCTAATTTTTTTGAAAATATAATATAACCTATGTCACCCGGGGATAGTGAAGCTTCCCAACAGCGAAAGAATTTTTCAAATCGGTTCAGTAGTTTCGGAGCCTATTCAATGCAAACAAACAATGAAATAAATAAACAATCAAATCTTTCCTCTTTATAATATTGGTATAGATAGATTAGGTAACCAAATCAAACACTGCACTGCACACCGATACCGAATCTCGCAACGTCGCAATTATCGAAGGCCGCCCGCGGACTAAGCCGCGATGCAAGGATACCTAGTCTCGCTCACACACGCTCCGACAAGCTGGCAACGTCGCGTAAACCGCGTGACGCGCGCGCGGCACAACCAGTGTACACGATTTTTGCAAGATGCACCCACACATCAATATTTCACGCACACCATGATCGCATGATTCGCATGTAAAGAACACACCACTACATTCGTAAAATTTGTCGTAATTATTGGGTTGAAAAATGGTATTTCCTAGCCATGAACATTTTAAATTATCGACTTTGCGATACTTAGAGGCCAAATTAGACCTATGTTAAGTCATGCCCAGTTCAAAATCGTAGTAGGACGCCTAAAAAGGCGTCGATAGTTTTGTATGAAAGTCGAAGGACCTTAAGGTCCTTCGTTTGAGTCCGCTAGGTAGGTAGGCGCCAAGAGATGGCGCTGTCGTTGAAAACTCAATTGAGGTAATCTGCACCAGTTTTAATTCACTTTGCGACCTCTTACTATTGTTATAAACACATCTCAAAAATAATAGAGCCCATTAATAGCTGCACTCGACTGAAAATTCAAATAATGTTCAACGCCTGTATGCACGCATGAACATTACGCACACATGCGAATTCAAAACGGTTACAAGCAAATACGAAATTTCGTTGCTCTGTATATCGTCTCGGTGGCCGAAGTCATCAGTTTGATTAGGTCGCGCTCGTGAGGTTCTGGGTTCGAACCCCTAAAATTAGGTAGTATTATTTTTTATAATTTAATTTCGAGAATACTATTTATTTTAATTTTTGCTGTGGGTTTCTTGACAAACTTATTCAAAATTAGTAACGAAACTTATAAAAGTATATATCTACATAAACCTAATATTGTCGCATAAATATTTAAAATGCGAAAGTTCGTGTGTAAGTGTGTAAGCATGTAAGTTTTTTTTTTTGTTATTTGGTGACGAGACGAGCAAGTTACTCAGCTGATGTTAAGCTTCACGCTTGCTCATAACAGTTCAGTGCCACCCAGAATTTTGAACCTCAACAGTTCAAAACCATGCGCGGCAATGCACTGCGCTCATTACTCTGAGATATTAGATGTTAAATCTCTGTGCCCAATAATTACGCTGGAAACATTGCCCTTCAATCCGGAACACAGTGATGTTTTGCACACTACTGCTTGACGATTGAATAACTGGGTCCCTGGAATAACCCCATATCGGGGGTTCTAAAGGCACCGAGTCTGGTACCTTCCGAACAAATTTTCCACTTTTTTTCGTTTTTTTTCAAATTAATTTCGAATTTTACATACCTAATACCTAATGAAATGAACCTAATGAAATATGCAATACCCAAAAATGTTGTGTTTTCCGCGTCGATAGACATTATTCTGCGACTAAAAATATGGATTTTAGACCCGGGTTAGATTAATTTAGTCCATAGTAGGTACTGTTGTTTGTTATTTGTTATTTACAACACACAAAACTAACTTATAGGTAGGTATGTAGTTCATCTGTGGTATGTAGGTAGGTAGGTTGGTTGCTTGGTTGGTGGCTAGGTAGGTATTATTAGTATAATGTGCATATTTTGATCGCGCAGCACGAAATATTCAAGATTTTCATATACCTCTATCTACCACCTTACCACCTACCTATATAGGTACCATACCTATAGGCACCTTTTACAAAAAATCTATTATTTCACTAAGAAGGAAGTTTTTCAGAATTTTTTCAATATTTTTCCCGGGATCAGTGAGCGTGCGCGCAACGAGATCATACATAAAAATGCAAAAACCACATTCATCATCATTATTGAGGTGAATTTTTTTCCAGAAATTTTGCATTATTTTTCCTGGCAGCACTGATGGAGCGCGCACCGAGCCCCATACTCAGAAATGCCGAATTCCAACAAATTTTAGATATGGGGTTATTACTTAGTCACACCAAAATGCGAAAGTTTGTGTGTATGTAAGTAGGTATGTTAGTATGTAAGTGTGTTTGTTCCCGTTCAAATCTGTAACAGCTGCATGGATTTTAATGTAATTTGGTATGGAGGTAGCCAAATTTAGGTATGGTAGCCTCCATTCCAAATTTCATCCAAATCCGTTCAGCCGTTACAGAGTTTATACCGCGGGTGAAACCGCGGGGCGCATCTAGTATCCTATAAATTTTGAAAGTAGCTCTGTCTTTCTGTTTGTTATCTGTTCACGATAAAACGGCTGGACCGACCTTTACGAATTTTGGCAAAGGTATTCTAGTAAAATAAAATATTTTTTAATTTAATCATTTTATGTATTTTTTAAGAAATCTCGTTACGTTAGGGAGAAGGCTGATGATGATGATGGAAAATTTTAAATCGATGACCGCAAATGTAAAACGCAGTCGGACGGGTAGAAATCCCCCCATTGCTATGAAAATGGGTAAGAAATCTCGGTACGATAGGGAACAGGCGGATGATGATGATAATGATCCTTAAAATCTATGACCGATAAACGACGAAGGTCTGTGACGAAGGTCACAGTTGGACGGGTACCAATCCCCCCATCGCCATGAAAATGGGTAAGAAATCTCGGTACGATAGGGAACAGGCTAATGATGATGATGATGATATTTAAATCTGTGACCACAAATGAAATTCGCAGTTGGACGGGTAGAAATCCCCCCCATCGCCATGAAAATGGGCAAGAAATCTCTGTACGCTATCAACAGGCTGATGATGATGATGAATTTTAAATCTATGACCGAAAATTAAAATCGCAGTTGGACGGGTAGAAATCCCCCATCGCCATGAAAATGGGCAAGAAATCTCTGTACGTTATCAACAGCCTGATGATGATGATGATGAATTTTAAATCTATGACCGCTAATGAAATTCGCAGCTGGACGGGTAGAAATCTCCCCATTGCTATGAAAAATGGGTAAGAAATCTCGGTACGATATGGAACAGGCTGATGATGATGATGATGAATTTTAAATCTATGACCGAATCACATGCGAATTCAAAACGGTTACAAGCAAATACGAAATTGAGTACCCGATTTTCGGCGTTCCACCTATCAGTTCGACTGGCCGAGCGGTCGAGTGGACGGATTTTCATTATGCTTCGTTTTGTAGTGTGTCAATGAGACGAAGGATCAATCCTCATTTGAAAATTACTGTTTTTGTAGATTTTTGTTCTTTTTGTGCTATTTTTTTACAAAATAAGTTATCAAACAACACAACAAACACCACACACAAAACTAACTAACTAATAGGTAGGTAGGTAGGTAGGTAGGTTGGTTGGTTGGTTTGTTGGTAGGTAGGTAGGTATTATTAGTATTATGCACATATTTCAATCGCGCAGCACGAAATATCCAATATTTTCATATACCTCTATCTACCACCTTACCACCTACCTATATAGGCACCTTTTACAAAAAATCTATTATTTCACTAAGAAGGAAGTTTTTCAGAATTTTTTCAATATTTTTCCCGGGATCAGTGAGCGTGCGCGCAACGAGATCATACATAAAAATGCAAAAACCACATTCATCATCATTATTGAGGTGAATTTTTTTCCCCGTAATTTTGAATTATTTTTCCTGGCACTGATGGAGCGCGCACCGAGCCCCATACTCAGAAATGCCGAATTCCAACAAATTTTAGATATGGGGTTATTAGTTAGTCACACCAAAAATAAATATTATAAAGAGGAAAGATTTGATTGTTTGTTTGTTTGCATTGAATAGGCTCCGAAACTACTGAACCGATTTGAAAAATTCTTTCGCTGTTGGGAAGCTTTTTAGCTTTCTTTATATATATATTTTTTTTGTAACTTGACGCAAATAGAAGGGTTTTGTGTGTGTATTATAATTTTTATTTTTTTGTTATATACACGTGCGAAGCCGGTGCGGGCTGTAAAGGATTCAAACAGACAGACGGACAGACAGACAGACAGTCGGACATGACAAACTTATAAGGGTTCCTTGTAGTACTACGGAACCCTAAAAATTTATAAATGGTTACCTATGTCAAAGTCCTCAAAATACAAGAATAGGGGTTCATTTTTATACATATAAACTAGTATTTCGCGAGGCTGCACGGGCCGCGTGCGGGCCCGCGGGGCGGTCCTGCAATTGGGTATGGCTGGATCGTTTAGGTCGACTTGTAAAGTTAAAAAAAAAGGAGGAGCATGATGAAAACGGGTAAGCTACCCAACAGCGAAATAATTTTTCAAATCCGTTCAGTAGTTTCGGAGCCTATTCAATGCAAATAAACAAACAAACAAAGAATCAAATCTTTCCTCTTTATAATATTGGTATAGATAGATTATTCTATCATCATCAATAGTTGTCGCAACGCACGCGATGTAAAGGATATTTTAGGTATTTTTTTTTACATCTTGGGTTACATTATTCGAGTTTTAGTAAGGATCCCAAATTTTTTTAAAATATAATATAATATAGTATAGGGATAGTGTAGCTTCCCAACAGTGAAAGAATTTTTCAAATCGGTTCAGTAGTTTCGGAGCTTATTCAATGCAAACAAACAAACAATCAAATTTTTCCTCTTTATTATATTGGTATAGACTATTCTTTCATCATCAATAGTTTCCGCAGTGCACGCGAAATACATCATCTTGGTTTACATTATTGGAGTTTTAGTAAGGATCCCTAATTTTTTTGAAAATATAATATAACCTATGTCACCCGGGGATAGTGAAGCTTCCCAACAGCGAAAGAATTTTTCAAATCGGTTCAGTAGTTTCGGAGCCTATTCAATGCAAACAAACAAACAATGAAATAAATAAACAATCAAATCTTTCCTCTTTATAATATTGGTATAGATAGATTAGGTAACCAAATCAAACACTGCACTGCACACCGATACCGAATCTCGCAACGTCGCAATTATCGAAGGCCGCGCGCGGACTAAGCCGCGATGCAAGGATACCTAGTCTCGCTCACACACGCTCCGACAAGCTGGCAACGTCGCGTAAACCGCGTGACGCGCGCGCGGCACAACCAGTGTACACGATTTTTGCAAGATGCACCCACACATCAATATTTCACGCACACCATGATCGCATGATTCCCATGTAAAGAACACACCACTACATTCGTAAAATTTGTCGTAATTATTGGGTTGAAAAATGGTATTTCCTAGCCATGAACATTTTAAATTATCGACTTTGCGATACTTAGAGGCCAAATTAGACCTATGTTAAGTCATGCCCAGTTCAAAATCGTAGTAGGACGCCTAAAAAGGCGTCGATAGTTTTGTATGAAAGTCGAAGGACCTTAAAGTCCGTCTTGGGCAATTTACTTCTAAAGATTTCTTGAGTGATCAAAATTTTAATGAATGTGACATAACTATGATTGCAGCGCTAGACTACATTGAAACTTGTGGGTCCTAAAATCTTCTGCCTTGAAGGAGTATTAATTTTACGGAGTTCTTTAAATGTCAGAGCAGTAAACCATCTGTAACATCGAATTAGTATTAGAAATCAATCATAAAAACACTTATCATGACCGACCACCATCCGTTAAACTTAACTTATTGGATTATTTTGATTCAGTCGAAGCTCAAGGCTCTCTCAAAATCCAAACTTAGAAACACGCTAGTATAAGATCTTAGTACGAGTAAAGTAGTCAGTTGTAACGCGACCCAAGATAACTTAACTGAGAAATAGAGACCGTCCATTATGAATAGATACTAGATGGAGCTAATGTACCATGAAGCTTATATTTTTTCAACTGTATAGAGATAGCTAGGTTCTTACATAACTGGACATGTAGCGGCTCGCAATAAACCATTATAGAGGCTGGGCATGTTACCATCTTTATTATTTCCTTATATATGTTTCTTAATTTTAGGATTTAGTAAGTTCGTTGCTATAACACGATGACATAAGCTAACCGTTGCAAGAAACGTGGCCACGGCTACTAACATCGGTGGCCGGCCTTTCAATTTTGTGCAAGGCTTTCAAAATCTTCGTCTAGATCTTTTATTTTCGTGAATTTGTTATCGAATTGGTATTTTTTACGATTATTAAGACTAATTTTAATGTAAATACGTATGTAAAAGAATACGGTATAGTAATATACCGTAGATCCGTATTCTATATGTATATGGAAACACCGAATCTTCAGGCAATTTAACGAAAGTGAGAACGTGCAAAAACTCAACTGCATTAAAAAGTGATTTAAAAGGTAATTATGTCGTACATATAGATTAAACATTATGTATCGTCTGCAGTAGATATGTGAGGAGTTGAACAAAGAGCGTGTGTGAAAATAGTTGCACGACCGCAACCACCGCGCCGCGCCGGCTGCGGTTACACAACGACACTCGACTTTATAGCCTACTTTAAAATAGATATTAGGATTACTTCACAATCACAACATTGCAATTAGTCTCACACAATACTTTTGTCTATTACTAAAGCAAGGTATTTTTACAGTGGGTCATAAAGTTGTGTTTATAATTCTGTAAGTTTCCTGTGTTGTTTTCATCGATTAATTTTATTCGATTATCAAATGAACCACAGACTGACAATACCAATGCCACCTTTTCCACTTCAATCCCGATCAGAACCTTAGTTCTCTACAAACAAGGTTCAAATCGAGCATCTCCGCGAAGATTGAACGGGATGATCAGACCAAGGGCGATACAATTGTCGTCATCCTGTCGGTCCCCTGCTTCCGTCCATGTTCAGAAGACCTTATCTCGAGAACGGTAAGGTCGTCATTGAAACGGTCAAGGGTACTGCGTAAACTATGAGGATGCGGCATTGATGTTTGGATGAAGATGTAGCCGACGGAGTTAACGGTCATTTCGTATCATTCTCGATGTTCGACGCTACACACGCGTGAACCGACGTACGAAAAGTTTTATTGAATGTCTGTGGCTATTAATTTTGATTCTCATACATATCAAATAACTCCTAGTATCCAAGTTCTAATACGGACATAATAAGCTTTCAGTGATTGCAAGCTGAGGTTGCAATGTGCAGACCACGTCGCTTGAAGAACCGATAACCGATGGGGAAGAAAGGTTCTTGAGTGGGGACCATGAACCGGAAGACGCAGCGTAGGGAGGCCGAATTAGAAAATAATGTATGACAAAGTTATTGAAAAGGTGTTTCCATATTAACTAAAATCAATAGGTGCTTCTATACTAAATAAAATAATTGACTTGGCTTTACATGATATCTCACAAAATTTTTTTCAGCGGATGGATTGCTTTGCGAGTTTTTTTTTCATATTGTGTTTTTGTTGGGATGTATAATTACATGATCCCGTATAAACTGGTATCCCGTAAATCCTTCCTCGGGTCGGCCATCTTGTTGAATCATAGCTCCGTGACGTCATATTGCCAGATAGACCGAAGGTCGTTCCTACTAAATCTGTGTTTTATGATGTATTAGCAGCGCCCCGCGGTTTCACCCGTTTCTACAGAAACCGAATATTTTTCCGGGATAAAAAATAAACCTTTGAGTTAATCCAAGGTATAAGCAACCACCATAAAAATACATATATGTACCGCCGTTACAAAGTTAAGGAGAAACAAACATAGATCAATAAAACTTTTAAATATTTATTTTTATACTAACGGGAGTTGATTTTGAAAAAACTGTGATACCGGTATCTTTTTATTTTTCCCGTAGGGTATCCATACCGAGTTCGGTATTAGTATTATTATTAATGAACATACGTACCCTCCAAATTACAAGTCTCTATGTCCAGCGGTTTAGGCTGTACATTGTCTATAGGTCAGTCAGTCAGTCAGGACAAAGCCTTTTATAGGTATAGATTGTTCTACCTAGATCTGCCCTAGCAATAGCAACTAAGTATGGCTTGAATGTTTATTACATTTTTTTCAAAAATGGTTCACCGAGCCGCTAACGATTCGACATAAGAATTAAGTAACATTAAAAATAAATAAAACATGCAGTAACATGTACCCAACCTACTAGGAATTTACAGTAGGTAATTAATTTAGTAAATCGTGCATGTTTTGCTGCAATAGCGCGGGTACAGATATCCGGCGCGGGCCGCGGTGTTGTTTCATTATATCAAACGGAATCAAATTATAATACAAGGACCAGCTCGAGCTCGAGCTGCCGGTTCCTGGTGCCGAACTGCCGAGTGCTTTTATGTAATGAGTATTACATTATCCTTTTCATATTCATTACTTATTTCTAAAAATATTTTACAAGGTTCAAACTGAACTCAATGAGTTTTTATCGAGAAAATTTCATTTTGCTATGTTTTTCATAGATAGAACCAAACAAAATTATGTGTAAATGGAAAAATTCGAGGAAAAGGGGGGAAAGTGGCGTTGGTGCGGAAAGACGGTACAGATTGGTAATAATTTTGAAAACTAACTTCCGCTCTGTACGTCTGAAACGGGATACGGTCAAGTGGTTGTACCTGTGAGCCCATGACTAGCGAAGTGAACATTTAAAGCCTTTTCTAAACCTATCCGTACAAGTCGACCGAGACGACACGATATGGACCACAACATGACTGCGGACAGCGCGCGAGCGATTCCGCGGCCCTTTTTGCATTCCGATATCGACGGAATATCGTGGGGTTGTTGTCTGTAAACACGTAACATTTTTGGAGTCCTTAGGTTGTCTCGCCCTAGAATGAAATGTTATTCTAAACAATATATTATGTGACTTGAAATGTATCTACGAGTGAAATAATATTATTCGCTGATCTCTAGCTCTACCCGCCGTCAGAAAGAACTCCAACGAGTCTCGCACAAACGGGCACAGTGTTACTCCATGGGCACGTGTCCATGGGTCTTGTTCCCCACCCAGTCGCGATGTGCCTACCTACACGGGGGTACGATTTGTGGAAAAAATGTTTGCGGCGTAATTAGTTGCAAACATGTTTTTTTTGTATTGTAGTTCTTAGAAGGGAAGAAAGAATGATAATGATTCGAGCAGTTTAGTACAGTATACTAAATATAATATGATACCTACTAGGCTAGGCTTAGTTAAAATAAGAAGTAGTAAAATGGGAGCATCGCTCGGCGCTCGGCGCTCGGCGCTCGGCGCTCGGCGCTCGGCGCAATACGTGTATAACGATTAACTCTAACAATAGAATTGAACTGCGAAGTCTCTGCAACAAGTATAGGTAAGTACGAGTATTGCGATTACAACTTTACTGCGGCTTACATAAATACAAACTCGCCGATCTACGAACTTATTGTTTTCATAGTATTTACAACATTACACCAAATAACACCTGCCCTAGTTAAAGTAGTTAAGTATATAATATATGGATATACCATCGCCATCATTTTCTCTCTGATGACATTCTACAAATAAGTATATAGATGGCAGAGAGCACACAGTAGTAACTGTCTGCGTTTTGCACATTTTCTTTTATCTTCTGCTAGGTATAGGCGTGTCGTGTCCGTTCCAAGCACAGAATTCTACCTCCAATAATACATTCTTCTACTTTTAAGGTTTATCGAGATCGGTCCAATCGTTTAGTAGCAAAAAGGTAAATTACAGACAGAGTTACTTTCGCATTTATAATATACTTACAAGTAAGACTCGCGGAGATATCACAAACACACACATGCACGCACGCACACAAACTGGCTACAGGGCGCACAAGAGACAGGCTTTGCCTAGTTTGGGGCCCGTTAGACATCTGTTTAACAAGTAACTACGCTTGTAATTCATAAAAATAATTTTCTAACCTATATTAATGTTTTGATTTTGGAAATAAATTATTATTATTATTATTATTATATATATAATCATTACTAGTGGAACTGAAACCTTCCTTGTAGCCTTCGACATGGTCAAGATTTTGTGTTTTACCATTCTACTACCATTATATATATCTGCCGACGCTCGTCTCGTGTTCACTGTTGGCACAGTAAGCTCTGCTTCTGATAGATACATTCATACACTGTCCAGTGGTGCTAGGATTGCCCGTGGTCAGACCGAGGGAACCCTAGACAATCCAGAGATCCGCGAAGATGTTAAGCCGGTGTTAAGACGTATTTTCCCGTTTCTAACGAACCAGTTACCGATCGATTCGCATGGCTCTAGTCTAGTGTTTTGTTGCTCGACAACCATCTGTTATTTATAACTAAATAATAAATATCCAAAGTAGGCACTGATAAGGTAGGACACGCTCAGGTTCTAGAGTGGTAGGTACCTAGTAGGTAGGTACTCGCAAATATCTGTTTCGTTTGCAGTGATTATACATTTTTCGCATTTTATTGCATAAAAAGTAAGTATCGTATGATGTGCATACTTCTTATGTTGTCTCTATACTACTTCCTTGTCAAACGCCCACGTTAAAATAAGCCGTGGTCATTTACATCTATGGCCCCAATGTATGGCCCCCAGGAATTGTTAACTCGCGTGCACATAGTGATAATAATTATGTTCCTAACCTATTAGTTAAGTACTAAGTTTTGATTATTTTATTATATAAGAAGATTTAAATTGTTGTTCCTTTCTTTCCCTAAATAAGAGGTACCCACCAAATATTACAAATAATGATTATGGTGCAATAAAAATATCACAGATTAAAAACTTTGCTGTTTTTAAATTAAACTTCATTCAATTAACGGTTCTTATAAAAAGACTCGTGATCCGAGAGATCGATTAGCGTCGAGACTTTTCGAAACTCGGGGAAAATAGGTCGAGAAACCAAAAACCGAATTGGAAGCCACGGATATCGTAGTAGTTAAACTAACTTAACTTTACCTACTTGTTCATTTTCCAAAGAGGAAGGATAGTTGTTCCGATGGCAGTACAGAAATAGTACAAACCAGACGATTTATTTTACTTTAAGCCTAGAACAGTTTTTTCTTCGACCACATAAATTGTATGATTGTGCCATATAAAACAAAACAAATAAACGAGAACAAGTGGCTTTTAAATAATTGCACCTACATGTAGGTACCGAGTCTCGAGTCGGTCCGGTGTCGTGAACTCGCGCGGAAAACAAGATTTTTTTAAAAGATGTGGATGAGACTCGGGACGAATCTACATCGTTCCCAAATGTGCCGCGCTCGAGTCCGTCATGGTCATGTGGTCATGTAAGTCACACTTGCTGAATGAGTTACGATTCAATGCACCATCTCGCCTTCCAAGAAACAAAACTTATAACTTCTTTAACGTACCACACTGCAGAAGTAACTTAGGATTCTATTCTGGCTTGCCTAGGCTCTGTAGGCACTACAACAGTCTTGCTAAAAATCATAATTTAGACATAAGCGATTCTCTACCTAAATTTAAGAAATCCATTGATCTCATTAATAATGTAAGTATTTAGTAACTTATTTACATAGATCTCATTATATAAGTAACATTCCCTCTTTTTTTTCTCAAAATTTCGTTGGTTGGCTAATATTTGCCAAATTTAAATATAATTATTTTGATGTTTCCTAGTTTTAACTCGCTTCATATATTGCTACATTTTCTCATTGTATAATTAAGACTCGCTAGTAAATTTTTCCACTTCCAATGTAACCTAAATTTAATTTAAACTATTTTGTACTCTGCAGGCAGCAAAAAATATTTTCATTTTAGTTTAGTTTAGTCGAACCTCCATGAGCACGACGTGGTCTCCTGTAATTGGGGGTGCACCCAGCTTGATGCCTATGTTTCATAATGTGAATGTAATGTGTAACTTCTGTTGGGGATCCATATTCTATAAAAAAAAAAAAAAAAATACCTATTTAGGGTACAAATAACTAATCTACAGAAAGTAATAATGCTGCTATAGCATTGAGCACATCATAGCAGAGTTAGTTATAATCCTGTTACGATTACCCCAATGAAGAGCTCTAAAGTGATTATAGGAAGCTATACTGTGTCCAATTTTGAATATTGGTTCCGTAAAGCCTGAATGGATTTGTTAGAGCACATTGCAAGTACCTACCTAGTTCACTTTTGATGCCGGAAAAAATGTAGCAAGTTGTACCTGAAAAACAAGCCCGCGGCTTGTTTTTCAGGTACTTTAATTCCCCAGGGATTAACTACATTAACTACCCTGTGTTGGCAACACCAAGAAAGCAATACTGGCCGGTTGATGGATAACAAAATTTTTATCTATGGGATAACGTTTTGAAAAACGAAGCTCTGTGATTGGAATCGGTGAGGCATGGCTTGTTAGTTTTTGCTGGAGCTACGGAAGATGGATTGCTTTTGCGTTTTATGTGTTCATGTAATTTAACCACAGAATTCTCCTTATAAATAAGGCCTTTAACTTTAGCTAATGAACAGCTGGTTTGAATCCTTTAATTATTAGGTACGTGATTATATAGTTGAAGTTTATTTAAATTACCTAAACCTAAAGAAATTGCTAACACTTGTTGTTGTCGGTCTGAGAATTGGTCTGTAGGTCAAGAACGCTAAAGGTACCTATGTTTATTTTATGATAACGGGTAATACGAAAGTAAACAGTACAACTAACTAAACAAAAAACAACAAAAAACGCCATTGTCGCTAATGAGGCTTCGAATCCGAATGCAATGCAAAGGCCACGACCCCAATCATGCTGTTTCTGGTTCCGCTGCTTCCTTTCACGGCATTTTTTTGTCTCGAGCTAAAACCTGAATTTTTATTACACAGACTCACAGCAATCGTCATTCTGATCAAAAAACGTTAGAAGAAACGTCGATGTGTGTCAAATAAGAAAAACTTAAATCAATCTTTTGCCTTTTTATTATCAAAACCATAAACAAAGAAGAACGTCAAGGTTTTTAATACTTTTATGAGTTATAACGACAGACTTCAAAACTCCAGCATGAATTTCACATCAAAATTGTAGCGTTGAGAAACTAAAATTAGATGTAAAGTAGTAGTGAAACGGCAACCTACCGGCGGGTACCTCTCGTCTTCAGGGTTCAGAAGGTCACCGACTGAAGATGCTTTCGCCTGGTTCGCCAGATGCCTCCTGCTGTTCAAGACCGAAGACAACTCATCCAGGTAGCGTAGCGTCAGGTTCGCCATGGTCACTCACTCCCTTGCACTTCACTGTAAACATTCCACGTATCACGTAACGCGCTCGGTTCTGGACGCACGGACGCGTGCCGACGTGCCCATCGCTGGTACTCGACTGACGCTAAATCGCTAAGACGAAACGAAACGTCTGCGCGACCGCGACGCGATCACGCGACGCGAGCGCGACGCGACTCGCCGTCATAGATCAGCGCAGATGGTCGGGCTCGGATTATTAAATTATTCTTTCTTGATAAGATTTCGAAAAGGTTTTTGTGCGTATCATTTTCCTATATGAGAATTATTAACTAGGTCAATACGTTCCTGGATTTTCCATATTTTCCCTGAAATAAAAATTGTCGATTGTTATAGAAAAGCATGTTGAATAACATGTTTGAAATAATAATAATAATATTGTTTGACCAAAGACATTTTATAAGGAGAATTCTATGTGTTTGACCTAGTAAAACGAACAATCAAAATATCATCTAGAATCGACGACTTATAATGAGGCGTTTTCCAAAAAAAAAACCTGGTAATAAAAGTACCCAATAGATGGCGTTAGATGTACCTCGAGGTTTTGCTGTCACTGTCAAGACATGAAAGACAAAAAAAATTACGTGTTCCTTTTTTTTTCTCGTGTTTTTTGGCTCCACATGTTTATTTAGACAATTTCAAGTAATGTAACTATGTATTTGACTTCATTTGAAATATTACAATAGTTGACACTGGCTAAATACACAACGCGTGGAGCCAAAATTTACGATTTAAAAAATAAACATAAAATATTTCGACACAAAATGACAATGACAGGTAAAACGATAGTTCTATTACGCCATCTAGTAAGTATTTTAGAACAATTTTATTTTATTTTGGAAAACGCCTCATTAATAATGCACTTATTTATTGTTACATTCTTACTTATTTATTTACTGTATGCTCCGGTTATTGCCTAAGTACTGCTAAGTACCTATAACATATTTGTGGTTTTGATCATAGAATGTGATATTGTTAGGTTCTTTTGTGGTCTGATAAAGAAAGGACTTCTTTAATTATTTCCTTATCGCTTGTCCTAAGGAAGTAAACCACGTTTGTTTATATTTTGATTTGAGCAGCTGATATTTAACAAAGTGTTTATTTCAATGAAATGCCACCTAATTATTTATAGACGTATCTACTAGATTGCAGGTACCTATAGGTGCTACAATATCAGAATCTATAGGATATTTGGAGTATCTTTATGTGGAGAATAAAAATAAATAAATAAGTTAGAATCGGGAAAGTACCGCCGATACAAGAACAAGAACCTACCTGACGTGCAAGTAATCTATCTCGTTAGTATGCTCACGTCTCCACTTTGGTCACAATATGACGAACCGATGATAAAAAGGGTTTCGTCAGCGGTACATCTGATAGAAAAAGGTGTAGCAAACCTTCACTTTATTTTAAAGACCAATTCAAAAAAAAAATTTTTAATTAAACCCTGTTTACATGTATGGCATGTATTTTTTATTTTTTTGCAAATTGTTACGTTTAAAAGATCTATTGAATGATTCCCCACACGACATGATCCCCATCATCAGCGAATTTTTTTTTTACCCCCTCTTGAACCCTTTACCCTCAACAGTTTTAACTTTCGAGAGTGACCAGTCTGCGGTGTATAATCTTTGCCGCAATTGAATCTATGTTTCGTTCCATTTTCTTCACTCAGCGCCGCCAACTCCGAACGTTTCCTACATCTTACGTAAATGCTATTATACTCCGCAGCTACCGCGGCTTGAATCCGGTCTTCATCGCATCTCTTCAAATTATTGTAATCATTATTCTTATACTGAAACAATACTACCGACGTCGTCCAGTTGTACTATGTAGCCGGCCGTAGTGCGAGAGTTCCTACTCTCACATTTGTTGACAGCCTGCAGGCCTAGCACGAGCGCCGGGATACAATTTTGTCCACCATATTTATCCTGCTAGAACGAGACAGATGTATCCATATTCTAGCTTTGTCACGTTAACGCGAAACAAAACAAAACGGGACAAAACGGGTGGACATAACTTTATCCCGGCGTCCGTGCTAGACCTGCTGGCTACCTCCGCTACGGCGTGATGCAAAGCCAGTCTTCCGGTCCGGTCCGGTTGTTCGTCTTGTAGGACAAGAATTTTTGGAACCTCGCACTAGAGGTTCAATTTTAGGAAATTGACAGGTATATATAGGTATCGAACTATAGGGCTGCCAACTGAGTTCATACAAAATGTAAGCAACTAGGTCATAAATAAGAAAAATACCGTTAATTAGAAAATGATAACGCGTGCAGCTGCGAGATGGGTCGACGATATCGTCACCATCGCGGGTCGAACCTGGACCGAGGCAGATGGCATAGCGAGAGAGAGGCCTATACCCAGCAGCGGGATAAGGAAGGCTGTGGATGATGATGATATAATATTATATTGTTATGTTACATAGTCGTCTTAGTATTTATACAAAAACATATAGGTGGTTGATATTCCGTGTCGGGTCGGGACACAGTTTCACTTTCAACCCATCAATGTCACAACAGCGCCGTAATGATACTCCTTACTCATTGCCCCGTACATATTAAGCAGAGTCATGTCCATCGTAATTAACTGTATGTATATCAGATTAATTATTCAACAGTGTTGGATTGTTATCACTTATTATATTCAATTAACACCACAATAACACTTCGTTTGTTTTTTTTTTAAATATTCTATTTTATTTTATACTAGTTTTTACCCGCGACTTCGTTCGCTTGGATATTAAAAAAAGTATTATCTGTCCGTCTTTGGAATATACAGTAACTATTTATCCAATTTTATCAGTATCCGTTCAGCCGTGACAACAAGACGTTTTGTATGGACTTTTGTAATGTAGGGAGTTTAGAATCGCGCAAGCGAAGTTTAGTTTTATTGGTAACGGTAAGTTTTGGTTTATTGGTCCTCATACGACTGCGGCTATTCTTATTCTTATTCTTATTCGAGATGGGGGCGATGAGTCCTGCACTGACGTCCCGCATGGGGTGTATTGTGCATTCCCCCCTGCCAGCGTCTACCCGAGCCAACCCAGCTCCTTGAAATAACGGAGCGTGGCTCTGGGCCGCTGGCATAGCTGCTCCAGTTTTTTAGATGACGATGATGATGAGACCAAGTCAAGTTGTCGGGATGACATGGGTGATGTTGCCTCAAGCAACCTAGTGGCGTTTCTAGCTTCTTCTGTGGCTGTACAGTGCCACAGCACATGTTCCACTGTTTCGTTCTGCTGCATGCAACCACGACACAGCGGACTGTCCGTAGCTCCTATTTTGTACAAGTGACTATTCAAATTGCAATGACCGGTTATGAGGCCTACCAGTAGGCGAAGGTCCTGTCGTTGCAACTTCAATAGATTGTTAGTGATTTTTCTGTCGAGGGTTGGAAATGCGGCCTTGGAGTGTTGACAGTCGGCCTTCTTATCCCACAGATTTTGTTGTTCTTTGTCGGTGTGGCGGCGCAGTAGCTCACGTACTTCCATCGCTGATGGTTTGCAGAGACCCACTACGTCGCCGTCTGTTTGTTTCCTTACACCCTCCTTGGCAAGGGTGTCTGCCACGTTGTTGCCCGGACACGATCCGTGACTCTTCGTCCATCTCACAATGGTTCTGAACTTGTTAGAGAGTGTTTGTAGTGCTGTGTGACACTCAGCAATGACTCTTGACCTTGTTACAGGTCTCCGAAGTGCATAAATAGTTGCAGCACTGTCGATGGTGATGATGAGGATTTGTGTGCCGTCTCGCTCTACGGCGGCTGTGAGAAGCTCATTTATTGGTCCCACAGCTCTAGCTGCCAGTAGAAGACCCATGGCCTCAGCCTGCAGCGCTGTCGTGGTTTTGTTCAGGGCCACGGACTCCTTGAGTCCAAGCTCCGGCGAGTAAAACCCGCAGCCTGCTCCTTCCTTGTTCCGTGCACCGTCTGTGTATATGTTCCAAGTGGGCAATACACCATCTAGGACATTTTCCTCTGTGACCAGCTCGTACTTTTTGGTGTCCAGATATGTATTAGCTATCTTATCAGTACCATGGATAGCTTCGGGAATTATCCTCGTTGCTCGATCTACTATTCTACAGTGGTTCGTGATAGCACCCGTACTTTTCCACTGATTTGTAGATTTAATCCTTAGTGCTGAAGCCATTGCTTCCTGTTGTATATGCAGATGCAAAGGAGTCAGACCCAGGATTACTTCGAGAGCAGCTGAGGACGTCTTCTTCATACATCCGCTGATTAACGAGCATGCAAGCCTTTGAGTTTGCTGTAGTTTAGTAATTACAGTTGCTAGGTTGGTGCGAGTCCACCACACTATACAACCGTAAGTGAGAGTTGGTCGCACTATCACAGTGTATAGCCAGTGACAGAGCTTCGGTTTAAGGCCCCAGTCCTTACCTACTGCTCTGGTGCACTGCCATAAAATGCTGCGGCTGTATTCCTCTGAATAATAATATTAGTTAGGATTGATCTCAGATCAGTTGTTTCTCTGATCTGAGGGATTGATGATTGACGAGTATTTTAGTGTAGTATTCAGTGCCACCGATTGCTATGAATAAGTCCGTTATAAGGTTTGCATTCCTTTGATACCGGCGGAGACCACGAGGCGGTAGACCAGCCGTGAACCTTTTCCACCGACCGGAAAAGCCGGAGTTTCCCCAGGCTGGTAGGTCCCGGCGGGTCGGCGGTACGACCACGACTCTAGCTCCGTTAGAACGCGCCCGTCAAACCAAACGTGAAGCCGCTCGCTAAGACCCTGCGCGGACGACTCACTGTAGCATGCAAGTTTCACTAATTTTCCCTATAAGCAACTCACGCAGAAACATTCTCTTGTCTATTTATAACCATGTCCTAGAAAGAGTTATAAAAGATCCTGCGGCAAATGGGCTCGTCGATGACGCGCACGTGTCATGTAGATACCCTACTCTTTTGTGAATAACGTTTCGATTATTGTAGTAAGTACAGACAAACCGCGTATAGCGGCTAGTTAAATACTGATAGGAATATTAATGGTGCTCAGAGCATTGTTTCCGTCGCTTTCACCCGCACCCGCGCCTGCGCCCGCGTCGCAATGAGTGACGTAGTGTTACGTCACGCGCGTACTGTTGCATCACTTTAATCTTGTTACGGCAGTAAGTAGCGCATACTGTCGCGCGTAGTGCGGTACTCGACTTCATTATTCAAATAACTTCAAAGAGAATTTATAATATTATGTGATGTTTGTTTTGATACATACACGCGCATGCGCAGACCTAATTTACGCTTAAAATGTCATGATTGGCAGGCTGTCGGAGTGCATCGCTAGATGCAGGAGACGGATCTTCAGCACGAGAGGGTGGAGATGTAGTTCAATGTATGTGTGTGTCGGCAGTAGGCCCACGACACACCATTACTACTATTTGTTCTGTGCCTAACGTGGACCCTATAGACGATGTAACCCCAAGCTGCGTACGAGTGTTTGAACCCCACAGATGAACTCTGTGTTGAACCCGCAGCGTGGCTTCCGCTCACGCGCTACAACCGAGCCTTCATAGCGAAACAAATTACAAAATTGTGTTGTGTTGGTGAAAATGCTATTATTTAAAGCACATTAAACAGCTAATAAACCATTCATGAAATCTGAAATAAGGCTTCCATAAAAAAACATATCTTAATTTTGACACAAGCCAAGCGACACGTTTCACGAATCTTTACAACACGTGCCTATTTTCGTGTGTAATGTCGTTATCGAGCACTTTACGGCGTTAATAGAATTATGCAAGTGCAAGTGCATTTGTGCAATCGGCTTTCATACACAAATACGCCTTTTGAAGAGTTAAAGTGAGCAATATTCCGGTTAAGAAATTATTATTTTAGTTACGAACATAAATCAATCAGAAACCTACAAAACACAGCTTTTTTATTTTGGTAAAGACTCGTACGACTGCAAATAGCAAGCGCAAGCAAAAGTATAAGATTTGAGATATATATCCCTTTGAGAAGTTGTGCTGATCCAATGGACGACGAATCGGACTTGGCTCCAATTTGAAATCTGTTCTATAATCCAAAGAGTACCCAATCAGTAATCAAGCTTTTAGTCTAGCTCAGTACCGGAACACATGATACCAATCATACTTCGGACTATGACAATAATTTTGTCGATAATAATCAAAGCCGATAATGTGCACGAGGGTCGCGCGCGTGATCAGATTTAATTTGTGCTATTTACACAAATTTTTAACTTCGTTTAATTTTTTTTATGCAGCTTATTTACCTGCTTGAAATAACTGAAAATGTTCAGCTTTCAATTTTTGGAAAGAATTATTATAAAGGACTTATTAACTATGTATAATATACAGTACGCGCGCGAGATGAATGCTGTCGGGGTCCTAAGCCTTCGAAAGCTCGGCGTTCAAGTCACGCGCGGACTCTATGTATATCGTGTATAATTATAACGCAGTCGTAGAATGCCTGGGTAGTGCGTATCATATTACAGGTAATAGGTATTATGATGTAAGCTCGCAATTTTGCAACGCAAATGGCACTACTGCAGTAACGTGACGTGAGACGAGTGACGAGTGAGAGAGATGTACGAGTAGTATAGAGCCAGTTTACGAGCGGAGCGATGTTCGTTATTAGAAAGGCGACGGACGGCAAGTACCTAGGTACGGAGTACGGACGGACCGACATCTGCCGTACATCACGCACGGTTTATTGAGGAAGGTAACTGCCTTCACTCGTACTTGCTCAACCGTGTAGCACTAGGTTAAAACACAGATATTTACCACAAATACTATGAACCGGGAAAAATTGTGTTCAATGCCATAACTATGGTACTTACGAAGCAAAAAATTTGAAATAATGAAAGAGTCAAACGTCAAACAATTAACTGGATTTAAAACAGAATGTTCGCAAAACTTTGAATACTTCCAGTGAATGTTCCTATAGCGAATCTAGCAGACAATCAAATGTTTGGTTTCGAGACAGGGTTTAGATTACTTCATTATCCAAAAACTACTAAGTATACTATTTTTTTATTTTTTTTTATGTATAAACATATAGGTTTGCATGGCACGTGAATAGTGTCTGTACGTCATTACACACACTCGTACAGACGGAGGAGACACTCTACACTTCTGCTCATCCGTAACTTTCAATTTCCGCTCCCAAAATAAGAAAATATTTATATTTGTACTTTTAACTTTGAACCGTTGTAATAAGGACCATCTGATAGAATCATGTTCACAGTAAATTCCGTATATATTGTACAGATTATAGGCACGTATAGTACAACAATCGGATGTTGGCTTTAAAAAATCGACCTCGAAAATCTAACCCCACACCAACAAAATATGATCTATGACAATTTCAACTTAATTCCTTCGATATAAAGTTGAACGAGTTCCCGCCAGTTTATTTGTGAGTTTGTATTGAAAATCAACACAATACGCCGGATGCAAGCAATGGAGAGTATAATGTTACCTGTCATGTAGGTACCTACATGACGGGACGGGTGGAGCGCTGCAGGCTGCGGGTACTCGCAGCCGGGACCGGACCGGTCACAACTACCTACCTACTGATCAAAAAACTAAACGAATAATTGAAAAACGCTCCGTTATGGTAAAACTTGTACTAACGCAACGTTTACTTACATCGGCTCAGATACCTAAACGTACTCGTGCCTTACAATTTTGTAAATAAATCAGCTTCCAAAAGCTCTCACCAGGCTTGTACCTGTTTGAACCGTCGATAGCTCTGTTCGCGTCATCAATCGTCTCGATTTAGGTAAATGTGATTAGTGTCTGTGACTGAGTCACACTCACACACTCACACGCGGCATGTTTGTTCCGCCGTAACACATCATCGGCTAGCGGTCTACTTGGGAGCCACAAAAACTGTTCCTGCGGGTTTGGCGCTTGCCCGCTAGTACCAGCTTCCTAATGTACTTTTATGGTAAAACTGTCGTTTGTTAGCTACGATTTCTTCGCTACAATTTTACCGATAAACGATAGAAACTGTTTTGTCAAAGAAGTAGGACAACAGATTCAAAGAAGTAAGACAGTAGATTCAAAGAAGTAGAATAACAGATTCAAAGAAGTAGGACAACAGATTCAAAGAAGTAGGACAACAGATTCAAAGAAGTGGGACAGAAGATTCATAAAAATTGTACAAAAGATTCAAAGTAGTAAGATAACAGATTCAAAGAAGTAAGATAACAGATTCAAATAAGTAAGACAACAGGTTCAAAGAAGTAGTAGAGCAGATTCAAAAGAAGTAGTGCTACTGCAACAGACAGGATACTTTTTCTCCTGAAAAACTAGAAAATGTGTGGTAAAACGACGATTTCTGTTATAAGATATGCAATTACAGTCTGGGGTAATGCTGTAAATATTACAAAAGTGTTACGATGTCAAAAAAGAGCAATTAGAATTATCAACGGTTTAAAAAAACGTAGTTCCGCGAAAAACCACTTCAAAAGTAATAATATAATGACAGTGGTATCTCTATACATTTATAATAGTTTGCTAGAAATACATGAGGCTAATTTACCAAAAAATAAAGACATGCATCAATGCAACCTACGAAACAAAGAAAAGCTGTATAAGCCACGGACTAGGCTAGTTAAAGTTGAGAAACAGGGCCGTCACGCCAAAATATTAATGTACAATAAATTACCTGATTCTGTAACCGAACTAAATCAAATCAGATTTAAAAAGGCTCTTAAGCATTTTTTTGAAAGCAATCCGTTCTACAATGTTAGTGAATACATGTCAATGGACTTCTCAGAATCCTCATTTTTGTACGGACAATAAACGGAGCAAAGCATAATAAGTACCCACCTGTCATGATATATTATTAAATTATTCAAATAATTAATAACTTAGTTTGCCTAGTTAAACTTAAGTATTTTTTTTATAATAGTGACTTGCCTGTAATATTTTTATGTTATTTATGGCCAATAAATATTTCTGATTTCTGATTTCTGATTTTGAGGCGCATCTAGACCAGAATAAAATCAAAGTTCCAGTTGCAATAAATTATCGTAGTGTGATATAGTTAGGTACGTACGAGTGACACGCGACATCGAAACTTATTAGTTACGTGCTCCTTACTAACTGTATATCCTCGGTGTGGTGTACCTATGTATATAATGTATATAGGTACTGCACCCGACCGCACCCGCTCTGTAGTCTGCAGCGAATCGTCCGTCGACCCAGCTCAAGAAATAACACTATATTTATCTATTTTGTATAGAAATAGACGTTACTTCACAGATTGTCTAGTTTTTGCAACCACTTTTTTATGTTTCTCAAAAACTGGTTCCAACAGATTGAGTTTTGTAATTTCATACGCTTATAACAAAAAAGTAGCCTTGCTTATTCCAATTTTGTACGCGAGTCAGTATGATATTTTAAAAACATTTTTGAAAATAGTTTCGAAGCAACGGTTAAAATAGTTAAATCACTCTCTAACAATGTGATGTAATAAAATAAAAAGCGAAGAATGGGATTTTTGCCACAGAACTCGATAACGGCTGAACAGATTTGGCTAATGTTTGGTATATTAATTAATAATTTAATTTAACACATATACTATATTTTATCGAGTAATGTGGTAAATTCCTGAAGCGCAAAAATCAGAAACGTGTAGTGATAGATCACAGACAAGTAAATAGATAACGCGAAGCCGTACTTAGTTAGTTAGTCAGTCCGGCCTTCACCGCGAACTGACAGAACCCACAGAAACCTCACAACAGTCGAGCCACGGCTTCTATTGACTAACGAATCTCCGGAAACAGATGAATTACTGCTAAATGTTACTAACTAATTATTATTTGTGTTCAGGCAAATTTATGTAGGTAAGTATCTATTTCACCGAATCTCTTAAACAGATTCTAGAATAACGTAGCAAGGTCGCTGCATTCGGGTTATTATTGTTTTGTGTCGTGCGTGGTGTAATAGGACTCGGTCTACTACCAGTTAGTCAGTGTCTACCCTACTTAAATAAAATAAATAAATAAATATTGGTGGACGTTTATCACACACAGCGCCATCTAGCCCCAAACTAAGCAAGCTTCTACTGTGGGAACCAGATAACTGATAATAGAATACATTTTTTTTTTAAATACATACGTAGCATTCATAGAAACACCCAGACAAGGAACAAACGTCTATGTTCATCACACAAAAACCTAAAACCCTTGCCAAAAAATAAATACACGTGAACTGAATTACGCATAAATAAACGTATATATATCTATATTGTATATTTGTGAATAATAATTAAAATCTATATTTGGGCTTATTTCGACCTTTGCCTGTAGAGATATGGAAAATCCCTCATTTTAGACCAGAGAAAAAAGAAGTAAAAGGTTTAATTTATCAAAAGCGCTGAGACTGAGACGTGTCCAAAATATTTCCGATTATATGTATGTAGGTAGGTGCGTATACGTACAACGCGTTGCAAGTGAAGTCCCAAATAGTAAGAGTCATCACTCGCGCACTGCCTCTCATTATCGACTGGCTGCCGGACCGGTAGTTACTTCTTTGGTGAGCGGTAACGATAATAACGTCCTATGT
This sequence comes from Apocheima hispidaria, assembly GCA_947579745.1. Taxonomy (NCBI): domain Eukaryota; kingdom Metazoa; phylum Arthropoda; class Insecta; order Lepidoptera; family Geometridae; genus Apocheima; species Apocheima hispidaria. The sequence goes on along the minus strand of OX388166.1, from coordinate 68,797 downwards.
ATACTTATTTAAAAAGAGGCCCCCATGCTGACGAAATGTTACCCTTCCACCAACCTCTCCAGTTCCCACTGAGACGTGTGAGGTTCGAGCGCTCCGTGTGCCTCGATCAATGTAAAACTTTGCATACCTATTTCATAAATCTTGCCGAGTTGAAAGTACAGGAGACGGAACACAGGACAAACAGGAGAAAAAAAACATTTCATCCCCCTAATACCAACGAGGGGAACTCGAGGGGAGATCGGCCTAATTATTTCCTGTCTGTTATTTTGCTGTTTTCTTAAGGGGGAGGAAAAATATATATATTGATATCGTATCTAGTAAGCGTATCTACCCCACTCGCAAAAATGTCTATTGTAGACTTATATAGGCTGTCGGTATTTTGTTTTTATTTTCAGTCGACTTCCAAAGAAAGGAAAATGCTCTCAAGTCGACTGTTTTTTTTAATTTAATTTCACAAAATAAAAACCTCCCGCCTCCGCCTCCGCCTCCGCTACCCGCTCCAGTACCCGCTCCGCTCGTGGACGTGGAGTCAGCCCGCACCGCGCCGCGCGTGCTCTGTCATATCCCGGAGTCGGACACACGTGTCTTGTTGAAGGAACCTTTGGAGTGCACGAGGACGATCCGTCGACTCCTCACTAAAGGAAATACCCTTTGTTTTCGCCAGTCGGGTAAACTTAGATTCCACGTGGGAGGCTGGCCGCTGATGGTAGCGGTCGCGCGCTGTTTAACCGACTTCCAAAAATTTTTATTTTAAATGCTTGTTACCTTAAAACTCCTTCATTTATAAAGCGATTTGGAAAAATCTCTTTGTATTTGTAAAGTAGAGACTTCCATATTGGTCCCATTTTAATCAAAATCCAGTTTTAATAACAGGATCTATGATGAATTGATCGAGTTCCTCAAATATACCTACATATAGTGATTTTGGTATATTTTCATCAATAAGTCATTTTCATTCAGAAACTATCATTTTTGGTGAAGTGGAACTGATGAAAAAGACCACATTTGACAACCGGAATTCCTCGATGATACGTATTTCACGGGTGGCCCCGAGTACGTCTCGATTATGATAGTTAAACGACTATGACGAAGTAAATTTAAAAAAATGGTTCTGAAGTTTTTTTTATTTAAATAATATCTTTAATTATCTTCCAGTACCGTCCCAATCAAATTTAATCTAATATACATCGAACACTAGGTAGGTATGTATCTAAGATAACAACTAACCCCGCGCACGCCTTCCTCGCGGATTCTTTTAGCCACTTATGTCACGACCAGGGGTCGTACCGTCAACTTTTAACTTGCGGGCCAGTTGCGATGCAGTCCAGTTTAAGTGCCTAAACTGACTCGCTAGTTTTCGTACCGTGAGCTCAATTAAATACGATCGCATTTGAATCGCTACCTCTCGAAAGAATGAACGAAAATTGTCTCTGGCTCCAGTAATGAAACGCTGAAATTAGACAAAGACAGAGCTATATAAACGTATTTCTGGCTCTCGTAAAAAAAATGCGTTCTGAAATTTAAAGGTGTTAGCCCTTTCCGGAAAGTAGCTTTTTTTGTGATTAGCTATAGTATCAGCGTGTTATAAGAGAACTCATGTTCAATTTTATAACAAAGTACAAAACTAATGCAATCATGCAATATTTATTGTGCTTTGTCCTTGAATAATTTTAATATCTAAGAAATAATATCAATCCGAATTGTGAGAAACAACGATTTACAAGTTTCTGAACGCATTCATCTAAATTGAAATATATTTGACATTGAGGTTTTTCTTTAAGCTATACATAAGGTAACGACCCCAGTGGTGGGCGACCCCCCAGTAATGGACAGAAAAACAATCAAAGTACAAAAATTAGGATAACAATTTAAATTTCGCGCTCTGTCAGCACTTGACCTTAAACTACAACTATTTGACTTCCGTTATATGAGATTTCAATTCATTCGGCCATTTTGTTTGCAAATAGCGAATATGATTGTGTACTCGAGCGGTGCCTTCGTTAAAAATCCTTTTTTCTTGCATCAATCGCTAAGACAGTAAGTGCAAAATGTTTTAATGTGCTAGTATTTGGTATGCTTAAATGAAAAAATGCATTATTTCATGTTATCGTTGGTATATTTAAAAGATTTTTGTGGTAATTGATTAAAGTCTGTGTTTCAAATTATGCATATTTGAGTCGGTGACCATTATTGGATTTTATTTTCCTTGTTTTCCCATTACGGATAATGTCGAAACGAATATTTTTTCAGTGTTATAGTTTAATTTAATTTTCTAAATGAGCTTTCTTTCCTGTTAATTTATATTGCAATTTCTTCTTCCAGTAATGGACATAGGTGTGCATTAATAGGAGTTTCATTTAATCTAGTCATAAACATTAATGATTGCTTCATTAAAAAAAAAGCTTAATAAAGCGAACTGGAAGACGCAGCGCAGGCAGCTAGGTGGACCGACGACATCGTGAAAGTCGCGGGATGCAAGTGGCAAGTTGTCGGTTGGTGTTTTTTTTTTTTTTTTTTTTTATGCCATAGGTGGCAATCAAGCAGACGGGCCGCCTGATGGTAAGCGATCACCGTCGCCTATGGATACCTGTAACACCAGGGGCATCACAGATACGTTGCCGACCTTTAAAGACTCGATTAACAGCCCTTTTGAAGAACCCCATGTTGTAGTTACTCGGAAAAACCGCTGGTGGAAGCTCATTCCACAATTTGCAGGTGTGAGGCAAAAAGGATCGCGTAAAACGCACAGTGTGCGATTTCCACAGATCTATCACATGCGGATGAGCTTTTAAGCGGTGGCGGTGGCGGTGGTGTGGCGGTCTAAGAGGGGGAGGCCTTTGTTCAGCAGTGGACATCTTCCGGCTGATGATGATGATAAAACGTTTACTCATATTTTGACCTCCTAAATACCAACTTTTGTGATAACTGATACTTTATTATATTTTAAGTAAGCGTAAACTTTTCGATTAGGCACTTGATTTATGAAAAATATATAAGTGTAATTTGTAATCATTGCCTGCATAAAATATATTTATATATATAATAATTTCTACTAAACGTATAATGACTTCTAAATAAAATAAAAAAGAGTCATAAATACTTTGTTTTCTTTACGTATAACTAATTACAAATATGTCCATTACTGGGGGTCGAACATTGGGACCGGTTCAAAAATGGTAGTCCATAACTAGGCCTTGTATAATTGGGTGTCCATGACTAAATTTTTCGTGTCCATCAATGGTGAAAAAAAATATGTTTTTCTTTTAACAATTTTAAGTAAGTTTATTTGATTGACGTAAATATTAGGTAATATTTATAACAAACACAAGACTAACTAATTCCATATATTTCCTAATAATATTAGTGAATTTCCTGATATTATTAGTGGTCGAGCGGTTGTGAAGATATAGAGGTCGCGAGGTCTCAGTTCGCCGCGAACTACTAGTGCTCATATTCGAACTTAAAACTTGTGTTGCAATGAACTACTTGCCTACAAAATTTCATGAAAATCGGATCAACGGTTCGCAAGTTATCATCGGACAAATATACACACAAATATACATACAAATGCCGATTTGTCCCAGTAAGCTCTGGGACCTTCGCTTCGCTCGGTCAATTACATGACGAGAAATTTTGATAAAACACGATATGTTGTTCTTAAAGTGTCCAACTTTGGGGTCCGTTACCTTAGTGTATTTAGCCCATTTGGCAACTGTGAGGTTTTAGTTAAATATTTCAAGTGATTATTATATCATACTGAAAACAAGTCTCAGTCATCGTCCAAAGTCATTAAGTATTCGTGAATGTACACGAGTGTTGATGAATAGTATAATATTGTGAAACGTGACTCTTCGTGTTGTTTCCATAACTCCATAGAAACATCTAGTAAAGTCTCCACCACTTTACTGGGGCATGACCCGGGCTTGATCGTGACTTACTTTGCTTGACTAACCCCCGAATACTCAAACGCTTGTTAACTTTGACCTTGATCACAGTTTAATTCTAATGCTGCCTTTGTCTGGCACTAAGCAAATGACAAAGGCAGCAACAGACTTAATCTGTCGTCAAAGTTAACAAACGTTTTAGTATTCGGGGGTTAGACTATGACTGAGACTTGTTTTAATTGAGAAATATTTGACATCACTTGACACTGGCTAAATACACGAACGTGTGCAGCTAAAATATAAGAGAAAAAAATATATAATCAAAGTATCGTATCGCCCAAAGTAAGATTAGCGGGATAATTATTATATGTAACCGTTTTAGTTTTAGTGCGATTGTTTGTAGTAGTTACTATCAATAAAGTAACCATTACATTGTAAAGTGAGCGCTTACTTACTTCTCAATCGTTTTTATTTACACGATAATTGAGTATTGCGGCGGAGGACACCACTTTATAAACAATATTTACAATCCACAAACGACTAAGAAGATCCAAATGATAAATCGGTCGAAAAAAGGTTTTGAAATAGTAACTTATACTGAATCGCTAATTTGACAATTCAGCGAGACAATTATCGATTCAACTAACAGGTCACGGTACCAATTAAATGAACGAAAACACGCTAAGCGATGATGTTTAGGTTGTCACCGGTTAAATACGGCGGCAACCTAAACTGAATCGAATAACAGACCTCACGGTACGAATTTGACTAACGATTCAGTTTAGAGCCTATTCTGAACTGCAATAAGAGCTCACGGTACGCCCTGATCTACATTGCTCAAATGAGTTTTCGTATTCGCTTTGCTCGCGTATTATTACTATTTGTATGTAGCTAGATATGTAACTCTTTACTGTTCTCACCGGAAAGTAAATGCATAAGACAAAAACGATTTAAAACTAGTGATTAGTGCGGGCCTCGTGCGCTGAGCTTCAAGTGATCCATTTTGGGAGAGTACACAACTAGTCCTGTAATTCACCTGAGGCGATTTCTATATGTAGATGGGCACCTATAGAAGGCAGACTGGCACAACATTGATAAAGGTTTGCTTTTGGTTGCAGTCTCACACGATACATCATAAAGCAATGAAATAACCACTTCCAAGTATAAAATCCGGTGCAAAAGCGATTGTTACGTCAGTCGAACGCAACGCAACGCATCGGCGACATGGCGATGTGAAAGTGAGTCGCAGCGCGGCACAATGCTGTGCCCGTGTGAACTGGCCATCAAGCCACCTCCGGCATCTCCACACGGCGCTCGACCAGGTCCCTCCAGGCTCGCAGCGTTGGACTCGTGCAAAGCACAATCATTTATTACCATTCCATATATGTAGTTAGAATCTATAATTCTATATATATAAAAATGTAAGGAAAAGTGATAGGTAGATCAACGTACAGCAAAAGCCACTGAAGCCAGAGAAGTGAAATTTAGACAGTAGTTTTTATTACTATGTTAGTGGGAACTAAGAAAGGAATTTGCGATATTCAACCCCTAAAGGGGTGAAAAGGGCTATTAATTTTGCGTTTTAAGTTATTAAGTCAAGGCTATTGCACCCGCGAGGAAGAACATCAAGGGACGGTGATAGTAAAGCTCGGTGGCAGGATAACATTGCACCTAGCGGGGGCACAGAAGATCGTTTATGTTATGGGATTTTATTTTGTCTCCAACACTGATTACTTTGATTTCGTCTTCAGCAGCCAGAGTAGAATCATTTTACTATATTAGCAAATGCTATGTGTTTTTTGTTACTTTCACAGACGTTTTTTGTATTTTTGTTAGTTAGGTAGGTAGGTACTACTTTGTATAGCAGCTAAACGGGAAAAACTACTCGGGACACTCTCCACACTGGGCCGCCTTATGTCGGGACTACCGTCGAACACATACAAAGGATATGGAACAACTAACATCCAGAAATTTAAATTCATCCCCCAAAAATCACCGGTTTTTATTAATTCAAATTTAAATCAACAACCGAGTCGTACAAGTCGTCAATAATGAAGCAATTACAGCGTACACAATAACATGCTAAAATATAAATAGCATTCTTACAAGAACGACATATTTTTTCTACTACCTAGAACGACGCGGGCGAAGCCTATAGTTGCGGCTCTAGGCCGGGTTTTACTTTTATTTTTCAATGTTTTAGGCAAGTATCTATAGCTTTATATTATCAAGGGTCAACTTTTTAACAAATTATATTATTAAATTTATTAACAATTACCAACAACAACAATTAACAACAAATTAACTGTAAATTGTAGCTCCTGCACACCGGACAAAAGACAAAGGTTATAAGGAGAGTTCTGTGCCCCGGACGTGAAGAGGAACCCGACGACACCGCCCTCGACAAAATAGCTCAAGCTGTTTAGGCTCCAGGAGGTACATACTTGTACCTCCTGTAGTTATGTACTTGCATACAGTCAAAAAACATTACCCTCTTTCTTGGGCAGTCGGAGCAAAGTCAATATAAAGCGTGCCTGGCACAACCCGCCTGTTTCGAAAGCATGCGTACTTAGTACTTACTCAATTCGTGCCAGTTGCTGCCGCTCCTATGCTACGCAGCACTGATATCAGAACAAGATTCTGATATCAGTGCTGCGCTCCTTCACAATCACTTATTAAAACCCAAAGTCGTGTCGCGGCGCCACCGTCGCGGTACGCGACTCCGGAGAAAAATATCGAATGATAAGGTATGCGTGCACATCATGAAACTTCTAACGATAAGACGACTATTACAACTACCTATAACAAAACATAGCTCGATGACCATATCCTCGTTGTCGAAATTTCATTTAAAACAGAACATGAAATCTCAACGTTCAAAACGGTTGTTTAGAAAAAAAAAACTTTTTTGAATCATTAACCACCGCGATGAATCTCGCCGGATAATACTTTCACCTTCACGATCGGTGTTACTCGAATCATCGTAATTAAGCCGGGTGTCGACATTGCGAGGCTCGCTCGCGAGGCTGCTCATCGGATATACTCGCGGGCACTATCCCAGTGAGCAGCCTCCCGGTGCGCTCAATTTCCGTCTTCACGATGAACACGAGCCACGCCGAGCGTGCGAGCCGTCAGTATAAGTAATCTGACTAGATTAGTTCTTATTTTATCTTACATGTCGCGAACACACATGCGTCCCTCACTACTGACTGGCTCACATTGAGCGCTCTTTGAGCAGCGCCACTTTACCGATAAAGAGTTGGCTCGCGCGGCTACGTTAGTTACGTAGCTTTATCTACAAGACGAATTTTTAATCAAACGGAGTAAACTGACAGATAGATCGAAATGTCCCCTTTTCACACTAAGTTCCATCCATATTCCTATATATGCGCGAGGAGTCGAATATAAAGATATTGCTTTTTTCCGTGGGGCGGCAAACCCTACAGGCCCGGGCGCTGAATGTTAAAATATGCCACTGGGGCTGTGTGGTGTAGGTATATACTTAACCTACCATTGTTAGTAATACAGAGTTATAAGTAGAAGCTGCTCTACCTACCGTACCTAGTGTTAAACCGGTGTTTTGTCACAGTTGACATGTTTGTTGGTGACGTGGTCGGTGGTCGCGTTGACACTAATTGTCGCGTTTCCACTAATTGCCGACATGTGTTAACTGTGTCGTGCAACATGAGTAGTACCATTACAGCCGCCGATTGACATCCATCTTCATATACTTACTTTGTATATATAACTAGAATAAATGCCAACAGCAATACAGCACGTGTATTTGGCAGGAGACGGATAGTTATTTGGTAGAGAACGCGACCGAACCTAAACGGAGCGCCTCAAAATATTCAACAAATACCGATCTTGTTATGAGCTAATCTATCGGAGTTTTGTTTCTCTGTTGTCTAGGCAAGCGCTTTCTCGCCATTAGCCTTTTTTAAATCCCACTGTTGGGATATCAGCTTACCCTCGGAGGATGAATGGCTATTTCCACCACGCCGCTGGCCCGGTGAGGGTTGGCGGATTCACATAATCCATTAAAGCTCTTCTGCAGATTTCTTCATGATGCTTTCCTTCACCGAAAAGCCTGTGGTAGGTATATATCTCTCCGAAAATACAAGTTCCAAAGACCTCATTGGTACGGGCCCGCCCAGGTTCGAACCCGCGACCCCTCGAATATGAGGCGAGCTTGCTCCCACTTCCACTGAGCTACCACGACTTTAGTGTAATTTTTCTGACGGTCTAGGTAGCCATCACCAAAAATTCGCTCGCAAATTCGATATCAAACAAACAAAACCATCGAGGAACCTTTTTAGGGTTCCGTAGTACTACAAGGAGCCCTTATAAGTTCGTCATGTCCGTCTGTCTGTCAGTCTGTCTGAATCTTTTACAGCCAAAAGTTCCAAAGTTATAAATAAACCTATAAACTTTAGCGATTTGAACACATAATTTAATATATCAGGACTTAACCACGCTAAAACTAGTTTATTTATATAAATAAATAAATAAATAAATAAATAATAAATCATTTATTTTTGCATAATTTAAACTAGTACAGAAAGTATATGACTCCAAAGGCTCCTAAACTAGTTAGAAACTGTATTTTAGGAGCCGATGGCCTCTCCTAATAAAAGAACACAATGTTATTTAAAATTATGCCCAATAAAGAAAATAACACAATTTTGAATTTATATAATGATAATAATAAACCAGATGTCATAGCCAAAAAAAGAAAAATAGAAAAATATAGAAAAAAAAAAAAAAAAAAAAAAAAAAAAAATATATATATACTTAAACACTTTGGCCGTGCGCGTGTATTTGTGTGTGTGCGTGTGTGTGTGTGTATATTTGTGTGGGTGAGTGTGTGTGTGTCATGTGTGTGTGTGTGATTATGTGTGCGTATGATTGGCAGCTCCTCAATACACGAGTCCTCGAATGAGGCAGGGTTTGAGGAGATGCCGATTTTGTGGAGTGTAATGGTATGATCACTTAGCAACAACCTCAATATTGATGAGGTCAAGGCAAATGGCCATGTCCGTATGAGTGTATGTGAGTTTGAGTAAAACAGAATCTAGTTCTAATATCTATAAAGTATGTAAATAGTATTCAATTTAAAAATAAACCTCAACGACCTCACCTCGACGTTTCGGCCAAGTTTCAATGGCCGTGGTCACGAGCTGACTGAAGAATGCGGGTCGTCTCTGTGCGAAATGAGGGTGTTGAGATCTACCCTCATTTATTATTAAAGGGGTGGCTGTTATACATGTAAAGTGGGGATAAAAGTAAAATTTTCGCCAGCCACCCTTTTAGGGTCTCATTGAATAGGTATTTTAAAATGAAGGTATGGACTCCATCACCAATTTTTTATCAGATGTAAGTACCGCTTGCGAAATATGGGCCGACAAATTAGCTTGCAATGTCCCCCCCCCCCCTGCCATTTTTTAACTATGCATCTCAGAAGCTTATCATCTTCCAAGTTAATAGATCTTAGTAAAAACTTACGCTTAAAATTATTTCGGGCAACATGTGATAATGACTTTTTGAGATACGCGGAAAATATTGATAAATACTTCAAACGTCCTACGCTTCTACGGAACCCTAACTAAGCTTGGCCCGACAAGCTCTTGACTTGCTCTGCTTTTATTTTAGGTTACCATTAAAAACATGATTACAAATAATACGGGATTGTTATTGTGACGCGTATCAAGATCCGTCTTCCATGTTGTAATGTAACAGTATCCAGTGCCGCGTGAAAGCGAAACTGCACGCGATGTGCACGCGTCGCGTGGCGTCACGCCGCCGGCGTGCTGCACGCTGGTGGTCGGCTGCGGCGCCATTCAGCGCGGAACGGTGATACCACCAGCCTTTCACTAGGGCCTTAGGCGATGCGATGCGTTAGAGCTCGTGGCGGTCGCGGTGCTATATACGATACAGATCATAACAACGATCGCGGTACCCACACTCGCACCGCAGACAATTACGAATGGAACTGCAGCTGTTGTTCTATGGAGTGACAATCGTGGTAGCGCGCCATGAGCGACATCAACGACACACATGCCAAGTGGATTATGAGTAGGTATTCACTAATCACACTAATATTATAAATGCGAAAGTTTGTGTGTAAGTATGTAATGTACCCGGTCAACTCTGTAACGGCTGAACGGATTTGAATAAAATTTGGTATGGAGATAGCTTATACCCTGGATTAACACATAGGCTACTTTTTATAACGGAAAAATATTCAGTTTCTGTAGAATAGCGGGCGAAACCGCGGGACGCAGTTAGTGTTCTATAAATAACTTTAGTTTTATATGATTGAGCGATGGACGACATGGTCTAGTCGTTCTTCTGATACTACCCACAAGTGGGTACAGTACAGTTGTGAAGTAGAGAATCCGGGCCGGCGCACCGGCACCGGCACCGGCACCGGCACTGCCCTGCCCTCCTCCTCAGGTCCGTGATGAACACTGAATCTCGAGAAGCGCCAGATCTTTACCAACTCTAAATTTGTGAGTAGATTTCGCAAGTAGTGCTAAGTATGCTATCCCATTCCCACGGTCTATTTAACTCTTTAACGCCCAAGAAACCTTTCAGGCCATCGATGTTGATAAATAAATGCTTAAAACATTTAGTTAATGTTACTTTTAACCACTACCTGGATACTGCATTACGCTGTGAACGTTACAAAATGGCAGACATTCAGCGGACTTTGATATTAAACTTTACCGAGATTGCGTAAACAATAGCAAAGGGAACCCACAGTGCGACTAATGTATCAGTAGAGTGAATGGGGGAGCCACCTTCTTTATATTTAGAGTGAAACTAACAGGGCTCAGTAGTGCATGTTAAGTTGTATCATTTAGCCGACTGTACAGATAAGTCTGTCGGTCGGTAGGAGTGGTTACTGTCGGCCGCTCGGTACTAACTCGTGGAAATGCCAAAAGATCTGATCTTTGAACCGAGTCGTTCCTATCAAACCGCTCGTGTATAAACCGGTAGAAATTCCCACTAAATATACATAATATAATTACTTCCGATCCCTCACTTTAGAACCAGTTCCCCGGTAGATGGAGCCAGTATAGCTCCCTGGTAGCAACGCAAATGTCAACTTCTAAGCAGCACAAAATTAATGTCCGACCGATTACAAAATGAGTTCAATACTTTTAAACAATTCGACAGATTTTCTCCAAAAATACCTAGAACCTCCATAGTGAAAACCTTCTTTAGAAAACATAAAAATGTATCGACATCGCTACAGCCGTGTTGGAAAAAATTAAAAACAAAAGAAATCCTAAGAACAATAGATCTAAGAGTAGGGAACACTCTGTTCACGGTCGGTTGCAGCGAGCCGCGACCTCCAGGTGCCCGCCGACGAAAGTCAATACAAATCTTTGATCTACCGAGATAGCAGCCGCGCTGTAGCTGTAATGTATAGGTAACAACATTTCGTTTTGTTTCTCGAGTTTGGAAAATTTTCGACGGCAATTTCTCGAGTTTTTCGAGAATTATTTCACACATTTAAAAACCTACGAAAAGAAGTAATGTTTGCTGATACTATATTAGAATCAGCAAAATATTTATTATGCGATTGAGATCAACCTGAAACCTCGAATTTACATAAAACAATAAAAAAAGTATAATGTAACTAGGTTGCCGGACGGCTATTCACTTGCTTAGGCTACTGTAAATGAAATACCCCATTTCACCTCTTCAGGGGTCGATTTTTTTATTTTAACTTTCTTTATTTTGTATGCTTATTACACAAACAGAGTTTCATTGGCGTAGCATGAAAAAATTATGTATTTCCATACAAACTTCGGAGGTCCATTTTACCTCTTTAGAGGTGGAATATTGCATAACCTGTACTTATTTGTCACCTAGACCTTAATTACTTAGAATTTAACATTAAATGAAAATAATTAGGATAGATATTTCTTATTTAGAAACACTTAATATACGATAAGATTTTGCGTATTTTAGTAGTTTCATTGATTTCTCGACTTCGACTGGATTTTTTATCTTTTCTCGAAGCGAGAAAACTCTACTAATAACAGATCAGATATTCAAATTCATCATTGAAACATCTGCCCAAATAGGAATCGAGCCGGGACCTGCCGCTCTTAAGGCAGATACTCTACTGTTGAATGAAAAATATATATTTCATAATATTTAAAATAATTTAACTACATTTCAATAAAAAATCAGGTGACCAACGTTTGGGTCATTATGCGAACCGAATTAAATCTTTTATTTGCCCCCTTAGGAAATTACCTTTGAATTATTTAATATCATAACAATAAAAACCTAAGTTCGGGTATTTTAATAGGCGAGGGTGTGGGCGGCACTTATTACTAATCGGTCACCGAAACTATACTGATTCAGGGCCCGTACTGTGGGCTGGTTATGGCGATGATTGTTAGGTTCACCCGACAACGCTGCGCGACCACACACCTTATCGCGCGGCGATACGGTTCACGGTCGCGCAGCTTTGTCAGCAAGTAACGATCAAGTAAGAAAATCATAAAAAATTACTTAACAGAGATCTGGATTTCAAGATAGAAGAGAGTGGTGTTCTCAATCGACCTCTATACAGGTAATAATAAGATACGAGTGGGAGAAACGTGCGGTCAAAGTGTTCACGATAAACTAGTTCTACAAACATCACAAATACGAGACGGCTAGCATATCACTTTTAAAACTAAATTTCTATTGGGTGTTATCGATATCGTCATACCGGCGGGCACTCGCGCTATCTACTGGACCCGATAACGTATCGCTGAAACATTATTTCGTCTTCCGACCGACATCTAAACATTCAAGAGTACCGCGCTCTTTGTAGAGCGCTGCTCGGAGCGAGTTCCAAACGAGTCGCACCGAACGAGCCGTGAACTATGTGCAAGACCCTTTTTGATAGAGCAACATCTTTTAGCTGTTTTCATAAAGAATCATCCGACGCGTATTGTAATTATGACGGATGATCACGCTTGCCAATTTCGGTTGACCCATGTTTTGTGCAAAGATTCCTTCTTCTGGCATTTCGACAAATTGATAATTTTGCTATACATCGTAGCAAATAATTAAGTTTGCTCAGTATCATCGGTGGCATAGCAGAGTCCGTTCTAGCGTGCGACAGATTTGACGTTGTCTGCTCGTTTACTGGGCGATTGTGAATCGTGTAGCTATACCTACACATCCGAACAAAATTCAAAGTTATATTTTATCAGATAATTGATTACATAGATATTTATGATCCAACATATGAAAAATAAGTGAGTAACCGTTCATTGCTGAAATATAATTATATTAAAATCGTCCTTGGCTAAACTATATCTAAACTACAGGGATTTCCGCGTGCACCCACTGCTATGACCCCCTGGGTGGTACTACGGGATCTTTTGTTTTGAATTTTAAACAATACATTAGGTACCTAATATATCAACATCGACTCGTGGATGACTCTAGACTAGACTGTAGCGTTGTAAATGTAAGTAAGATCAGGTGTGTTGACCGTGTCGTCTAATGTTGCCGGGTTGAGTTGTGTCGTGTTGTCTGGTTCGCAGATAAAACTAATCCTTACTTCCTCTTACGTCGGCCTTTGTTACCTCTCTCGTTACATATACTATAATAACATAACAGTAGGCGTCTAAGAGTGCGGTTTAAAATGTGCACATAGTTACCATTTGCACTGTCAGCGTGCAAACAGTCGGTTTAAGATGCGCATATAAAGGCTCCTGTCAGACACATGACGTCATGAGTGACGTCATTATAGCGTGCTCACGGTGCTCACAAGAATGAGGTAGTGCACTGTATGCGCTAATGTCAAATTCAAATTGTCAGCTGTGTATTCCGATATTCTCTGTTTTTTATAGAAAAAAATGGATTGAATGCAGGCCACAGTCTTGTGTGAAAACAGAAATGAAACTGTGACCACCAAATTATGAGACACAGGCCGATAGCCTGAAAAATGAAACTATCTGACATAAGCACGCTCATGATCGGTTTAATTTGTTGGCGCGCTGTGAGTGTACTAACAATTTAAACCGATCGTTAGCAGTGTATGTGGTGTTTGCACTGTGAGCGCATTTTAAACCGTACTTTAACACACCACTTTCGTTAGGTTTTTCAGTGTTCAAAACAATGTTACACTTTGAAACGTGAAACTTGCCCGGCTACCTATATACGCTAACTATGTAATACTTTTTTAAAATTTATTTAACACAATATTTCTCCACGGACTCCGGAGTCCGTAACTTTTATCAAATTTTACAATTATTTTTATCAATTTAAACTGAATATACAAACTAAAGACTTTACAAAAGGAATATACCAACTAATCCTTAGCCCCGAATATTGAAACGTTTGTTAACTTTGACAACAGATTAATTCTAATACTGGCTTTGTCTGACACTAAACAAATAACAAAGACAGCAATAGACTTAATCTGTCGTCACAGAGCTAAGTGCTATTATAGATTTGCGTATATACTCCGAGCAGTCCAGCTCCCGCAAGCAGCACCCGCTCCGGTAAAGAAAATTTGTCTGTGCTATCCTTCACAGAGCTTTCTTTTTTCTTAAATGAATAACGTTTAGATATAAATGTCATAAATTCAATTTTAAAATTCGCTTCAAAGACGGCCGGGAGACGCAATGTCTTTGGTGTCGTCCAGTGAATCCATAGTGAATCTTTGAAATATACGCACTTAGGTAATAAAAAAATATTTTTATAATTTGACTGATAATAATTGTATTAACCTAGTCACCTCTGTTTCGTCTTAAGGTTCTTCGTTTGAGTCCGCTAGGTAGGTAGGCGCCAAGAGATGGCGCTGTCGTTGAAAACTCAATTGAGGTAATCTGCCCCAGTTTTAATTCACTTTGCGACCTCTTACTATTGTTATAAACACATCTCAAAAATAATAGAGCCCATTAATAGCTGCACTCGACTGAAAATTCAAATAATGTTCAACGCCTGTATGCACGCATGAACATTACGCACACATGCGAATTCAAAACGGTTACAAGCAAATACGAAATTTCGTTGCTCTGTATATCGTCTCGGTGGCCGAAGTCATCAGTTTGTTTAGGTCGCGCTTGTGAGGTTCTGGGTTCGAACCCCTAAAATTAGGTAGTATTATTTTTTATAATTTAATTTCGAGAATACTATTTATTTTAATTTTTGCTGTGGGTTTCTTGACAAACTTATTCAAAATTAGTAACGAAACTTATAAAAGTATATATCTACTAATAAACCTAATATTGTCGCACAAATATTTAAAATGCGAAAGTTCGTGTGTAAGTGTGTAAGCATGTAAGTTTTTTTTTTTTGTTATTTGGTGACGAGACGAGCAAGTTACTCAGCTGATGTTAAGCTTCACGCTTGCTCATAACAGTTCAGTGCCACCCAGAATTTTGAACCTCAACAGTTCAAAACCATGCGAGGCAATGCACTGCGCTCATTACTCTGAGATATTAGATGTTAAATCTCTGTGCCCAATAATTACGCTGGAAACATTGCCCTTCAATCCGGAACACAGTGATGTTTTGCACACTACTGCTTGACGATTGAATAACTGGGTCCCTGGAATAACCCCATATCGGGGGTTCTAAAGGCACCGAGTCTGGTACCTTCCGAACAAATTTTCTACTTTTTTTCGTTTTTTTTCAAATTAATTTCGAATTTTACATACCTAATACCTAATGAAATGAACCTAATGAAATATGCAATACCCAAAAATGTTGTGTTTTCCGCGTCGATAGACATTATTCTGCGACTAAAAATATGGATTTTAGACCCGGGTTAGATTAATTTAGTCCATAGTAGGTACTGTTGTTTGTTATTTGTTATTTTGTGTGAACACAACACACAAAACTAACTTATAGGTAGGTATGTAGGTAGGTAGGTTGGTTGCTTGGTTGGTGGCTAAGTAGGTATTATTAGTATAATGTGCATATTTTGATCGCGCAGCACGAAATATTCAAGATTTTCATATACCTCTATCTACCACCTTACCACCTACCTATATAGGTACCATACCTATATAGGCACCTTTTACAAAAAATCTATTATTTCACTAAGAAGGAAGTTTTTCAGAATTTTTTCAATATTTTTCCCGGGATCAGTGAGCGTGCGCGCAACGAGATCATAAATAAAAATGCAAAAACCACATTCATCATCATTATTGAGGTGAATTTTTTTCCAGAAATTTTGCATTATTTTTCCTGGCAGCACTGATGGAGCGCGCACCGAGCCCCATACTCAGAAATGCCGAATTCCAACAAATTTTAGATATGGGGTTATTACTTAGTCACACCAAAATGCGAAAGTTTGTGTGTATGTAAGTAGGTATGTTAGTATGTAAGTGTGTTTGTTCCCGTTCAAATCTGTAACAGCTGCATGGATTTTAATGTAATTTGGTATGGAGGTAGCCAAATTTAGGTATGGTAGCCTCCATTCCAAATTTCATCCAAATCCGTTCAGCCGTTACAGAGTTTATACCGCGGGGCGCATCTAGTATCCTATAAATTTTGAAAGTAGCTCTGTCTTTCTGTTTGTTATCTGTTCACGATAAAACGGCTGGACCGACCTTTACGAATTTTGGCAAAGGTATTCTAGTAAAATAAAATATTTTTTAATTGAATCATTTTATGTATTTTTTAAGAAATCTCGTTACGTTAGGGAGAAGGCTGATGATGATGATGGAAAATTTTAAATTTATGACCGCAAATGTAAAACGCAGTCGGACGGGTAGAAATCCCCCCATTGCTATGAAAATGGGTAAGAAATCTCGGTACGATAGGGAACAGGCGGATGATGATGATAATGATCCTTAAAATCTATGACCGATAAACGACGAAGGTCTGTGACGAAGGTCACAGTTGGACGAGTACCAATCCCCCCATCGCCATGAAAATGGGTAAGAAATCTCGGTACGATAGGGAACAGGCTAATGATGATGATGATGATATTTAAATCGTTGACCACAAATGAAAATCGCAGTTGGACGGGTAGAAATCCCCCCCATCGCCATGAAAATGGGCAAGAAATCTCTGTACGCTATCAACAGGCTGATGATGATGATGAATTTTAAATCTATGACCGAAAATTTAAATCGCAGTTGGACGGGTAGAAATCCCCCATCGCCATGAAAATGGGCAAGAAATCTCTGTACGTTATCAACAGCCTGATGATGATGATGATGAATTTTAAATCTATGACCGCAAATGAAAATCGCAGCTGGACGGGTAGAAATCTCCCCATTGCTATGAAAAATGGGTAAGAAATCTCGGTACGATATGGAACAGGCTGATGATGATGATGATGAATTTTAAATCTATGACCGAATCACATGCGAATTCAAAACGGTTACAAGCAAATACGAAATTGAGTACCCGATTTTCGGCGTTCCACCTATCAGATCGATTGGCCGAGCGGTCGAGTGGACGGATTTTCATTATGCTTCGTTTTGTAGTGTGTCAATGAGACGAAGGATCAATCCTCATTTGAAAATTACTGTTTTTGTAGATTTTTGTTCTTTTTGTGCTATTTTTTTACAAAATAAGTTATCAAACAACACAACAAACACCACACACAAAACTAACTAACTAATAGGTAGGTAGGTAGGTAGGTTGGTTGGTTGGTTTGTTGGTAGGTAGGTAAGTATTATTAGTATTATGCACATATTTCAATCGCGCAGCACGAAATATCCAATATTTTCATATACCTCTATCTACCACCTTACCACCTACCTATATAGGTACCTATACCTATATAGGTACCTTTTACAAAAAAATTATTATTTCACTAAGAAGGAAGTTTTTCAGAATTTTTTCAATATTTTTCCCGGGATCAGTGAGCGTGCGCGCAACGAGATCATACATAAAAATGCAAAAACCACATTCATCATCATTATTGAGGTGAATTTTTTTTCCCGTAATTTTGCATTATTTTTCCTGGCACTGATGGAGCTCGCACCGAGCCCCATACTCAGAAATGCAGAATTCCAACAAATTTTAGATATGGGGTTATTAGTTAGTCACACCAAAAATAAATATTATAAAGAGGAAAGATTTGATTGTTTGTTTGTTTGCATTGAATAGGCTCCGAAACTACTGAACCGATTTGAAAAATTCTTTCGCTGTTGGGAAGCTTTTTAGCTTTCTTTATATATATATTTTTTTTGTAACTTGACGCAAATAGAAGGGTTTTGTGTGTGTATTATAATTTTTATTTTTTTGTTATATACCCGTGCGAAGCCGGTGCGGGCTGTAAAGGATTCAAACAGACAGACGGACAGACAGACAGACAGACGGACATGACAAACTTATAAGGGTTCCTTGTAGTACTACGGAACTCTGAAAATTTATAAATGGTTACCTATGTCAAAGTCCTCAAAATATAAGAATAGGGGTTCATTTTTATACATATAAACTAGTATTTCGCGAGGCTGCACGGGCCGCGTGCAGGCCCGCGGGGCGGTCCTGCAGTTGGGTATGGCTGGATCGTTTAGGTCGACTTGTAAAGTTAAAAAAAAAGGAGGAGCATGATGAAAACGGGTAAGAAACCTCCATACGGTAGCAATTTGGCTAATGATGATGATGATTATGATTAAAATCTATGACCGATAATGAACGTCGCAGTTTGACGGGTAGAAATCCCCCCATCGCCATGAAAATGGGCAAGAAGTCTCGAATTATATTTTTTATTTATAAATTAGGTAGGTAGGCACTTACGAAACACCTGCGCCATGATAATATTTCAGCCGAGCACGAACACGTTTCGTGCTCTTTTTTTGGCCAGAATATTGATGGCGTCTATAGCGCAACGATGATGTCTGCTGCATTCTATTATAATTATGTACGTTATTATTAGGTTACTAGCAGCCCGCCCCGGCTTCGCACGGGTATTTAACAAAAAAATAAAAATTATAATACACACACGAAAACCCTTCTATTTGCGTCAAGTTACAAAAAAAAAAAATATAAAGAAAGCTGAAAATCTACCCAACAGCGAAATAATTTTTCAAATCCGTTCAGTAGTTTCGGAGCCTATTCAATGCAAATAAACAAACAAACAAAGAATCAAATCTTTCCTCTTTATAATATTGGTATAGATAGATTATTCTATCATCATCAATAGTTGTCGCAACGCACGCGATGTAAAGGATATTTTAGGTATTTTTTTTTACATCTTGGGTTACATTATTCGAGTTTTAGTAAGGATCCCAAATTTTTTAAAAATATAATATAATATAGTATAGGGATAGTGTAGCTTCCCAACAGTGAAAGAATTTTTCAAATCGGTTCAGTAGTTTCGGAGCCTATTCAATGCAAACAAACAAACAATCAAATTTTTCCTCTTTATTATATTGGTATAGACTATTCTTTCATCATCAATAGTTTTCGCAGTGCACGCGAAATACATCATCTTGGTTTACATTATTGGAGTTTTAGTAAGGATCCCTAATTTTTTTGAAAATATAATATAACCTATGTCACCCGGGGATAGTGAAGCTTCCCAACAGCGAAAGAATTTTTCAAATCGGTTCAGTAGTTTCGGAGCCTATTCAATGCAAACAAACAAACAATGAAATAAATAAACAATCAAATCTTTCCTCTTTATAATATTGGTATAGAAAGATTAGGTAACCAAATCAAACACTGCACTGCACACCGATACCGAATCTCGCAACGTCGCAATTATCGAAGGCCGTGCGCGGACTAAGCCGCGAGGCAAGGATACCTAGTCTCGCTCACACACGCTCCGACAAGCTGGCAACGTCGCGTAAACCGCGTGACGCGCGCGCGGCACAACCAGTGTACACGATTTTTGCAAGACGCACGCACACATCAATATTTCACGCACACCATGATCGCATGATTCGCATGTAAAGAACACACCACTACATTCGTAAAATTTGTCGTAATTATTGGGTTGAAAAATGGTATTTCCTAGCCATGAACATTTTAAATTATAGACTTTGCGATACTTAGAGGCCAAATTAGACCTATGTTAAGTCATGCCCAGTTCAAAATCGTAGTAGGACGCCTAAAAAGGCATCGACAGTTTTGTATGAAAGTCGATGGACCTTAACAGTGTTAGCTGTACTTATTAAGTGCAAGTATTAAATGCAAAGTGAAGAAATACATTGATGTCTTCAGGAAACAGTAGTTTTATTATACATATATACATACACAGACTGTCAAACTCATAACTCTCCTTTTTCGTAGTCGGGTATTTTTTTATATCCCGTCCCTGAAGGAACACTGACGGGACCCTGACCCGGAAATGTGTAGATAGCGCTTAACAAGTGCACTCGGTCACGTGACCTAAATGTAACATTTCAATGCAATATTTTTTACAATATAATGACATGTCTCAATATACTCGTACCTGATAGAAGGACTTATCAGTCATTTTTATATTAAATTACGCGGACGCCTGCTATATCTTGCCAATATATAACAAAACTTCACTTCACCAAGTCAGATCACCAGAATAAAGTAACAGGTACTCACGTATTTGGTAGAGCTCATCCTTCGCACTCTGTTGGTCGGTTTTTTCTGTCCCCTCCTGTACTTGTTCTGTTCGGCGAGGCTGGGCTTGACCGGTGGCGAGCCCGCCACCGGGTCCACCTCCAGCACGAACCAGTCCGTGACCGAGCCCCGCCTCGGCCGCATCCCCGCACTCGCGGCCGTCACAGGGCGCTTCACACTCACCGCCTTGGACAACTCCCGTTTGAACTCCTCACTAATCTCACTCACTTTATTCACTTGCAACAACCTAGGAGACGGTATAGTACTGAAAGAATTACTCTTTCGCTTCTCCTCGACTGGCATCTGTTTCTCAGATTTAGTGTAAGGTTCACAATCACTCAGATAAGTCTCACTGAACAAGTCGACCGCTCTATTGAACTCGTCCAGAAGATCCTGCACTGAACCCCTCTTGAAGATGTTGTCGGCGTTGGCACTCGAGGCGGACGTCGCCGTAGATATGCTCGAGTTGGCACCCGACGACTCGGAAGGAAACTCTCTGATGCTCTTGAGCAATACGCCGTCTTCGTTGTCGTAGTACACGTTGGATATATATTCTAAGCTCTCGTTGGACGTCCAGGCGTCGCCCATCGAATCGCTTTCGAACACGGACGATTGTCTATTGACCATCTTTTTATGTTTTCTAGGGTTCTCGTCCTCTTCTGCTATGGCTCTGGGGAGGAACTCGAAGCTCTTACTCCTCTGGTAAACCGGAGAATGACCTTTCATCTTCTCCAACTCTTTATTTCGAAAGAACCAAAATCTTTTCTGACTTCTGTAATCGTACTCGGCTTTGCTCTCCCTCTTCAGTTCTGTGGATGGCTTCGGGATCTTTTCGTTTTCTTCTATCGTTTTCCATTTGGATTTGTCCTTGTCTTTGCCAAAAAGGGATATTCGAGAGAATTTATCGCGGAAACTGAAGGATTTCTTCAGAGGTGAAACTCCTTCGTCGTCCGAAGACGGTATCTGGTTTCCCGGAGAGTCCGGCATCGGTAAACATGAAGACAGGAGCCCTGTGGGCTTCGCGACTTCTAAACTTGTCTCTGTGGAACGACCTCTGGGTATGAACGGCTGCGGTTTGAGCTTCTCCGGCAGGTCTCCGAGAAGGCCTCGCTCTATCATTAGCAGGCTCTCCGTATTGAGCTTCTTCAAGACGGCCGGTCTTCTGGCTGTGGGTCTTTTGTCTCCGTCCATCGCGGCGTGCGTCATCACCGCGCCGGGTTGTGAATTCAACTGGCCGATATCTCGTATCTGCATGTTGATAAGCGTTGATAACGATCCTCTCTTACCTTACTTACTTAAAGTTATTAACTGTTTAGCTAACAAAATATACTTACATAAATATAACGCTATTGAAAGTACTCGAGAATATTGGAGATAGGAGGAAGCTGTATTACTTTAATGAGAAACTTGGTCAAAGTAAGCCGCAGCCGGAGTTATGTCGTTGTTGTGTTGCTGGTGTCTGTGTCGTGTGTCTGTTCTGTACTAGTAAACATACATAATTATTAGTAATCATACTTATTTCGAGGTACCTAGTCTAACCGATGTTACAGGTAAAATAAAACGTTTGGTGACGTTTGTAAAATAAAATAAATAAAATATAATTTTATTTTTACTTCATGAATAGCAATATAGACAAGCAACTAAGCAAATAAGTATTCACTTATCTGTAGGTATTATTGTTTTCGTAGATTATATTTATAAGGGTATTCTTAATGCTCAGTAGATTCTAACTAAACCGAGGTACCGACTGAGATAAATGTTTGTTTAGTACTTGATAGATAATTTCAAGATTTTATCATTAGTAAATGGATACGGTAGACATGGCGTAAGTAAACTAGAATTGTATAGAATGTTCCTCCTCATTAGTCCACCAACTTATATTTTGAATAAATAATAATCATTGTGTATCCTTAGGAACTTGTTGATCGTGTGTTGTATGTTGAGCGTATTTTACTCTCCGCACACGCGAGTTGTGAACTACAACCTTGATTTGAAAGTTGAATCGATACAGCGTAGTGACGACGACACGAACACGGCGCCATCGACAACGGCAGGCGGCATCGACAGCGATACCCGTGCTGTGTGTGTGTGTCGCGGCCATACACTCAAAGTTACTTTAAAACCGTGCCTTATGTTGCGTCTGTGAATAGAAATAATCATAGAAATAATTTCGATGGAAGATCGAGTCTTGCGCCAATAATTAATTTTAAAGCATAGGTAAACTTGACGTCTCGTTCGATGTTCTGGTAAAGTCGTTTCTTTCACCCAACGGTCTCTTTCTTACCACGTGACGACAATAATTTTACAAGTTTGTTTCGGTACCTGTTAGGAAGAGCCATAATGGTGTTTTGTTATAAAATAATAACAGACACACCGCGGAGATCGGGAAATGTATCGCCGAGGAGGCAGTCTCCAACAAGAAAACTACCACACAATGGTAAGAGAATAGCAAAAAAAAAGCCTAACAACAGACGGCCTGATGGTACACGGTCGAGTCGAGTCGGTCTCAAGCTAATAGTAGGCCGCTCACGATCATTCGTGCCGCTGTGTTCTTCTAATCTGTATAAGTGAAATAGTCGTGAAGTGTAGTGGCCATACGGACTGTCATTCGGTTTGTACGGATTTGTGTTTGATTTTGTTATGTATAGAGCCCGGCAGGACGGAACGTAAGATGGCCGCTTGTATTTATGTGACCTTTATGAATAAGTTATACTCTTTATGGAACGATGTCCAAGTCGCACGAGCGGGCCCGTGATAAGTTGTAAGTAAGTCGCCTGTAGGACGGTTACTAGTGACCTACCCATAATAACTCGAAAAAATATATTTGTTTCAGCCCCGAGCTCTCTCTCGCAAATGGTGGAGTCCGTGGGTCACGACAACGAGAGCGTGCTAGACTGCATCCCGGAGCGGGAGTGGCGGCTCCTGGCGGCCATCGCCAGGAAGAAGGAGGAGGACGTCGAGCGGGAGCGGCTGGCCGACCAGTTCCGCAGGCTGTGGGAGCGGGAGAAGATCGAGAGGGAGCTGGTTCGAATCGGTCACTTCTATCTTGCACAAGGACGTGTCGGCCACGAGAGCGATGAAATAAGAACAACATTATCGAGAGGTCCCCCTCTTCATAATTTTGTTCTTATTCTTATTTTGTTCAACAGCTACTGCAGTGCTGCTGCTGCAGTGCTGCTGCTGCAGTGCTGTTGTAGAACTAATTTCGAGAGGGAACTGACCAGTTGAAAGGGTCTCAGCTACAGTGTTACGGACGGATGACCGTCCAATCACAATGTACGTTTTACCGAAATTTGGAACTGCCAATGACCGTTATTATTATATTTCAAAGTCACAACAATGTTTTAACGAAACCTATTGGAGTGTGAAATTAGAGACTCGGGCAACTAGTAACTAAGCGCGGGCGCAATAGTAAATTTGATTCAATTTTCAAATTTCATATCTCAAATTTCAAGATAAATTTCAATTTTATCTATTCCTATTAGTAGCGGGAGGGAGACATACACATGTATGGGTTCGTATACAGATGTAATCTTGCTTATGTACTTAGGTGGTGCTGGCATTCATAATAATAGTTCTACTATGAAAACTGACGTGTTTTTTTTGGTTACGTGGTTCATTGATAAAGGTCACCGAATGTGATCGAAACTATAGTCGGAATAACCGACTCAATTTAAACTGAGTATGCCCGTTTTATTAAACAAAATAATATTTCTAAGAATGTCAAAATACAAACATTTAAAAAAAAGCGCAGCGGGCAATATATAACGAAATTCAGGTAAATGTTTTTGACATGCGCAGAGGCTAGTAATAATATCCAGTACAACATTATTGCCCAGCGCCACAGCAGGGCGCAAATGACTTACTTTAGATGAGGTTTGCATGATACATTATTAGCCATTTTCGAGCAGGTGGTGTATAAATGTTGTTTTACCCAGATGTTACACCGATCCGTCAGCTCCCGCTCGAAGTATTCCGTATTTGGTTCAGGCGCCGATTACCTAAATCATACACCGACCTCGTCGGCGTGATCAATCATATCAAAAACATAATAACCGAACCGCTAGGGCCCCAGGGGGGGAACACCTCTTCGTGGGTGCCAGGGCAAGTCCGATGTCCCTTTCCCGGGTGACGGTCCAAGCCGAGGTTCGTACCCAAAGATGATGTGTTCGTACCGCAGCGGTGCCCTTGCGCTAGTCACCATGGCGCCGTAAAATATTTTTAGGGCTCAACGCTATATGCGTTCGCCAAAGTCCGATAAAGCTGTAGAGACCGGTAGAGGCCAATAGTAATTTAAAAAAAACAACAGTTGATCATTTGATCCAGCAGCAGCAACTTCTCCTATATAATAAGCAGAAGTTGTAAACAAGCGAAAAAAAATACAGTCCAGTACAAAATCAAGAAGGGACCATGTAGGACCTTCTCAGTCAGCTGACTGAGAAGCTGCTATTTTTTATCATCCAGATATCAGTGAAGGCGAGTGTTTTGTATGTTTTTAGTCACTTCATAAACCGCGGACTTCACTTCCACTTCATAGCCGGAGAACAAGCACGAGACGCACACATTTTAAAAGTAAACCTAGAATAATGGATTTTGGCCCATAGCTTCGTATTTGATGAGTTGTGGTTTCGTGGTAACGGATGTCGGTATCAGATACTCGTGGCTACGTATTATGGTGATAACGTGTACTCCCCAGGTAGAAGCGGAGAGCGGTCAACAGTACAAGCGATACCTGAGCGAGAAGCGGTCGCGGGAACGCTCGTGGCTCGAGTGCAAGCGGCTGCAGCTGTCGGCCGAGCAGCTCGCGCGCCGCGGAAACCTCCTCAACTGCATTAGACACAAGGACAGGCGCAGTCGGGAGATACTGGCTTACAGGGAGGACAAGAAGGTACCGTTCTCTGGACTGGGGATGAAATGGCTTTTTCGACTATCGGTGTAGACACGACTTTTAAAAAACTTACAAACGTGTTAAAAAAAAGCAGGACGCAGTTAAAAACAAAATGGGTGTTATTGTGTGTGTTCATGGCAACTCCGACATAGGGAAGCCTTGTGGGAAATTAGAACTATGACACGTTATTTAATCTATGAGCAGAGGCGTCTCGTTTGTGACACGAGTAGGTACGTATCGTATCAACATTTTATTATTTTAGTTTAAGTGAGTATTCTGGCTTATTGGCCAAGAACGAAGTCCTAAACTGTTATGGAGGCAATCTATTAATTTCAGCCCTGTTTTTTCAGAAACATTCAGTGGCTAATCACCCAGTAACAAACGAGTAACAAATAAAAAACTCCTTTTGTTTTTATTCGACAGAGACTGAACTTTGACATGCTCTCTTTCCAGACATCCGAGATAATAGATCGGGCACTGCAGGACGAAGCGCGCATGGTGTTGGCGGCGGACCGCCGGAGCCGGCAGATGGAGGCCGAGCACTGCCGGAGGCAGCTCGAGCTGGCGCACGCGCAGCAGCGGGCGCTGGACGCGGGACGGAAGCGGACCGAGATGTTGAACCAGTCGGCGAAGGTATCATCTATTCACTAGATCAGCGGTTCTCAAACTTTTTTGGCGATGGAACCCTTTTGGAATAAGTAATATTTGACGGAGACCTAAAATTATTAAACATTGGTTTTACATATGTGTATTCTATATAAATATCCATATAACTTGACATGAACATCATCGCGCTCATGAGAGATGTTATGTTATGTATTCCACTTACTATCTCTTTTATTAACATCATCGCGGTCTCAGATAACGCATTCCACTTACTATCTCTTTTATTAACATCATCGCGCTCTCAGATAACGCATTCCACTTACTATCTCTTTTATTAACATCATCGCGCTCTCAGATAACGCATTCCACTTACTATCTATTTTATTAACATCATCGCGCTCTCAGATAACGCATTCCACTTACTATCTCTTTTATTGACATCATCGCGCTCTCAGATAACGCATTCCACTTACTATCTCTTTTATTGACATCATCACGCTCTCAGATAACGCATTCCACTTACTATCTCTTTTATTGACATCATCACGCTCTCAGATAACGCATTCCACTTACTATCTCTTTTATTAACATCATCGTGCTCTCAGATAACGCATTCCACTTACTATCTCTTTTATTAACATCATCGCGCTCTCAGATAACGCATTCCACTTACTATCTCTTTTATTAACATCATCGTGCTCTCAGATAACGCATTCCACTTACTATCTCTTTTATTAACATCATCGCGCTCTCAGATAACGCATTCCACTTACTATCTATTTTATTAACATCATCGCGCTCTCAGATAACGCATTCCACTTACTATCTCTTTTATTGACATCATCGCGCTCTCAGATAACGCATTCCACTTACTATCTCTTTTATTGACATCATCACGCTCTCAGATAACGCATTCCACTTACTATCTCTTTTATTGACATCATCACGCTCTCAGATAACGCATTCCACTTACTATCTCTTTTATTGACATCATCACGCTCTCAGATAACGCATTCCACTTACTATCTCTTTTATTAACATCATCGCGCTCTCACATAACGTATTCCACTTACTGTCTCTTTTAGTTGGGTTTCACAAACTTAATGTTGCAATAATTGTTTTACTCTGCTACCGTATAGTAACCCTTTAGTATCTATTTTTTCTTCATAATTACTGTATTTTCGCGGAGCCCAAAGTGGCTTTGTGGAGCCCTAGGGCTCCGCGGAGCACACTTTGAGTATGCCTCGACTAGATAGTATCAGGAACCCGCGCAATTAAAAGAACAATCTTCATTTTTTTTATATATAAAAGGCGACGTATGTATGTATGTTCCCTATAGACTACAAAAACGGCTTGACCGATTTTGTTGAATTTTTCAGGGAATCTTCAGATTAGCCGAGCGGATGATCCTGTGAATTTCGTACCCGTGCGAAGTCCGAACGGGTCGCTAGTAGTTTATAAATACGTACAAGTGTCAAATTGAAATATCATTTAGACAAAAATACACCTTCATAATAGTCTCAAAATACGTCGAAGGAATAAAGTTCCTTGAAATTTTAGTTTTTTAGTTTAGATATTATAACCAGTCCCGTTCCCCTGCAGCGTCTCGCCATCTCGAACGCTCTGAGCACGTGGGAGTCGTCGCTGCTGCGGCACGAGGCCTGCGCGCTGGAGGCGGCGCGCCGAGCCCACCACGCGGCTCGCGCGGCGCTGACCGAGGGCCGCGCCGCAGCCCTGGCGCTGCAGCGCGAGCGGCGGCTCCGGCGTGCGCGCCGCGTCGCCGCGCTCACCGCGCAGATGAGGGAGGACCTCCGCGCGGGTCCGAACTAGTCCTCGGGCCGCACCACATCCCACCCCACCTCACCTATCTATCTCACTCGCATTTTCCAGTTTTATAGACATTGAATCTCTGTATGTTGTATCCTTGGACGAAACATCATACTGGACAGAGCCATGAGACGTTGCCGCTCCGACGTTCACATTGTCATGTTTCTCTTTTTATTACACGGATCGTCGCATAGAGTAAGCGAGAGAGCTATTGTAAGATTGGCAACCTCGCACTCTGTGTCCATTAACTATGAAAGTTAATAAGTATCTACACCGTCTCCTAGTTTCTTTTATTCTTCCTAGTTTTTTAATTGACAGCCTATAACATAAAATAGCATAAAACTAGATTTTTCAAAATTAATTTAAAGTCGAGAGTATTTAGGTGGCTCCCAGTTTTCGCGCCTCATAGCCTTTATCCACTGATTTCTGATTTCCGGACATTTTGGAAACCTATAACAAAATATTTTATTTTAATTAATTGGTTAACCATGACACAATATTGGTACAAATTATCATACATTTCAAGCCGCGAAAGCTTCAAAAAGACTATAATTAATTATAGATAGAATACGTATCAAGCCGATTAAGCGCGGATAGGAATTAACGGTTCATGTTTCACTTAATTTAGTATATGTAGGATATTACAAGAGTATTATTAGATAAATATCGATCAAATATCGACAATGTTTGAAACGTACAGTGGTACGTCACTAGCAGGAACACGTAAAACAATGCATTTATTTATCTTAATTTAAAGCTTAAATTCATTACTAAATAACACTGCGTAATAGTTGTATGACTTCAAATATGTATATTCTTTAAGTGAAACGAATATTTAGCTTTGATACTGGTTATTTTAGATAATAAACGCTACAAAAGACTTACGTATAAAATGATAATTCTGGATCTTTTACTCCCCCTTTCGTTATTCTCATGCACAATAGACAGCACAACACGCCATAATTCCACTATGTATAACAGTATTAAGTATTCACAGCTATATTTTGATCCAATTTGCTTTTTTAGTAAGACGGGTCGCAATGTTGTGACCGACTAGTCGGTCAAAATGGACACAGACTGCGAGGTTGCCAATCTTACAATAGCTCTCTCGCTTACTCTATGCGACGACCCGTGAAATAAAAAGAGAAACATGACAATGTGAACGTCGGAGCGGCAACGTCTCATGGGACTGTCCAGTATGATGCTTCGTCTAAGATCTTGTATTTGTAATCTTGTCATAAACAGACACGACATTAAACTTTCAGACTACGTGAGTAATAGTTGTATTCAAAAATGCGCGAGCGAGACGACTGTGAGACGTTAAATCCGTACTTAGAAACGGAAAGTATTTATTTGCTCTTATGAAATATCGCTTAATTACATAGACAAGTTCGGCTACGGCTTGAAACTAACTTGTTATCCTATTAATATTGCAACCAATCACATCGTCTCATGTGTACTACGCGCTGGCCGATTATTGTTGTTCTATTGATTTGACATTATTAGTTTCTCCGAGCTAGATAACAAAACAAAGTAAATATAAGCAAGAAGGGGTCCCGTTCAGGTTCCAGTAGAACGAACGTGCTTAAAAATTAGCCGCTGAAATACTTTTCACCGAACACAGAGATCTCGTCCCAGGACTTCACGACCACCGGGTCACAGGTGGGTCACACGTGCCGTCCAGAACCTCGGCATATATTTGTTTTTTAGATTAGAAAAAACCTGTATAATAATATTCATGCATATTTGTTTAGTTGTAAGATTTACTACCTCAAATGTAAAGTTTTAATAAATATACTAATTTAATTGGAAACGGGTGTCTTCTTCTGTAACTTACAAAATAAAACTAGCAAAACGTACTACAAATTAAGTTTATGAACAGGCGTCTGACGGCTGACATCGCTTATCTAATGATAATTGAGCTTGGTATAAGACAGGGTCGCGTCCGATCACAATATACAATACTACACAATCACAAAAACAGGTCACGGGGCGGATAGCCATCGCTCACTGGCGCGACGTGCCGTTCCGGTCGCACGCAGGGCGCGAGTGAGACGACGCGAGCGGGAGAGCGCTGCCGTCGGTGCTAGTCTCCCCCGGTGGGGCGGCGGTAGCCCGCACTAGTCTAGCCCTGGCTCGTTTGTACTTCCGGAGCGCCGCCTCGGCGCCTCGCAGCAGCGCCGACGCCGAGCTCGCCTCGCGCCCGCGCCCGGCTCCGGAGCCGGCGCCGGCGCCCCCGGCGGGGAGCGCCGCCTGCGTCACGATGGCGATGCGGACCAGAATGCTACCGGCTTCACTGTACGTATAGTCGCCGTTCTGTTAACGAATAACTAGTATTATAATGATGTGAAGAAGGGTGATATTCACTTTGCAGTTCCTCCAATATCCAAAAAGAATAAAATTCTTAGACACATAGATCGGTTAGGTGGACCGCGGGTGAGAAACGACCGGTGGCCGATCCGACAGCTCCCGCAAAGGAAGTATACAGTATTTGGTATAGGCGCCGGTTACCAAAGGCACACAATCATACACCGACCTCGCCGGCGTGGTCGAAGAATCCCAGGATCTGTCCGAAGATCGATTAGTTTCTCTCCAAATAATCAAACAGATACGAACCGAACCGCTAGGGACCCAGGGCAAACCCCTTCCTGGGTGCCGCGGCCCAAGCCGAGGTTCGTACCGCAGTCGGTGCCTCGCGCTAGTCGCCCTCGCGCCGTAAACATAGTTCTAGGGCTCAACGCCTTTTGCGTTCGCCAAAGTCCGGTTATAGCCGTAGAGGCCGTTAGATACCAACAGCGACGTCATCCACAAAAAATAAAATGTTACAAACGCAATTTATATGTAACTATAGTTAATCTGAAAGGCCGATGAGCTACCGTGACATGCTTCGCTATAATTATATAGTGGCGAGTATTTGACAGAGAACTAAAAACGGTTCCTTCCACTTTAGGGAAAACCTCATTTTGGCAACAACAACAACAACAGCAACAACTTTATTGATTGTGCCACCTCCTCGCTCGTCAGCCCTCACGGAGCTACTCCTCGGAGCGAACGAAGTCGCCACCGATCGCTATAAAGGGAAGTCCGCGACGAAGCCGCCGTCACCTGCAGTTCCGGCCTGGACAGAATTTCCAGGTCCTCGATGAGATGGCACCCGCCCAGGAAGAACCTCCTCTCCTCGGCTCCTCGCTCGTCGGGCCTGACGCAGGTCAGGTCGTGGAGGCGGGCTCCGGCGGCCGGCGGCAGGGCGAGGCGCGCGTAGCCGCACGTGCGGTGCCGGCGCCACGCGTCCCTCGATATGGTCTCCAGGTAGACGGTCGCAGGCGAGGGCCCTGTTGGACGGTACGCGGTCTCAACCAGTAGTGAACCCTAGAGATTGCAGTTGCACGTACCGCGATCCACGATATCTATCCTGGTGCGTTATCGGCGGCCGCGGCATTTTTACAGACATTTTCGTACTAATGTGCTCACTATAATTATGCGAAATGTCAAAGGGGTAGGAAGTTGTCGATGTTTAGTTCACCTGTCCCGGAATCTATATCTAAGCAGAGCTCTATCGAATGCCCGAAGTGGAAAACGTCCGCGCCGTCCACCTCGCTCGGTTCGGACACGTGAGTCCGTCCGTGCAGAGCGTCCTGGCATCGCGTGCTCGCCGGTAGCTGGAATAAAGATTACATTTCCGAGTAATTCATTGAAATAGAAACTAATAGCATGAAAATTGCTATAAAACAATGGTAATGGTATTCTAAAGATATTATAATTATGATCAATTTCAACAACAAGGTTTCATATTCACATTTCGATAAATAAAAACCTAAATTTAAAAAAAATAATTAACAATACGCCTCTTGTTGTTGTAACGTCGGAGCTTAGACCAACTTTGTTTTTACCTCAACCTCAACCTTCGTACAAATTTCATTTAAATCCGTGTTCCGTTCAGCCGTTACAGAGTTGAACGGGAACAAACACACTTATATACTTACACACTAGCGCATACACTTTTGCATTTATAATATTAGTAGAATAGGATTAACTAAACAAAATACATACAATCTAATCTACTTAAGTACGTCGAGCGTCGTGTTAGCCTGCGCGTGCGCAGCTGACTACCGTCTCACCTTGATATGATATTCAATGTACAAGTTGTCCGCGCGAAACCCTCGCGCCGAGACTAGCTCCACGGTGACGTAGTAGTGTGCACATCCGAGTGGCGGCCACACGAAGTTGACGGCCTGTTTGTGCTTCTTCTGCCATTTCTTGTGAAGCTTCAGCAGCTGGAATTTAATTTCCAAAGAAAAATATTATTTTTAACGAACTCGCGGAGGTCCGTCTGTAATGAACAAGCGGTTGCAACGTTGTAAGCTGAAGTGGCAATGGGCAGGCCACATCGCTCGAAGAACTGATAATCGATGGGGAATAAAGGTTCTTAAGTGGTGACCACAAAACAGAAGACGCAGCATAAGTAGGCCTCCCACTGTTGGACTGACGACATTGTGAAAGTCACAGGCAACCGGTGGGTGCAAATGGAAAGTGTTTCTGTCATTCAGTGTGGTCCTGTAAGGGGGACGCCTGTGTTCAGCACCATTCACAACCATTAGAGGGGTACTAATCAAAAATCGCCGACGACAAAAAAAACTATAAAATTGTAGAACTTGTATGCCAAGTTTTGTCCAAGTGATCGTTTGGAAACTATGACCTGTACGCGAGTACCAACACACGGACAGATGAAAGCAATACCCATAATACCCCACCAATCAAAACTCGCTAACGACAAAAAATATTTTAATAATCGTTAATTCAATTTATATAACAATAATAATATATAATTTTATAGTACAGTTCTATGACATAAAATATTTGCAGGTCTGCAGACTAAATACACCGTGATACTAAAATGATTTATAACACCATTATTAACATGTATTAATTATTGCAAATAAATGATTTGATTGATTGGTTGATTGAAAAAACTATGAAATTGTAGAATTGAGGTTGTGCACAAAAGTTTGTGGACGCGAGGTCTCCTGCTTGCAGGACTACCAGACTTTTATATGTATCAGGTACTTGCTTATGCCCGCCGCTTCTCCGGCGTAGTTCTAGGTAATAAAAAAATAATGGCGTTTTGTTATTTTATATTTTAGAATATTGATATTTTAGCTTCACTGCCACCTTCCCTTAAAGTTTTCCTCGCGGGTGTGTTACTACGTCGTTTTTCTTTCGTATAACTATTTGCCAAAGTGGGCCGCTCAAGAGCAAACCGCGGCCGTTTAGCTTGGATCTCGTTCTGGCGATCTGCCTGCAGCTCAAAAACTGAGCAATCTCGAAAAAAAACCCAACATTTTCATAAAACAAAATGGATAGAAACCGCGTGATTAACCTACCTGCCGTAGGATTCCTTAAAATATAACGTTTATGCCGAAGATAACATTTAAATAACTCTGCATTGAATTACTTCATATTGTTGATTTTTCAGATATAAATGTTATACTGGTCTCTCTGGTGCTGTTATCCAATATCTAATTTAAGTTTAGGCATGATAATGATTATTTCATCCAATACTTATGACTTTTTAAAATTTCAAATAATGATTATATTAGTTGTGAGGTGCGTATGGTCCCAAAGTCCCCACCGTCGCTCCATTTCCTTTAGTGGGGACGTATGAGAACGACAAGCAAAACCAAATATTTACCACCGAGAAGGTACCCATCGCCCGCTCGCTGCAGACGACCGTGCCAACTGAAATGCCGCGTACTGTACAAGTGTCACAGATATACAACGTACCGATGTGTGGAGTTCCCCGGCCGCGCTGCTCCCCGCCGCCGCGGGCCCGAGGTCGAGGCTCACCCCGTACAGGTGGCGGAGCGCGTCCTCGGGGCCGCCCTCCGCCACGTACGGGTCGCTCGCCAGCCGGTTCACGTCGGGCGTCAGCGTCAGGTACCGGCGGCCGGAGTTGTGGAACAGGGACACGAGGGGCGCTTCTCGCTTCACGACCAATCTCTCACTCGTCGGGAGAAACATTATCACTTTAATCATAATCAATAGACTCGAACCGAATCTCGTCAACAGCGCCGACGACGCCGACAGCGCCGTTCAGAAACGACGCGGCACAAATAACATTTTTTACGGTGTCCATTAGTATAGCGCTGTTGGCGTCATTGACGCTGCTAGCGCCCATAATCAATTCATAAATTATGTCATAATCGTACACTTTCAGGAATTATGTGCAATATTGTACCTATTATAATATTAAGGTCTAGGTCTAGTTGCGTCGCGCGGTTACCTCTCGATCTCTCAAAATTTTAATGACCCGAATATTACTTTCCCAAACAATTATCAATTATCCCCTATTATCAATATCCTTTTTTCATTTGCCCAACTATACAACATTTCAGAACCCAGAAACTCGAAACACAACTAATACTCAAATGACACCAAAAACAACTCCAAAACAACAAAATCCCGAAATTTTAAATTTCCGAATAAAAACTACAAATTAACAATAACAACTCCGAATAACCAAATACCAAAAAACCCAAAAAAAAAAACATACAAGTCACTTAAAACTTGTCAAAAATCCAATAAAATACTTTCAGGCTCACTTACAGACAACTGGTTTGACAGTTGACGCACCATGCCCCGCTCAGCTCGCGGTTTGTTTGTCTCAGTCCAAACATAGCATAGCATAGCAAGATAAAAAATATGACGTAAACTCAACTAACTATTAGCGTTAGATAAAGAACCGCAGAGATTAGTAGGTACCTTAAAAACTCACTCATTATAATCCGAGTAATCAAGAACTACATGCATGGCCGTCCAGCGCTCCTCCTCGTCACTAATATCCTCGTGGCTCTTGAGCAGATGTCTTTCCGAAGTGGACATGCCATCCATATCACGTCCGATTCTACCACCGGCGCCCCCGACAGCGCCCGCTCCGTCCAGACGCAAACGTTCCAAACAAGAAGCGAGTAAGGTCGCATGTTTCGGTTTCTCTCGAGGCAGCGGCATGTAATAGTCTTCGTGAATATAAGTGAACACTTTCCCGGTCGCGACATCCTCGCCCTTCACTAGCTCGTGGTAGCCGAGCTCATGTTCCGTGAGGCAGTTGTGAACGTCTCTGTAGCGCTCTACTTCCCACAAAGAAAAACACTTTTCTTGCCATCCGAATGAAAACTCTTCGATGTTTCGTTCTAAGCTCGGGTTGCCGGCTTCGTTCGTGTAGTTCTCGAATTTCGGCAGCGATATTATGTCGTCTGGGGGTTTCAATTTTATTCTGAAACACAGGACGAGAAAACTCATTTGATTAGGGCGAGTGAGTAGCCCTAATGTCAGAGTTCCTATGCCGCCTGAAGGCCTCTGACATAGCTAGCGGACGTTATAGGAGAAACCAGGACCCCATGTCAGCCGAGCCACTGCAGCGTTCAGTAGTAAATGGGTGTCGCGGTGTCCCATCTGTAGAGTATCCGTGTCGTCCGTTGCTCGTCAGTGCTCACCGCTAACGAACATTGAGCGACTCGGTACCGGCCCGAATCAGCCGAAGGCCAGTGTTGCTCTGTATATGCTAACGAACAAAATGCCTACAAAATGATCTACCTAAAATTACTTTTTTACTTATAACTATGCATATTAGGCCGGCTAAAATGTTTTAAAACCCTAACTAATTTCCTAATCCTAAGAGCTAATATTATAAATTCGAATGTCTCTTTGTCTGGGTGTTTGTCTCGTTATCACGGCTAAACAGATCGAGCTGAATTTTTGCATAGATGTAGCTTAAGGGTAGGAGACGGATATAGATATAGAGATTTTTGTAGGTCCTCGCGAACGAAGTCGCGAGTAACAGCTAGTATGAATTATTTACATAAGTATTCCCCTGTATTGTTTTTTTTCTCTTATATTTTGTCTCCACAATTAGTTTTTTATTCCAAGTGGAGTAAAATATTTCACTATTGAAACAAGTCTCATTCATAGTATAAGTCAAGTAAAGTAAGGCACGGGCAAGTCCAAGTAATGCCCCAGTAAACTGGTGGAGACTTTACTACAGATTTCTACAGAGTTTTGGGAACAACACGATATATCACGTTTCACGATACTTTAATATCCACCAACACTCGTCCACGTTCAGAACACTTAGTGGATAGCACACGAGTTTTGAAAAATAATACTATGACGCGACATGACTTCTTCACATTCCCGCCAAAACTACAAGTATACCTTGTGATATTCATAGCCTGTAAATGACGCGCCACTTGTCACGGTATAGAAGATTATCGTATCTATGTAAGAAGGTTTAGTGTTGGCAACACCAAGAAGCCTGCAGTCTAAGCAGTACCGGCCGGTTGATGGATAAAGTTTTGGAAACAAAGCTCTGTGTGATTGGAATCGGTGACGCATGGCCTTTGTCTTTTTGCTGGATCTAGGACAGAAGATGGAAGTTGGATTTGCGTTTTATGTGTTCATGTAATTTAATTATTGAACAGCTGGCTTGAACCCTTAAATTATTACATGATAATATGGTTCAAGTTTGTTTAAATGAACAAGAAATTGCTAACAATAGGTAACAATAATGTATACTTACTTAATTTGTAATTGATCGAGAGGTCCCTGCAGCCAATACACGCCCGTCAGCTTGTTGCATCGAACAAAATCGTTCATCGTAGCACGGAATATAAAAACAACCAGGGTATTGTTATATTAATACCCAGGTAATCAATTATACACAATTCTCCCTATTATTCTAGGTATTTTCCCTTTCACAATACCTGTCTCACCTTACCGACCCACTTACTGCAATTACAACAAAAAGGCAATGTAACGCTACGTTATAATTATTATTTGCTCAATACGAATGCACTGACCATGCGACCATTCAATCACTGCAAACTACAATAGTCATGTACATGTAACCGTATTACTGTAATTATATCCCATTTGTTTTGATTACTGAGCGTTTCCATGGCAACCGCGGGAACCGCGTAGCAGCAGTGTGACCACCACTCGCCTCGACTCGCTACCACGGCGGGACTGCGATCGGTTCCCGTCCCAACGAATCAATAACTTGCTAAGATCATGCCGGGCCATGCTTAGTAGGGTTCCGTAGGCACGTAGGACTTTTCAAGTATTTATCCATTTTTTTCAGCTTAAAAAAAAATACTAAAAAAGTAATTATCTGATGTTGTCCGAAATAATTTTAAAGGAAAGTTTTTACTACGGTCTATCAACATGGAATATAACACGTTTCTGAGATTCATAGTTTAGAAACGGAAGGCACGTTGCAAGCAACTTTGTCGGCCCATATTTCGCAAACGGTACGTCTGATAAAAAAACGGTGTAGGAAACCTTAACTTCATTTTAAAATACCTATTCAATGATACCCAACATGTGGGGGATCTAGGCTAGACTGTGCGGGCACAACGTATGTGAGTATCGGTGAGGTAAAAAAAAAATGTCTCGAAATTTTGGTAATTATTGGACACTAAAAATCAACACAACCATTTACGCAATTTACTATGTGCGTCAGCTGGATAACCAATCATAAGCAGTGCGTCCCTCTCCCGCCCCCGCGCCGTCTTCGTACGGCGCGGACGGCGGCGCGGGCGGCTTTACACAAAGAAGAAGCCGAAAGGCGGAGCGCGCCATTCAAACGAAGCCGGGAGGGCCCCAACGTCAGTCGCGCGCTATTTTCGGTCGAGGTAACACCAGTTGCAGCGACCTTTCGCGCTGCACCGATGTGCTCTTTTTTTAATGGCTTATCAATACAGTCCTCGTGAATACACTTTAATGTTACGTGCATATTTTATGTGTTGTGTTGTGTTGTTAATGTTTTGAACTCTCTACAGAGCAACTTAAAAGTGTCTACAGACGAAACGATTTGGTCAGTTCCAACAGCCATCCATAGACAATTTGTCTATGGTCCAACCAAATTGGACCGTATGGACAGCAGTTTGTCGGCATCTCATCAAACATAATTATTATTAGCAAAAATCGGTCGTTCCGCGCGGCCGATTTGGTCGGTTCCAATCAAATCTGCACATATGGGCGGCGGTCGGCCACAATGTTGCCAATGCTACCGAAAAATCGGTATACAACCGATCAGAATGTATGTAAGGGATCGACATGCATTTGAGGTGGGCATTCTCCAGTCATAGACAAATAAAAATAAAATAAATATGTTGTGTTGCTTGAATTCAGTTACGAATTTCTATGTTTCCTTTCTAGGAATGTATTATTATGTTGCTATCTCTTTTAATTTCTAACCGTTTTTTTACTCGGTTGTCTGTGTTTTACGAAATTGTTTTAAATAATCCATAATCTTTATACCGGTGTCAATATTGTACTGATCAATAAAGATCTGGAATTATACGGGGTAACTTTTTAAGTACTGCTTAAATTTTTATCACGTAATCAGTATCGTTAATAGAACATATTTATCCAATACCATATTTTTTTTGCATTTATTAATTTCCTGAGCACGAAATGACGGACAACCAGACATATGTACAATAATTACCTACCTACTTCTTGCTGTAGCGAGCGAGAAGAAGTGTTGTAGGTACCTATACGTATCGTAGGTGTTCGTAGCACAATCACGAATAAAGTGACTATGACTACATCTCTGTACTTTTATTTGAATTTATTTCGGTATTTTTTTACCAAGGTGGGAATAACCAAAAACTACTTATCCTTTATTTTTCAACAATCTTCAAGTATGCAAAATTTGCGCACTACTTAAAAAGCTACGAAACATTTTTGTAAGGATTTAAACAAAAAACTTTCTGCAGTCCAAAAAACTATTACTTGGCCTGAATTTACTATTAGCTTTTGAATAAGTATTTGTTTTTTTAAAGAAAAAAATTAAATATACTGTTTTTTCTTTTTTTTTAAACGAATTTTCAAGTAATTTGTACCTAATTCTTTTTGTTGCGCTTGGCACACAGATGAACCAGATACCTCGTCACTCGGGTTTTGGTCCGATCAAAAGTCACCACAGTTTGAGGAAAGCACGGGGTGCGCGGAGCGTGACAAATAATTCCCATTGGCTATCATCAAGGTTACGCCCACCACTGTACCGAGTTAGTACGTTCCGTAGTGATGGGGTAAGCAGTAGGCTGTGGCAGTAGGGCAACATTATTAATCGGTACTTACCTAAGTAGCGAACACTTGGGTCGACTGCCGCTCTGCCATAGTAATCGCACTAACTCGAATCTCAACTCACTAACATAACATTACTACACAACACCATTAAAGTACTAATTCTTCCTCAGTGTCGTGCACTCGCGGATTTTTCGAGATCGAGCTGTAATGTCGAATGTTTTTTTTTCGAGGTCCCTGCTTTCTTTGCGCGTTTCAATAGAATGTGTTATTCTAAAATGTGAAATTTTCTCGAGATCACGCGTTTTGTTAGGTCCGAAAAATAATGTTAGTTTACCAAGAATCAACTCAGTTACTTCAATTCATCATCTAAAAATCTATTTAGCCGGGAATCGAAATTAACAACTGAATCATACACTTAATAACCTTGAAATACTTACGACGTATACTATAGTCTACTGACAAAAACGCCATTATTGTTTACCAGAAAAACGCGGGCGAAGCCGCGGGCAGAAGCTAGTAACGGATAAAAACTTCAAACATCCTACGCACCTACGGAACCCTACTAAGCATGGCCCGACATGCTCTTAACATGTTATTTTCTCTAGTCTCACCACAGTCTCAGGCACATGCTAGATGCTGCCGGTCGATTCTATCGTGATTTCGTTGCTTGTCGAGTTTAGTCCAAGAAGAAGGTCCCGAGTGCACAGTTCAGTTAGTTAGTTAGTTAGAATTCATCAGTGTTCGAATCCCTTTACGGTATGGTGAAAATCGAAAATGCAAGTCTGCGTTTTGTTTAATGAGTCACAACACTACTTTATACGTGCGTTCGCCAGAAAGGGACAACTGCATGGGATATCCGCAATGAGGAAAAGGGATACGTGACGACGTGTCCATTATAGGCTGAGCTCAGCTATGTCTTGTAAAACTGAATTATTTTACTTACCGATGAAAAGTTATTCCGTCTTTTTTGTAGTTTGAGTGCGCGGATGACTTTCCACACAATTTCACTGCACAGATAGTCATTTTTGTTTACTGTTGGTTGTCAGGAAAATAAAACAATCGTTTTATTTTGTAAGCCGCACGCACGCACGCACAGCTCTGGCACTTGGTCGGAACTGAGGTTCAATGTTTGGGGCGGAGTCTTATATAAGTCTTATAAAACTTATGTGTTGCGCGCTAGGCTCGTCCTAGACTAGGTATCTAGTTCTATTCATCTGTGGCTTGGCAGCACTGATCGACCTTCACGACACCCCACTACCTAAGTACCTACCTATAATACGTTCAATCAACTTTCGCCACAGAATAGATAATAGCACAATTCTCGCTTCCTCGCTTGTTTGTGTTTTGTTCCGTCACTTCAACGGAGAAAAAGTATAAATTACGGAGCAATTCTATACGTGAGTTTTGGCAGGAAAGTGAAGAAATCATGTCGCATCATTTTTTTACTTTCCAAAACTTGTGTTATTTCGAGTGTGTAAAAACGGTCAGTGTTCGTGAATATGCACGACTGTTGTTGAATGGTATAATGTCGTGAAACGTGAATTTTCGTGTAGTTTCCAAAACTCCATAGAAGGCTTTAGTAAAGTTTTCACCACTTTAGTGGGGCATGACTTGGACTTGACCGTGACTTGTTTTGCTCGACTGTGACTATGACTTGTTTGATATTATTTAGCAAAACTTGAAAATATATAAGTATACTTGACACTGGCAATTGCATAAGAAGTGCGACGCCAAAATCCTTTA
Source organism: Apocheima hispidaria (assembly GCA_947579745.1). Taxonomy (NCBI): domain Eukaryota; kingdom Metazoa; phylum Arthropoda; class Insecta; order Lepidoptera; family Geometridae; genus Apocheima; species Apocheima hispidaria. The sequence continues at coordinate 28,229 of OX388166.1, read as the reverse complement.
AGGAGGAAAGAGAAAAAAAATACTATAGGTTACTTGCTCGAAAAGTAGCAGCTGATTGGATTTGAATGCAATATATTTGGCATTTATATCACATTACAGGACTTATTGTCTCGAATTGTAAGTAGGTAAATATCAACGTAGGAAACGATATGATTGTTAAGTGCATGAAATGTATGAAAAGTTCTACCCCATTCTCCTTTTTTATTTTATTTTTCTTGCGGTGGCATTATCGTCGCCGCTATGGCTAATGCAAGTTTTGCGCGCTTCGATAAAACAGGAGGCATGACGTGTGGACGTGTCACTGTCTACGAAACAAGTGAAGCTACTGGCGGTCGGCGCAAATCGGGAGCAACTTGGTTGTCGCCGATTTGGTCGGCGCCGACCAAATCGTTCCGTATGTAGACACCCTAAGTGAAACGTGCTAGATTCTGCATTGACAATATAGGTGGACATTTCGAACAATTATTAAAATACTTACCTGTAATGTAAGTGTAAATATCCTTTTAATAACCAATCACTGTAAATACTTGATTACAACTTTTTAAATACGCCAAAATTACAAAAAGTTTCTATTCTTTAACTTACTTTTGAAAATGTTTTATAAAATTAAAAAACTTAATCAGTCACATAATTAACGTACTTTTGCCGGTCCTAAGCCCGCAAAAGTATGAAGGGAAAGTTAAAATCGAAATGTAGGTATTTTAAATCGTTTCAGAGACAAACTACCTGAGCTAAAGCTAGTTTGTAGGCATTGTTTACCAAATGATTGGCACATCAAGGATAGGGGGCGGTGCCGCGTAACTGAAATGGGTGTATAAAAGTGTCTACAGACGCAACAATTTGGTCTGCGACAATCGCCAAAATTGGACCGTATGGAGAGCAGTTTGTCGGCATCTCATCAAACATAATTATTATTAGCACAAATTGGTCGTTCCGCGCGGCCGATTTGATCGGTGCCAATCAAATCTGCACGTATGGGCGGCGGTCGGCCACAATGTTGCCAATGCTACCGAAAAATCGGTATTCAACCGATTTTTTACCGATCGGAATGTATGTAAGGGATCGACATGCATTTGAGGTAGGCATTCTCCAGTCATAGACAAATAAAATAAATATATTGTGTTACTTGAATTCAGTTACGAATTTCTATATAGAAAGGAATTTAGACAATAGACAAAATTGTATTTATGGAAAAAAAAACTAATTGTACACAAAAAATAAAAAGGTAGGTTAAAAATAGATAAAAAAATACATAGTATACATTGTTTTTAACCACAAATCGGTTCCAGCTCAGCAAAATACTGGTTGCGAACAACCAGCGCTGAATGTATTATTATGTTGTCTATGCGTTTTTTTACTCGGTTGTCTGTGTTTTACGAAATTGTTTTAAATAATCCATAATCTTTATACCGGTGTCAATATTGTACAAATCAACTTTTTAAGTCCTGCTAATTTTTTTATCACGTAATCAGTATCGTATACAATATTTACCTGCCTACTTCTTGCTGTAGCGAGCGAGAAGAAGTGATGTAGGTAGCTACACGTATCGTAGGTGTTCGTAGTACAATCACGAATAAAGTGACTATGACTACATCTCTGTACTTTAAACAACGGATTTAAGGTGCATCGACTTTCATACAAAACTATCGACGCCTTTTTAGGCGTCCTACTACGATTTTGAACTGGGCATGACTTAACATAGGTCTAATTTGGCCTCTAAGTATCGCAAAGTCGATAATTTAAAATGTTCATGGCTGGGAAATACCATTTTTCAACCCAATAATTACGACAAATTTTACGATTGTAGTGGTGTGTTCTTTACATGCGAATCGTGCGATCATGGTGTGCGTGAAATATTGATGTGTGCGTGCGTCTTGCAAAAATCGTGTACACTGGTTGTGCCGCGCGCGCGTCACGCGGTTTACGCGACGTTGCCAGCTTGTCGGTGCGTGTGTGAGCGAGACTAGGTATCCTTGCCTCGCGGTTTAGTCCGCGCGCGGCCTTCGATAATTGCGACGTTGCGAGATTCGGTATCGGTGTGCAGTGCAGTGTTTGATTTGGTTACCTAATCTATCTATACCAATATTATAAAAAGGAAAGATTTGATTGTTTATTTATTTCATTGTTTGCTTGTTTGCATTGAATAGGCTCCGAAACGACTGAACCGATTTGAAAAATTCTTTCGCTGTTGGGAAGCTTCACTATCCCCGGGTGACATAGGTTATATTATATTTTCAAAAATATTAGGGATCCTTACTAAAACTCCAATAATGTAACCCAAGATGATGTATTTCGCGTGCCCTGCGAAAACTATTGATGATGAAAGAATAGTCTATACCAATATAATAAAGAGGAAAAATTTGAGTGTTTGTTTGTTTGCATTGAATAGGCTCCGAAACTACTGAACCTATTTGAAAAATTCTTTCGCTGTTGGGAAGCTTCACTATCCCCGGGTGACATAGGTTATATTATATTTTCAAAAATATTAGGGTTCCTTACTAAAACTACAATAATGTAACCCAAGATGATGTATTTCGCGTGCACTGCGAAAACTATTGATGATGAAAGAATAGTCTATACCAATATAATAAAGAGGAAAAATTTGATTGTTTGTTTGTTTGCATTGAATAGGCTCCGAAACTACTGAACCGATTTGAAAAATTCTTTCACTGTTGGGAAGCTACACTATCCCCTTACTATATTATATTATATTTTAAAAAAATTTGGGATCCTTACTAAAACTCGAATAATGTAACCCAAGATGTAAAAAAAATACCTAAAATATCCTTTACATCGCGTGCGCTGCGACAACTATTGATGATGATAGAATAATCTATCTATACCAATATTATAAAGAGGAAAGATTTGATTGTTTGTTTGTTTGTTTATTTGCATTGAATAGGCTCCGAAACTACTGAACGGATTTGAAAAATTCTTTCGCTGTTGGGTAGCTTTTCAGCTTTCTTTATATGTTTTATTTTTTTGTAGCTTGACGCAAATAGAGGGGTTTTTGTGTGTGTATTATAATTTTTATTTTTTTGTTAAATACCCGTGCGAAGCCGGGGCGGGCTGCTAGTAACCTAATAATAACGTACATAATTATAATAGAATGCAGCAGACATCATCGTTGCGCTACAGACGCCATCAATATTCTGGCCAAAAAAAGAGCACGAAACGTGTTCGCGGTCATAGATTTTAAGGATCATCATCATCATCAGCCTATTCCCTATCGTACCGAGATTTCTTACCCATTTTTCATAGCAATGGGGGAATTTCTACCCGTCCAACTGCGATTTTCATTTGCGGCCATAGATTTAAAATTCATCATGATCAGCACGTTTCCTAACGTATCGAGACTTCTTGCCCATTTTCATGGCGATGGGGGAATTTCTACCCATCCAACTGCAATTTTCATTTGCTGTCATAGATTTAAAATTCATCATCATCATCATCAGCCTGTTCCCTATCGTACCGAGATTTCTAACCCATTTCCACAGCGATGGGAGGATTTCTACCCGTCAAACTGCGACGTTCATTATCGGTCATAGATTTTAACCATAATCATCATCATCATTAGCCAAATTGCTACCGTATGGAGGTTTCTTACCCGTTTTCATCATGCTCCTCCTTTTTTTTTAACTTTACAAGTCGACTTAAACGATCCAGCCATACCCAAATGCAGGACCGCCCCGCGGGCCGCTCGCGGCCCGCGCAGCCTCGCGAAATACTAGTTTATATGTATAAAAATGAACCCCTATTCTTATATTTTGAGGACTTTGACATAGGTAACCATTTATAAATTTTTAGGGTTCCGTAGTACTACAAGGAACCCTTATAAGTTTGTTTTCAAATCGGTTCAGTATTTTTGAGATGTGTTTATAACAATAGTAAGAGGTCGCAAAGTGAATTAAAACTGGGGCAGATTACCTCAATTGGTATGGATGGATGGATGGATGGATGGATGGATGGATGGATGGATGGATGGATGGATGGATGGATGGATGGATGGATGGATGGATGGATGGATGGATGGATGGATGGATGGATGGATGGATGGATGGATGGATGGATGGATGGATGGATGGATGGATGGATGGATGGATGGATGGATGGATGGATGGATGGATGGATGGATGGATGGATGGATGGATGGATGGATGGATGGATGGATGGATGGATGGATGGATGGATGGATGGATGGATGGATGGATGGATGGATGGATGGATGGATGGATGGATGGATGGATGGATGGATGGATGGATGGATGGATGGATGGATGGATGGATGGATGGATGGATGGATGGATGGATGGATGGATGGATGGATGGATGGATGGATGGATGGATGGATGGATGGATGGATGGATGGATGGATGGATGGATGGATGGATGGATGGATGGATGGATGGATGGATGGATGGATGGATGGATGGATGGATGGATGGATGGATGGATGGATGGATGGATGGATGGATGGATGGATGGATGGATGGATGGATGGATGGATGGATGGATGGATGGATGGATGGATGGATGGATGGATGGATGGATGGATGGATGGATGGATGGATGGATGGATGGATGGATGGATGGATGGATGGATGGATGGATGGATGGATGGATGGATGGATGGATGGATGGATGGATGGATGGATGGATGGATGGATGGATGGATGGATGGATGGATGGATGGATGGATGGATGGATGGATGGATGGATGGATGGATGGATGGATGGATGGATGGATGGATGGATGGATGGATGGATGGATGGATGGATGGATGGATGGATGGATGGATGGATGGATGGATGGATGGATGGATGGATGGATGGATGGATGGATGGATGGATGGATGGATGGATGGATGGATGGATGGATGGATGGATGGATGGATGGATGGATGGATGGATGGATGGATGGATGGATGGATGGATGGATGGATGGATGGATGGATGGATGGATGGATGGATGGATGGATGGATGGATGGATGGATGGATGGATGGATGGATGGATGGATGGATGGATGGATGGATGGATGGATGGATGGATGGATGGATGGATGGATGGATGGATGGATGGATGGATGGATGGATGGATGGATGGATGGATGGATGGATGGATGGATGGATGGATGGATGGATGGATGGATGGATGGATGGATGGATGGATGGATGGATGGATGGATGGATGGATGGATGGATGGATGGATGGATGGATGGATGGATGGATGGATGGATGGATGGATGGATGGATGGATGGATGGATGGATGGATGGATGGATGGATGGATGGATGGATGGATGGATGGATGGATGGATGGATGGATGGATGGATGGATGGATGGATGGATGGATGGATGGATGGATGGATGGATGGATGGATGGATGGATGGATGGATGGATGGATGGATGGATGGATGGATGGATGGATGGATGGATGGATGGATGGATGGATGGATGGATGGATGGATGGATGGATGGATGGATGGATGGATGGATGGATGGATGGATGGATGGATGGATGGATGGATGGATGGATGGATGGATGGATGGATGGATGGATGGATGGATGGATGGATGGATGGATGGATGGATGGATGGATGGATGGATGGATGGATGGATGGATGGATGGATGGATGGATGGATGGATGGATGGATGGATGGATGGATGGATGGATGGATGGATGGATGGATGGATGGATGGATGGATGGATGGATGGATGGATGGATGGATGGATGGATGGATGGATGGATGGATGGATGGATGGATGGATGGATGGATGGATGGATGGATGGATGGATGGATGGATGGATGGATGGATGGATGGATGGATGGATGGATGGATGGATGGATGGATGGATGGATGGATGGATGGATGGATGGATGGATGGATGGATGGATGGATGGATGGATGGATGGATGGATGGATGGATGGATGGATGGATGGATGGATGGATGGATGGATGGATGGATGGATGGATGGATGGATGGATGGATGGATGGATGGATGGATGGATGGATGGATGGATGGATGGATGGATGGATGGATGGATGGATGGATGGATGGATGGATGGATGGATGGATGGATGGATGGATGGATGGATGGATGGATGGATGGATGGATGGATGGATGGATGGATGGATGGATGGATGGATGGATGGATGGATGGATGGATGGATGGATGGATGGATGGATGGATGGATGGATGGATGGATGGATGGATGGATGGATGGATGGATGGATGGATGGATGGATGGATGGATGGATGGATGGATGGATGGATGGATGGATGGATGGATGGATGGATGGATGGATGGATGGATGGATGGATGGATGGATGGATGGATGGATGGATGGATGGATGGATGGATGGATGGATGGATGGATGGATGGATGGATGGATGGATGGATGGATGGATGGATGGATGGATGGATGGATGGATGGATGGATGGATGGATGGATGGATGGATGGATGGATGGATGGATGGATGGATGGATGGATGGATGGATGGATGGATGGATGGATGGATGGATGGATGGATGGATGGATGGATGGATGGATGGATGGATGGATGGATGGATGGATGGATGGATGGATGGATGGATGGATGGATGGATGGATGGATGGATGGATGGATGGATGGATGGATGGATGGTTTTTAGGTTTTTTTTTTTTTTTTTTTTTTTTATTGATTATTTCAGCACCACAGACACCAGGGTCCGTGTCATTTGTTAACATGATTCTAATTTTTATTAACTTACAATTGTCTTAATATCTAATTGACGTACAGAAGGAACTTAAGATACTTAAGATTAGTGTTAATACATTTTTCTGTTATTTAATTCTATATAATATCTATTTATTTATATACTCTAAGTTACGTGTATACCGCGAGCAGTCCAGCCCCCGCAAGCAGCACCCGTTCACGAGTCTGACGCATGTGCCAGCCATCGCTCTCCTCAACCATATTGGAGGGAAGAGGGCGACCCGCCACACGACGCCGCCGCAAGAAGAAGCTTCTAGGTGAGCGTGAGTGCTCCGGGCATACACGCATTATTTATACAAAGATTTTTCTTTTGTCATAGAACATGTACAAAACAATCACACAATTTATTATTATTTATTAAATATCGTCCAACTCCACTACCCGGCTCAGAGCCTCCATCACCGCCGCGTTTCGGTCTTTGATAGCCATTTGTAAGTTATACTGTCTGATGGTCTTTGGTGACGCTGCCATCGCCCGCCGCACGAAACGGCTGATGGCGTCTCTATCGTCATCGGCGTAATAGATGAAGCTCCTGGAGTGCCGCGAGACTGCGACGACCGCGTGTGGGACACTATCATGCAGCTTCATTTTGCCCTGAATCTTAATCGCGATGACCGACTCGTACTTCAGTCCCTGGGCTTCGTGGATAGTAAGCGTGTGCGACCCCATGCCTCCCCCGTAACCCTGGTTGATCAGGGTCTCCTTTTCTTCTTGTGTGTAGACCAAGAAAAGGGTGTTGGGGAGGGTATTGGGTATGTTCGCACCAGTATACCTTCTCTGCTCCAAGGACTTAATACGGGGAACTGACGAATATATACCGGAGTATATTTCCCTCAGTGCGTACGCGACATCCATCGGGTTCCGATGTGTGCACAACCACTCCTGGCTGATGTTAGATACCAGGTCTGGGCGGCAGTACCTTAACTCGAAGAGATTTTCCCTGTCGATATAAGCGGCCGCTATTCGAAAGGACCTTTCAATGAAAGACAGAAAGTGTGGTCTGCTATCTGGATCTGTGAGGATGTCGTGTAGATCCTTCGCCACGAGCTCTCTGTCAATCTGAAATTCAAGGTCCTGCCGTGCGGAGAGGAAGCGAGGGCATTCGAGGATCACGTGCCATACCGTCTCGGGGATGTCAGAGTCGCACTCGCATCCGGGGTGTTCTATAAGCTTAAACCTGTACAAATACTCAGCAATTCCTCCGTGTCCTGTCAAGGCCTGAACTTGGTAGGGAGTCAACTTCGTGGTTCTCGTCAACCGGTATGCCTTAGCAATGTCCGGGAGGAACTTCTGCGTGACTGTACCTTTGTCGGAGGTTTCGTACCGGTCTTGCCACATCCGGACTGATTCCTCGCGTATCTTTTTTTTGACGTAGGACAAGGGGATCCTTTCGTAGTCCCGGGAGGCAACGGTGAGTGCCGCTGATTTCGCGAGCTCATCAGCTCTCTCGTTACCAGCAGTTCCCACGTGCGCTCTTAACCAGAACAGGCGAACGGATCTTCCCTCCGCACTGATCTTTCCAATGTTTTCCTTTATGCACTTCACCAAGGGGTGGCTCGTTTTGTGATTTCGTAGCAGTTCGAGTGAGGATCTTGAGTCACTCAGAACACTGACCAGAGGGTCTTTGCTCGATTTTATCATTTGAGTCGCTTGGTAAAGGGCATAGAGTTCCGATTGGAAGACCGTGCATTCGGAGTGGAGCTTAAAAGTGGAGTATTTAACTTCTCTTCCTTCCTCCCACCAGGTAAGGGCAGCACCTACTTGACCCTCAATTTTGCTGCCGTCTGTGTAGATTTGGGGTCCGTCTACCTGGTTCGGAATGTTGTCGAGGAAATCGAAGTCCACAGATGTTTGTGTGGATGGGTGTGGCTGGTCCAGAAAACTGACATTCCGTTCGAGTTCCATATCCGGTAGGAGGTAATGTGGGGAGAAGCTTTTCTTCACTCTGTACAGGCTTGCAGCTTCTTGCACTCTCAGGTCTATCGGGAGTAGACCAGAGAGTGCCAGTGCTGACGTGAGAGAAACAGTACGGTATGCTCTGCATATTTTCTGGGCAAAACCTCTTTGAAGTGAATTCAGATGGGACTTATTCACTTCGAGGTCTGTTGCATGCGCCCATACGCTTGAGGCGTACATGACTATGGGTTCCACCACAGCGACGTAAATCGTTCTCGTGATCTCGCTGTTGAGTCCCCAGGTCACCTTCGCTGCACACGCTAGCTGCTTATAAATATCCGCTACCTTTTTACACTGTGCGGTTACGTGAGCTTTGAAAGTGAGCCTGCGGTCGATCACTAGACCGAGCAGTTTGACTTCCTCGACGAGGGTTAGCCGGACACCGGACATGGTCAGGTTCGGGGCAGTAAACTTCAACTGTTTTGTTAGCAGCATTGCATTGGTTTTGTGCGCTGCAAAGTTCAGTTTGTTTTTACTACCCCATTCCGCAATCCTATCCAGTGTTTCGTTGGCTTTCTGCTCTAAGGTGTTTGACTGGCCTGTGAATACGAGAACGACGTCGTCCGCGAATGCTTGACAGTATACTCCCTCAGCTTCTAGCTGTTGCAGTAACGAGTCTAGGATAACGTTCCAAAAGGTTGGTCCTGCGATTGATCCTTGGACGCATCCCTTGGTAGTTTCCTTCTCGTGTGCTGCTCTGGCATAGTTAACCTTGATGGTTCGGTCGCTGAGATACGAGCATACCATCTCGTAGAGGTTGGATGGACACCTCTTCTTCGCTAGCTGGTGTTTCAGGGCGGGCCACCATGCATTATCGAAAGCGCCTTCTATGTCTAGGGAGATGAGGAGTACAATGTTCTTTCCGTGTATTCCTTCTTTAATGTGCTCTACCAAGTCATAGAGGGCGTCTTCAGTTCCTCGTTGGGGCATGAAACCGTATTGTCTCTTACTGAGTGTTGGGAGGAGATGCCATTGGAATCGACCTACCAAAAGCTTCTCGACGACTTTTCCGAGAACAGACAAAAGTCCTATTGGACGGTACGACTTTGGATGTGTATAGTCGGTCTTTCCGGGTTTCCGTATAATGACCACGTGCGCCGCCTTCCACTGCTGCGGGAAGTATCGTAGCGATAGGCATTTGTTAGCCATTGCCATGAAAACTTCTCTTTCGGCTCGAATGGCTGCGGCGCAGATGTCAGCAGTAAGCCCGTCTGGTCCTGGGGCTTTTTTCGGATTCAGCGTTTGTAATACTGCCTCCAATTCTACTGACGTGAAAGGTGGGTCATCTTCCGGTAGGTCCGTTGGTTTTTCTCGTGTCTGTTCTCGCAATTCTGTATGGCACGGCTGATCTGTGCTCACAGAGTCGTCGGGATAGAAGGTTCTGGCTAAAAGTTCTGCAGATAACTGCGGGGATAGAGTGATCCCATCGGTGTCTCTCAGGAGTATGTCCTCCTGCCTTACCGAGGTTTTCCTGATCACTCTGTAGATCTTATCCCACATGCTTTCTTTCTCCTGATTAGTGCAGAACTCTTTCCAGCCTTCAGTTTGGGCTTTTTCGGCTTTCTCTTTGTACTCTTTTCTCGCAATTTGGTACTCTTCTATTACCGTTAGGTTAGGTTAGGTTAGGTTAGGTTTTTTTTTTTTTTTTTTTTTTTTATTGATTATTTCAGCACCACAGACACCAGGGTCCGTGTCATTTGTTAACATGACTCTAATTTTTATTAACTTACAATTGTCTTAATATCTAATTGACGTACAGAAGGAACTTAAGGTACTTAAGATTAGTGTTAATACATTTTTCTGTTATTTAATTCTATATAATATCTATTTATTTATATACTCTAAGTTACGTGTATACCGCGAGCAGTCCAGCCCCCGCAAGCAGCACCCGTTCACGAGTCTGACGCATGTGCCAGCCATCGCTCTCCTCAACCATATAGGAGGGAAGAGGGCGACCCGCCACACGACGCCGCCGCAAGAAGAAGCTTCTAGGTGAGCGTGAGTGCTCCGGGCATACACGCATAATTTATACATTTAAAGATTTTTTTTTTTTTTTTTTTTTCTTTTGTCTTAGAACATGTAGACAACAATCACACAATTTATTATTATTTATTAAATGTCATCCAACTCCACTACCCGGCTCAGAGCCTCCATCACCGCCGCGTTTCGGTCTTTGATGGCCATTTGTAAGTTATACTGTCTGATGGTCTTTGGTGACGCTGCCATCGCCCGCCGCACGAAACGGCTGATGGCGTCTCTATCGTCATCGGCGTAATAGATGAAGCTCCTGGAGTGCCGCGAGACTGCGACGACCGCGTGTGGGACACTTTCATGCAGCTTCATTTTGCCCTGAATCTTAATCGCGATGACCGACTCGTACTTCAGTCCCTGGGCTTCGTGGATAGTAAGCGTGTGCGACCCCATGCCTCCCCCGTAACCCTGGTTGATCAGGGTCTCCTTTTCTTCTTGGGTATAGACCAAGAAAAGGGTGTTGGGGAGGGTATTGGGTATGTTCGCACCAGTATACCTTCTCTGCTCCAAGGACTTAATACGGGAAACTGACGAATATATACCGGAGTATATTTCCCTCAGTGCGTACGCGACATCCATCGGGTTCCGATGTGTGCACAACCACTCCTGGCTGATGTTAGATACCAGGTCTGGGCGGCAGTACCTTAACTCGAAGAGATTTTCCCTGTCGATATAAGGCAGCTGATTGACATCTCCAATGAGTTCAAGTTCGCTAACACCAGACAGCCGTGAGGCCATTACGATGGCCCCAAAATGGTTCATGAGAGCCTCATCCACGATTAGGCGGATAAATTTCTCACGTTTGTTGAAACCATTTACGAGAGCAGAAGCCATGGTGCGCACTCTGGTTTTCACCAAGTCACCTATGCGGTGCGCAAGCTTCTCTCTCAGATCTTTGGCTGCTTCAGATGTTGTAGTGATGATAACGTCCTTGTCCACATCGAAGTGTCTAACCACCCAGGTAGTTTTCCCACATCCTGGAACACCATTGACCCATCGGATTTTCGGTATCGGTTAGGTTAGGTTAGGTTAGGTTAGGTTAGGTTAGGTTAGGTTAGGTTAGGTTAGGTTAGGTTAGGTTAGGTTAGGTTAGGTTAGGTTAGGTTAGGTTAGGTTAGGTTAGGTTAGGTTAGGTTAGGTTAGGTTAGGTTAGGTTAGGTTAGGTTAGGTTAGGTTAGGTTAGGTTAGGTTAGGTTAGGTTAGGTTAGGTTTTTTTTTTTTTTTTTTTTTTTTTTTTTTTTTTTGTTCTGTCTATTCCCTGACGTTATCAGGGGAATTTATTCTACTTTACTTATTACTTATGGTTTACATGCATGTTTCTCATTTCAATTTTGTATTATATATATGACATTATTTAAATCCATTTCTATCGCCAAGTTTTCCCTATTAAAGTTGATATATATATATTCAACAATATATATATTCAACCTAAAATTATATATCTATTTATTTCTATTTGTTACGGTCTTGCTTATTTTTATACAGTATTCTAAAAATGTTTCTCTTATATTTTCCTTTTCTCTCAAAATTTTACAAATGTTCTCTGTGGTTATCATGTATCCTATTTCCTGTTCCGTTTCATATCGTTCTTTTCCGTACACCGGGCACTCTGTTATGACGTGTATGGGCGTTTCTTCCCTGTCCGGTCCACAGATGCACGATGGGCTGTCCCTAATCTTGAATCGATGCAAGTATTGGGAGAACCCACCGTGCCCTGTCATGATCTGGGTTAGGATGCCTTCTGGTTTCAGGACTCTCACCAGTTTGAAGGACTCTATTGCATCCGGGAAGAAAATTGCCGTCGTGGCCGCTGTTGTGCCTGTTTTGTATCTCCGGTTCCATTCGTCAAGCGTGTCCATGCGGATACATCGCTTGACGAATGAAACCGGACATTTGTCGTAATGAGGTTTGGTTTTAAGGTTCAGGGCCGCCTCTTTCGCCAACTTATCTGCTCTCTCATTCCCCTCGAGTCCCGCGTGAGCTTTTATCCAAAAAAGTTCAACTTTTTTGTTTTGTGTAGAACACTGTTCGAGCCTTTTTCGGGATTCGACTGCAAGGGGATTGAGAGAGCAGTTGTTTGTAATCGCCTGCAGCGAGGATCTAGAGTCGCTGAAAATTGCGAAACTATTTTCTGGGCTTTTGAGTATCTCATCCGCCGCCATTGATATTGCCAACAATTCTGCCTGGAAAACGGTGCAGAAGGACGGCAGTTTCAATTTCCGGATTTTAGTTTCGGCAGCATTGCTCCATAGAGATAATGCTGCCCCAACTTTTCCATCAATTTTGCTGCCGTCCGTGTAGATCTTAACTATTTGGTTACTGTTTTGTTCTAACTGCTCCTCGTTTTCCAGGCACATGAATTCGCGGTCAATATATAGCGCCGGATGAGGGGTGTCCACAAACGCGGTTCTTCGCTCGATCTCCCTGTCTCCTAATATTGGCTGGGGAACTCCCCTCTTTGCCTCATACAGGGCGGCTGCCTCCTGTATTCTGAGGTCGAGGGGCAGTATCCCAGCCAGTACCAGTGCCGAGTTCAGAGAGACCGTGCGATAAGCTTTGCACAACTTTTGTGCAAAGCTCCTCTGGACCGCGTTGAGTTGTTTCTGGATGCCCCACTTTTTTGTAGCTGGTGCCCAAGCTGCTGCTGCGTATGCGACTATTGGCTCTACCACTGCTGTGTATATAGCCCTTATAACTTCCGGATGGAGGCCCCAGCTGATCTTGGCGGCTCTTGATAGTTGTTTGTAGATGTTCAACGCTTTTCTGCAAATACTTGCAGTGTGGGCATTAAACGTCATCTTGTCATCTATCAAGAGCCCCAAGAGTTTTAGCTCCTTTGTCACTGCTATGTTTACCTCGCCCATGACCAGGCGTGGGGTATCAAATTTAAGCTTTCGGGTTATTACCAAAGCCTTTGTCTTTTGTGGGGCAAACCTCAGCTTATTTCTGATTCCCCACGCCTGGACATACGCGAGGGCATCATTTCCGTGTCTTTCCACCTCCAGTGCCGTATCCCCATCGATGCACAAAACTACGTCATCGGCAAAAGCCTGGGAGTAGTATCCACGGGATTCAAGGCCTTTAAGCAAAGGGTCGAGGAGGAGATTCCATAAAATGGGCCCAGAGATCGATCCTTGAACACAGCCCTTTGCTGTTTCTTTGATCACCTCCTCGCCCGCGTATCTGACTCTTACTTTTCTATCTTCAAGATAGCTGTCCACTACCCTTCGGACGTTGATTGGGCACCTCTCCTCAGCTAGTCTAAGCCTAATGGCTGGCCACCAGGCGCTGTCGAAGGCTCCCTCTATGTCCAATGATACTAAGGTTATGAGTTTTCTTTGATTTAATTTCTCTTTTAAGTAGCTCATTAGGTCATAGAGGGAGTCCTCGGTGCTCCTCTGTGGCATAAACCCATATTGGCGAAGGCTCATTTTTGGGATGAGGTGCCATTTTATGCGGCCCACCAACATCTTTTCCAGGATCTTCCCCATCACTGGCAACAGGCCTATTGGTCTATAAGATTTGGGCGCCGTGTAGTCTTCTTTTTCTGGTTTTCTAAGTATCACGACGACCGCCTCTTTCCAAGGCTTCGGGAAGTGACCTAGCTCTAGGCACTTGTTTGCCAGTGACAGGAAAATATCTGGGGCGTGGTCTATAGCCCTCTGACATATGTCTGCCGTGAAGCCGTCCAAGCCAGGAGCTTTCTTGGGATTGAAGCTGTTAGCTGCACGTTTAAGTTCCGCAGAGGTAAATGGAGGGTCATGGTTTTCATCATGACCCTGTCCATTTACTTGGGCAGCCTTCGCTCTTATTTGCTCGTGCTCTTCGTCTTCATTTTCTCTCCGGTCCTCCGGGTAGAATATTTCTCCAAGCAGTTCCGCGGACTCCTTATTGTTAAGCGTTCTGCCTTCGGTTTTTAGGGGCATATCTTCATTGCGCTTTACTGTTCTCCCAATCACCCGGTATATACCCTCCCACATTCCCTCTCTTTCTTGTTTCCCACAGAACTCCTTCCAGCTACGTATTTGAGCCTTTTTCGCTTCTAATTCATATTTTTCTTTTGCTTGCAGGTACTCATCGACAACTTTGGATCTCCGGACCGGCGCTGCACATCGGATCCTGCGTTTCCTAGTGGCGACATCTTTCTTCAGCTTGGCGAGCTCCTCGGACCACCACGGTAAGTGAATTTTCTTTTTTGTTTTTAATTTTGGTAAGTTACTTGCACATGATTCTTTTATGATGTTATTGTATATTTCTACTTTGTTTTCTAACTCTAATTTATTTTTAATACTATTAAATTCTTTACTATTTAGTTTATTTTCTTCCAGCAGCTGGGACATCTTTTGATAAAAGTTGTCCCAGTTTGCTTTCTTTGTGCTATAAATTCTGGTCGATCTTTCTATATCTACACCTTTTGTTTTACTAAGTCTAACTTTAAAAAGAATGGTGTTATGGTCCGAGGTGGTCATGCCTTCGTCAAGCTTCCAGTCTTCCACTAGATCCATCAGATCCAAGGTACAGGCTGTGATGTCCACAAAACTGCTATATATTTTCCCCCCCCTTACAGTGAAAAAGGTTGGAGTTTCGTTGGTGTTGAGTACCTGCAAGCTCATATCCTCTAGGGCTCCTGCCATAGCTTCTCCTCTACTGTTTGTGCTCGCGCTGCCCCACCAAGCGCTTTTTGCGTTGCAATCACCCCCCATGATAATATTCCGGCCAGAGCGCTGCTTAATCCTGAGCAGTTGGTCCAAGTATGGCTCGATCGGTGTGGGTTTCGGTTCGAAGTAGAACGAGACGACGAGAATCTCCCATGCACTTGTCCTGACTTTTACCACTGCGATGTTGGGTGTGGTAAGGTCAGGACACTGGATGACATCCAAATCGTCGTCGAAGACGATAATTGCCGCTTTAATTTGAATGTCACCAGATACCGTACTTTGGTAGACTCTCGCGCCCGCATACCTCTTCATCTTCCCAATCCCACCGATATAGGGCTCTTGGAGCAGTGCAAAGGCCACCCTCTTATTTTGTGCCTCAAGCATAAAATCTTGTGTGGCTCTTTCACTTCTTTGAAGATTTGCTTGGGCGATAAGGTATGGCCTTTCATTTTTAGCGTCAGGATTTCTGCCCGGGGCAACTTTAGCAGTACGCTACAGCTGCTCTAGCCAGAACGTCCCACTTTTTTCTAATAGTACATTCAGAGCTGAACGCGTTGTGGTCTGACTTATCTATTTTAGCGTGTGTGCAGTTGCAGCAGGTTGGGGGTACTCCAGCGAGCCAGTCCGCACACTTCGTCTTCATGTGGGGGCCTCCACAATGGCTGCACTTCTCCACAGAATCTGTGCAGAATCGCCGGCCATGTCCGTAGCCGAGGCAGAGCGAACATTGAACCAGTGGGGATTGGTCTTCGGCCCTCACCCGCTGCAGATCGATGTGCACTGCCCCGGCTTCGAGCATGCGTCTCCATATTATAGTGGAGACCCTCAGTACGACATGACTGGTGTGCGGATTCCTGGTACGTTTTTTGAAGGCAATTTCCAGTCTATTTTCCTTTTCTACTAGATCTTTAAATATACTTTTGTTCTGGTTCTTTAAAGCTTTCAATACGTCTTCATCGCTATTATGCTGCAATACATTCCTTAATATGACCAATGGCTCTTTGTTTTTTATGTCTTCCACGTTCAGCTCTGGTGCCTTACTGAGTCTTTCCTTTATTTTCCGTCGTTCTTCCTCGGTGCGGCATCCCACTATAACCTTCCTATCCTTAGCTTTTCTTATTTTCTCTACTTCTACTCCTCCCTCCTTCGCATTAACGGCTCTTCTTATCCTATTTAAAACTTCCTCTCCCGTTTCCGTTTCATCCTTCGCGGTGACGACCACCGAGTGCAAGGCCGTTTGTTCCCGAAGTTGCACTCGGGGGTTTGCCGCTGCGACATCAGCGTAGGATTTCTTCGTCAGAAGTTCTTTTAAGCTATCCATCTTCTCGTTATTTTCTTTCATGAGTCCTATTTGTGTTTCCATAATTTCCCTCCACTTTTCTTCTTGTTTCCTTTCTGTTTCTCTTTTTTCCTTATCCTTTTCGTCATCAAATTTTTGTTCTGCAGGCTGTTTAACGGTGACCTGGCTCTTAACAGAGTTCGCCTCCTTAACCAGCTGAAAAAGTCGTTCGACAGCCTGTAGAACCCCTGCTTTTATTTCTGTTTTTATATTTCTGGAGTTGCTGATGTGTTGTTTGGCCCTAATTAGCCAGGATCTTGCTTCAGCAACTCTGTCTACTGCTTTAGAGCCGGCCGCCTTCGGCGGGCTCACATTGACCTCCGCCGAAAGCCTCCGTATCACCGGGTTTGTCTTCGCAGGGCCTACCGCCATGGTTTTAGGAGGGGGTGTGAGGCTGGATCGGCAGTGGTCCGGTTTTCCGGTCTCCCACTCGCCGATGCTTCGCCTGACACTCTGTAATTTCTGTCCATCGTTATCTGTATCTAGTCCAGCCAGTGTTACAGTGACATTTGAGTCTTCACATGCCATTTTTGCGGGAGTTCGAAGCATAATTGTAAATTTAAATGTAAATTTGTAAAGTTATATATAGCGTCAAATAAGTTTTGCAATATAGTCTATTGTAAGTAAAGTAGAAGTAATATAAATGTAAATTTTTGTAGTATCTAATATTAGATAATTATCTTATTAAAACTTTTTGTTTGTTTTCAGGTTGGCGTTTCAGCACCTCGTCCTGCGAGTTTGCTATTCAGATGAGTAGCTGTCACGTAGTCTGTATACTGTTAGTCAATTGTGTTTTTCCAGTCCACAGATCAGTAACAAAAATTTCGCGAATTTCGCGTTTTCGAGTATGGGGCGCGGTGCGCGCTCACTGTCCGATACCTAGAAAAATATACAAATAATTTGGAAAAGTAAGTTGACCGAAAAAAAATAATGTTTTACCTAAAATTTACTGAAAATTTTGAATATTTCCTATGTTCCTAATAATTTTATGCTTTTTGTTGCAGATCCGCGGAGGGGACGCCGAGACGGAGCCGACGACGTATCACACACCACGATCGGATAAAAACTTAGACACGCGAAAAAGTCGGTTAGGTTAGGTTAGGTTAGGTTAGGTTAGGTTAGGTTAGGTTAGGTTAGGTTAGGTTAGGTTAGGTTAGGTTAGGTTAGGTTAGGTTAGGTTAGGTTAGGTTAGGTTAGGTTAGGTTAGGTTAGGTTAGGTTAGGTTAGGTTAGGTTAGGTTAGGTTAGGTTTTTTTTTTTTTTTTTTTTTTTTTTTTTATAGTAGAACACCCCCGATAATGTCGGGGACCTTTTTTAGGTTTAATTCAAGTTAAAAAATATTTTTTGTAATAGTAAGTCTATTGACTTTAGTTTTATTCTTTTCTATGTATGTGTATTTAAAATATTTAATATTTATTGTATATATGTATATTGTATATATTTATTTTATACTTTATGTAAATCTATGTATGTGTTTAATAATATATATGTTTTTTTTTTTTTTTTTTTTTTTTATGGTATATATGTATATTGTTTATATTTATTATATACTTTATTTAAGTCTATGATACATGTATGTTTTATTACTTATTTTTTCTTTTGCTCTTCGTTGAATTACTTTCCATAGCTTATTCCATTCTTGTCTGTTTCATTATATTTAATTTTAATTTTTGTATACACTATCGACATCTATATTATATTCCATTTGAATCAGCATGCGTACATACTCATAATTCTTAGGAATTATGCGTTGGACGCATTTTTCATATGACTGGTTTTAAATAAGACCCGACGACAGTCATTGTCCTCGTGTCTTATTTCTATATACCGCATCCTTTGCTACTTTTGTGCAAAACGCCAACAGGTACGGCCTGGATTCCTTTCCGGCCATCATTTCACACAATGAGGATTCCGTCAACTTGATGTTCGTTACGGATTCCAGGTCGTACCTGTCCGCATCATGTTTAGGGCACTCAAGAAGTAAGTGTTTAACTGTTTCCTCTTTTTCAGGATCACAGACGCATGAGGGGCTATCCTTGCACTTGAAGCGATTCAAGTACGCAGAGAACCCCCCATGGCCAGTCATCACCTGCGTGAGAATTGGGGTAAGTTGAAACTTTTTAATTATTTTAAATGCTTCTGAAGCTTTTGGTAGGAAAAGTTTTGTCACACTCGCTGTTTCCTCTTGTTGGTATCTCAGATCCCATTTTTCAACGGTTACTCTCCTTATCTCGCTTTTTGCGTATGACACAGGGCATTTATCATAGTGCGCGGAGATTTTTGTATACAGAGCTGCGTTTTTGGCCAACTCGTCTGCCCTTTCATTTCCGGGAACCCCGACATGCGCTTTCACCCAGTACAGCTTTATGTCACATCCCTTGGTTCTTAGGTCAGAAATGTTTTGTCTAATTACAAAAGCCAAGGGATGAAAGGCATCTGGATTTTGGACTATTTGAAGGGCAGATCTCGAGTCGCTCAGCACAGCCACCGCACCTTGCTTCTCTCTCTGCAATAGCTCAGTAGCTTGTAGTATTGCGTAAAGTTCGGCTTGGAAGACTGTACAGAACGACTCGAGTCTCATCTTCTTCGTCTTTAGCTCCTTCCCGTTTTTCCAGTACGAATACGCTGCACCGACTTTCCCCTCCAATTTGCTCCCATCCGTATAAATTTGGATTTCCGGGAGCTGATGTTGTTCCAGGGTTTCGGGCAGCATATCGTTTAGGCAGACAAACTCAACGTCTTCCTCCTTGGCCGGATGCTGAGCCCTCAGGAAGCTGACGCGTTTTTCAATTTCCCGTTTGCCGTAGTCCAGGGAAGTTGGGTTTCCTCTCTTCGCTTCATACAGCTGTGCCGCTTCCCGGACCCTAAGGTCTAGAGGAAGTAGCCCAGCTAATATGAGTGCTGCGTTGAGAGGCACCGTGCGATAAGCTTTGCAGATCTTCTGCACAAAACCACGCTGGATGGTGTTTAGTTGTTTTTGCACCATGAGTTTTTCTGCTGCTGGTGCCCACGCGCTCGAGGCGTACACGACAATCGGCTCTATCACAGCTACGTATATCGTTCTGACAATCTCTGGATTCAGCCCCCATTCAATCTTCGCCGTCCTTGCTAACTGCTTATAGATGTTTGCGGCCTTACGACAGACATTTACCACGTGTTTATTGAACGTGAGTTTTTTGTCAATCGTAAGGCCGAGCAGCTTTATTTCGTCTACGACGGGTATGCTTACCCCGCCCATGTGCATGAATGGGACATCAAATTTGAGTTTCTTGGTAACAACCATGGCATTGGTTTTATGTGCCGCGAAACTAAGTTTGTTTTTGGTGCCCCATTCATGCACATATGCGAGGGTCTCATTGATTTTTTCTTCTAGCTTATTGGCTGATTGTCCGGTGAACATCAGAACGACATCGTCTGCGAACGCCTGTGCGTGCACTTTTCGAGCGACCAGATCATTTAGAAGCGGATTCAGCAGCAGATTCCAGAATGTGGGTCCACCTATCGACCCCTGGACGCAGCCTTTGTCGGTACTTTTGCTGAACATTTTTCCTGCATAGTTGACAGATACTCTTCTATCATCGAAGTAGTTGTTTACTAGCCGTCTAAGATTTAAGGGACATTTCAAGTTTATGAGTTGACCTTTGATGGCTGGCCACCATGCACTGTCAAACGCTCCTTCGATGTCCAGTGACACGATAACCATCATCTCTTTGCGGAGCAGGTTTTTCCGGATTTGCTGCATAAGATCGTAGAGTGCGTCCTCGGTACTTCTCTGTGGAACAAAGCCGTACTGTCTGGGATTTGTCTTCGGTAGTAAGTGCCACCTTATCCTTCTTACCATCATTTTTTCTAAGACTTTACCCAGAACTGACAATAGCCCAATCGGTCGGTACGACTTTGCTTGAGAGTAGTCACTTTTCCCAGGTTTACGCAACACTACTACAGCAGCTTCCTTCCAAGGTGATGGGAAGCATGACAGGGACAGGCACTTATTTATAATTGTCAAAAAGACGTCTTTCACTGCAAATACTGCCCTAAAGCAAATATCTGCAGTGAATCCATCCGGTCCTGGGGCCTTCTTTGGATCGAAGCTATTGAGAGTTCTTTTCAGTTCGGCCATCGTAAACGGTGGATCGTTTATATCGTCAGGCATCGAATTACATACTGTTCCAGCTTGTCTTCTAATTGTTATGTGGATATCACTATCCACATTGCAATTGTCATCTGGGAAGAATGTTTGAGCAAGTAATTCGACCGACTCTTCTGGCCCTAATACCACTCCATTTCTCTCTAATAGTTGGTCTTCGTGTCTACCTGTCTTGCTTCTTATCACCCTATATACCCTGTCCCACATACTTTCCCTATCCTGCTTTGTACAAAACTCCTTCCAACTTTTAGTTTGTGCGTTTTTAGCTGCTAATTCATATTTCTCTTTTGCTTTCAGGTATTCTTCAACTACGTGTTCCCGTCTCCGGGGTGCTGCGCAGCGAATCCTTCGTCTCGTCGTGTTCACAACACCTTTCAAGCGTTCCAGTTCATCGGTCCACCAAGGTAAGTAATTTTTTCTATTTTTAGTTTTGATTAACGGTATAGCTTTTTCACATGCTGTTCGAATAATGTTTATATATTTGCTGATTACTGTCTCTAATTGTTCCCTATTTTCTAATTTCTCAATATTTTCTAATGTTATACAATTTCGTTCTAATAATTCTTTTACTTCCTCAGTGAACTGACTCCAGTTAGCTTTGCGGGTGTTGTAAACACGCGTGGACGCTGGCTTTCTCTGTTCTGAAGGCTTTTCTAGACTAAGGTTAAACGTTATAGCATTATGATCTGAACTGGTGACCGACTTATCGACCTTCCAGTCCGAGGTGTGACGCAATAAACTTGATGTGCAGACTGTTACGTCAACGTTACTTGTAAATAGTCTGCCACCTCGTACCGTGTCGAAGGTCGGGTCGTTCCCACAGTTCAGGATGTGCAAGTCGTTCTCGTCCAGGAAGTCTTTATAGAGAACACCTCTATCGTCTTCTGCCACGCTCCCCCACCACGTACTCCACGCGTTTATATCGCCTCCGATCAAGGCTTTTTCTGCTCGCACCGAGTCCAAGAGTGTCCCAAGTCTATCCAGGTAAGGCTCAAGCGGCATACTATCCTCGAAGTAGACCGAAACCACTCTAATCGTCCATTTGTCTGTTTTTAGACTTGTCAGTACAATGTTCTCAGTTATTGTGGTTTGGTCATTCAGGATCTCGATGTCGTCATCGAAAACTATCACGGCTGCTTTAACTGGCTTCGTCCTGTTCCGTTCGCATTGGACGACTCGAGTGCCTGTATACCGCTTGAGCTCTCCCCTGGCTCCGACGTAGGGTTCCTGTACTAGCGCGAAGCTGAGTCGCCTTGATCGAGCTTCTAAGAATAGTTCATCTGTCGCACGCTCTTTCCGTTGAAGGTTTGCCTGTATAACCCTGTACCTATTTCCAAAAGCTGTCCTTGCATCCATAGTGATTTGGGTGCCCTCTGCTTTAACAGTAAGCTACACTGGATCTTGCAATAGCGTCCCATTTCTTGCGTATTGGGCATTTCCCATCAAAAGCACTATGTGCCGTATCAAGAGACTTTGCCAACCTGCAATTGCGGCAGGTCGGTGTCTCACTAGTCAGGTATGACGGACAGTCTGCCCGGAGGTGCGGGCCGGCGCAATAACTGCACAGGTCAGCTAGCTCTTTGCACAGTTTGCGCCCGTGCCCGTACCCCAAGCATCGTGTACACTGTACTAGTGGACTCTGGTCTTGGACTGTCGCAAATTGCAGGTCGACATGCACCCGTCCGGCCAGGGTCAGTTTTTGCCAGACCTTTGGCGAGACCTGTAGGACGACGTGGTTCTCGTGGGGGTTCCTAGCTCTACGCCGGTACCGTACCACGGCTTTGAACTCGTCGTCCTTCAGGTCTCGCAAAAGGCCGGCATTCTGGGTTCTGAGCGATGCCACTATCTCTTCGTCCTTGTAGAAGGTGAGCAAGTTTTTGATTATTATCAGCGGGTCTTTATTTATGGCCACTTCCACGCTGAGATTCTTATTTCTGGCCGTAATCCTCTCGCTCACCTTCTTCAACTCCTCCTTAGTGGCACAGCTCAGGACAACCTTCTGATTCCTGACCTTCTGGACTCTTGTTACTTGCAGTCCGTTGGTCTTTGCTTCAAGGGCAGTCCTCACTTTTCCCAAGACTTCATCACTTGTGTCGTGCTCAATATCCGACGACACGATGATGGAGTGTTTGGGACGTTTCGTCGGAGTAACTGGAGTAGTTGGTCTTGCCAAGACTTCTGCGTATGATGGAACTGCGTCTTGGAGACTAGCGATTCTCGTTCCAGTGTCTTCGGTCTTTTGACGAAGCTGTCTTACTTCCTCTACCAGCTTATCGAGACCGTGTTCTTGTGTTCTGGCGCTTCCTTCGGCAGATACTTTTTTGTCCAATGCGTTCTTAATTATCCCCATTTTGTCCAAATTTTCTTTCATTAACTGTACATGCTTTTCGATTACTTTTTCTAAATCTGTCCCTTCCCCTACCCCTATCTTTTTTGTTTCTTCCATCATCCTACTTTCCTGTTCCAGGCACAGCTTCTGGCCTTTGGCGGAGGCAGCCTCCTTGATCAGCTGGAACATGCGGTCAATCGCTTCAACAACTCCTTGCTTTATCTCCGCTTTCAAGTTCCTGGAGTTGTTGAGGTGCATCTTGGCCTTGATCAAGCAGGCTTTTCCCTCCGCCACTCTATCCAACACCTTGCCACTCGCAGGTCTGGGTGGACTCCCCTTAACTTCAACTGAAAGTCTTCGCACCGCTGCGGGCTTTGGTTTCAGGGAGTCCCCAGACGAGGGCTTTTTTGGGGTGATGCTGGTGCGGTCGGAGTTTCCAGACTCCCACTCCCCAATGCTTTTGCGAACATTTTGTGTTGGACGGGCTGCGTGTTTGGTAACGGTTCCGGGTCCAGCCGTGTTCGTATTCAACTCTGTGCTTTCGTCCGACTTTGCGGGTGTTCTGAACATTTTGTCCAAATATGTAAAAACTTAAAAGTAGTTAACAATATGAATAAAAAAAAAAAAAAAGTAAAAGTTTGTTATGAACTTAAAAAGTCAATATCCTAAGTAAATTTATAATATCTCTTGATATATAAGGCTGATTTTGCCCAAACTTCGTCAAAATATATTTTTCGGGTCTGCGAACAAAACTGTGTGCAAAACCCGAAAAGTCAAAAATTTGTTATATTTTAGCCCGTCCCAATGGTAAATTTTAAAAGCTATTTTTAACACCTCCGGGAGGGTGGGCGGGCAAAAATTTCGCGAATTTCGCGTTTTCGAGTATGGGGCGCGGTGCGCGCTCACTGTCCGATACCTAGAAAAATATACAAATAATTTGGAAAAGTAAGTTGACCGAAAAAATAATGTTTTACCTAAAAAAAATTTCGCGAATTTCGCGTTTTCGAGTATGGGGCGCGATGCGCGCTCACCGTCCGATACCTAGAAAAATATACAAATAATTTGGAAGAGTAAGTTGACCGAAAAAATAATGTTTTACCTAAAAAAAAATTCGCGAATTTCGCGTTTTCGAGTATGGGGCGCGGTGCGCGCTCACTGTCCGATACCTAGAAAAATATACAAATAATTTGGAAAAGTAAGTTGACCGAAAAAATAATGTTTTACCTAAAAAAAATTTCGCGAATTTCGCGTTTTCGAGTATGGGGCGCGATGCGCGCTCACCGTCCGATACCTAGAAAAATATACAAATAATTTGGAAGAGTAAGTTGACCGAAAAAATAATGTTTTACCTAAAATTTACTGAAAATTTTGAATATTTCCTATGTTCCTAATAATTTTATGCTTTTTGTTGCAGATCCGCGGAGGGGACGCCGAGACGGAGCCGACGACGTATCACACACCACAATCGGATAAAAACTTTGACACGCGAAAAAGTCAAAGTATGGAAAATTGTCAGGGCTTAGGTAGACTCTGACCTAAGTTTGCAAAAATTTCGCGAATTTCGCGTTTTCGAGTATGGGGCGCGATGCGCGCTCACCGTCCAATACCTAGAAAAATATACAAATAATTTGGAAAAGTAAGTTGACCGAAAAATAATGTTTTACCTAAAATTTACTGAAATTTTGAATATTTCCTATGTTCCTAATAATTTTATGCTTTTTGTTGCAGATCCGCGGAGGGGACGCCGAGACGGAGCCGACGACGTATCACACACCACAATCGGATAAAAACTTAGACACGCGAAAAAGTCCTGGTTAGGTTAGGTTAGGTTAGGTTAGGTTAGGTTAGGTTAGGTTAGGTTAGGTTAGGTTAGGTTAGGTTAGGTTAGGTTAGGTTAGGTTAGGTTAGGTTAGGTTAGGTTAGGTTAGGTTAGGTTAGGTTAGGTTAGGTTAGGTTAGGTTAGGTTAGGTTAGGTTAGGTTAGGTTAGGTTAGGTTAGGTTAGGTTAGGTTAGGTTAGGTTAGGTTAGGTTAGGTTAGGTTAGGTTAGGTTAGGTTAGGTTAGGTTAGGTTAGGTTAGGTTAGGTTAGGTTAGGTTAGGTTAGGTTAGGTTAGGTTAGGTTAGGTTAGGTTAGGTTAGGTTAGGTTAGGTTAGGTTAGGTTAGGTTAGGTTAGGTTAGGTTAGGTTAGGTTAGGTTAGGTTAGGTTAGGTTAGGTTAGGTTAGGTTAGGTTAGGTTAGGTTAGGTTAGGTTAGGTTAGGTTAGGTTAGGTTAGGTTAGGTTAGGTTAGGTTAGGTTAGGTTAGGTTAGGTTAGGTTAGGTTAGGTTAGGTTAGGTTAGGTTAGGTTAGGTTAGGTTAGGTTAGGTTAGGTTAGGTTAGGTTAGGTTAGGTTAGGTTAGGTTAGGTTAGGTTAGGTTAGGTTAGGTTAGGTTAGGTTAGGTTAGGTTAGGTTAGGTTAGGTTAGGTTAGGTTAGGTTAGGTTAGGTTAGGTTAGGTTAGGTTAGGTTAGGTTAGGTTAGGTTAGGTTAGGTTAGGTTAGGTTAGGTTAGGTTAGGTTAGGTTAGGTTAGGTTAGGTTAGGTTAGGTTAGGTTAGGTTAGGTTAGGTTAGGTTAGGTTAGGTTAGGTTAGGTTAGGTTAGGTTAGGTTAGGTTAGGTTAGGTTAGGTTAGGTTAGGTTAGGTTAGGTTAGGTTAGGTTAGGTTAGGTTAGGTTAGGTTAGGTTAGGTTAGGTTAGGTTAGGTTAGGTTAGGTTAGGTTAGGTTAGGTTAGGTTAGGTTAGGTTAGGTTAGGTTAGGTTAGGTTAGGTTAGGTTAGGTTAGGTTAGGTTAGGTTAGGTTAGGTTAGGTTAGGTTAGGTTAGGTTAGGTTAGGTTAGGTTAGGTTAGGTTAGGTTAGGTTAGGTTAGGTTAGGTTAGGTTAGGTTAGGTTAGGTTAGGTTAGGTTAGGTTAGGTTAGGTTAGGTTAGGTTAGGTTAGGTTAGGTTAGGTTAGGTTAGGTTAGGTTAGGTTAGGTTAGGTTAGGTTAGGTTAGGTTAGGTTAGGTTAGGTTAGGTTAGGTTAGGTTAGGTTAGGTTAGGTTAGGTTAGGTTAGGTTAGGTTAGGTTAGGTTAGGTTAGGTTAGGTTAGGTTAGGTTAGGTTAGGTTAGGTTAGGTTAGGTTAGGTTAGGTTAGGTTAGGTTAGGTTAGGTTAGGTTAGGTTAGGTTAGGTTAGGTTAGGTTAGGTTAGGTTAGGTTAGGTTAGGTTAGGTTAGGTTAGGTTAGGTTAGGTTAGGTTAGGTTAGGTTAGGTTAGGTTAGGTTAGGTTAGGTTAGGTTAGGTTAGGTTAGGTTAGGTTAGGTTAGGTTAGGTTAGGTTAGGTTAGGTTAGGTTAGGTTAGGTTAGGTTAGGTTAGGTTAGGTTAGGTTAGGTTAGGTTAGGTTAGGTTAGGTTAGGTTAGGTTAGGTTAGGTTAGGTTAGGTTAGGTTAGGTTAGGTTAGGTTAGGTTAGGTTAGGTTAGGTTAGGTTAGGTTAGGTTAGGTTAGGTTAGGTTAGGTTAGGTTAGGTTAGGTTAGGTTAGGTTAGGTTAGGTTAGGTTAGGTTAGGTTAGGTTAGGTTAGGTTAGGTTAGGTTAGGTTAGGTTAGGTTAGGTTAGGTTAGGTTAGGTTAGGTTAGGTTAGGTTAGGTTAGGTTAGGTTAGGTTAGGTTAGGTTAGGTTAGGTTAGGTTAGGTTAGGTTAGGTTAGGTTAGGTTAGGTTAGGTTAGGTTAGGTTAGGTTAGGTTAGGTTAGGTTAGGTTAGGTTAGGTTAGGTTAGGTTAGGTTAGGTTAGGTTAGGTTAGGTTAGGTTAGGTTAGGTTAGGTTAGGTTAGGTTAGGTTAGGTTAGGTTAGGTTAGGTTAGGTTAGGTTAGGTTAGGTTAGGTTAGGTTAGGTTAGGTTAGGTTAGGTTAGGTTAGGTTAGGTTAGGTTAGGTTAGGTTAGGTTAGGTTAGGTTAGGTTAGGTTAGGTTAGGTTAGGTTAGGTTAGGTTAGGTTAGGTTAGGTTAGGTTAGGTTAGGTTAGGTTAGGTTAGGTTAGGTTAGGTTAGGTTAGGTTAGGTTAGGTTAGGTTAGGTTAGGTTAGGTTAGGTTAGGTTAGGTTAGGTTAGGTTAGGTTAGGTTAGGTTAGGTTAGGTTAGGTTAGGTTAGGTTAGGTTAGGTTAGGTTAGGTTAGGTTAGGTTAGGTTAGGTTAGGTTAGGTTAGGTTAGGTTAGGTTAGGTTAGGTTAGGTTAGGTTAGGTTAGGTTAGGTTAGGTTAGGTTAGGTTAGGTTAGGTTAGGTTAGGTTAGGTTAGGTTAGGTTAGGTTAGGTTAGGTTAGGTTAGGTTAGGTTAGGTTAGGTTAGGTTAGGTTAGGTTAGGTTAGGTTAGGTTAGGTTAGGTTAGGTTAGGTTAGGTTAGGTTAGGTTAGGTTAGGTTAGGTTAGGTTAGGTTAGGTTAGGTTAGGTTAGGTTAGGTTAGGTTAGGTTAGGTTAGGTTAGGTTAGGTTAGGTTAGGTTAGGTTAGGTTAGGTTAGGTTAGGTTAGGTTAGGTTAGGTTAGGTTAGGTTAGGTTAGGTTAGGTTAGGTTAGGTTAGGTTAGGTTAGGTTAGGTTAGGTTAGGTTAGGTTAGGTTAGGTTAGGTTAGGTTAGGTTAGGTTAGGTTAGGTTAGGTTAGGTTAGGTTAGGTTAGGTTAGGTTAGGTTAGGTTAGGTTAGGTTAGGTTAGGTTAGGTTAGGTTAGGTTAGGTTAGGTTAGGTTAGGTTAGGTTAGGTTAGGTTAGGTTAGGTTAGGTTAGGTTAGGTTAGGTTAGGTTAGGTTAGGTTAGGTTAGGTTAGGTTAGGTTAGGTTAGGTTAGGTTAGGTTAGGTTAGGTTAGGTTAGGTTAGGTTAGGTTAGGTTAGGTTAGGTTAGGTTAGGTTAGGTTAGGTTAGGTTAGGTTAGGTTAGGTTAGGTTAGGTTAGGTTAGGTTAGGTTAGGTTAGGTTAGGTTAGGTTAGGTTAGGTTAGGTTAG